>OX383254.1:16505165-17705165 GCA_947522985.1 Lithophane socia
ATAGACGAAATATACCCTCACTCAACACTTGGTAAGACTTGAAAGCTGTTTTGGCTGATCAAAAATTCCAGAATTTTTTCACTACAGATCTAACTTGTCCTACATACCATGCAAGACAGAAAATATTTCAAAAGTAAAAAGAAAATTAATGGTATCCCCACTACCAATTTTACAGCATTACACAACAGTTTTGGCTGGTCAAGGTGCCAGACCGTGCACTATCTTCTCACTACAGTTCTTACTTGTCGTATATATCATGCCAGAACAATCTTTCAAAAGTAAAAAATGAATGGTGTCGCTCACCTATGCTGCAGATGATGTTGGTGAGGGTTGTCTCTGCGCGCTGCAAGGTGATGCCACTTGACGTACCCGCTGAGCCGGCGCTTCACGAGCCCGGCGAGCGAGTGTAGCCAGCCTGCGACCGAGCACCATCGACACGCGACCAACGACCGCGATACTACACGCCGCTCTGCCCGCTCCGGTTATACCGACTCTTTGTTTGCGGACTACTTTGAAACTGGCGCCGAATTTTCAAACGATGCTTCTATTTAGGGCTTGTATTCTAGAACGATGTGACATTATATATGCTTCTCGATTTAAATACGGAATGACTGCCCGTTTCACACTAACCTGAATTTAAATCTAGATTCAGGCTTCAGCATCGTTCTCTATAATATAGGCCTGAGAAGTGGATTCACAATTTAAATTGGGTTGCGTTTGAGAATTCGGTTGTTTATGGCAGTGTTAAGTGCAGTTTTGCAAAAATATTACGTTTGAATTTGTCTGTATAAGATTTGAGCAAAATTTTAAGAGAAGCTTGACTTTTAAAGCTTAAAAAACTAACTCAAGAGGTTTGGCTTGGCATTGTATTATTAATTATCGATATGGAACGACTTTTATTGATACAGATTTGAGGTTTGATTTCTAATAACCAAAATAAACACTACGTACGCTTTCGGTTATAGTGTTTTACACCTCAAAATGTTGCACACTTTATTCAGACAGATATAGTTTTCAACCAAAGAGTCGGTACTCACTCAATGCCTGCTAATGTTACTGACAGCGAAGCTACCATGATGATGAGAGATGAAGAACAGCTGTCTCGCTCCCACCTCGCCAGTAAAAGCTACGTTATTTACTAAACAAGTGGATAGCTTACAAATATGGCTGATAACATTGTTCTAACAAGCAATATCTTATGATGAAGAGATTTCTAGACTTTAGAGGAAAATAAAAATAAATTCGTGTCGTAAATTAATTCTTAGGAATTGCTAGATCTAAAATTCTACGCGTCTTGCTCGAATATTTAACATTTAATTTTTTTGCGCAATTTTATAATAGCGTCTGTGTAGCATAAGTTGGTATCGATGAAAGTGCCACTTTGAATATCCTGTCATCGCTTTCAACCGTTCATCGATTTTCGGTTTCACGAACAATTCAAAGAGTTCCCTTTTACTCAAAGTCAAATAATTTATTTCAAATAGGCACAAGGCACTTTTGAACGTCACTACTACTTTTAAAAAACATAACCATGTAAACCATCCACTCCAAAAAACATCGTTGCAAAAATATCTCGACATAAAAATACAAAACGCAAGTAAATACTTTAGCAACGCTTCCCAAAGCGATACGTACCCGCAGTATACATGTGTAGCCCTTATTAGCTAGGTGTTAGGGTCGTGTTTAGTGTAGCGAGGCATGTGACAGAGCTACTATGGGCAGGCGATGTGTGGGACGCGGAAGGACAGCGGCAAAGCACAGAAACATTGGAAGGATCTTTTCAAAAGTCTAAGGCGCACTTACATGAAGACAGGTTCTCGCCCATTTTGTGACGAGATGGTCCATAGACCTCAACAAGTGATTATCGGACTCGTCTAAAAGATACGAGGCGAGAAACTGTCTACATGTAAATGAGCTTTTACTGTGAAATAATTGCGAGTCAGTTTAAGCGCTTAACTTCTTTGATGTGTTGTTCTTTTAGCACCGCAGTGGATAAGCGCTGAAACAGCAGTTCTAGAATTGATTTTACTAAGTAAGACTTTAATTGCACAACTGCAGTTGACATACAAATAAAATAAGAACTTTTAAAATTGTGAAACAAAAATAAACTTATTTTACAAAAATAAGTTTTCTATGCACAGATTAAATGTTTTATAAGCAAAGAGTTGTGTAATCAATAGAAAAGGTCCTTCAATGTGTTACAACATATTACATACATCAACATGTCGGTGAGAAACATTTGGGAGAACAAACAATTTTGAAAAGCTGCAGTCTTAACACACACCAAACATGACAAGACAATGTCGCAGACCTGCCAGGCTAAGATACGCAGCGCGACAAAACTTTGCCGTCGCATTATGTCGCGACTAAACAATACATGACTACAATCAAAATAGTCATTCGGTCGGAAAAAATTGTCGCACTGCCATGTCTGCCTGATTGATTCAAGAATCAACGAATTTTACGACATAACTTCTTATAATAGTGTTAAGACTGCTAAACATACAATGAGTGGGTTAGGTAATAAAGTAGATAATATGCGGCTAAAACTCTAATAATATCAAGAGTTTGATTTGATGTAAACATTAATTTAGCACATTTAATTATGTCGACTCAAAATTTTGATATCGAGTTTTGTAGATAGAGATGCGACTATGTTTTATCGATAACAGTTAAATACTTTATGCAGCTGTCACAAATTCGATGATCAATTACGATTGGATATAAATATCATTTTGTTTATCCATCTGTCAGAAATCTATATACAAAACTCGACAATAATTTCCAAAAGGTTTTTCGGCAAAAAAAAGCCTCTCGTAGGCTGCCTTACTTCGGTTGTGCGAAAGCATATAACCGCAAAGCACAGAGGACGCATCAAAAGCATATTTCCCATAACTTCATGGTTTTCCTCCGATATTTACATAATGGAAGGGTAGAAACAGACTGTATGAATATGAGATGATTTGTGAAATTATTGCAACGTCAACTAAATATTTTTAGAGCCTCAATTTAAACAAGGAGTCCCGATTCTTTAGGCACGAAAGGAAAAAGAGTAAGAGTACATTTAGGTATCGATAGAATCGTTACAACTCTATTGTTATTCTCGTTGTACCAACTTGTTACGAGTCCAAACGAACTTCAGCCAAGTGAAGATTGCCAAAAAGAAACACAACATACATTTACATTTTTAACCAGTATTTCCGGCTTCATAAGTACTCCAATAGCAAAATAAGCAGGTTTTTCAGTAAATTAAAATGAACTTCGATTTATTAAACTCTTTATTAAGTTTATAGTAACAAAGTGCCTGTATTGCAATAATTTCACGCGTCTATACACACGATGCGTGCGGAGAGAGTGCGCGCGCGCGGAGCAGCGAACAACACGCGTTTAAACTCATAGTAGTCAAAGGCTGGCTGTACTCCTTCGTTACAAATTGTCATTGTCAATTATAAGTATTGTTACCCCGCGTTTACACCCACATACAAGCTATTGTTGTTTTCAAGAAATCTTGTAAAAGGCTTGTCAAAAACATGTATAATGGCAATACTTCTTTTATACATGTGTATAAACTAGTATTGACATTGTTTCAAACATGTTTGTTAAGAGGGTGCATTCAGAAAGTTGGCTTCAAAATATTTCACTGTTTCTAAAGTGCACTAAATATTGATATGAATTGCAAAAATAATAGTGAATTAAGTGTTGTTACAGTTTAAAAAAAACGATAACAAGTGAAACTAAATATTTAGTATTGCAATACTAGTCATTACCCTCTGAACCCTTTTTTCACATTTTTGACAAGTTTGCTACAAGTTTTGTCGGCAACTTGTGTTCACAACTTGTTTTAGATGAAAACAATAAAACAGTGGACACAACATGTAGAATGCATGTTTTATACCTTGGTGTAAACGCGGGGTAATAGTGTAGTCTGCAAGCGATCGGAAGAAGATTTACCGTGTAGCCGTCATTCGATAATGGCCAATTAGGTAAAGAACAATGGACTAGGAAAAACAGAACTTTTTACCTATATCAGACTATTACAAAAATGAAGTACATTGTTAATGTAATCACTGGATATAATTAATTTATTTTTTAAAGCCGAGGAAATAATAATAGACTATAGTCTTCAAAAATACAACTTTTGGAGAGCGGCCATTGTTTTTGTTCGGCTCGTTCTAAAATGTAGATATTTTATTATCCTATTCTGATCCCTCGCAGATTATACTATAGTACAGTCATAGAATTTGGACACACGATAAGTTACGCGCAAAAAAGGCGAAAACAGGACTATAATAGTCATGTAATAACGCAAAATATTCGTAAAATATCGTGTGTAAATTCAATGGATCTAATTTATTTTCTAATACTTGATTTTGTTACTAAATTGCCTTGTGAAATGTAAGATTCCTATAATTTTGTCACTCACAAGTAAATTCTAGTAAGCAAAATCACAAAACTGTTTTAATAATACGTAAATTAGAAATCTTTAGATAAACCCTACGTGTATTCAATAAAGTAACTGAAAATAAAATAAAACAATAATAAAAACTTCCAATACGACGTACGTACCCAGCTTTTGCCATTTGATCTAAGTTAGTAAAAATAAAATGTAAATAAAACCTACTAAACGACATCGCTCGTTATAATAGTACCGCTCAGACACGGCAAATAACACGTCATTCAAGTTAGGATTTTGAATCAAATGCATTAAAGTCTATTTTACGATGGCCATACACAATAGTGGACGACTCGCCGTCCGCCAACTGCCCAAGACCCGTCTCACGTAAAATAGACTTTAATGCATTTGATTTAAAATCTTAACTTGAATGACAAGTTATTCGCCGAGTCGGAGCGGTGCTGTTATAATGAGCGATGTCCTTAAATCTGTTTTCCCTGTTTATAATTATGCACAATACAATGTTGCAGCTTAAAGACTGGGTCCGCACGCATTTAAATTCATTCTTCAAGGTATGGCCTTACTAGATCTAAAACTCGGGCCAAGAACTAGTTGCACGTGAAATAAGATTAACAGTCAGAAGTAGTGAAGCGAAAATATCGATAAAAGCTTTTATCGATATTTTATAGCTATTTTTTATTATTGAGCATTTTCTTCACATAAAGCAAAAGAAATTCAACTATTGGGTTTTGGTACCCGTATTTTCAAGAACATTCGCATTCTAATGTCAGTCTCAATCTGTTAAAAAAACCTCAGATTTACCAAAAATTTGTGACAACTTTTTGACATTGATCTCACGACACCGGGAATCTGAGGACCAGTGTATTAGTATTTATGGAGCAATTTTTAAACAATAATATTTATTGTTTATTGCTGAGATGAGATTGCGACTTGAATTTGAATGTTTTTTAAACACAAGAATTTGCCTTCTTGCTAGCAAAAAAAACTTGCCAAAACACGTATTATGTCTGCACCTGCAGCAAGTTTTTGCCCCAAGTACTAGCTACATTCCATGTTCTCCATTGGAGTGTTCGTAGGAACTTACCCTGGTCGTCGTGATGATGTTTGAGCGGCGCGGGCGCAGGCGGCTCGCCTCGGTAACCGTTGCGCAGTTCAGCCCGAGTTAGGCTTTGACTACGCCCTTCTGTTAGCCTGGGGAATGTTTATGGTAAGTAAAAGCAGCTTCAAGGTATACACTCGTCGAACCCTCGCACTATAAAAATCTCTTGGGTACTTAGCATATCTCGACATTCGCGCGTTCTCACTAACATTAGGCGACACCTAAAAGGCGCTCCTGAATTCCAACAGCGCGCTTTAATTTTGGCATTAATTTAGCTGTCATCTAGTTTTATTGAAAACAGGCATAAGTCATATAAACTTTATGTGACTCTAAATTAACCCAAAATTAGTTACTATCCAAAGTGCGCGTTGCCTTTAAAGTCCAAACAATGCATATGATATCTTATGAAATATGATATGATCCTAACTTCCTAACTAATATTGTAAAAGCGAAAGGGAGTTTGTTTGTTTGTTTATTTTTTGTTACGCTATCACGCTAAAACGGCTGAACGGATGTCGATGAAATTTGGCACTTGTGTAGACCAGGACCTGATGGCCAATGCTCTTACTTAGGATATAGGATCCCGGAAGTATGTACCCGTGGGATAATTTCCGACATCCGTGCGGGCGAAGTCGCGGGCAAAAGGTAGTTTTATACAAAGTAAAGCAACGGTTCTTACCTATCGTTGAGTAATAAAGGCGACGGTGGGTGCAACCTCTCATGTAGCGCGGGCGGCTCCAAGTCCGTCGTGCTACCGTTTGCTGAAACTATAAACCAAGGATTCATTCGCTGTGATACTCAGTGTACAGTTAAACCAGAAAAGGTATGCGCTTCGATAATCTTCCTGTTTCCGAATAGTAATACATTTATTTGTTAGAATATTGTTGATACATAGGTGTTATGATGTCCATAATATTCTGCTGTTTCCAGCGTACATATATTTCAAAGAATTAAAATTAACAACAAACCATACAATATCCAAAATAAGGAAACGTTAACACGTTTCCTTATTTTATATATACTATCAAATACAATGTCAGGGCAAACAGAGGCAATGCTTCTAAGTTTTGTACTACCGCGCTATATTAGTGCACCGATCATTGCGCTTTTGTATGAAGTTTTGCCTCTGTCGTGTTACTTACTCCGGTCGCAGATCGTCATCTGTCACTCAAAACTTTCGAAAAGTTTTCGGGAATTACATAGAGTTGTTAATCTCGTAATTCCATTACTTAACAGCAAACCAAAATTTATGTTTTACAGTGTCCTGGCAGGGTTCATATACAAAAACCGACACTAAATAAATTTTGTAATCATGGTAATACAAAATAGGCAAGTGTTGATTGTGTGGCGGTATCTACATCGCCACATGCGAACTACGCATCAAAAGATTTGACGTCACACATAAATCCTGCATCGCGCAATTAGAGTTTACCGTGCAGTGGACATATATACAAAAACCCAATATCAATCATTGGGCAGGAGGATCCTCCCTTTTCTATGGTGGATGAGTGAACTTTACACCCTGTTCCTCCTAAAATTGTAAATAGATCTAGAAAAAAGAAGGAAAGAAAAAGAAAAATTTAAACGCGCAGGTGTGCTGGAAGAGATTTCTTTAGAAATAAGCATCACCTTTGTACGTTTTTTTCTGTTCTTTTCTTCTTGTCTGTTTATTATGTGTGTACATAAATAGTTAAATAAATAAATAAAAAAATAATACTAAAAACAAAAAAAAAAACAAACATACAGAGCGGCCAAAAGCCTCTTATTCAGGCAAAGTAAGTTTGCCAATCTTGTCTATTGCCTTATGTCCGGGCCAATCACCATACATTGCGTAATACTATTGACGTTATCTGTATTACGACACCACTGTAGATCTCAAGATCGCACGTTCGTATTTCCGAAGATAGACGATGATTCCCGAAGCGCGTACTTTACTTGGGATATCTGTACTTACTGGGATATCGTTCACATGTGCGTTGACAAAGTGTGTGTTATTTACCTTCATGTCCTAACATGGTGTGCTGTCGACTAGTCCTCGGTGGCGGCTCGGGTGACCGGCCGGTACTGTGTTCTCTACTTAAACTGAAACAACGTTATCAATTAATTATAAACGGTTTTCATATGAACTGAACATTTCCCTTAATTCTCTCAAAACTCGGAGAAGAAACAATTTAAACGACATACACTTCAAATTGTTTTTACCCGGCTGCCCCAGAAGGAGGGTAATGTTTTTCGAGTGTATGTATGTTTGTTTGTATGTATGTATTTCTATTTCTTTGGCACGCTCTGTAGCCTAAGCGTCTTGATGGATTTTAACATACGAGGTGTCGTTAGGTTCGTCTTAATTTTGGGAGTGACAAAGGCTATATTTTTTTTATATATTTCATCGGCAACAAGAAAAAAGGTTGGGGAAGGCTTTTTTATTTAAGTTTTTTGGTTAACCAATAACCTGAAATATGGTCTAACTTTGTTTGTTCCCCGCCTGTAATACCAAAATTCTACAGATTATAATGCTTGTTTTTCTCTATTAAGTTATGCGTTTTTGCAGGCGGGTTTTTTGTTTTTTTAATAATTTGTTTTATTTCTCAGAGTCGTCAGCTAGGAAACAATGACTTTACTTCATATTTATTTTATCTTAAAAATATTTGACGCGTTATTTTTAATCAACTTACTAAATAATCATTATCATTAGTTTTCAAACGTACCTTCTATGTCTAGGTGTCGCGTGCAGGTCAACTCTCGATCTTCTCTGCTGGTTCTGATGGTAGAACCTCTGCAGGACTATAGGACTAGTGTTGCCGGAACTCTGTGCAAATATATAGCTCCTATTAATTCAATTCAGCCAGTAGTAGATTACATACAAATATCCACTGTGTGACTATGTATTCTAAGTTGATTTTAACATGACAAAATATAGAAAAGTGTCTTATAACAATTTCATTTGCAATGACAATTAAACTACGTCAATGAAGTTCATTCGTAAAAGTAGCTTATGTGATATTCAATTCCATGTTCATTTAAACTAAGTTGATTTTACAATGAAAAGATTTGAAAAGGAAGAATGAATTTTGTTGCAATCGAAACTTGACAAAATGATGGACCATCTAACTGAATGGAGATGAAGTAATTTGATTTTAGATTGACAGAAAGTTTTGAAGAAGTCATACTCAAGAAAAAGTGTTCTATTTACAACTGATAGAGTTCCTTGTAATAAAAATTGCTAGTTTCAAATGGCTTATGTAGAAAGTTGATAGTGATTATTTACGACGATTCATTTGTAACAAGACGTCTTCTACCATTCATTACTACGGCGATGACACACGTCACACGGTGCAAGTTCACTGCGGCGCCACAGCGTTATCATAGGAGTACATAAACCCTAGATATCCAAAAGTCTGGATAAGTTTGAACTGCTGTAAAATCCCATTTATTTATTGCATTATTAAGGATCGTCAACATTAAAAACACTGCAAGATTAATGAAAGATTATTATAGAACAATTCTAGTAAAAAAAAAAAACAATAAAACGAAAACAACAAAAACAAAAACCAATTAAAACAAAAACAAGAAAAAATAAAAACAAAAACAAGAAAATAAAAACAAAAACTATTGGCCTTGGTTGAACAACGTTTAAGTTCTATCGACATAGAATCCGGGTCGGGGCCTTCCGATGCACGCACTGATGGCTCGGATTCTCGGGGTGGTCGTTTATGAACAAGCTCATAAAAAGTTTGCAAACCACTTTTTTCGAGGTCCCTGACACCTGATATGTGTGAACAGAAGGCTAAAGGTCGATTCACACATATCAGTGAAGTCAGTGTACCGGCACAGTGCAAAATATTCTTTCATACATTTACATGCCGGTGTCGGCACTGACACTGAGTCTGACAAGTGGGGATGCGTTCATAGAGAATGTATGGAAGAATATTTATTCTCCCTTTATTCTCCAAAAGTCGCAATCTCGTCGCTTTTTTGTCTTAAAATGTAGTGATTGTATAGATTGACACTGAGATTAGAATGCAAATTTTCTTAAAAATGCGGGTATTTCCCCTCAGATCACTATCGAGGTTGGCATGAGATTTTACCACAGATCAAACTGATTACGCTAAGATTCAACAGCATGCCACACAACGCGTTGCAGCGACGCAGTACATATTCCCAACATACATGTACTAAATCCTGTTGCTCCAAATCCGGTGACCTAATGAGGAGAGGCTGCGTCTGGACGAAGGCCGAAAACCGTTTCTGAGGCGTTACGGAGAAGCTTATGTCCAGCACCGGACGCCGATAGGCTGACGTTGGGTCTTTGGTGGCCTAAATTGAGTCTTTTCTTTCATTAGTTACTCTATTTTTTTATCATTTGAATTCAGAATATTAGATCATTTACATTCACTGTCAATTATTCAATTTTCTACTTTAAAGTCATGTAGTCGTAAGTTGAGTTTTGAGTGACCATTAGCAATTAAAAGGCCTTGAAGAAAGTTGCAGAGGAATTTGAACTTTGTCATGACTTACATTGAGTGTACAATTTCAAATCATCATAAATGTAAGATTCTGAATTCAAGTTTAAAATAATAATGTTGTAGTGTATGGAACTTACCGCAGGCGAAGCTCTCCAGCGATTGTCGGCGGATACTCTGCGCACAGGCGGCGGGGGAGGAGATGCGCACGCGTCTATTGTTCTGTGGAAATTATGAAAATTGATACGCCATTCATTGTGGTAGCTACAGATGACAACCGCAGGTGAAATTGAACTTGCAAAGAGTTCGTATAGCGTAACTCGGTTGGCAAAATTGATAATGTATGATTATGTCACAATCAAGTCTGGCAACCGCGAACCAGTCTTACCAAGGGGTATCGTATTACCCAGTAACTGGGTTGTGGAGTTCAGATAGGCAGTCGCTTCATGTAAAATACTTAATTATAATATTAATATTAATTATAATTTATACTTCAGGTCGACATCAAGTGTAACTCTTATTTAGCTTCATCCGGTTACACTGGAAGTCGACCTCAATATAGTTGGGAAAAGGCTAGGCAGATGATGATTAGATGGAAAACCTAGATATCTGACATAATTATAGCTCATACTTTTCTGTCTGAGTCCCGGACACATTCGGGATCCTAGTAATATGATATAGGAGTGTGTGTTACCTTCTTCTAGGGTAAGGCGAGTGGTTGCACATGTCAGTTTCTAAGCTCGTAGGCTGCGAGCTGCTACCGCCTGCGTTTGCGTTGCTACTCGTCGCCCACCATGCTCTGGAAGGAAATATTACATTGAAGTAAATATTCTATGACACCGACATAAGGTTCAAATGAAATAATACATCTGATTTCATTTGTATCACATTTTTTTTAGGATAATACGAAAATTACTCTATTAATACATTAATTAATTGGAATTGTTCTATTCAGAACATATTTATAAATTAAATTGAGTCGAAAACGTGCATCAGTACTGTTCATTAATCGCTGACCCAAATTCATCAAACTCACCTCGCAGGCGTCGGCGTAACCTGCTCCATCCAATGCTGGGAACTGGTGACGAAATTCCTCACAGGTTGAGGAGTAACCGGTGTCTCCACTCCATTGCTGGGCGGCGTCACCGGTTGGGGGACTAGTGACGTCACCGAGCCAGCCTTAGACGCGGCCGATTGGCCGAAGAACGAGAGCGACGCGTACCAAGCGCCGACGGAGATGGAACTACGCGCGGCTTTCACTACGAATGGATGTTCTAAGAGCTTCGCGTATTTTGGGCGTTGTCTGTAGTTTTTTGTTAGGCTGGAAGAGAGATTAAGGGTTCAGTTTTTGAGTGGCAACATTGAGCTGATAGCGTGATTATCTTCCTGCAACAATAATCTAAAAATAAAAAAAACAACCTACAGACGAATTGAGAACCTCGCTCTTTTTTTAAGAAGTTGGTTAACAAACTCAATCACAATCTGAATGATTTTGAAGGATATAGCTAATCCATTGCTTCACATATTCGAAACATTTGTCTGCTCAACAACGTAAATAACGCAATGAATGTTGTTGAACTGTCAAAATGAAAGCTATTGCTATTGTAAGTGTGTTACGCAATTACCCCGCAGGCCCATAAATGTATGGCGCAATTGATTGGATACGTGATTTAAGATAAATTAGTTATATGAGTTAATAATTGGATGATGGGGTTCAAGCGGATGTCGGGTAAGCTCTTCGTTTATATTTTATTTATTTCCTTTGTACATAATCTTAGAATTCGATTGTATATTTTATTTAAAGTTAAAAATTAAAGATAATTCATGATGAAGTCAATAAAGCGGATGTAGATTTATTCAATGAAAATATAAAAAATTAAAAATAAAACTTACCACTGTGACACAAATAATTTAAACTCAGGTGTAAAGTCAGTCGTGTCTGGAAGCTGCGGAGGATCGTCTGCTATTACCTGGTGAACAAAACGTTCAATTATAATTTATTTCTCATAGCTAAGGACCACAAATAGTTACCCAGACACACAGATCTCATAGTCTGATCAGACTAACGGATATGGAAAAATCAGACATATATTCCTGGCTATAAAATCATAAAATACAATAGACGTAGATATATTTAGTAACCTATTCCGTTTATTCTTCAAGAGTCATAAAAAAACCCTGTAAGAAATCGACACGTGTTTCACCTCTCAACGAGGCATTCTAAGGATGACGATTGACCAGTCGCAAACCAGAACACGACGTGTTGCCAGACTGAGCTCTGGACGCAGAGTCAATCGGAGTCGGAGTTGGAATAGGTTACTAAATATATCTACGTCTGTCGTATTTTATAATGGATTTCCGCAAAATCATGCCTGAGTCAACTATTTTAAATCAGTTTCAATATTGCTCACCCTGGTGAGCACCTCGAAGTCATTCTGGCAGTCTCTGTAGGGGAACACGCCGGTGGCGAGCTCGACGAGCGAGATGCCGAGCGACCACACGTCCGCGCGGATGTCGTAGTCCGGCCGCGTCGGGTCCGGCGGGTCTATCCGCTCCGGCTGTAGAAATAGATCATTTTTGTCAAATTGGTTTTTATTGCCTTGCTAGCTGGTATTGCTTAGTAGCTACGAAAAAGAGTATTCTCCTCGGGGATAAAGGTTTCTTCGTCTTGGTCGAGCTTGAATCCCTCGCTGCACTCAGGACTCTAGTCTTAAACTCAGATAATATTAGCTTAACCCTAGAATCTTTAATTACGTTCGGGATTCAATATAGCACCCGTGACATAAGACACTGCTTTATCCCCTTGGTGAATAATCTACTACAGAAGGATATTTGCGATATTTACCGCCATGTACGCGGCGCAGCCAGCGCTCCGGGTCTTGGCTTTGGAGTCCACCAGGCGGCCGCTGATGCCGAAGTCGCATAGTTTGACGTTCCCGCGTTCGTCGAGCAGGATGTTGCTCGGCTTCACGTCTCGATGTATAACGCCATGCGTGTCTTTTAGGTATGATAGCGCATTCACCGTCTGTGGTACAAAATATATGAAGTTTGTAAAAAAAAGTAGGTACATTTTTATCATTATAAGCATTATGTTTGTTTGGCAGTGGTCTTTCAAACAAAAAACAAGAAAACATTTTGCAGTACACTGCAAAAATTTGAACAGATTGAATGACTCAAATGTAGCGTTGCTAAAATTGAGTCAATAACCAGTTTAAAAAAGCTGAATTCATTCAGCAATTATTCAACATTGCTATAGAATACTTACCCAAATATAATTGTCAATAGAGCCGATATTAACCACAAACTAGCTGTTCCAGAACATTTTATTCTATTCTATTTACAAGATCACTCACCGCCACAGTCACCTTCCCCAGTATAGCCTCAGGAATGGGCGCGCCCAGCCTCTTCAGCAGCTTGTCGAAGCAGCACGCCATCAGCTCCATGCAGATCCACACGTCAGCGTCTGTCACGAAGCAGCCTAGACACCGCACGATGTAGGGACAGTCGTGGGAGCGGACTACCACGTCTAAGTCCATTAGGATGCGTTTAGTTTCTTCTGAGTTGCCGGAGCGACGCATTTGCTGTTGATAGGACGATAAACGATTATTGTAATATTTTTTGTAACCACATAACGACAGGTGTGGAAGTGTAAGACCTAAAACCTTAGAAGTAACTAGGTTTTAGGGTTTTTTAAACCAATTTCTAATGTTAGATTTTCAAGTCTGACCATATTAAAGTACTTCAATGCAGACATTTATGGCAGCAGCGGTCATAAAACGCGGGAGCAAGACGACACGAGATTTTTCTGAATTCTAAAAACCAAATACTGAGATTTGGTTTTTAGAATTCCCTATCCTTCTCGCACTTGAAAGACCATGACCAACACAAGTCTGGATTTATAATACAACTAGCTAATGCCCGCGGCTTCACCCGCGTGGATGTCGGTTATTATATACTAAAACCTTCCTCGAGAAACAATTTATCCTTTGGTGAAAACAGCATGAAAATCGGTGCAGTAGTTTTTGAGTTTATCGCGAACAGACAGACGCGGCAAAGGACTTTGTTTTAACCCCCGACGGAAAAAGAGGGGTGTTATAAGTTTAACGTGTGTATCTGTGTGTCTGTGTATATGTGTGTCTGTCTGCGCCATCGTAGCTGCCAAACGGCTGAACCGATTTTGATTTTTTTGGTTTTGTTTGAAAGCTGGCTTAATCGAGAGTGTTCTTAGCTATGATTCAAGAAAATCGGTTCAGCCGTTTGAAAATTATCAGCTCTTTTCTAGTTGATGAATGCATGTGAGCATCTTCCACAGGTCTAATCGATTGGAAATTTAGAATTCTCTTATTTCAATGATATGAAAAGAATATATGTAGTAACCTTGAGCTGATGCTGCAGCATCACCTGGAATTTGCAGGATACCCAACTCCCTCAAGAACTTACAGCAGAGGTATCGTGTTTGGACTCATTGGAAAGGTCTCAACAAATAGGTTACAGATAGATGGTGATCAAAGTCTGATGATGGAGTAGGAAAGATAAATGAGAGTAAATTAGTAGGTAACAAGCTTCACTGTGGCAAAAAACGTACAGCTACGAAGATTTCGGCGAGCTGCGTGTTGATCGTAGCGTTTCTACTAGTAATATAATATAAAATTTAAAAAGCTGGAAATAAAAATTAAATTTAAAATTTAAAAAACCCCCGACAAAAACAAAGCGTCTAAAAAGTAAAAAAATAATATCATAAAAGTTATAGGTAATACTTTGATCCAACCGTCGTCGTGTCGGGGCACGGCTAATGAAAATAGGAAGTTAACAGCAGCTATCCTTTTTACAACAGCATACATTCATTATGCCGAGTGTGTGTTGGCGTTTGCATTAGCCGTCCCCCGACACGACGACGGTTGGATCAAAGTATTACCTACAACTTTTATGATATTACTTTTTAGACGCTTTGTTTTTGTCGGGGGTTTTTTAAATTTTAAATTTAATATAATATGTAGTGATTCTAGAAGAACAACGCAGTCACACATTATATACAAAAAGCTATTTTAATTTATACTGTTTAGATTACTAACTTTAACAGCTATGACGGTGTTGGAAGGCCTGTGCAGCATCTTGACGACATGTCCGCAGGTGCCGCTGCCGAGCTCGCCCAGCTGTTGGAGGTCTTCTATGTGGGATCTGTACTCCACACCATCCACGTTCAACTTGCCGCTAACCTTTATGAGGAAAAAATAAAGGGTAATTATCCTTCCCAATGGGTTGGTAATGGCCCAGGACCCTATACCACCCTCCTGCCAGGGTTGCGGGAAAGTCCGAAAGGGATACCGGGACCTTGGCAACAGGCAACTGAAGGAACAGGGGTGGGTTTTAGTCAGTAAAAGTCTGACACGCCCTTCCGCTCCGCCCAGAGCGGCTTCAGTCAAAAAAATATGGGCCCTATACCACAAAACTTCACAAGTCTAGACTTTTACAAAATTGTTAAATTGTAGATAAACTTGCGTAAAACAGAAATTAGAAATATGTATGAGTTACAATATTGTAGTGTTGAGTTTTCACTACAATTTAGCTTTACATTTTTATATTTTTAATTTACATTTTTTAAGTTTTTCCATTAATTGAGGGGCTTAGAGTTACGAGCTTTGTCGTGGACACACACCTGTAAGATTTACAAATTTGTAAATTTTTATTGTAAATTTTTGTAGTATAAAGCCCTGGGCGGTAGTCATTTTCGACCCTGACGCATAATTTGTATTATACTTTGGGACTAAAAAGGTGCTACAAAGGGGCTGGGGTTAAAAAGGTCAATTAGGTAACTATTGTCACTTGTGGAAGCTCTTTAATTTCTATTTTGTCCAATAAAATGTTAAATATTGGGTTAATATATTTATTAGCCTTATGTATATTGAGCCAGAATAAAATTATATTGAGCATCGCAGCACTGTACTAAAATCTGAAACTGAACTCTTCTATTAATACTAGGTTCTTCAGACTGCTTGTATTCCCAAAGACTCATAACCCTTTTCGAGTTTTTTATTAATTTATCATGGAAATTTTAAATACCTTGTAAACCTCTCGCATTCTGTATTCAGTCTCAGTAGCTTGTGGTGATCTCGGTGGGAATGCAGGTATCTCTCTGCTCGAGAACATTGGTGCTGAAACAAAAATATCCTACTGAATAGATGTTGTAAACACAAGAAATATGTATCCTACCTACATTATCAGAATACCTCTAAAGGCACTGTAGAAATTAGCCCCTACTTGGTTTAGCACTAACTGAGTTTCTGAGTTGGTTGATATTTGGTATTTGAAGAATGGTAGAATGGTTTAAAGGTTATATTGAATACTATTTATAATTATAAAATGGAAAATTTAGGCTAAGATGGTTTGATCTGGTCTGGTTTGAGTTACGCAATTGGTAGTCGAACACGAACTAATTGGTAATAGCTGCGATACATGCATTTATGGAAATGCAAGCACGCAAAAGCGCTGAGCTGTTCGGTTGCAAATATTGTACCGAACAGGCACAGAAGTTATGCTTTAAATAATTTGTAAGTATAATGAGTTTTTTTTGAAAATTATTGCGCATTTTAGGCCTATATTCAGACAAGCCAATTCAACCAGTTGGATTTGGCACTATGCAATGTTAATTGGAGTAGCAGGCTGAAAGTGAGAGTGAAACCATTACAGAATATTTTGGCAAGGATTGAATCAAAAAATCATATCCAGCAATGTATGTAATGTGGCGTTATCATTCTCTAAGACTGTTGAAAGATATATCAAAGGGTTTCATACTGATCTTGATGTAAAATATATACTTAAACTATCTGCACCACTCCTGTTTTGCATGGGTAGTACTAAGTACCTACCCTACCCCTACCTAACTACCTACCCTACCTAACTACTACCTACCTACCTACCCTACCACTTAGGGGTATGCAAAATAGATTACGACCTACTGAATATACATATAAAATTTCATAAAAATCGGTCAAGCCATTTCGGAAGAGTATGGCAACTGACACCATAACACGAGAATTTTAAATATAAAGATAGATGGTGTGATGTGTGTGATAGAGGATTCTCATCTCATAGATTTGTTTTATAAGTAACATTTCTGTTTTTATTTGCCTCTTATTATTTAAGTACTTATTAGTTTCATTAAGCTGATCAGTTTTTTTTTAATTAGTAACAGACAACATACCGTCTTACTGAGCTATAATTATTATACTTGCAATTGTCAATTTGTGCTCATTGACACCTAACTATAAGGGCCTAAACATAGCAAGCGCCGGAGGCGCGCGTTCCGGGCGCCGCGTTCCGTGAGCTCGTCGTTCGTCTCAGGCGCCGCTTTGTTCTTGTTAGCATTCGATACACAGTGCCCAGAGCGTGCGGCTCGGGCGCTTGCTATGTTTAGTGCCTAATAGTAATACATAGTTTACATGTGTGGCAATCCTATCTAGAGGAAAAAGGTAAAAAGCCACCATATTCATAACATAGGTTTGACATCATCATTCTCATACCCTTATCCCAAAATATTTGGGGGTACACTGTCACCCTAAAACGGCCGAATGGATTTAGATGAAATTTGGGACATGGGTTTTAGTCCTGATATTCTCACGCGATCGAGACTAGCGAGTTAGTATAGAATAAATGGCAGGAAGTCTTAAATCCTACAGCAGACAACATGTATCATCATTTGCCAATAAATTATGAAAGTTTGTTACAGAAATTATTTTATTCATTTATATTATTTCTATTCTTTGTATAACAATCAATCTTTGTATAAAAAAAGTGTATTGGACTAATGGAATTACCAGATAATTGGAGCCAAAACATTACATAAACCATTGCCTAGTATTGTAATCAACTTAGACACTAAAATAAATGATTGTGCCTAGTAGTACCAAGACCGTTTTTTGAAAACAGAATTGCCATCAATTCTGTTTTCAAAAACACTATTATATGCTACTTCTATGCCGGAACAAAATCATCTCATGAGAGTAGTGATATTAAGAAATTACACAATTAAATACAACGTTACATCCATTAAATACATGATTTCTTGGTCATTCTAAGGCAATAGTTCTACAAAATGTCAAACAAAAATACTTTACTTTCCGGAAAAGAGCAAAGGAATTACATGACAATCATTAATATCACATACTTATTACATGCAGCCTTCATACACACATGACAATAAACATTGATTCCAAAGATATCTTTAGATACAAGATATAAGATTGTATAGGTTAAAACAAAAACAGAAAAACATTGTCTGTGTTCATGTCTCAGCATTGACCACCCACCGCTCAGTCAATGCCAATTTATGCAAATAATTTGTACACAATGTGCAGCTCAGGCGGCAGGGAAGCTGCCTGCATGCATTATAACACATTAATTTGTCACTGAACACTGCATAACCTTTAGGCATATTGATAACAGAGGCTCACTTTTTTAGACAATACTTAGGTTCAATTCCATTTCCCTAACCACAAAGGCGCGTTACATTCTTTTGTATCGCTTAGATTATGAGCTACAAAAGCAAAATAACAACCAAAAATAACAGCACAGCATCATAAAAGTTACTAAAACGTAAAGATAAAGTGATATGGGAATGGTTATAAATGATGAATGTATCAAGTCCAAAATGTGCACGTGCCCTGAAAAGCAATATCTTCAAGATACTCACGGGGCCGTGGCCTGGTCCTACCGCTCCCCGGCCTGGGAGCCCCAATTCCACCTTGGTTGTTGAAACCACCTTCTCTTCGAATACGCATTTCATTTTCGAATCGTTCCTGTAAACCTTTCAGTTTCCCCTCAATCGAACTATTTGACATTATAGCAACTAAAATAGTCCACTGATAACATTTAAGTACTTATTACAAAACAAATATACTAAATTTTATTTACACAAAATTACAATGAAAAGCGCAGCAGTCCAAGGATTTCCTTCAATTTCCTTCGCCAACCATTTCCATTCGTTCATTTTTAATCTTTATTCACTTTTTGTCATTCGTTCATACGGTCAAATTATTCTTCTTATAACCAGAGTAAATAAATGTGTTTTATTTTTATTTACCTATCTCTTTCGCACTTGTCAAAATTTTCGTAAGCTTAGGTTTTTGGAACGATTCGGAAAAAACGTTTCAATTTGGTTAGGTTTGAATTAAAGCTGTCAAAAAAAATACGTTCTGGAAACTATCGAATAAAATTAAGATTTTTAGTATTATTCTATAATATTCATTTAAAATTCCATAGTTTTCTACTTGCCCATTTGCGCTAAACTAATAAGATTTGACGACGCTTTACGTTGGGAAGTGTGGATTTCAAAATTCAAAGTAATTTCTGAACATAGCTTTTCTTCCTGTCATTCATTCCGGCTCAAAAGATACATATTCAAGTCAAATAAAGTATTTATAAAAATACGAAATTCATTTCGCGTTTCTCGTCTTTTTGCCTTACTTTCCGAAAAGAGAAAACGAGAAAATTTTATTATTCCTCAAGAAATAGTGTCCTTCCAAAATTTGATATCGAAAGATATTTACAATCTAATGGATTGGAAAATAGAGTGTAGAATTTAGTACGCAAGCGTAATGAAGGAAGTGAAAAAGTGTCAGAAACTTGTTTCCTTTTATTGAAATGACGTGAAAATACTATTTCATAAACATTTTAGTGCGAAATGTGTTTGTTATTGTTTGTTTGCTTGTGAACGATCATGATGCAATCAACGTCGGAAGGATGTATGAACATCGCTGAGCTAGCGAATCAGCTGAGGCGAGAGAAGATATTTATCAACTCTGAGAGGCAGCTGTTGCAGAAACTCAATGAGGAAGTGGAGAAGCGGGCCCTGGAGCTGCTGCAGGTGGCCTGGATCTGCTCACAGCAGCGCCAGAACCTTACAAACCTGATCACGTCAAGATGTGAAGCTGATTCCATAGCATTTTGTCAGAGAGCCAGTATCCTTGAAAGAGCGATTTTTGTAGATGCCTTCAAAGTTTTGAAGTACAAGGTAAGTGAGAAATCACTTCTCAGAAGCATTATCTTTGTTTGTAACAGATTCTTTTGCAAAATATGTTAGCTTAAATTATTTTCTGTAAACATGAATACCTATTGCCAAAAAAATCTAAAACAGACTATTATGTTTTGTTTATACTTATCTATGCTATGGACATGATTATATTATTATCATGTCCATTTATTATCATAGTAATTAAGTACCTTGTAAAGTGTTTTTAACAGCATTACAAAACAATATGACCTACATGTCCACCCACTTTTTACAAAGTAACTATTCATTATTGATTGAGTTATTACTTGGAAATCCTTGAAATTAATTATGATACAATTTTACATGACTTTTTCTATAGTACAGAGTTTAGAATCAGTTTTCTACATTATTTTCAAATTGTAATAGAGGCCGAGTCTATTTCTATCAATGAGGTACTGAAAAATTCTTGATGGAAAAACATCAAATACATATGTATATTAGTAGCATTTAAGAAAATATCCGCATAAACATGTCATCATTCTCCTGCCTTCTCTTGCCTGTTTATTTGGTTTCAGCCCAACATGTTCCTTTATTCCATACTTCTCTTTTTGTCGTCATTTCGGTAGTCTGCATAAAAAAGTAAACATATAAAAACTAAAAATATAAAATATTTACTGGTATTCAGCTGCATCTGGTTAGACTGGGAGCTGGCTAGGAGGCTAGAGGAGAAGGCTAGGCCGATAATGATAATAAAGTAAACATAAAATAACTTCTAGTACATGATTGAGATATCTTGATATTTACATAAATATCATTCCGCATTAAATGCAAAATAATATAAATAATAATTTTTTGCATAGACAGATCTTTGGAATACAGTCAACCTTTATAATATACCATTCACAGTTATCTATAAAACAATGATTGTGACATAAAAATCAATAAAACTGCCTGGCCTTTTTCCAACTATTTTGGGTTCAGCTCCCAGTCTAACCGGATGCAGCTGAATATCAGTATTTTAAATGGAGCAGAGCAACTGTCTATCTGACCTCCACAACTCAGTTACTGTTCTGCCTAGCCTTTTCCCAACTATGTTGGGGTCGGCTTCCAGTCTAACCGGATGCAGCTGAATACCAGTATTTTACATGGAGCGACTGCCTATCTGACCTCCGCAACCCAGTAACTGGGTAATACGATACCCTTTGGTTAGACTGGTTGTCAGACTTTCGTGCTTCTGACGACTCGTAACAACTGCCAATGATCCACAAATGACAGCCGGGACCAACGGCTTAACGTGCTTTCCGAGGCACGGAGGAGTCTCGATATGTGAAAATGGTCACCCATCCACGGACCAACCCCGGCAAGCGTAGCTTAACCTGATGGATCGACCCGAGCGGCTGTTATTACTTAGCCACGAGCTCACCTCCACAACTCAGTTACTGCGTAACACAATACCAAATGGTTAGACTGGTTGGCAGTTGCCAGACTTGATTGACATAATCATACATTATTAATTTTAAAACATTGGTGCCACCAATTACAATAATGTTTTGAATGTTCAGTACATTGTTTCATTCTATCATCAATATGATTAAAATAATAAACCACTGTTTGTGGGGGATTTTTCTCTACGCAACTTAAATACCGTTACCAAGGTCGGGCTTGGAGTGAGCAGACACAGGCGCACTATCTCTTCCCTCACTCTCATAGTCCAATGTCCAGGGCCAACCATGCTTTTCGATGCACTGAGGCATCACACCGTCAACTCCCAAACTCCAGGAATTTACTCAATTAGAAAATTCGAAATTCCTAATGGAAAAACCCGATAAACCTTGTCCCGACTTGGGAGTCGAACCCAGGACATCACGCTCAGCAGTCGTGCTTGCGACCACGAGAACATCGGGGCATCCCTACAATTACTATGTCAAGAAAACAATAACTATTGTTAAAGCATATCATTTAATTAACAATCAATTTTCCAATCACAGACCAGTGAAAGTGGATCAGGAAACAGAATACCAGTCATGTCTGTACTTATCTCATTGAAGCATTGTTGTAATAACTTGTTGCTCCTAGTCACACATAGTGAACGAAAAACAATAGCATTCATTACCATGTACTACAAGTACATGCCTTTTGTCTGTGTTCACTTATGACAAGTTGACGTAGTAAACACGTCGGTGAATGGGTACGAGTGGTACGACCATAGAATAAAGAAGGTATGGAAGCGAACTTCTGCTCTGAACGCATTCTTCGGCGATTTTGGCAAGCTGCTGTCAGGGCCGGCCCTTACGATACGGTGCGGCACCGCAACGATTTCACCCGCCGCCGCCGTATGAGCGTACACACATACGCCCATACCGCGAAGAAGAGTGTTGTAGTAGGATTTGAGCTGCAGCGGGCACCGCTCAGACGCCGCGCCGTCGCCCACACCGCACCGTGTCCTCTGTCCTCGAGAGTTGTGCGAAGCGAGTGTAACGTCTCGCTTCCCACACACACTCCGCGTGATATCGAAAGTCGCACTGTGAAAAAATCTGTTCAATTTGCACGAACAAGCATCTCCCTCAGGCGAGTTTGTGCCTCCTGGATGGTTTCAACAGACTAGCCACAACTCTCCATATGGTGCTGCCTCGAGTGACATTGTCTTCACGAAGGCGCGAGCTGGCGCGACCAGATTCTTGGATCATCGAAAATATTGATAGTTTTGGGCTTTAGCACGTAATATTAGGCAGGTGGGGAGCGGTTGCTGATTGAAACTATTTACAAGAGTTAGCCTTCTATCTATACGGATTTATAATTCTGTGGTACGACGTACCTACGAGCATTGTAGAGGATAATGTGATGTACAGGAAATTAGGTGAATTGCCTTACAATGAAATTAGTTTTTGACCAATGAGTATCGCGGTAGGGAAGGATTCATCATTTTGATCGCCTTTACACTAACTTGACTACTTACTTTTAAATAAGGAAAACTAAGGACAGTGAAAACAAATAGTTAGGTACCTATTTACTCGGAGGAAAGTATAATTTTCCTCTGTAAAAACCTAATTCATTTATTCAACTTTGATATGTGTTTTCGCCTAGGAGGTATCACCCGTAAGAATTGCAAGCAAAGCTCCCTATCCTGGGTAAGCTGGAAATTCAAACCATAATTTTCACGGAATATTATCTTATCTGTGCCATTTCCCTGGAATAAAATTACTACAGCTGCTTTGAAAAGCAGATAGGCCCGCCCCCAATGACGTGAAATGTAACAACGTCATCTGAGATACATGCTTATCGGACTATTGAAAAGTACAGTCATTGAATGCGTTCGTCGAAATTCTGCTGGGCAATTAATTATTGGAATACCGTTTTGTTACCATTAATATCATAACATCACGCCCGCGATCCCCGAAGAATTAGGCGGAGTTGTACCTTTAGTTCACGCACATTTCACTAGTTATGTTTAAGTCCCATGTAATAGGGGACGAGCTTATTGCCATCAACCGGGCAAAAATCCAAACTCCGGGCTGCATGAGAAATCAACACTTTGTCCGACCTGGGAATATAACCCAGAACGCGATACCCAGCAGTAGTGTTTGCGACCACTTGACTAGACCAACTAGGCAGTCGTTATCAGTGTTACCTTTATGTCCCATGCACAAGTGTTAAAAGTGCAAGAAGTGAAGTGGAGTATGTGTTTAGTCCTTGTGCTAAAAGTTCGCATCAATAGTTCAAGGGGTGATCGAACTCGCGACCTCTCGTTCGCCAGTCCTTGCCTATACGGTTGGGCAACAGCCGCCCTCAATAGGCGATAGTATTGATCCATTTTTGCAGCATAGCTCGATTAGGTCTCAAAGAAAATAATGTTAAATGGTTTATCAATAACGCAGTTTAAGCCATTTCTAGAAAGAATAAAAGAGAAAGAAAAATTGTTCATTCTGCACAAACAAAACGCACACAACAGAAAACGACAAACTAAGAAATAATACAAAAGTAGCCAAAAGCGTCTATTTCTGTCTGTTCACTCGCGTCGGCGTACTGTCGATCTTTTGATGTTGTTTATCTAATTCAGCCCGTTAGAGACACAAAATGATGCTGTGTTTACTAAACTATCAATACGCTTATCTCTAATTACAAGTAAGATGATTTATTTGTTTTCAATGGAATTGTTAGATGGCGGAAATATTATGATTGTGAAATAAGATTGATGAAAAGATTAAAATCATCATGGAAGTTGATCAGAAAAACGGTTACAGGAGCTTAGAGCTTTGCAATATTCAGCCGAAAGACGTCCACAGCTGGACAAAGGTCTCCCCCAAGCATATAGCCACAATGACCTGTCCTGCGCTTCCCGCATCCAGCGGATACCTGCAACCTTCATCAGGTTATCGTTTTTCTGTTTCCTCATACTGGCCTCATTCTCATCCATCGGAGATGTAGATCTATACTCCGTGCCTAATCCTAACTAATATTATACATGCGAAAGTGAGTTTCACGCTAAAACGGCTGATCGGATTTGGATGAAATTTAGCACATAGGTGGACTATGACCCGAAGAAGGACATAGGCTACTTTTCATCCTGGATCGTAGCAGCTGGTAGTTGTATAATAACGTAGAATCAAGGGAGTTTGTTTGCGCCACTTCTTCCCGGCTAAAGCACTAGGAAGTGGCGAATGGCGGGCGTTTTTAATTTTGACACTTGGGTACCCATGCTGCTCCTTCGGTATGCAGTCGCCATTCCAAAACTTATCGGCCCCTTTGCACATTTGACAATGCAAAAATACCTGAATAGGTAGGTGAACGAAATCAATTTGTGACTAAGCTTGAATACGGACAATGGATCGTTTTATAAATCAAGTAAATCGCCACCATTACGAATATTTAAAGGAAAATTAACAAATACAATAGGACATGAAACGTTACTGATTATTAGTTACATCAGATTTTTTTTTTGCGTAGTTATTCATGATGTATTTCATATTATTGGAATTCATTCAGTAAGTTTTTTATAATGCTGTTTACTTGCCCCTATTCATCTAATCTAACTATCTAACTAATATTATAAACGCGAAAGTTTGTAAGTATGGATGGATGGATGTTTGTTACTCTTTCACGCAAAAACGGCTGAATGGATTTGGATGAAATTTGGCGTACAGGTAGTTTATAACCTGGATTAACACAGGATACTTTTTATCCCGATATTCCCACGGGATCGAGACTGACGTGGGTGAAACCGCGGGGCGCAGCTACTTTATTCTATTACGATTATGCATTTTGCGACCTTTTTACCACCTAATGAGGAAAATGCCGTGAGGAAACTTTTGAGCTTGAATGTGGTTGGCTATAAGAGTAGGGGAAGACCAAAGAAACGATGGATGGACTGTGTGAAGGATTATATAGCTAAAAAGGGGGTGACTACACAGATGATGACTAATAGAAAAGTTTGGGAGAAGAAGACATGTTGCGCCGATCCCAAACAAAATGAGCAGGACTGAGAATGAGGATGATTTCGCCACCTTTTGTTTTCAACGGATGCTTTTACGGACAAACGAAAACAGAAGACAATTCTGCTGTAATGATTTAGGATTCCTCATCTTTTGCACCAGGATTTGAGAAGGCGGACAGTGGGCTGATATTGAAATGGTTTTAAAACTTAACTATCGGTAGTTTATTTTCAAAAAGTTCTGGCCATTCTTATCACAATTACCTACAAACCTTGGGCTACTTAATACAATCACGAAATTGATTCGGCTACATGATCGCGACGTAACCTTTTGACCAAGTACTCGCTAATCGCCAATTCCTAGCAAGTTCAACAAACCTTCTTGTAACGTGCTAACTAACCTACTTAGCACAAACAATACATGCGCATACGACTCTAAACAATCCCTTTCTTGACCTACGGCAACAGGAAGTAATAGCTGTTCGTTATGAGCGACGTAACAAAGCTATTTCAAAGTATGTTTACTTAAAGGTTCATTGGTCAAGTTTCTGCAAGATCTTCAATACAAGCGCGACTTTTAAATAAATTACTCTCCTCCTGGGCCAGTCGGGTAAAAATCCTTGGATAGCGCTCAGTGTGGTAACACGTCGTGTTCTGGTTTGCAATTGGTCAATCATCATCCTGAGGATGCCTCGTTGAGAGAGAGTGAAACACGTGTCGATTCCTTACAGGGTTTTTATGACTCTTGAAGAATAGCTTACTTAATATATCTACGTCTATTGTATTTTATAATGGATTTCCGCAAAGTCACGCCTGAATCAATTAACTATCTTGGATGGTTCTCCAAATCCAAAATAATATGATTTTTTGTTCACTGTCCTTATGGGTAAATAGGAATTGAGCACGGTAATTTTACCGATCGCAGACCGTGAGTTTTATATTCCTTCAGTGGTGAATTTACTTCAAACCAAACATAATATTAAAATATACTTACTTAAAATTGACAACAACGCATTGTTTGATTTTGGGAGTTCACAACAGTGGGGAGGAAATAGCTGCAGGTCTAGGTGCTACTAATAACCCTGCGACCCACACAAGTCTATGTTTACTCAAAACAAGCAAACTATACTCCAAAATATAAATTAGGATTGGTTAACGTTGACTTTCTGTCATCTTTTCACCATATATCGAGGTCTATAGATACAAATCTGTAGTTCATCGATCCACTATGAAACGTAGCCTGTCCTTGTCCGGGTCATGGTCTACCCATGTGCCAAAATTCATCCAACTCCGTTCAGCCGTTTTAGCGTAAAAAACAAACAAAACCACTTTCACCTTCGCATTTATAATATTAGTTAGGATTGGCGCACAATGCAATATATGCATTCGCAATTCGCATGCATTCTAAATAATTATCTTGACCTACCTTGGCTACAGGAAGTATAGCGGTAATTCGTTACAACTTGCTAGACTTGCTAAATACAGCTGTTTAGCGAGTGCAACGTGTTGTCATTATGTACTTTATTTGCTTGCAAGTTTGAATCTAGAACCTAGTTCGGGCGGGGGGTCGCTACCAAAAATTTTTAATTCCAATCCATCACTACTTTTTGCCCCTGGAAACAAAATATTTTAGTTTAAGTTTATCTTTAGGTATAGGTACCTACTTTAATTGTGTGGAAATTCTTACTGTTGTCGAAATGAACAATTTTTAAACGTTTTATTCAATAAATAAATATTATTATTAAAAAAAAGTTAGCTTCCTTTGGTGGATCCTCTCTTTCACGAGGGATATGGTAAATGTCAAGTATTGATTGACAAAGCATAAAGGTCAGGCGGTCGGTGCACTTCCAACAGGGTTTAATAATAATATCACAGTACCGTGGGGACAGACTCGCAGAATAGGAGGGACGTCATAATTGGAACATGCGCTGTGGCCTACCGGCTTCGCTTCGTATTGTCGTGGGTCAAGATAGAGAACAGGGAACTGCGTATTGGACACATTGTAATAACAATAATATGCATTGTATTGTAATGCGGAATTAATGTTTTGCGTACTGCTTGTAATTGATATTTCATTAATTTTGTTGTGACTCTGAGGTCAATCAATAGAAAAGTGTGTGAAACATTGGAATACTGTGAAATACATATTGTATCGGAAATAAAAATAACATATATTATTATGGGCGAATCAATACAAAACTGTTAGAATTTGGAAAGCCGATGCCCATTGAATTTTTGTAGTAGTATTTTAGTTTAGTATAAAATACTACTACAAAAATTCTTGATATACTTTAGCTAAGCTGTTCGGCTTTTGGTAAGTAAGTACTTAGTTTTAGCAAAAAAATTTACACGTCAAAGAAAACCAGACGAGCTCGGTGTTTCCTATCCGACTACTCTGAGAAGAAACACCGAAACAAACAAAGGTCAGTCTCTTTTAAAGTCCAGACATTATCTTGGTCAGATCATAATAATGAGGACTATGCAGACTAGTGTCGGAGATGGTTTTTTGAGAAAAAAAACACACAGCCTTGTGTAGATCTGTACAGTCAGAGCACGCATTTGTCAGTAATCGTGTAGCTCAAGTCAGAACTTAAGGAGCTCAACGACTCGACGTTACGTAGACAAAATATTAAGCCACCCACTCTCTTTCTATTGTAGACAAAATACTCTTTTTCAACAGGAGGCCACAGCGTTAGGCGAGCTCCTAGGATGGCTCCGCGACTCCCCACACCTGGTCTCCCTCTGTCTACTTTTGGGCGAGGACCACATCCCGCCCAGTCTACCATCAGCCCTGGTGTCAGGGCTGTACGGCAGCTGCCGATCAGCTTCCGACAGGACCAAGTTCCTGGCTGTCGTGCGGTCGCTTATCAAGCATCAGATGGCCACTTCTGGTGATCCGAGGAAGTAAGTACCTAAAGTTAAAACATCGTCTCTACAAATGTCTATTATTTATGTATGAATTTTACACAATTGTTTTGGGTAAAACCAAAGTTAGGTGCATCAATAAACGTAGACCACTGCTGAATTTGATGGAAGACGCAGTGACGAATGCGGAAAATACACTTTCTGTACTTACCTAACAAACATGTCACTCACGAATCAATGAATCAAATCAATAATGTCATTGTAAACAAAACTGGACGTCAAATTAAAATAATTAATTTTGCCTTTTACCTTTCTCATTTTATTGTCCTGTTTTCGCCTCACCGAGGCCTTGCCTAATCTGCAGATAATTGAATCTACCTAGGTTCGTATAATTGTATATGACGCGGGACAATGACTAAGCTAATTTTCATCCTTGCAACGTAACCAAAGGGCCGTATAGAAACCACAAACTACGCAACCGTCAAATTAGTAAGAAATTTTTTCTCACAATAATAATTTTATCAAAAGGAGGACCCCTCAGGCGCCATCTCCGCGGACGAGAGAATCGCCGCAGCGATAGTCACGCTGTGCCTTCAAATTATCGTCGCGATAATATCGCCGTGTGGAGATTGATTCATAGTCTTTCTATTGAATTTGTGACGTGTGTTTGTTTCGTAGTCTAATCCCACATCAATTCCCCAGGTTGTTTCGCACAGGTAAGTGCGCACTGTCCACCCTGTACGCGGTATACCGCGACGGTCACACCCCGGCGCGGCAGTTCCTGGTCGCAGCGCTACAGAATCCGGTGATGGCTGTACTGCATGAGGACGAGTTCTTCCTCGATATTGATCCTGATAAGGCTATGGAGAGGTGAGTGCAATCATGGGCGGCGTTTTGTAAGATCCTATAAGTTAATTTTGTGACCTGCATTGCTATTCTGTAACCATCTCACTGTGAAAGCTTAGGTGAAGTGAGCGCGGAGTGAGCTGTCATTGTCATCGATACCTACTGATGCTAAGGCAGTGACAGGTTACAGAATAGCAATGCTGGTTAAAAGTGCATAGAGTTTATTTAATACTTTAAGCACACAAATGTATAGAGTTGTTGTGCATAGTGTACTAGCACATTTTTGTTTCGGTTCATGATCAGCGCCTGGGCAGCTATGTATAGACATATATATGACTGTTTGACTTTCTTTACTCATCATCAACTTTTCGCGATTTTAGGTGTGGTTGAGTTCTGATTACTAGAAAACAAAACTAGAACTTATTCATCATTTCATCTAATGACCTCTCCCGCTCTGGGCGGAGCGGAACAGTGTCAGACTTTTACTGACCAAAACCCACCCGTGTGCCTTCAGTTGCCTGTTGCCAAGTTCCCGGTATCCCTTTCGGACTTTCCCCATCAAGCCCCTAGGATGAATTTCAGCAAATGCGGTGTCGTTTTATAAAATGGATTTAAAATAATTATCATGTATATTCACATCTAAGGTATACTTGAGCTAGAAGGTTGTACGCCAAAGCTTCAAATTAAACAGAGCTTAAGCTTAAACACACGTCTTTATACAGGTTCAAATGTGTCGGGTTTACAAACACCTGATATGCATCATCGAGATTTTATAGTCCCGAAACTGTTACATGTGGCTTGCACCGGTTGATCCCTCGGCCTAGCCAGGTCTTGAGCCTGTTCTAATTTAAACCCTACCATATGGTATTACAGCTGAAAATTGGTCAGTGTCTCAACCATTACATTGTCTTCAATACAAATGCAAAAGATGTGAAGCGTTATTTATAATCTAAATATTTACGGAGTAGTACGAGATCAGACGTGTCGATCACTGTTATTTTAATGTAAACTGTTTTATGCTAACTTGGCACGTGCATTACATACCTGCAAGGAAAATTGTAGAACAAAATTATAATTTTACCTTATATGGTTGCTTGTAATTCGTTCGCCATATTACATACCGAGCTTGTGCTTGAAGTTAGACTTATGTAATCACTGAAACTACATGATACCTTGTCCATTTTATCAATCAAATACATTGTCCATTTTATTATGCATTATTTACAATAATAAGTCCATGCTTGGCATGCATACAAATTTTCAGAGTTATCTATGATATAGTCACTAGTATTGCGTAAGTGAGCGCTGGTTCTCTTCGTTATAATGAGTTTACATGTTTTATGAGGTCAATCCACAGAATGCGACTTTTTTGCAAACATGCATGTCACATTTTCCGTCCATTTGATTGAAGAAATCATAACCCAACGGTTAGGTTAGCCAACTTCTCAATGCAACCCCAGTCGACTTAGCACCTGCATTTTATGCTGCAAAAGACAAGTGCTCCGATCAATACCTACTAGTCCCCAAGACATTGGAATCACTGATAGTCTAACCATTTGTTTCTTCGACCTTCATCGATCTATCATCTTGTAAATAAATAATGGACTCCTCTATTCTCTGAACAATTTCAAGTAAATCGATGGGATTAATTATTTTTAAATGTTTAAAGTTACGTTATTTACCACAACGTCATTTGCAGTTTGCTTGTAATCGGTCATCGCGCATGCGGGTGTCTTTGTAGGCTATAGACACATTTTAATCGGTTTCAGCTCAAGGCTAGACCTTGCATTGGTCATTGTAATAAATTTATGTGCATAACTAGCGGACCGCCCCTGCTTCCCACGGGTGCAATGGCGACGTGTCAAAATATCGAGAATTGTGTGCTGAATCTAAGTGAACTATTAATCCATACTAATATTATAAATTCGAAAGTAACTCTGTCTGTCTGTCTGTATGTTACCTTTTCACGCCTAAACCACTGAACGGATTTCGACAAAATTTGACAAGGAGATAGATGGCACCCTGGGGAAGGACATAGGCTACTTTTTATCGACATACCGCGCGGGCGAAGCCGCGGGCGGAAGCTAGTGTATTATACATACGCAGAAACCTTTTGAAATAAATTATCTGAACTGTATTGACAGCAAGGGCTTCGAAATGTTGTTTCATTCAGTCATTTTTAAGTAGAATCGTAGTTTATTGAATTTTCATTTGGCACGTGTCATCTTTTGGTCATGTTTCATAAAATATAATTTGTACACGTTATATTTATCTTTCCACAATGGGCTATTACAGTCGTTACCCTTCTATGTAATATGTTATGGGTTTGGTTTCCGCACTTAGTCCATAAGGTGGACCATTGTGCGTGGGCCATGGCGGCCGTTGGGGGTTACCCTTTATGATGATGAAGTTTTTCTTCCGTAAAAATATTCCAACAAAATGCAATTTCGTAGTAGCAACTCGGAGTTTGGATTTGTGCCCGGTTGATGGCACACGGGTAAGCTCGCCCCCTATTACATGGGACTTAAACATAACTGGCGCAATGTGTGTATATTAGGTACTTACATCTCTGCCTAACTGTTCGGGGAATACAGGCGTGATATTATGTATGTGTCATGCCGACAAAACGAATGGCTTTTGGAGAGGTTGACTTCAACAATGCATTTTGCAGGTCCTTGTCCCATATTTCAAAGCATCTATTGTTGTTTGCGAGATAATCGATCACCACGCATGCGCGGCTGCGGACCAAGTTTCAGGATAAGTTATTCCAAGGATGCAGTTGCATATCGATCTGGAAACCCTCGTTTTATTAGATACCTATACATATACTAAGAGTGGGGGGTTCTGTGAACACTGTAATGTTATTAGATATTTTCTACACTAAAGAGAAACGATTTGTAATTTAGCTTGTAATGAATAAACTCAAAAACCACTGAACCGATTTAAAAAACCCTTTCACCAGTAATATGCTTTATTATCACTGAGTAACATGCTATAATTTATAAAAATATCATGTGGGCGAAGGTAGTTCATAATAAACAGAATTTTTGTGTGCTGAAACGTAACCTTATTTTATTTGAATATATGGACATTTGAATTAGAATACTTGGGATTTTAACATAACTTAAACGAAATGTGTCTGTGTAGCACTGGTTAATACGATACCCCTTGGTAAGACTGGTCGTCAGATTTCAGGCTTCTGACTACCCGTAACGACTGTCAAAGACCTACAAATAACAGCCGGGACCAACGGTTTAACGTGCTTTCCGAGGGACTCAACTCATAGCATTTATTTCAATTAAACCATTTACAGGCACTTTTGAATTTTCAAGGAGTCGGTCAGTCAGAAAAATGAAGCTAGTGGCCCATTCCAAAACGTATGTACCTATAGAGAAGAACGGGCAAGAAACTCCACGAACACTCTTTTAAATAAAAAAATGGATACAAAAGATGTTATTAAATATAATCTCTCTACAGGTTCTCCCCAGCAGACCGCGCCAAGAAGTTCGGTCAGCCGAACAGCCAGGAGTACGCGACAAAGGTGGCCCGCTACCGGAAGTGGACCATCCAGTCGCTGTACAACCTCACCAGCAAGTTCATCGCCTCGCTGAGGGAACACTGGCCCAACTTCCCCGCAACTATTGCCTGGATTGTACAGCAGATTGTGCACTTATTGAAGCAACATTCCAGGTAAAGGTTTTTCGGAGCAACAAAGCAATCTTGTTGTCTTTATCTACACCCATGCTATAAATCCTCTATAAAAGTATCTGAAACAGTTAGCTTATAGCCAACATTAAAACATCCAGTGTCATAGTAACCATAATATCATCCTAACGGGTGTTATAATATTGTACTGAATCTCTTTATGCAACTCATTTCAAAAATAGAACATTGTCATTCACGAGCGTTTCACTAACAAAGCACCGTAATTTAAAAACAAAACACATTCGAATTCGAAAAATTCGAATTCACGTCGTACCGCGCCATTTTTGTTCGATATTGGTATTGCAAAGAAACTTTTATAGAAGATTCATATCATGGGTGTGGATAAAATCTTGTATGCAACTGGTATATAATTAGGTATTAAAACACTCATGTGATACTAAACCCACATTCGTGTTTTAATACCCTTTATTATATAACAGTTGCATAAATAACTATTATGTCACTTTTGATGTCAAAGTCAAATAATTTATTTCAAATAGGCACATATATGGCACTTTTGAACGTCAAACAAAGAAATAGAATTGATTCTAGTTGCCCCTTCCAAAAGGTAGTTTTCGTATGGAGAAGAATGGGTAAGAAACTCCACCGTTACTCTTTTAAAAATGTTTTACAATATTTTGTATACATTTGATGTCTGGATACATAGAGTTGTGTGTAATATGAATGCGTGAATAATGCTACTTTTTATGAATAAGCTAACCGCGAATGTTGAGGTTAAGCTTATCATTATCTTATCTTAATCCTTAGATTAAATTATGATTTTAATACCACGTCTAATACAGGTTTATGTGTGTAAAGCTTGAAGCTCTCCATAATCTTTATTTCAAACGTAAAATACACATTTTATTTTCTCTAATGAAATTAACATGGTGCCGCTCTGTACCAATTTTCCACGAAAATTAGGGTAGAACCAAAATGGAACCGTTTGGTAAGAATATGACTAAAATCGGAGGCAATGGTGCCGATTCTGTTGTTCACAGAAGATAAATTTTAGTTTAGTCCTGCCAAAATTAATTTGACAGGACTTAACTAAAATTTATCTTCTGTCCTTTTCATAATGAAATAGAAAGAAAAAGATGCACTGAACTTAAATTTAGATTAGTTTGTGAACAACAGAATCGGCACCATTAACAATTTTTTTTCACCAGAACATCAGACAGAGAACTCCACGCGATATGCACAGACCTAATACTGAACCACTTCATATGTCCTGGCATCGTGAACCCCGAGGCTCACGGCGTGGTGGAGGTGCCGGTGTCATACATAGCGCGCTTCAACCTCATACAGATCGCGCAGATCATACAGATGCTTTGCCTCGCCAAGTACCAGGAGGTAAGACACACATATCACATCTTGTACACACGGCTACACATCAAGCTATACTTTTCCCGAATAAGCCGACCTTGCATTGTACGGAAATCGTATACCATGCGAGATCAGCATAAACTGGAAATATACAGGGTGTTAGGGTGAACACCGTTATCCTTGCAACCAGTGGTTTGGTTTCATTTATAGATCGTAAAATCAATGGAAAATTACAACTTTTTTTTTTTTGTTTAAATCTACATTTTACCACAAGAGACGCAAGTTCGTTGCCCTATGCGCTAGGGCAACAAACTTGCGTCTCAACACGGGCGGGGGGTGCGGGATGTGACCAGACCGGCCGCAAGCGTGACCTCTCCCTCAGTCAGTCAGCTGTTTCGCTAGAGAGCACGGTGTCGGATAGAAACTATTTCAAATCTTTTAATGAAAATAACGTTTTTTTTTTGTTGTGTTCGGTCATTTATTTTTACATTTAAGTCAACTACCCATGGTTTGAATGACAAGAGTGTTTACCCTTACAGCCTGTATAGCTTGATGTGTAGCCGTGTGTACTAACCACTTCATATTGGAAATCTTCCATATCGAGGGCACTTATTCACAACGACGCTAATCTCTTCAATCTTTGGTACTACTTAGCAAGAATCCCAAGTAATATTAATTTCTGTAATTGGATTCTATTGATTTCGATTTCTGATTGACCGATTTTCTGATACCCAAAACCCTGGGGAGGGTCGCGGGAATCCGTCGGAGGCTAGTAATAGTACTGACGTTGTCGCAGTTCTTGCTTATGTCCAGCAGTGGACAAGTTTCGACTGAATGATGATGAAGGACCTCCGGTTTATTCTAATAGTAATCTTTCATACACAGGTGGAAGCAAAAGTCCGCGACGTGTACCTGAAATTCGAGCGGTCTTGCGTGTGGACCCTGATAGAGAACGTGGCGAGCGAGGCGTGGTCGTGCGCGCCCGCTCCGGCCGCGCCGCATGCGCACGCGCACCCCGACTCGCCGCGCATCGCCACCGACGCGCATCTACCCACTACTGTGGCGCTGTTCACGCCGCAGGACGCGCAGCTACTGGTGAGTGGGACGACATAGAGAGGGCGGCGTGGTCGTGGGCGCAGATCGTTATGTCATCCTGCCAGGGTTGCGGGTTAGTCCGAAAGGGATACCGGGACCTTGGCAACAGGCAACTGAAGGAACACGGGTGGGTTTTAGTCAGTAAAAGTCTGACACGCCCTTCCGCTCCGCCCAGAGCGGGAGAAGTCATTGGACGATATCCCACACTCAAAAAAAAAAAAAAGATCATTATGTCATGCATAGATAACATTTTTGAAATGGTAAAAAATTGAATAATAAAATATATTATAAAACACCATGAATTCGATATTTTTCTCCTTAACATTGATGTATTGTTACAGATAATGTTTCTGAAGCGCATTTCGTCCAAATTAAACAACAACACACCGAGCGTCACGTCAGCTGACGAACAATCGTCGAGTGGAGCCGTCCCTGAAGCCGCGGCTTTGAGGTAATTAAACTCCTATTAACACATGAACCGATGGAGCCTGAGGGTTCTGGAGTGGCGACCGCGTACCGGAAGATGTAGCATAGGAAGGCCTCCCACAAGATCAACCGATGACCTGGTGAAGGCCGCTGGAATCCGTTGGATGCGGGCAGCACAGAACCGGTCGAAGTGACGGTGCTAGGGGGAGGCCTATGTCCAGCTGTGGACGTCTTTCGGCTGTTATGATTTCTCTAAACAATGGTGAAAACCTCATCAAAATCTTTTGCGTGGTTTAGAAGAACAACGCGGTCACACAGACAAACACGAAAAGTGACTTTAATTTATAATATTGTATACTTACACTATTTTGTGCAGCAGTGAATCAAGCAGTGAAAGCTCAAGCAATGGAGAAGCCTGTGCGAACCGCCTGGCGGCCATACTGCAGACCAGCGAGCCGAACTACCGCAGTCGTCTACATGACCTGCTGCGCAAGATGCCAGATCTCACCAAGTACAGGTATGACAGAGATAGATAGAATCCATCAACCATCGAGTAGACAGAGACAGACAGAATAAAATCAATTTGCCACCTTAAGACCGTTTTACCGACCAAGTATATCGCTACGTTCTCATCTTTCTAACACTATCCTACCAAAAAACTGTGCTTATCAGTTATTTAGCCTAAACACCATTTAAATTTCTCTATGGAGTTTGACGTAACACACACTAAACACGCGTTGAACAAATGTCTAAGTTTTTGTGTTAAGGCCTGTTGCAGAAACAACTGACTTCCAAAAAAGAAAAACACTTCAAAGACATTTCGGAAGTCGTTGTCTTTGGATCTGTATTTTAGTTTTTTGCGCCAACCATCGGGCGGGACGGACAGCAGGTCACAACCATCGCTGGTGGTGTTGTTGCTTGAAGTATGTGTTACGAAAATATGTTTTTTTTTCTTGTTTTATCGTGTTTAGATATCGATACTCATCACGTCTGTGAAGTTTACACAAATAAAACTGATTTTTTAAATTGATAATTATATATATTAAAAAAACTCATCATCTGCCTAGCCTTTTCCCAACTATGTTGGGGTCGGCTTCCAGTCTAACCGGATGCAGCTGAATACCAGTGTTTTACATGGAGCGACTGCCTATCTGACCTCCACAACCCAGTTTTTGGGTAACATGATACCCGTTGGTAAGACTGGTTGTCAGACTTTCGGACTTCTGACGACCCGTAACGACTGTTAAAGATCTACAAATGACAGCCGGGACCAACGGCTTAACGTGTTTTCCGAGACACGGAGGGGTTTTGGTATGTAAAGATGGTCACCCATCCACGGGCCAACCGCGGCAAGCGTAGCTTAACCTGATAGATCGACCCGAGCGGCTGTTATTTCCAAGCCACAAGCCCCTCCCATTAAAAGAAAATCATCAAATTAATTTCTTTTTTTATTGAATATGTTGAGAATTGAGATATCGATACCCAACACGTCTGCAAAGTTTCGCTAGCTAATTTTATTTGACCCTGTATATTAGAACTATTTACTTTCACCCACATAATCTCTAAAATATCAACTATTCCACAGACAATCCCCACCCTCCGAATCCAAAGACATCCCCTCTCCTGTCGAAAACGGGCACTCAAACAAGAAGAGCATCCTAGCCAAGGTGCAGAGGCCCCGGCTGCCTCGCAGCGCCAGTTCCAACTCCTCATTAGCATCGGCGGCTGAGGATAAGCCGATGAACGGGAGTACCAAGGAGGATGGAAGTGTGGAGCATATGGAGGTGCTGGTCATCAAGCTGGCTAATGTTGAGGAGCATGATTATGTGGGTGAGTCGGGTTCGGGCGGTGGTTGTGCTATTAAGGTACTAGAGCTTATAAGGAACTAGCTTCTTCCCGCGGCTTTGCCCGCGCGGTATGTCGATAAAAAGTAGCCTATGTCCTTCCCCAGGGTGCCACATATCTCCATGCCAAAGGATATTGACCGATTTGGACCAAATGCTGCACAGCCATGGGAGTACTTCCAAATGGTTCCTTGGATCAATTTATTGCCTTTATATGGAGCCGGCAGGTATCCATAGGAACTCCTCAACCAAACAAGACAGCACCATCTAGTTTGGACTCGTTAATTATGCCTTGACAAGTGCTTTACACTAGGCAGTGTCCACGGTCTGATGATGGAGCTGGAAGGTGGACATAAGAACTCCTCAACCAAACAAGATAGCACCATCGTGTTTGAACTCGTTGGCTTTGTCTTGATAAGTACCTAGTATGGCCCAAGGTTGCATCCAAGGTCTGGTGATGGAGCCGAAAGTACCCATAGGAACTAATCAACCAAACAAGACAGCACCGTCGTGTTTGGAGTCGTTGAATATGCATTGACAAGTGTTTTATACTAGGCAGTGTCCAGGGTCTGATGATGGAGCCGGAAGGTGGTCATAGGAACTCCTCAACCAAACAAGATAGCACCATCGTGTTTATATTATTTCATTCTTATGTCTTTCTCATTTCCACCAGGTCTAGTCCCAGAATCAAAGGTCCTAGAATGCTACTACGGTGGCTCAGAAGCTGGTGATGCTGATGATACTGGCTCAGCACTCGCTGTAGCAGGTCCGGGCGCACCCGTACAGAAGAGGACTAGGTATGATGCGATTTTAAACCTTATTTTTGTGTTTTTAAAAATAATTTTGCCATGACAGTTTCTTTTGGAGTCGTCCGTAAACCATAACCGTAAATCTCATTCACATATCTATGGGGGTATTGAAATTATTTATTACGCTAGATTGTAATAATTTGAATAAAGTATCACCAGCTGTGATATTTTACAAATAAAAATAAATAAAACGAGCCTTATAGTAGTTGCATAACATCTGACATTTTAGCTGACAGTACGAACCTCTCGGAAAATGGGTTGGTACCATCTGACGGTCAACTCTAGCACCGCGCGCACTCCTTGGTCGAATCGAATAGCACACGCTTCGCCGGCTTGTTACACACTTCCGTCCCTTTTCACGAAATAACTTCCACAGATTGCAGGAAAGCAAGAGGAATAGAATAGAATAGAATAGAGTTATATTTTGCAAATATGGGTAATACATAATAGTTCTTAAGGTTACATTTAGCCCAGCCACATTTTACCAATCGGCATGCAAACATTTAAAATTATTTATAACACTATGATTACACTTATTTAGATCAATTTAAAAATGACAATTTTAAATTAACAACTTAAAAAAGGAAAAGGAAATTAGATGTTACACATCTAAAAGTTACATCAATCTATATATGAACGAGAAGATAATAAATTACGTTGTTTATACACGATCGCTCTTCACAAGCAGTGAGATAAATTAACAGAGTAAATAAAACAAGGTTTTATTTTCGTCAGGTTCTCAGTATCTCATGATGAGGTGTCCCTCGGCAACACGTCTGATAACTTGGAGGCTGTATCTGAAGCTGCGTCCAATCACAGTGTTACCTCAAGTTTGGAGCTTGAAACTGAAGACCAGAATGATAACTTGTCTGATATGGTGAGTTAATATTTTCATCTTATGTAGACAGGGTGTTAGGGTAAACACCGTTATCCTTGAAACCAGTGGTTTGGTATTTTAAGAACGTAAAATCAATGGAAAATTACAGCTTTTTTTTTAAAAGGAAATCTACTTTTTTCCACAAGAGTATTTCACCATACCCTCTAGGGCAACGAACTACTTCTCAACTTGGGTGGGGGGCGCGAGACGTGACCTGACCGGACGCGAGACGACCCCTATTGTGTATTTATTCATGTGTTGTTTGTGTAGGGTAGGTAGGTAGGAGGGGCGGTGACCTCGGGCGCATATCCATGAATTGGCGGACGGTGTCGGACAGAAACTTTTTAAAATCTTAACGTTTTTTTTGTTGTCACTCGGTCATTTATTTTTAAGTCTACCCATGGTTTGAGTGATAACGGTGTTTATCCTTACACCCTGTATACGTTATAGTACAGATGAATATAGATGGTTCACTCCGCGTTTTAGGTATGAAGCTACAAGTGGGTACGCGGAGGCTTGACTTTTAGAATTTAGTGGGCGTAACGTAGTCAGAAGATTATAAGAGTTACACGATAGAGAGGCAACTTCTAGGTGAATATAACTGTAGGTAATACGCGCTGTGCGACGTGAATTGCACTTTATTGTGTCGTTGAAAGAGTCGCTTTTTATTTAAATGATTTTGCGGGGTAATCCATCTGTGTAGTCATCTATAGTAATAGCAATTTGGTTCTAGTCAATTCTCTCTAGGGTCGGTGGCCAAATTACTTTGGCTACTATTGAAAAGTTGGTTGCCCTGTTCATGTTCACTATCAATAAAATTAAGCTATTAAATTCGGAGATAAATCTAACGTAAAGTCTACAAAAAATTAAATTTCTAAAGTCTACAAAAAAATAAATTTTTGCGCGGGGCCCTACCCAGAACTCGATTCTTATTTTAGGGCAGGTCGTGAGCTTAGTATTTTTATTTTAGGTTTTATTTCAGTTCGTCATAAACAAATAGCTACTTAATAATAGGTTTCTATAGTTAAAAATATTAGTTTGAAAAAGAGGGTTTTGTACCAAGCTCATGCTCCAGGTGTCGGCGAACGTGAGCGGTCGCGGCAGCCCCAACATCTCGGGGCGCGAGACGCCGTCGTCGGCCGTGACGGACGGCGACGCGACGGACGCGCCCGCGCGCCGCGCGCCGCCGCACGCGCCCGCGCCCAGCGCGCAGCGCGCCGGCGCCAAGCTGCTCAAGCAGACACGGAACGACATCGAGGATAAGTTCTGCAAGTTTGAGATTAAGGTGAGTTTTTGGGATAGTGGTAAATGAGTGATATAAATTATTATCTGTCTAGCCTTTTCCCAACTCGGTTGGGGGGTTCGGCTTCCAGTCTAACCGGATACAAATGAATACCAGTATTTTACGTGGAGTATAGATAATAATGTTAGTTTGGATGACGTTCAAGTAAATTGTCACACAGTGGGTCGACTAAAGTCACATCATTTTGCTGAACCCACCTATTCTTGCACAGATGCAACCCACGGCTTAATTGTTCTTGTTGCTACAAAAGCATTTATTTTTCCACTCTGCAATTTCTCCAAAAAACAAAATTCCATGTTTTTGTTTCGATTGTTCGTTTGTTGTCATTTGCCAGGCTCGAAACACAGAGTAAATTACACAATGTAAATTATTTTTGGTCTAATATCAAGCAATAGATAACATTGACTAACTTCAATTGTTTGAATACTAGGCTTTTGGCTACTTTGTATATGTATATTTTTTTGTAATGTGCACTTATGTGCAAAATAAACAAATTTTCTTTCTTTCCTTAAATGTTTCAAACAAATATTACAACTCGTATGAGCTACATATTGTACGTCTTTGTTTAGAAGCTGCTGGAAGGCGACGAAACCATCAGCATAATGTCGGACACGTGGAGCACCGACGTGCTGGCGTCGGACTCGGAGACCATCGGCGACTCCTGCGACCAGACGCAGGTCGCGGCCAGCCAGGGTAACTTGTGTTTTATTTTGTTCTTAATGAATATTACAATACTTTTCTGGATTATCGTAAATCTCTCGAACATACAGACCCAGAACTACTAAATATAGGTAAATGATACAAATATTGATTTGCGTACGAAAATCGAATAAATCAACAGCAGCTCCTGGACCAACAATGACTTCCTTTCATGGTCGATATACACTTATACGGCGACGGTACGTCTGCGACAAATATGTTTACTATAGTCACCGCGCTAAGAACAGTCGTCGAGACACAAATCATTGTGATTAGTCTGTCTCGCTCGCATTTATGGAGCAGGTACCAAACTATAGACAAGGTATGCGGCCTCACGCCCCTAACCGCCGCCGCAGGAGACGCCCGGGCGGCGGGGACCCGGGCGGAGTGCCGGCCGGCACAGGGCGGGCTTGCGACGGGACCAGGCCCGGGTCGACGGCGCGTCGTGCTCCACGCGCGCCACAAAGAGATGTAGGACCGATGGCCTGCCAGGGTTGCGGGAAAGTCCGAAAGGGATACTGGGGCCCTTGGCAGCAGACAACACGGGTGGGTTTTAGTCAGTAAAAGTCTGACACGCCCTTCCGCTGCGCCCAGAGCGGGAGACCTAACTATCCTATCGATAAGACGCAAGACGGTGCTCATTCTTATTGCTACTGACATTAATATCCCGACGACTCAGTTCATAACGCGAGTACTATAGAGCTTGACGCGCATAATAATGATACAATGACAAACAAAATAGCTTTTTGATAACAAATACTGTCCTAGGTACAAGCACAAGCAATACTAACGCACCCGATGTATCGGAGACTGCGAGCGAGTCTGCCTGGAGCATGGACGTGCTGGCGTCAGATAGCGACCGGAACACGGAGGTAACATACGACTATTTCAATTATAACATATGGTTTAAATAAGTAAGTAAAAGTATCCTATGACATATGACAAATTTCATCCAAATCCATTCAGCCGTTTTAGCGTGAAAGTGTAACAAACAAACAATTTCACTTTCGCATTAATAATATTAGTTAGGATTAGACCATGACCTGGAATAGGACATAGGATACTTTTTATCCCGAAATTCCTACGGGACCGAGACTTACGCGAGGGAAACCGCGGGGCGCATACAATATATACGAACAGCGAATAGTAATGTTAAGTTATGTATCAGGTGGACACAGACGACTGCGTGTCTGTAGCAGCCAGGTCTGACACGTCATGGCCGCGACGACCGTCACAGCAGGATGATCCACCGTTCAGGAATAATTACCATCAGGTATGTTTTAGTGGTGGCCCAGTGGTAACGGCCGCGACTTACGAGTTGTAGGTCGTAGGTTCGAACCCCGACAGGCGCTTTACTTTGTGTAAATAATTTCATCACCACTGCTCTCAAAACGGTGAAGGAAAACATCGTGAGGAAACCGGCATGTCTTAGAACCAAAAATTCGAAGACATGTGACATCTACCAACCCGCACTGGGCCCGCGTGGTGGATTACGGCCCGCTCCCTCTCATAGAGAGGAGGCCTGTGTCCCAGCAGTGGGAACATTATAGGCTGATTATGTAGGTATGTTTACTTGCTGCTTCCCTTCTGTGAAGCATAGTGTTAGCATAATCAGCCTATAATGTTCCCACTGCTGGGACAGTGGCCTCGTCTCTGCGAGCGAGCACGTATAATCAGCCTATAATGTTCCCACTGCTGGGACACAGGCCTCCTCTCGGTGAGGGAGTGGGCCGTAATCCACCTCTCGGGACAGTGCGGATTGATTTTCAGATGTCATATGTCTTCGAATTTTTGGTTTTAGGACATGTCGGTTTCCTCACAATGTTTTCCTTCACCGTTTTGAGACGAAGCAGAGTTACAGCAAAAAAAATGTCGCAGATTCCTGTGTTTGACACGAATAATGAAGGCTGTCATCCTCTGATACGTAGATAAATCTGTTGTCAATATAACCGCGAGAGGTCGACTTTTGTTAGTTGATTGGTAGAATAACCCATACCCGCCACCGTTACCGCATAACCCGGGAGTGCTGCGACACCTACAGCTGTACGTGCCCGACCGGTACGTGTGGAGGCGGCAACGCCCGCCCCTGCTCGCTGTGCCTGCGGCCAGGACCAACCTACTGGCGAAAACTCCTCTCACTAGAGCCATACGCGTGGTGAATGAAGTTCACGGGAGGGTTGATGTATTGTGGTGCAACTTGAGTGAATTCGCAAAAGTTACACTATATGTAATAAGTTATTTAGATTAAGATATTTTTTGACTAGGTATAAGGTGTAGATTTAGGATTTAGTTATTAAGGCCAGTCTGTCGCATTGGATCATAGATCTGTAAAGATAGTGTAGGTAAGATTGTTATAAATAAATAAAAATAAATAAATAATAATAGAATTTGGGGAGATTTAAAGGACACATTTGTTTCAGAACGGCAACGTGAAGCGTGCTGAAGTTAGCAGTCCTCGACACACGTCGCGACCGAACTTGACTAACAGGTAATGTGACACGCAGAATGTTTTTTTTTAAACATGTCTTCACAAAACATAGAGATTGCTTAGTTATAATGTAACTATATTAAAGTATTATATTATTACTCCTCCGTGCCTCGGAAAGCACGTTAAGCCGTTGGTCCCGGCTGTCATATGTGGATCTTTGACAGTCGTTACGGGTCGTCAGAAGCTCGAAAGTCTGACAACCAGTCTTACCAAGGGGTATCGTATTACCCAGTTACTGGGTTGTGGACGTCAGATAGGCAGTCGCTCCATGTAAAATACTGGTATTCAGCTGTATCCGGTTAGACTGGAAGCCGACCAAAACATAGTTGGGAAAAGGCTAGGCTGTTGCGTGGTTTAGAATAACAACGCGGACATACAGACAAACACGAAAAGGGACTTCATTTTTTTATAATATGTATAGATACTCATAGACAGAGAATGGAGTGAGCGTTCCGTAGTTGTGCAGTGAATACAGACCGAAAAATACGAGAGAGATAAAACATATGTGCGGCCAGTAGTTGTCTCTTTCTAGAATTCTGATTTTGAATAGAAAAAAAAACCAAGTGAATTTTCTTTTACATGCTTGCAGAAAAGAGACTGGTATTCATCAAATCAAATTATTTTATTTCACATAAACCTACATGGTCACTTGTGAAACGTCAGAAGCTAGGTGCACGGTTCCAATTGGTCGTTTCCTATGGAGATGAGCAGGCAAGAAACTCCACGGTTACTCTTTTAATAATAATTGGCTGTTACAATATTTTCGAATTACATTGTTATTAGGTGTGGGAGGACAGAAGTGCCAGGTAAGTACTTAACCGGCCGTTTATTGGTCGCACAGTCGCGCTCTCTTTCTACACACAGTCCACTAGACACTACACTCTTTCTAGAGAGTGGTCACTTTAGTGAGGCCAACGCTCAGTCCATTCTCTGTGCCTATGGTTATACTAATCGTATTCCGGTCGGCGCACAGGTCGGGCTGCGGCTACCTGACGGCGACGGCGGCGCTCTCTCGCGGCGGGGAGCTGGACCTGCCGCACGCGCCGCCGACTCATCAACAGTATAACATCGAGAACAGGAAGAGCATACTTGTTAATGGATATCCGGTAAGTGTCTAAGCTTCTCAACAATATGGGTAGACTGTAGTCATACCTGGGCTTCGATCAAGGATACACTGGTCAGGGTTAGCGCTCAAAAACGGCTCGAAAAATAAAGCAACGGTGCCCTTGACACCGGTCGGCTAAAATTCTTCCTTCATGAAAGTTTCCATGTGATGAGTCGGAAAAAAAAAAATATGTCACGCTATAAGATTAATTTCAAATCTTTTGTGGTGCGACAAAAGATTTGAAATTAGTCTTATAGCGTGACATATTTTTTTTTTTTTTTTAAGTTTGTCATAGACAATATTGTCATCACCGTGTCTAGTTTTCTTTTAATGTTTCAATTTTATTTATATTTTTTTGTATATTGGCACCCAGCTGTTTATTAATGTACCTAATTAGTTATAATTTAACCGTGTTTTTGTATGTTGTGCTGTCTTTTGTGTGCACCAAATAAACGTTTTATCTATCTATCTATCTACATATTATGTCGAGAAGTTCACGCCATAAGATTAATTTCAAATCTTTTCGAATTTTGGCCGACCGGTGTCGTGTATCGGCGTTTTCGCGGAAGGCTACATGACGCCACGACTCAGCGCAATACGTCGCTACTATACTTACTAAATAGATTTTGTAGTGTTGTTTTTATTATGTATTAGTTTATTATTTTGTGTATTTTATCTATGGGCCTTAGTTGCCTGAAAATAAAGCAATTAATAATAATAATTTTCAACTCAACTGCTATTCACTGACGCACAACCTGATACTATGGATTCAGTTCATGATTCTGGACCCACGTTGGCATTGAAATTCGTCGGTTATATAAAAAAAAAAACAGCTGTTCCTTACATTTTGAACGCTGTATTGCAGTTTTGTATGAAAGCGCTGTTTCAGATAGGCAGTCGCTCCATGTAAAATACTGGTATGCTGCATCCGGTTAGACTGGAAGCCGACGCCAACATATTTGGGAAAAGGCTTGGCAGATTGATTGATTGCTAAATGTACAGTAATATCAATCGCGGCCAGTCGAGCAATGCGTTTTTGTTCGTGATACTATATCCAGTGTATTTTTGATCGTCGTATCTGGGCGAGTAAGAATCCTTCAGACGATTCTTTTCGAGTCAGTGTGCATATATATATTTATTTATTTATTTCGAACAACTATTGATCCATTGCATTAAATTAAATTTATATTGTTTGTATGACCTTAACACTATGTTAGTACTGTAGAGGTTTTATGCGATATGCAACCTCACGTTGGGCTGGCTGATTGAACCGCAGCCTTAACTTGCGAACGCTCCAGCAGTCGGTATTTAAATATTGACAGGTGTGTTTTTTTATGTTGTGAGGGGCAGAGCAGCCCGGACCCTCCATATGTATAAACGTGTCTACTAATTAATAAACCCTTGGAAAACCTACTCCTCTTTGGAATTCCCTCCTCACACACCCCCACATATCTAGGTAACGTCCCTAAGACGTTACAGTACCTAATAACTAAGAGACACTTAGTCCTCTGGGTGAGGCTCCACACCAGTGGACTGTCTATCTTATTGCTTGTTACCTTCAGGATGCTGCATAGCTACAGCAATTATCTATTCAGTGAAAATTGTCGAGACATCTTTTTTTTGTGAATTTTAGTATCAATTACTGAGACACCATAACCGTATAAATGATAGATAAATACTTTATTCCTCCATTTGTCATCTTGTAGGTTCGTGTGACAAATCCTGGTATTCAGGAGCAAAACACCAAGAGTTCCGGTCAAAATGTAATTATTTTATTTAGTCAAACATCTACAAAATTCAATAATGTAATGGTTGGGGATGAAACAAGAGTTTGTAAGCGTTAAACGGAGATTAATAAACGTCACTTTACACGTCGACATTTTTTCACCTCACTAAATTTATTTTTTCAGTGACCCCTTCAACTGTCAAGTTACTGAATACGATTATTTGTCGATTTATAAGTTACGTTTATCAATCTCGGCCTTAGAATGTAGGTAATGGTTGGTATGTTTGCAGGTGATGACGTGTTACGCGACGTCTGCGCCAGAGAGTCCGAGCACGTCAACTCCCGCGCCGCTGCCCAGTGATGTGTTTGATTACGTGCCGCAGAACAAGTGAGTTACAACTCTTTCTCTACTATACAATGCAGATAAAAATATGTTCATGATGTCACCAGGTTCAGCCAACCAGCAGTACAAATCAGGCTTAACTTCACGTACTTATGCAGTTCACTTTATGAAAAAAAAATTGAAATTCCTTGGTCGAATTTATGAAAAAAAAAAATGATATGTTTATCCCAAAACAACAAAAATCTTAGGCAATTTACTTAACATAACTTTTCTCTCAGCGATGGCGCCCAAACGGAATCAACCCTCGACGCGAACAGCCAATCAGACGCGACCAGCCAGTGGGTGGACGACAGCTTCCCCGCCCCGCACCACTCCCCCGACCGACCCTACCCTTCCTCCTCCAAATACGACCTCCCATCCACTTCCAAACCTTACGACGATAACGACATGGATCGCTCATTAAACTCAAGCGAGAGCTCATTCAACGCGTACGGCGGACGATTCGATTCAGGAATCGATACTGAACAAGCCGAATCGAGATCGACAATAACCGATTTAATGACTCGAATGAGTTCGGCCACAATCTCCACATCTGCCAATATCGTGAACAATTTAACATCTCGAATAGTAAAGTCTGAGATTCGAACGAGTATTGTATCTATTTCCTCGTCTAAAATCGAGAAGAAGAGGGAAGGGACAAGTAATATGTCGCTCAGTACGTTATCAGTGAATTCTGCGGAGACGTCTGTGTCTGATAAGAGTTCGTCCCAGGACGTGAACTCAGAGATCGTGACGGAAAGGCGCGTCAGTCCACCTCCAGTTAAGAATGTATCGACGGGCGCTATACCCAAGAGTATCAGCTTTGACGCTACCGCTGAGAAGTCGCAGAGGTAAGATATCGAATGTACTTTTTTGCAAGACAGTATACATAACATTCCAGAATTAACTCAATGTCATACACGACTAAGTTCAAATTCCGTTGCAACAAAAACTTGAGTAGGACCTTTTTATTAAAAATTGTTTCAAAGATCAACTTTTTATACCATGTAATTTCAGATACAATAAATTGTTCTTGAATAAATAACTTATATGTTTAATGGCACAAGATTCTTCCCTTATTGTTATTACTATACTAAACGGCAAAGTTCGTGGCAAGCGCGGTCCTATGACTTGTGAACGACAGGACACGAGTTTACGGGCTTGTATACGTCCCATCGCAAAAATCAGCGACGGTACCCTAAGATTTTCTTAAGAATGCTTCTGCGTTGCGAATTCGGGCCGATTCGCAGTGTTGTATACAAGTACCAGTAAACAGTTATAGAAATCCTCAACTAAATATTCATCGTCCTCTCACATTTTATGACCACGACTGCCGACAGCCCTGTTATTTATAAGTCTTAAATGTTCTATACACCTCTGGCTACCCCTTTGCGGAGAACAGGCGTGATTTTTTGTTTTCTAAGCAAGCAGTTGATGTCACTAAAACAAACACTGCCCTATTCAGGAGACGCATTGGTGAAGATGGACTAGTAGGCAACTTAGATGAACTGAAGAACAACGTGAAGCGTTCAGGCGGCAACCTCCTGCATAAGATCAAGATGTTCAGGCAGAAGGGACGATCACATACACATCACAATGGTAAGTCTAAAGAAAAAAAAAAAAAATGTTTGCATGAAGATTTTTAGTTAAATGTTATGTTGTTGGTTTGCTGCACGCGTTGGTATTTACTGTTAGTGCAGCAAGCAATAGGGAATATGCATGTGATTCAAATATGGGTCAAATATTTTTTTCTATAAACTATGTTACTTCAGAATTAAGCCTCCATCAATATTTTTGAATAAAATTTCTTTTTGAGCGAGAAATTAATTTTTAAAAAGTCCCAAAAAACTGTGGGTAATTCAAATACTTGAAAAGGCTAAGAGCGGATGTGACTTAACAATCCGGGGTAACAATCAAAATGTCAATGTCAAGTCAATCAACAAGTGTCAAGTCAATGTCAAACGCTCATAGAAAAAGGAGTGTTTGACGTTGACTTGACAGTTGCTTGTCTGTTTTCACGAACTGTGACGTCACCATGTGGCGGTATCTACATCGCCACATGCGAACTACGCATCGAAGACCTGACGTCACACAAAAATCCTGACGTCACATAAATCCTGCATCGCGCAATTAGAGTTTACCGTGCAGTGAACATATATACAAAAACCCAATATCAATCATTGGGCAGTTGCCCGCCAGACACAACACCCGTCTGGTCGGAGGATCCTCCCTTTTCTATGGTGGATGAGTGAACTTTACACCCTGTTCCTCATACCCCTAAATTGGTGACCCCGAATATGGACGTCAACGCAGCCTTCGTGCAACTACTCCAGCGTGACGTCATCATCATCACTCCCGCAAGCGTTCAGTGAGGCGAGTCACACAGCCAAGCTAACACTCGAGGCGTCAACGGGTACCCTGACCACCAGCATGCAGCGAACGCGCATTCCTGGTCATCACCCTCAGCCTCATCACCCCGACCCACTGAGGAATCACCTCAATCACCTCAACCTCGTCACCCCGAGCCACTGGGGAATCACCGCAATCACCTCAATCACCTCAACCTCAGCACCCTGAGCCACTGGGGAATCACCGCAATCACCTCAATCACCTCAACCTCAGCACCCTGAGCCACTGGGGAATCACCGCAATCACCTCAATCACCTCAACCTCGTCACCCCGAGCCACTGGGGAATCACCGCAATCACCTCAATCACCTCAACCTCAGCACCCTGAGCCACTGGGGAATCACCGCAATCACCTCAATCACCTCAACCTCAGCACCCTGAGCCACTGGGGAATCACCGCAATCACCACAATCGCCGCAAACAGTTCCGACCCACCGCGAACAATGCGGCACCTGGTTCCGACTCACTGGAACCACAACCTGGCACTGGCAAGCATCGCAAGATACAAGACTCAGCCCACTATCGACCTCCGGTCTCCGGAGGGGAGTGATGTGGCGGTATCTACATCGCCGCATGCGAACTACGCATCGAAGACCTGACGTCACACAAAAATCCTGACGTCACATAAATCCTGCATCGCGCAATTAGAGTTTACCGTGCAGTGAACATATATACAAAAACCCAATATCAATCATTGGGCAGTTGCCCGCCAGACACAACACCCGTCTGGTAGGAGGATCCTCCCTTTTCTATGGTGGATGAGTGAAGTTTACACCCTGTTCCTCATACCTCTAAAACCACACCAAGCGCGCCAAATGGAGGGCGTTTAAATAGCCCGGATCGGTTGGATAGTTTTAAACATTTTTTTAACTACTTTAAATTGCTTTTTTGCCGTCGATTTTTTTTTTACTATTATTTGACGATGTAAACTATCGAATAAAAATATTAAAAAATACATGCATATTCCCTATTGTTGTTAAATAAATAAATAAATCCAAATATGTACATTACCCGGGCGTACACACGTCTACACATCAAGCTATACATTTCCAGTTTATGCTGGTCTCGCATTGTATAGGATTTCCGTACAATGCGAGGTCAGCTTATTCTGAAAATGTATAGCTTGATGTGTAGCCGTGTGTACGGTTCGATCCAAACTTAGTGGTGGGTCTGAAGTTAGCCACTCGCTGAGCAGTACCCCACCCCTCTCCCCGCTGACACATGAAATTGTTACTGCGCAGCGAATCGCCTCATATTCCGAGCCGCCATTCAGTTTGAATTGAATTGTAAATGTGAAACAGTGAAAGAGACGACGCTATACAAAGGCGAAGTTTTCCTAAGACTCGACTTCCTAGAGCAATCTACTTGGTCAAGAATTTGATGTTAACACTCGTTTCAATTTATGTCATCCAGACGTGAAACTACCTGAAGAAGAGAACCGCAGTGACGACGGCAGCCGCCCGGAGCTGCCGGCCGGCGAGACTTCCGAGGAGATCCTCGCCAAGTACCGGCGCAAGTGCTCCACAGAGTCCAGCGGATCCAAACACAAGCGCACACAGAGGAGGGTGTCCGATGTGCCCGATGCTGAGCTGGACAGGTAATCAAAAGCATCTAAATCTGCCTAGCCTTTTCCCTACTACTTTGGGGTCGACTTCCAGTCTAATCGGATGCAGATATCAGTATTTTACATGGAGCGACTGCCTATCTGACCTCCGCAACCCAGTAACTGGGTAATACGTTACCCCTTGGTAAGACTGATTGTCAGACTTTCGGGTTTCTGAGGACCCGTGACGACTGTCAAAGATCCACGAATGACAGCCGGGACCAACGGCTTAACGTGCTTTCCGTTGTACGAAGGAGTCTTGGTGTGTAAAGATGGTCACCCATCACCAACCCTCTCAAACTCGGCAAGGGTAGCTTAACCTGATGGATCGACCCGTGCGGCTGTTACTACTTAGTCACGAGCTCCTCTTATTAGGCTTATTATTATATTACACTCCTCTTTATTGGGGTTATTATAAGGTTTAAAATAGCCAAGTTGATCTCTAATGATATTTTATTGTATCAGGTGTGAAGGTATCGTCGATTTGAACGACCCGGAGGTGTTCAACAGCATGAAGCGCAAGTTACGAGTAGTGCTGTCCAACCCTGATCTACATTGCGCGGAGTATGTGCCTAATGTAAGTGGTTTTCATAATTTGATTGCCTAGTTTTTAGATAAATTATATTCAATTAACTGGATTAGTGATGTACCGGTTTATTATATTCTACGGGAATATTCAAAGAATCGTTCTTTAATCATCATTTAAAAGTTGCAATGTAAACACGACGGTCTCAGTCAACTGATCAGTATCCTTAACATCCAGCGTTGCACGAGCACGTCGCTGGTGGAGTGGGTGCGCGCGGCCGGCGCACGCGCGCGCGGCGAGGCGGGCGCGGCGCACGCGGCGTGCCTGGCGCGCGCGCTGGGCGCCGGCGCGGGGCTGGCGGCGCGCCTGGCCGCCGCGCTGCGGGCCGACCTGGCCGCGCGCCGGCCCTACGCGGCCTACCTGGCCAGCTGCCGGGCCGCGCTCGCGCACACCGACCATGCGCTCACCAAGTACGATATAACTGTCACTATTTTCCTGTACAACACAAACTAACATAATATTGTCAAGTATGCTACACCTCAACATAATTATGTTTCAACTTAAAAATTCTTATTTTAATTTTGTATTTTGAGCTCCATCTATTTATCACCAATTTAAATATGAAGACAGATGATCATTAAACATAACAGTTAATTTTATTTTGAACAATATACACTTAAACAAACCTGCAATCTTGGCAATTATAGGCGACTTTTCATACTAAAAAATTTCTATTTAAACAGACAAATCAAACTAGTCCGTGAAGAATGCTACTGGTGTTGCCGTGCAGCTGCGGCCGCCCGAGTCCTAGATCAGCTGGAGCGGGGCAGTGCTCTGCGCAGACTAGCAAGGCATCACCACGCGCACAGCAAGCATACCATGCACAATGGTAAGCAAGGAATAATTCTATTCTAAAAAACATATAGTTAGAAGGTCGACTCACTAAAATGAACGAAAATGCATGCACGACTTACATACGACCAAGAAAGACAAACAGCACTGGGCCAGTGAAAACAGCCACGATTTACGAGTTTGGAGGTCGCATAAAATTTCCTAGAGCATAAAATTCGAAAACGAACAAATTGAAAGGGAGTTCTCACAGATATGCTGATTATGATAGAACGAGATCGACATACGTACTCATCGCTGTGTGTGTTCGTTAAATGTATGCCGAGTGCCGACCTTCTCTATACCTACCTATTTTGTGATGATGCTTGGTATACAATAAAAAAAAAAAAAAAAAAAAAAATCTTTTTAATTCAGACATATTTGGTCCATAAAATTGTTAGTGGTACAAAACTTAAAAAAACTATGTTAGTTACATAAAAAAAACTAAAAAACTAATTTAAGTATTTGCCGCCCTCTGGGGCCCCTGGCATACGCACAATAAAGCTTATACAGTACGACACAACTTAGATCATCGGCAAAATTCGTAAAACCGATCACCATCCGAACTGAAAACTGTGCTTTGGTTGAAAATGATCTTTACGCAAACGCAATAACTTGTAAAATCATTTAATGCAAGTTTTCAAATTTATGCTACATCTAAGATATATCGTACTGTACTTTCCCTACGCGCCATATTTTGTTCTTACCCTTAATTTTCTCATGTAACAGGAGGAGAACTGATGGATGAGAAAGCAACAAGACTGACTGCCAGCATAAAGGCCATTACCGCTGAAGTGAAGGCAGACCCCTCGTGGGAAGGTGAGTCGATTTTAATAGATTTTCTGTTGTAATAACGCTATAAGGGGATCAGGAGGGGTCGGGGGGGAGTATTTCTCGACGACGTCATTTGTAGCCAAGTCAGAGGCCCTAGGGTGGCTTTAAAACTGACACCAGGGTAGTCGCTATCGGTAACCACACGAAATGAAGAAGGGAGAGGGAGCAGGCGCAGATAAAATTTACACAGTGTGAGTTTAACTTCCAACAACCAAATGCTTCATGTCAAAAATGACAACATGAATATTCGCCGAAGTAGTTCATTTTCATGTTATGTTAATGTAAGTTAGGCGATGAATATAAATGTTGATGGACGGAGCGGGAGAGCGATCGTATGAAAGAGAAGGGAGTGAATGATAGCGTGACGGTCGACAGGGGAGAGTGGCAAGAGAAAACGTGTTGCGTCGACCACAAGTAACATGATACACAGGCCAGGCAGTGATGATGTTAATGTAAGTTAGGCGTATTTTTAATTAATATTCCATAATATTTTGGCTGCGCTCGGCGTGGCAGCACGTCGTGTTCGGGCTCGCGACTGGTCAATCGCCATCTTGAGGATGCCTCTTTGAGAGGTGAAACACGTGTCGATTTCTTACAGGGCTTTTTATGACTCTTGAGGAATAGTTAAGCAGAATAGGTTTACTAAATATATTTATTTATTTAAATATATCTACGTCGTTTGTCTTTTTTTTAAATTAATATTGTTATTAATGTGTGCAGGTGCCACAGCAACACTTCTTGAGAGCGCGGAGGTGACAGTAGAACGCGCGGCGTTCGCGAGGTTGTACCTGCACGTACTGTTCCCCAACGGAGATGGAGATATTGCACGGGACCAGTGAGTTTCTTGCCTTTATTGTCATTACTATTATATGAAACTACCTACGCCCCGCGGTATCACCCGCGTAAGTCTCGATCCCGTGGGAATATGGGGATAAATAGTATCCTATGTCCTTTTACAGGTCATGGTCTACCCATGTGCCAAATTTCATCTAAATCCGTTCGGCCGTTTTAGCGTGAAATCGTTACAAATAAACAAACTCACTTTCGCATTTATAATATACCTCCAACTGTCACTAACGAGACAATAGAAGTTTAATTGTTATCGGCCTTCTAAAGGCCAATAAACAGTTGAGCGGATTAGTTAGGATTACGTTCAACAAAGCTACAAAGATCCAGGATGCGCATACGCCGCTGTCAATTGTCGCTGACGATTAATCGTTGTCGTCGATATCAGAAACAATACGGCCGTTATAACTTGGCAGTTCTGAACTTCGCGCAGAGGGCTGCGCACAAAATTTTTTTTAGGAATCAAATGGTGACACGAGGCGAGCGTGTGTGGGCTAACATGCGCGAATGCGCATATCGCCTATGTTCAGAGCTGCCAAGTTAAAACGGTCGTAGTGTACCGAAGACACATTGCATTATGTCTCGTGCGCAATTCATACGGCAGCACATGAGACGCAACGGTCGACATTGAATCCTCGTATTTTGTTACCGTATGGTAGTATGTGTAATGCCCTCCGCCCCGCAGAGTGCTGAGCGAGCACATCCGGCGCGTGTCGAGCGTGACGTCGGCGCGCTCGGCCGGCGTGGGCGCGCCGCACCGCTGGGCCGCGCCCTACCCGCGCGCGCAGCGACACCTGCGCCACCTGCCCGTCTACCGCACGCCCAGGGATAAGGTAACACGATTATTTTTTTTATACTAGCGACCCGCTCCTGCATGCCACGGTTTTTACGACTTGACAAAACATGGAGATTTCTTAGTTATATGTAACTTTAATAGTAATGTATTATACACATAAACCTTCTGGAATAAATTCTCTAAACGATGGTGAAAACCTCATCAAAATCTTTGCGAGTTGGCAGAACAACGCGGACATACACACATACTAGTTGTATGACAGTGTGTAAGGTGGATATTTGCCGCAGATATTGTTTTGTTCAGTTTAGTTTTTTTTTTTTAAGAAGTTTTTTTATTAATTTGGTGTTATTTTCCACAGCTATCCTGCATAATGCGCTGCGTTACATCAATAATGGCGGTGCTGGGTCTAACGGAAGGTACCACTCCTTCTGCTGACGACCTCACGCCAGTGCTCGTATACGTTATACTAAAGGTAACATGATAATTGTACCCTTTATAGCGTTAATCGGATTGACAAGATAGAATACTCTAGATAGATAGAATACTCTTTATTATGTACACCATAAAAAAATACAGATACAAATGTAGAAAATTTAACATAGGGTGACACAATGGGCGGTCTTATCGCTAAGAGCGATCTTTTACAGACAACCTTTGGATGGATTCAAGCGCGAAGGAGAGATAATACTGCAGGTAGTCAGTGGTGTACCATTTACATAATTATACAATAAATACATACATACATAAAGCATATACTTATCTATATAAATATATATATATATATGCAATACAATAATAAACATGAAACAGGAGGAAAGAGCTATTTAATGACGATGTTTAAGGAGAGAGGAAGTGTTTTTTTACCAGAATTTTAAAAGTGGACAGAGTTTGAGCACGCTTTATCGACAACTACGTGAAATACTTTTTTTTTCTTTGTTTGGTTAGGTTAGCCCCCCCTAGCACACGGCGTATTTTAAACGCACAGTCGACGCGCGTTTCAAGAACTTGATTTGAAACTTGACTTCGGACAGCGAATAAAAACTTTGTAACGCGCGTCGTCTGCGCGTTTAAAATAAGCCGTGTGCTACCGCTCTTACATCGACGTTTCGTTGTCAAAATGTAATGTCATCTTTCTGTGTGAAATCTTGTTATTTATGTTTTCTCTCTCACTCATTCCACTTATTTCAATTACCTACAAAATAGAGACAAAAACGCTCGAAGATTATGTAATCAACATTTACATCTAATAAAAATATTCGTTTCCATTCCATATAACAGGTGAACCCACCATCCCTGCTTTCAACGATCGAGCTGGTAAACGCTCTCGGCGGCTCCGCCCTGCAAGGTGAAGCCCTATACTGGTGGACCCAGTTCTGCGCCTCCGTGGCCTACATCAAGACCATGGACTACCCGCGGCCTGACAACAACGATACCTAGCCCATACAGACGCGCCTGGTGAGTTGCGCAAGCGCACGTATTTAATTCCTTTTATAAATTCAAGTTAAAGAACTTGGATATAAAGCCTGAATCTACAGTGGCGCAGAAAAGCACTGAGACAATGAAGCTCAATGAGTCCCGGAAAAATGATTTAACCGTCTTAGCTGCGCCCCGCGGTTTCACCCGCGTAAGTCTCGATCCCTTGAGAATATCGGGGTAAAAAGTATCCTATGTCCTATTCCAGGTCTTTGTCTACCCGTATGCCAAAGTTCATCCAAATCCGTTCAGCCGTTTTAGCGTGAAAGCGTAACAAATAAAGTCACTTTCGCATATTATAAATGCGAAAGTAACTTGAAACTATTTACTACTACTTTATTATTATAAATAATTTAATATTATAAATACTTTAATATTTTAAATACTTTAATATTATAAATACTTTAATATTTTAAATACTTTAATATTATAAATATTTAGGATAGTTATGATCTGCCAGGGTTGCGGAAAGTCCGAAAGGGATACCTAGAAAGTGGGACCTTGGCAACAGGCAACTGAAGGAACACGGGTGGGTTTTAGTCAGTAAAAGTCTGACACGCCCTCCCGCTCCACCCAGAGCGGGAGAAGTCATTTGATGACTTTATGATAAGGATTTCTATCCAAATCAGTATCAGTAAATAGTATAAAGTTGCATCGTATTTCTTTTTTCAGATTTCAGCGCGTGTTTCGGATACAAAATTGGAAATCATTCGCCGCCCGCGGTGCTACACTGTATAAGCAACGACAACACATAATCAATCACTGCAGCTATACTTAGCGATCTATAACGAAATCATGCTATCTTATATACCAGACATTTAGATTTACGCGCAACTTCATGTAGGGAAACCAATTTTCTGATATTGGAAACAATGTCACATCTTTACTGGTCTAATTAGGGCTAATTCTTTATGATAGGGCCAAACTGAACAGAGGGTAGTGTTATTTAATCAAAATAATAAATACTAGCTCCCGCCCGCGGCTTCGCCCGCGTGGTATGTCGATAAAAATTAGCCTATGTTCTTCCCCAGGGTGCAATCTATCTCCTTGCCAAAATTTTGTCGAAATTCGTCACTGGTTTAGGTGGGAAAGGTAACATACCGACAGACAGGCACAGTTACTTTCGAATTAATAATATTATAGTATGGATTATGTATGGCAGAGGTGTAAATACACTTTTGTCAGAAAGGTTCATGTACAGAGCGTTCATTATAATCTTGTTCCGTGACACGATTGGTAGCACTGGTCTGTCAGTCGCCATTTTGAACTCTATTAGTATTGAACATAAGGTTGACAAGCAATAGTGCCAACATGGCGGCAAGGGACAAGTTGTAGTGAACGGTCTGGAATCTATGTACCCTGTATGTTAAACTTCTGATCAAACGCCTCCACCTAGTTCCATTTATAAGAGATGCGTTTATTTACCCTCTTTGCCTGTCGAATATTCAAAGACAATAGAATTAAGGAGTAAACTAATAGGAAAAATTTCTATTTCATGTAATTCTTTCATAAATGTGTCTGAATTAATCCCTCTTTGGTATCATAATCGTTGATAGCACAGCTTACAAAAAAAAACTTTATTGTCTATAGATGTGGTATTGGTAGTAAAAAAAAAACCGCTTTGCATATAAAGTGTCTGGCAATTATAATTACATAGCGCGTACCATAGAGCAATCAAAATAATCACAGACGACGCATTTTGTATATCCTCGAATCATTGCATTTTAGTAGATAATTATTCATTGTAAACACCAATATTATGAATACCCGTTGAAAACTGTATAAATTAAAACTAGCATCCATCTTATAGAATAATAATCATCATCTGCCTAGCCTTTTCCCAACTATGTTGGGGTCGGCTTCCAGTCACACTGGATGCAGCTGAATACCAGAATTATACATGAAGCGACTGCCTATCTGACACGCTTGCACAACCCAGTAACTGGGTAACACGACACCCCTTGGTAGGACTGGTTGTCAGACTTTCGGACTCCTGACTACCCGTAACAACTGTCAAATCCATGAATGACAGCCGGGACCAACGGCTTAACGTGCTTTCCGAGGCACGAAGGAGTCTCGATATGTAAAGATGGTCACAAATCCACGGAATACTAATAATATATAGCTAGGTACATTGTTTTAAATCACTCAAGCTTTTATTACTTTAAAAATTGCACCAAGAATAAAAAAAAGTAAAATGGCTAAAAGACTTGACGAATATAAATGTTGGTAGATGGAGAGGGAGAGGCAGGCCAAAGAAAAGATGGATGAATTGTGTGAGGAATGATATGAAAGAGAAGGGAGTGAATTATAGCGTGTCGGTTTACAGGGAGAATGGAAAAAGAAACCGTGTTTCGGCGACCTCAAGTAACATGGGACAAAGGCAGGAAACTGATGATGAGTTTTTAAAAAAGTTCGGCTTTTTAGAGCGTCATCTGTCAGTCAAAACTATGTGACAGTACCTTTCTTACACTCGATATGCTATAGGCTACGGTTTTCTAGAAGAGCGGAAGCCGCAGTGACGGCTGTCACGAAAATGATGACAGCGGTAAAGATTTAAATCGTTAGATTCGCCCTACCGCGTCAAAAGATAGTCACGTTTCTGTTTCGTTTTGACGCTCCTGACACACCATTATTTAATAAATAATTTAATCATGTGTGAGCTCACTCTTGTCAATATGGACGCTTTTTCACGTGACTAAGTTCGGTGAGGGCAAATCTAGCGATTTTAATCTTTGGGTATCGGGGTTTCACTTTAGGTGTCAAGAACGCTCTCTAGGATAACATCCCAACTTACTTTCAATCAAGTCACCGCGTCATGTATATCAGAGGTATCAAAACGAAATAGAAACGTGACTATCTTTTGACGAGGTAGGGCGAATCTAACGATTTAAATTTTTACCGCTGTCGTCATTTTCGTGACAGCCGTCACTGCGGCCGTTATGTGCGGTCAGCTAGAAAACCGTAGCTAATGCTCGATATGTCTTACAATCAGGTACTATTCTCTTCTAATAATAGCGGTATAAACTTATGACAAGAATACTTGTCATAATTTTTCTTATCAGTTTAGAGATAGAGTTATAAGGATCCAAGTTAACTAATTATGTAATAGGTGATTCGTAAGGTGTGAAGTGTGCACTTGCGATGTGTTCATGGTCTTCCATTCTATGGCCATATTCCCTGGTTTTGGGACGTGCGTCTAATTGGTCGGTGAACCCAAAATTATGTTTGGTTTTCAGTTTAAATCTTCTAGATAATAGCCTAATAAAGTGAGTAAAACAGACATGTTCGTTGCTTTTGTGAATAGCAAAATCGTAGCTACTCATAACCATAGTATAAATAAGTAACAGTATTATAACTTCATATAATAGGGCCGAAACGACGCGCTTCGAAATCTCAAGGCACGCTACAGTATCGAGTGCGCGGCAGTTACGCACGAGCAAGCAAGATTTATCTGACGAGCGGCCGTAAGAAATTATTTCGAGGTCACTGCCTAGATATATTACTGTTAGTTTATTATACTGTGTGTTATATCATTGAAGGTTTTTGCCTAGAAGACAGTGTCTGTAACAATTTGAAATGTAAAAATGTAATCATATAATTTTGAATGTAGTGTATAGGAGTATAGTTGGATTGGCCTAAAGCCTAAACCATCCGTTGAATTGTTATTTTAATTATTGAAGTCTATAAGGCGTCTTATTTTTTAACCAAACTCGTTCATCAAGTGATTTATTTGGTCACAGATAGGACCAATATAGCATTCTACCAGATTGTATTTGAAATTCTGACATCTATAGGCACTTTTAATGTCGATTTTGAGCTAATGTATTGCAACTGCCGATATCATATCGCTTCAAATCTTCTTATAGTTACGAAGATTTTTTTGTTTCAAAATACCCAAATTGAAGGCGTACAGGCAAGAACTGTTTCAGATTTTGTTGCCTAGAGAATTGAAAAACTCGATAATGCGTCCACAATATCGCCGCTTGCAGTACTTATGCTCGTATATTATAAAGTTAGTTTGTATATTTTATTTCCATGTACCTGTTTACAACGGCAGGATCGCTGCCGATCCTCTTGCGCACTGTTACCTAGTACGACATCTAGATTGGTCTGTGATTTTAGAGTTGGATATAATACTCGAAAATGTGTATTTTTGAAAATGATGTAGGTATCTAAAGGTGTGATAAGTAATATAAAAATTGATAACGAAAATAAGAGGCCGATTTTAATAAAATAATTTATTGGAAAATGTACATTTAATAGATTAGTTTGTGTAACTTAGTTAGGTTCAAATAGTAATGTTAACTAAGCGGTTAAACTCGCTTGTATAAACTATAAACCATTATTAATCATTGAGGAAACCCCGTATATTAGAGTAGTTGTAAGTTAAGTTTTATTCGTTGTCTAAGCACCGGTTTATTTCGCACCCCGACTTAAAAGACACTATTTTTGAACTAACCCTAGCATGTAACGGAATGTAATAATAATAAAACAGTAGTACGTAATCTTCTAGTGGTTCCATGTATCAGGGATCCATGCATCATTGAAACGTCGGTTCTAAAAATTCAAAAGGCGAATATTAAAAAAAATACTGTCGATGCATTATTTTTGGAGCTATCCAAAGCATTTAAAAACACTCTTCTACAAGATAAGGCGAGGTAAACCAAGTCTTAACTAAATAATGGGCTTTTATTTTTGTACCTGGTGTAATTCCAAAATTTTTATTCCTCTGGATATTTAGAACTGGCGCATTTAGAGAACTTCAGATAGAATTGGCAAGTTATGATGATAATTATGTGAATGCTTGTTGATACTTGAACACAATATCTTCCAAAGTTCGAACATCCATCTTGAGACTAACCAGCATAAGTTCTGAAATATAAATTTTTAGATCTTTAACAATTTTCGCGTATCAACGTAACTTGTTCACTTATAAATTACTGGCATATAGCTTTCTAATCTCTTGCCTAGGTAGTCGGCAGGCGTATAGGGCATGTACTAACCGCTGCCAGGCTACGTCTCATTAAACATGTACCTAATGTAATCAGAGCAATGAAATTATATTTAGCAATAATAATTATTGGTCTATTATTTGATCGATTGGTCGGAGATCCCGCCAGGCGTCGGCAAGTGTATTATATTAGGGCCGAGTACACCGGAATGGCAGCGGCTGGCAGCGACGCGGCGATCACTTTGCAGTGTGAAATAATTTCAAACTTTATCTACATACTTAGAAGACCAGTATCGCTTGAAAAGGTCGCGAGGCGGCCCGCGGCGACGTGAGCGGCCGCGCGCTTCTTGTCTGTGGTTCTGCCCGCGGCTGCCAGCGGCGAAGCGAGGCCGCGCGCTCCTCACCCCCGCCGCCGCAACATTTCTCTGTAGTCAAGAGGCGGTGTCGGTGGTTCTGCCCGCGGCGACGCCGAGGGCCGCTGCCATTCCGGTGTGACTCGGCCCTTAATTTCGACCACAAGCTGCCACCGCCAGTTCTTCTGAAAACTTTATGGGTCCATACAAATTGGCGAATACATCTGTTTGTGTGAACAGCCGTACGAGTACAGTACAGTGCCAGGTGCCGAGTGCTACTGCTATGCACGCGCAAATTATACATTCCGCGTATTATGCCACAAGGTTCCAACGACATTTTGTAATCATGCTTCAGTAAAAAATAAGGGGGGTGTGTAAAAACTCCTATACTAACTATTCGTAAATAATGGGATAAGTACGGATCTCTTAACGACATAACGTCAGTGCACGATCCGCGATGTGCAGCACCGTAGCACAATGCTGTATTGCAGACGCTTCTGAATGATGAGAGTCAAAATGGCGGGTGTACCACAGCGAACTAAATTATACCAATTACCAAACAAATGTACCTAAAACATACTATTTTGTACCTAGCTCTAAAAAATCTGTACTTCCTTCAGAACGAAATTATTTCGAAATTAAGGTACACCCGCCATATTGACGTCAAGATGGCGGGTGTTCTATAATATTTTATTATTTAACCATTACTCATAAAATATAATTACACCAAAAAATTGTACCTAAAAAGTACCTCAAGTAAAAAAAACACACACTTGATCAGTTGGATAGTTCCTGAGAAATAAAACAACCGTGTCTTGTGTATCCGAAAACACGATAATTATCATGATTTAATGTTATAGTTATACAGGGTGTGACAAGACCCTTAACGAAGCCGTCAACCAAGCATTATGTACATCAAACTAAGTAACTTTACGCAAAAAATGATTGCTGGGAAACGAATTTTTTTTGGGGGCTGAAAAATCACGTTTTGTGGTAGGACTGAATGTAACGCACTCAAAACATCGTGCTCTTGGATGGATTGAATAGTATGGGGGAATTAGATTGAATAGTCATGGAAGTGTTTACGGTTAAAATATGTATTAAAAAAAAACACTATCTGGAACAAAAAAAATATCGCAATGACGGGGAGAACAAGTACCTTTTGGTTGATGATCTTAATAATTTTATAACCAAAACTCCGAATTCACTTATCGCTAATTGAATTATGTATGGACGAAAATAAAGAGGTACCTAATAATTTTGACGCGTTATTTAACATTCGTGATTTATAATTTAATAATTATCCCTAAAATATATATAAATATGTACCTAGATCAATAATTCATAATAATAATAAACATAAGTAAACGGTTTTTTTATTTCTCAGGAACTATCGCACTAATCAAGTGTGTTTCTATTTACTTGAGGTACTTTTTAGGTACATTTTTTGGTGTAATTATATTTTATGAGTAATGGTTAAATAATAAAATATTATAGAACACCCGCCATCTTGACGTCAATATGGCGGGTGTACCTTAATTTCGAAATAATTTCGTTCTGAAGGAGGTACAGATTTTTTAAAGCTAGGTACAAAATAGTATGTTTTAGGTACATTTGTTTGGTAATTGGTATTATTTAATTCGCTATGGTACACCCGCCATTTTGACTCTCATTCTGAATGACCACACCGTGTCCTAATAAGATTTTAATCTTTGGTTCTTATAATTTTAAGCAAACATTGCGATCCTTTTTAGGCGAATCCGCACGCGTCATGCCAACAAAGGCGCCTTCCGTTTTTCCGAACAAGAGTCAATCGTATTCGCACGACGAAGTCATCGTCGTGCGAATAAGATTGACTCTAGCAGGGTCGTATGGCTATGTGTATAGCCCAGAAAAGTTAAGAGATTCTTAGAACTTGACCAAAGCAGCTCACCTACAGCTCTCAAAAAGTGAACTTAGAGAATATATTAACATCACGCCTGTATTTCCCCAATAGGTGGAGGTTTCACCCACATTTCGCCAGTTTACGTACCATGTAAAAGGGGGCGAGCTTACGAACCTAGCTTGTTTAGCATTGTGCTGAGCGATGGCCGTTTTGCGTGAATGTGACGCATATTTTCCCCCCAACTTGTTATTTTCGTATATTTTGTCCTTTCTTAGTGTCACGTTTGCCGCAAATAAACGTAATTTCTTTATTTTGTGCTTAGCAAATACAATAACTAAATAAAAACACCTCCCTCCATGACTATCTGTGACGAACAAGTTTGGAGACTACGCACGCGCACCGGAAGTAAAGCTACGCGCATGCATTGCGCATATTGATTTGGCGCCGCCGCAGCAGCTACTGCTCCATTCACCTCATGATCGTAGCAGAAAATGTGTTGGATTTTAATTTCGTGAGGTGTGAATTTCATGACTCAGACCCATGCATCTCAACATCAGACCGTGTATTTTTGGGTGCGGACTCGTGCTCACACCAGTGTGACTAACGGCCTGGCCACAGTTTCTGGCGGTGCGGGGCGCGGTGAGGCGAAAGGCGCGGCGGGCGGTGTGATTTGCGGTGGTATGCCACAGCTAGACTAGTAGCGACCACGGCGGCGTCAGCGGTGGACATATTTAGGGAACGGCTAAACTATTAAAATGCCCCTGTCAAAAGTGGCACGGTATTGCCTCGAAACAAGTGCGTTCTTAGCTCAAGATATCATTCAGTCAAGAATAGGAGCGCACCCAGTTAACCAGAAAAGGAGAGAACTTGGCGAATTTCATACTCTTTATTATGAATATAGGAACTATCCTGATAAATTTTTTGAATATACGATGGCAAGCATAGAAACTTTTGATTATATACTCGGCCATATACACGAAGACTTGAAAGCTAAAGTTAAAACGCGCGGTAGAAACAAAATTATTTGTTTCAGTCGTGCGATGCCTGAATGCGTCCACCGATGCCACCGCCCGCGCCGCTCTGAGCTGTGGCCGCCTCGATACTGGCTAGTACATTTGTTTCACTCGCACACTGCGCAGCCCGTCGCCGCCGCGTACCGCGCGTCTCTCCCCGCGCCGCAGGTCGCGCCGCGCTGCGCGTCGCCGATAGCTGTGGCATACTTCATAAGTTGTCTACCACTTGTTTTCGCCGCTCACCGCTTGCCGCGTCTCAAACCGCGCCGCAATCCACGCCGCCCTTAGCTGTGGCCAGGGGGTAACAGCAATGATTTTCCTGGAGTCCGCACTCGTGGTAACACCGCTAATATTCTCGCTACGTACCACTAGTGTATGTTAGGGTTTTTAAGTAATAAAAATACATATTGGCGCACATAATTTATTATGCACTTGGATTTACATTTTATAATGTACACTTATAAACAACACAGCTTTGCAGCAGCAGGTCACTGAAACAAGAAACATTCTGTTAGCAACTGTCATATTTTCCTTACTTTGTTTGTAGTGAAGAATGTTATCAGTCGTCGTGTTACGTCATGGCATTCAGAAGTAGCAAATAAAAATAATTACATCATATAAACCACGTGTAATAGCGAAAATTAAGGTCAAAAGTTTTTTGATAGGGCAACGCTACTGCAGTATGAGGTTTGTATTTTCAAAACAAGTATCTGCCAATAACGTCTTGATGTTTTAGAAACAGTAAAAAAATCGTCATAGTTACCTTATCACAGTGTAAGTCACGCTTACGAACGTGGCCTTTCCTTCTTTTCTTTGTACAAGGCTAGGAGGGAGACGTTGGCCACCTTCACGACCTGTACAACAATACCATCATCAGATCATGAAGAGAAAGCTTTAATTCAGCAAAATTAATTATAGTAGAAGTAACTTCATCGAAGTAATTAGAGCAGCAAATACTAAAATTATAAAAATTGTAATATAACCAGTATGGTAATTTTTTTTAACTACGAAGTGACCCTAAAAGACTGTATAAAAACAATACAACGAAATCTTATAATCTTATCTTTGTAATTTACAGAATTTATTCCAAAACCACCAGATTCAAAGTGCTACATTTTGTTCCACCCGTTTTTCTATCAAGCGGTTGCTTGTTTAATTTTGATCACCATCAACATTCATCAACCTGAGAAATGTTTCAAAACTCACCTTAAACCTGACTCCGGGAATGTCACCAACGGCGTGACCCTTACGACCGAAGCCTGCTACTAGTACTTCGTCGTTCTCTTCAATGTGGTTGAGACAACCATCCCGGGGCACGAACGCTGTTACTTTCTTGCCGTTCTTGATCAGCTGTACTCTGACACACTTGCGGATGGCAGAGTTAGGCTGCTTGGCTTCAACGCCACTGTGGGGAAAAAAGGACTGGTCAAGCAAATGCTTATTTGATGAAGAACTTGAAGACTTTCAAGATTGGACTGTCAAGTTGAAATAATACAGTGAAGTTTAAAAACACATTAAGTATTGATAGTCTATTGAAGCATGGCCACTGCCTGCTTTACATTGTGGCATGAGTAAGGTTAAAATCATAGGTGCTATGCCCGATTTTTGAGTCAAAATTCACTGTTTTACGAATCATAGAACTTTATAAATCACAGTTGAAACTATAAAATTCATAACCAAAATGTGGTTTGCCTGTACCAGGAAACTAATGACATAAAACTTAAATAGCTATCTAGTAAGCATGGGGGTGAACTTACAACATTCAGCTTCAGAGGAAGTTCAAGATTCTTTAAGACTTTTCAAACAAAGATCTAGAATGTACTATAAACACACTTTTAGATGCCACAACTAAAACAATCAATAAACACCGCACACGCAAGTAACGGCGAGCGTAAACACCATGCCTATGCATGTGTATAACCTCATTCATAGTTCAATGACCCATGTGGTATTTACACATCTCGTGTTTCATGCATTTTGTTTTAATAGCAGCATTTTAGCGGTAAAACAGTAGAAGAGAGTAATGAATAGTAAAGTTTCTCCTATTTGAATTTCAAATCATGCGAAAACATGACAATTAGGTTAGGCTTCAAGCATTACGAGATAAAGCATATTAGAACTGTAAAACCACAGTTAGTGCATTATTTCTTGATTTAAGTTTTGATCTTCAATCTTGTCTTCTCCAGGAGCGTCGCAACGCCGCCACTCGCAGTATTATCCTGTGATTGTAGTAGAAACACATTCACGGGTATAATACTGCGCGCGGAAGCGTCACCATCCAACTGCCGCGTCCATCTTCTTGACTTCATTATACAAACATGCAAGTGCGCCAAGTTCAGCGAGAACTTCAGCATTCCGTGACACAAACATCTATCGACTCACCACGAACAGGCTAATACAGTTACAGGGACGTACTTACACTTTCTCGAGGACGATGCCCTTAGCGTGAGATGCACCACCGAAGGGATTGGCCTTCCACCTCGTCCCCATGTGGGCTTTCTTGTAATCTTTGTCAGCCCATCGCTGCTCTCTGCGGTGGTTCACGTGCTTTCGCGCCGTGCGAATACCACGGGGCTTACCTGAAATATTGACGGAGCCGGTTATCACTTGTGTTTACGACGCACGACACAGAAATCGATACACCATAGTTTTAACTGGATAAGGTGAAAGGGAAAACTATTATTGCACCTCATAATTAACGCGGTGACTGAGAGATGGAAATGGATTAGTTTTACACCACGAGAAAAACATGTCTGCGCCATGGCCGACACCTATGCGTGCACGTATAGTTACAACTTTTTTGGGAAATTATATTTGGTAAAATTCACTCCTTCATGGCATGCGTATTTATTACACTGATACACACAATTTTAAAACAAAAATAATAAATAAACTATAACAAAACTGCACAAAACTATTCCTTACCCATTTGGATAGCACGACACCAATCGGCTACGGATGGGAAAAGAAATTATCAAGCCAGCCAGCCAACCACCGGCTTCAACTCATCACTATTGCCAACATAAGAATACTAATATAGAGTTGCCAGTTACTGTAGGAAAACCAATCAATATTACTATTTTGTTGTATAATAAAGTAAAAGTAGTTAAAGTATTTACTGACTACTTGTGTATGTACAGTTTTACTAGAATGAAAATTGATTTGAGTAAAACTAAACTTATTATTATTTAGTTTAGTTAGTATTTAGTTTGGTAATCAGATGTAGTAAATCTTTACCAAGGAATCATTCGTTCAATTTACCGTCATCGTGAGTCATCGATGACATGACATTGACAATCAACTGTCAACTTCAACTCATTCATAGTGCGACCGATTGTTTTGTTTGATTTAGAATAATTTTAAGCGTTTCTGAGATTAATAAATACTTTTAACAATTTCAATTCCTGTAACAAAACCGCACCTGTTATAATGACACTGAATTTGGCAGCAAGAAAGGATGGCGGTCCAGGTTACGTCGGTATACAGTTCTGCCAGGAGTGCAACAACATGTTGTATCCACGCGAAGATAAAAACAACAAAGTTCTCCTGTATGCCTGCAGGAATTGTGACTACAAGCAACTGGCCGACTCTAACTGCGTGTATGTAAACAAAATTATGCACGAAGTCGACGAATTAACCCATATTAATCCTGATGTAGTAAGTGATCCTACTCTGCCTCGAACGAAGGATCACATGTGTCCTAATTGCAACCACAGAGAGGCCGTATTCTTCCAGGGTCAGACACGACGTGCTGAAGAAGAAATGAGACTGTATTACGTGTGCACTAGTTGTAAACACAGATGGACTGAGTGAGTTCTTTATTGTAAGATTAAAATTAAGCGTAATAAATTGGTTCTTGTAAAGTTTTGGTTTTTCTTTAGAAGTCTGCCCGACTTTTTTGGGAGCATTAACCTTGCTTCCTTTCACACTACTACAGGATATTCTATTTGTTTGGGTGTTTTTATTATAGTGCGGATTCAAGTATTTATTGTAATGCGTGGAATACGCACGCGCGCCCCGCGTCCCGCGTATGTGTACCACATGCGTAATGAAATCTGCACGATATTAAAAACACCCTTAGTAAGTATATCTTATTGGGTACAATTCTAAATAAACACACCATAGTTTTGTACACTTTATTAACTAAAAATATTGCCAAGCATATCTGTTCTAAACAACAGTTAACAATTCACAGCCATTTATTAATAATAAACATGGAGTTTTCTATTCGACTCAAACATACCATTTTATTTTTAAATCATCTTTTAACATAACAACTTGGTTTACGTAATATATTTTATGTAAGAGGCCTGTTGAAACTAGAAACATTAGTTTGCCATCACTAGAAAGTACAATAGATCACCACCAAAAAAAAATAGACAGAACAGTAAAATAAATATTTCAAAATGAATTGAAAAGGTACATAATTATTGGAAGAATCACTAAGGTCTTGCATCATGACACCACACCGCGCAGCTGCAGGAATCAGGAATCGGTCTCAGTTAAGCGGTTGGCCTCTAGTAGAATATTTCAAATAATAAAAAAGTAGGTTTGTCTCCTAGTACATGGACAGAAAACAACTTGTGAAATATCTGTTGTATGCCACACACATCTGCCCATTACTTTGGAGAGTGTTTATGTTATTATTCCATGGACCATGGTACAAAACTTGGTCCTATTTAAATCTGGTGATGGCAAAATAAAATAAGTATAGTGTTATAGTGCTGAAAGTGAGCTATATGCACTAATTTGGCACATTGTGAAGTACAACCCGTGCGCATTAACATGGCACCTGCCTCGGAACTCAATACTCAACCCGCTACCCGCGCCACCCTCCGTCGTCGCCGTGCGGGGAAGCGACGGGAGCTCCAAACGTCATTGAGCCAGGTGCCATGTTAATGCGCATGGGTTGTACTAAGGGTGCTTCTTACTTTGTCCTTTTTAAATATGAAAATTATCGTCACATTAAAAAAGCTTTTTTTCAGCACCTTTGTCTTGGTTTGCCATGTTGCAGTTGCAATCAGTCTATCAAAATAAGAGCACCCCTAGAAATTAACAAAGAACATTTCTGTAAGAATCTAATTACTATTTAGCTTAAAAATTTACTAAATATCTAAAAACAGCCTCCCTGCTCCAAAAGTCAGGGTTATTAGAAGACTACAAATAGTTTTTATTCACCAACAAACAATAAAGAGTAGGACTAGTGTAAATGTCTGTGCCCTAAAAGCGTGTGCAGGAAAGTTCAAAGTCTAAAATCAAGCATACTATGCTACGTATAGGTAGAATTTCGAAATAGGTAAGTTTTATTCAAAGAGTAAAGGTTTTATTAGTAAATGCAATGAGACAATAACAGTTTATAAATTTTATTAGGTCGAATATTAGTTAAATGCTATTGGAATCGGTTTTTAAATTAGTTATTGCATATTTCCAATATACCTTCATAACTTGTCACTTGTTTGGTAGGTTTGTGTTTTATTTTGCTTGATTCATTACCAATTTCACCAGCAGAAAGTGACATGAGTGTTTATATAATAGTAATCTATGAGTGGATTGAATATTGACATTATGTTCTGATACCCACATCATAACTTCACTGTCTGCAGCTGAAACTGTTTTTTTTTTTTTAAATAACTAAATAAAAACAATACTACCCTCCTCAAACAATCTTGAATTTATCCTTTATCATTTGGCCTTCTAGGCAATACTTAATCTAAATACAAAATATTTTCTCTCATGTATACTTAATATTACATTCAACTATGTATGTTTACTATTCACGCGACCCTGCCGCCCATTCAGAAATGCTTGGCTTGCAAGAAAATTCTGTTATCCGCCGGAACCGGAATGGTTTTTAATCCATGGTTGATTTTTGACAGTCGGAACTATTGCATTTTCAGCTTTCTGATTGGATCGCAGGATTAGCTGCAGCCTGATTTCAAAGTAGTGTAGGTATCTACAAAAGAATTGACTTGTATGGATTTATACACATTCCAGCTTTTTTTCGCCCAATGGCCATACGTAGAAGTTATAGAAATAAATTATCAATCACACAATTAATTTCTAAATACACTCGTACAAAGCATTATACATTTTAACAGGAAAAACTTAACAAGTGTACATTATAATTTTATCATCAACCTTCAGGAAGACGGGTTTTTGAAAATTAAAAGGAAGAACAATAAATTTCTAATCTCTCTACTAGCGAAACTGGCGCCACCATAGATTATAGATATAATATGAATTCAAAGCCTCATGGTTATTGGCCCGTACATTGCAGTAAAATATACGTGGTATTCCAATACGTATACATCAATACTTGTGACACAAAACTTAGGTCATCGACGTGTGATTGCTGGGAGTGGCGCCACAGTCGCTGCTGACAGTCTCTCTCCAAAAGCCTGTCGTCCACGATGGAACAATTAAATAGAGGTACTTAAACTAGAAAATTAATCTACTATACCAAACTGAAGTGAAAACGAAAAGCCTTAGCTAGCATGATCAATACAAGGTTCTACCTAGTGTCCATGATTCCCTGCTCTATAAAGCATTTCTCACTCGTGGACGGCGCGCTTTACCTACTATAATTTTGTAATAGCCGTAGATCTAGGTAAACTTTTCAATGGGCAGTTTCATAGCGAGAAACTTGACTTAGATCCGATTTTTTATTGGTCCGATAACTTATCGGATGAATAAATTAATATTGTGGTTTGACAGCAGGTATATCTAAAGAAAATATTATGTCAATCTGTCTGCTTCAAATAAAAGTTCCGAATGAAAATTCAGCTCTAAATCGTTGTGGTATAAATAAATAAATAAGTTCGTCTAATTAATAATTAATTGCATTATACGTATTTCGAATATTGACTTTTTAGGCACCAACAAAATAGGTACTTATAACTTGATGCTGATTTTAAATAATTATCTAAGCACATAGATCATCATCATGCCTTTGTATATTAGGGCCTCTAAACTACTAGCTTTATTTCCTACTGTCTACTGGCATTCGTCATTCTGATTTGTTGTATTAAATATTATTATGTTGTACCTATTCAAATATTGACTTTTCGCAATGGAGTCTCGTGTAGTACTTATTATTTTAAAATTAACTGCAAGTCCTCTATGAGATAAGCCCTAAATTATTTACTTTATCTTCTGATTGAGATAAGAGCAAGTTAACCCTTCTCTTCAGTTTGCTGGGCATGTAGTCTTATGCATTCATATTTTAGGCAAATGTATCAATAAAGTATAGGGTAGGTTTATAATGTATCGCGTGTAAACTTATTTATTTATTAAAAGTTACTCCCTAAAATGTTATGTGCGTCTTATCTGTAGATATTGCTTCTATGTTCTAATAAAATTTATCAAATTCAAGCTCGGGCAAAACAACCATTTCTCTATTCTAGATATAAGCTTCGAAGATAAATAGGATAATATTTTAGATTAAAAGTACAGTTTCATCAACTTTCCAGACCCAGGGTCAGCGCTGTCAGCTAGTCAAAAACTAGTTCCAGGTTTGATCACCGGATCAAACTGGTTGGTGGCGCTGTATATAAGAATGAATGATAGAATATAGGAGACCAGTTTGATTGAAAGATGATTGCGATTATGGCCTCCTGCAACAGTCTGCTGTGCTGTACCTAAACATTTTCATAGGTCTAATTTCAATGATGTAGGTAGGTCCCTTGAGCCGACCTTTTGAGTTGATGGTATGATATGGCTAGACGCTAGATGGCAATAGCTGCACGAAATACTTCTACTTCTTGTGAATTTATTACTTTGTGATGATTTTCGACATTATTTTGAACACGGAACATCATTTTCTCAGCTAAGCGGACGGCGGCATGATTCGAAGACGGATTATTGGTGTTCCCTTTTTGCAGTGTCGATGGTTAACGAAATATCTAACTGTCTAATTGCAACGAATGATCGTACCTGCTGGATATTCCAGTGGAATCTACAAATTCGCAATTTTCGACGAGGTTAATCGGTAGGTACCTAAGAATAGGTACATAAATAATTAATTGACATCTTTTACAAGAAAATAGCCTAATTTACGAAGATTCCACTGTAAAATAAGCATGTCGGGTTTTATAAGTTTTGGTAAGAGGTATCGGTTCTATCTAGGTGTAAAATTCTGCAATAGGTAGGTATCGTGTCGCACCTAAATCAGATTCCACAAATGCACATTGTGCAAGAATCACGTGTCGAAGTCTCTTAACACATTTTGTATCGATACTCCTCCAAAAACTTACAAGCCTCGACTCACCACCAAAATGCTAAAAACCTGTGACTAATCGTATCAATGTAAAAACGTGGCGTCAATCTTGAGCCTCCTGCCACGTATGGACAGCCGCCGTCAGTGTTGTGGGGGCGTCGGTATGTCGGGGAAGTTCTCGGGCAGTGGGGGCAGGACATTGGCCTCGAATTGCCCAGACATGTTGCCCGGTGGAGAATAGTTGGCCACGACGATGATCTTGCCATCCCGCGAGCGAGCCTTGCCGACACCGAAGAATGTTGTCGCTACCCACACCATTTGCGTGAAGTGACCTGAAAAATGATTTTTAAAGATGAGAAAAAGAAAAGAATACATCGGGCTCGTGCTATATATCAGTAGTCTTAGATCAAGTTAGTAAGTTAAAGCTCCATTTTAGAACTAAAGGAATCTTGTACCTATTACAAATAATATCTTATTTTATTGGTATTTTATCTATTATTGAAGGCTTACCCGCGTTAACGTTGGCGTGAAGAACATCAGGCTCTTTAAAATAACTGTACTGGCGTACTGCTGCATACCAGTAGGAAGACACTTCTTGACCTGCAGAAAGAGATTAATAGTTCAAGAACATAACCTAAGTATTTGTATTTTTACGGTTTTACTTTGTCCGACCACTTCATTCGAGAATACAAGAAGTCCTCCATAATGATGATAAGTAGGGGATGGTACCTGTGACGTCAGGCTGTATAGCGCTGACAGGCCGCTGGTACAGGTTTTGACCGACATCGCGGTCATTTCTGTAGTGGAACTTGTTGGTGTGGGCCAGGTGATTCGCCCACGCCTGCGCGTAGTCACACAGCTGGGAAACAAATGTGTATTTACTTAGGGTCATACCTTGCACAATGCACATGCATGAGCAAGAGTCATATTATCATCACGAAAATAAAACAAAACTTTAGAAAGCATTCTAATTTCACTTACTCAGTGGAACATTATTGGTAATTGGCGCCCAACATGGGGCCACTCTAATAGTTAATTGTTAAGTTTAAAGACGCAATGTTTAGTATTCGTTTATCTCAGGTGCCCTGTACTACTGATAAATATTGATAAACAACACATTGAAACATTGTACTAGTAACATTCACTTGACAAATAATTTACCCATTTTATTTGGCGCCCACCGTGGGACGAACCAAAAGCACGATATAGGTACATATTTTATTATTAAACTGTCTAATAAATCACCTCTGGTGCCATGTAGAGCTGCGGAGAGCCATGCCGCTGGCGATACACGTTGTGCCAACAAAGGCTCTCCGTGATGAAGTCGCTATCTTGCCACGCAGTTCGGACTTCACTCCATTGCACCACCATGCTTACTGGCCTGGACTGTAGCACCTGAAAGGTATATGATACAATCCCACTCAGTTTTCATATATTAGGTAACATACATTTTGAATTTATTTTCACTGCTGCAAACTCAGATCATTGTTTTAAGAATCATCGACCCATAATCAGCATTTCGTACGGTTCATCATGTGAAAATAAAAATGGTGGGTGCTAATTTCATTTACCTACTTGAAAACTTCTTGTTTTTAAAGGGTCACACAAAAATTTCACCGCATATATCGTACAAAATGTATCTAGGTAGGTCATGAGGTGGGTCATTTACGCCACGATAGAACCGAAAATAATCAGCCTTTACCCGAAACTTGATAAAAAAAAAATGGGAGAATGTTGAGCAACTTTTTAAATTGATCGCTGCAAGTTATAGGTACCTCACCGTATTCTACAGAATTCTCGAAGTTTGGACCTGAGCCAAATAACTTAGCGGCCGGGGCCAAAATAGAATTTATATATGTAATGTGGTTCACGTATAAAATGTTATGCAATATACCTATGAATTTCTACGGTCTACGGAAGTTTGGCGCAGCATTTTTTTACGCTTCACTTGTTTAATATTTTGCTCTACCGATTTCATTTCGCGAATATTTAAGTTCAATCTACACATTTCTGGGATGTTGATGGGATGCAGTAGGTATTTTTGAATTTTTTAGCTTCAGCCCAAATACTATTTTATGATTTAGGTGAAGCTTAGAATTTTTCATGCATGAGGCTTAGCAGGTCCTGCTAAGTGCTATAGTAAATAACTCAGCTCAATTCATAATATCATTTAAGATATTTTTAAGTAGGTTTGGCCGGCAGCTTGGAATCAAATTTATAATTATTATAGGCAGGTTACCATCTTAATATTGACTGTAATTAGTGCGAACTAAGTACATGCAATTAATTTAGTTAGAAATTATTCTATTAAAAAATTTTTTTGCAGAATTTATTTCTACTGCTACATACTACCTCTAATAAGGAACCGCCTAATTATGTTACGTCATATTGTTCTAAGCTAGAACTTGTAACATGATAACAGAACCCGAGATCACGTGACTCACACTTCCCCATTTCCCCCCTTAGTCATTCTCATGCAGCCCTCGCACTAATCTACGTATATCAAACACAATTTAACTCCATAATTACCATATTTCGTGTAGGCCATAAAGCGTCTTAAATACCATTGTATTATGGGGCCCATCAGTCAAGTAAATGCAAATGCAGCTTTAAATAAAGGCCAGGAACGGCTGCGAGCACGCAATTGGTGAAGGTAACAAGGGCACTTATGCATGGGGTACACAGGGCTAGCTTCAAGCTAGTCACTCTGGCCTTGTGTTTACAGAACTATCTTCATTTCATGCTAGTAAGCTAGTGAGAACGATAGTGTGATAGTTTTTAATATGATGGGGTTCCATTTTTGAACTAGTAGCGCCTCCCACCACTGATTTTACTATCCTGGCTTGTGAACTAGACTCGTACGGCCAGCGAGCCAGCGTAGTTAGTATCCAATCGTGTAACTTTTTTTCTACAGCCTATTATGTCACTGCAATAAGGCTTACACTTTCTTAGCTATATCTCTAGCATGTGCCAAGCAAGGATAGTAAGAATATTACTTGGTTGCTATCCTAGCTTGAACCACTAACTAGCCTCGTGTATCCCGGGCATTACCTAATTGCTTTTTAATTGGCCGCTTTTTTTGGCTTCGCTGTTGCAGGTTAAGATTTTTGAAGTGTTTAATTAAATTAAGTAGGTTAGCTGTGTGCAGATGACCATAAAATGCTGATGTTTTTATTCTTACTACCTAAGTGGTCTTTCCTACGATTCCCTTTGGTGTTTTTATCATTTCGAAAATCGACGACGAAATTCAAATCTTTAGAGAAAAAAAACAGTCACAAGTGCACTATCTATGTTAAAACCTCAACAAAATTAAACTTAATACCAGCAGTATCACAGGTTGTGTCCGGCGTCAGTTAAAAAGTTTAATAAAAAAAAAAAACTTAGTTGGAGAATTTCATGAAAGCCGAGGTCGAGCGCCGGGCGGTGCTCAGACTGTCCAAAGCCACAAGGGGAGCAAACTCTTTAAGACGAGTGGCCGCTGTTCTCATTACTCTAAAAGCCCGTAGTCTCCCAGGCTTTAGTCACAGCCACACCACAACTGTACGTTTTATATGTACCTACTTAGAGTTTTATATTTTTCCGATACTGAGCTTCATTTTTATTTGTTATGAATCTTATGAAGCACCCCTGCATGGGTTATTATTTTCCTATCTTACTTGTAGAGAAAATGGATAAAACATTAGGTGCTGTGCTGTTAGCTATCCGCGAATTACTTAGATGGAAATGTGTAGCTGGGCCATTATTTATTTAGGACTGAGGTGGGCCATTATCTGAATATATTAAGATCAACAAATAAATATAACGACGTTTTTTATTTCAAAAATCAAATTCGTTCTCCTATTTTACAACAAAATCAAGTAACAAAAACTAAAACCCAACTACGACTTAAAAGGTATAAACAAGACACCACAGACAGACAAATTAAAAATCCGGAGTCACACGTGTTAGGGCATAAATCGAACAGATTACGTGTGACTCCGGATTTTTAATTTGTCTGTCTGTGGTGTCTTGTTTATACCTTTTAAGTCGTAGTTGGGTTTTAGTTTTTTTTACTTGATTTTTTTTTTAATTCTTTTGGGGTTATAATATATATATTTTTTAAATGTGCTCATTAAGCCCTTTCATTTCATACCCAACATGGTACGATTAAACCATTTTTTTTTTAAGTTCCTCACTTTATGTCCTCTAGAGGGCGCCATTTTTAATTTAATGTGACTTCACATAGCCTATAACCAGCGGACAATCACGAGGCTTCTAACGATACCTCATTTGTCAAATTGTGATAAGTGGTTTGGAAGATAGGAGGGAACAGATGAACATACATACATACATACATACTTACATACATACATACATACCGGTCAAAATCATAACCCTCCTTTTTTCTTCGCCGTAGTCGGGTAAAAAGGATTGTTACTTTCGTAGACGCAGGTACATACAGTCCTTCTAGCTACACTTTTTGTTGGACATGCAGCACCCCTACCTATCTGCTTATTCGTCGACACGTACGTTAAAATGCAGCTAAATCATACCAACTCTAAAACCATACCCACCATATTATAACCTAACCAGATACTTGAAAACACTAAAGAACTTTACTAAAACTGCGTTATTCATCTCTGCTCACGGAGGGCAGACTAATAATTCCTCACGGCTAGCGGCTTCACGTTCTAGGTCTTTAAAGTTTCACGCCTGGCTGGCACATCTCGTTTGAGCCTCGCCTTGCCTCTGAAGGGGCTAAGCTACTCATGAGCCTGTGTGGAGTCCGCCACCTGAATGTTGCTATAGGTAACTACTAAATTCTTGTCAGCCGTCTTTATTGGAACGTGAAGTTATGGAAAATATGTGTGTAGACGTGGTACCCTGCTACTATATAAAACGAAAAAAACACCTATTAGGTATTTTGTATTAGAGTAGAACGAAAAGGTTACATTCAAATAGTTACGTTTCAACAGGCTTTCTGCAGAGGTAGAATATTTTTTACGAATTTTTGAATTTTCTGGAAAATCTATATTTTTCTACCATTTTATAATTTCCCCAAAAGAGGTTATTTAATTTTATCAACGAGCAACCCTTGGCTAAAAGCTAAGAATTTTCCCGCCTGAAAACAATTTTTTAACTGCTCTATCAGATAATGTATTTAGGTAGGTACATACATATCTACTTACTTAGGTACTGAATTATGAATGCGATGTTGAAAAAATACTTAGGTAGATGGATTGATAGAATATTCTGGAAACTTCTAGCCAACCAAGCCAGATGATTCGAATTTAAATGTCCTGAATGTAGTATAGAAACAAAACTATCTGTTACATAAGAGAAGGTCACGACCATATGGCACGGCGCCAGCAAACTGTGCACCCTTATTTGAACACAGACCACAGACAATTTCCATATTTTTCAATAAAAGTTACGCAAGCACGATTAATGGCAATAAGAAAAGTCATAAACAAAGAAACGATCGAAACTTGCATTTGAAATAGGAATGAAAACATTTCTAGAGATTTATCCTTTAGTTGCTGTTTTTGAATGGAAACAATAAAAACTTAGCTGGGATACTTGATAGCAGCAGTAGATCTTAGTAAATCTGAATCTGAGTTTAGAAAATCAAAGTAAGCATAGGTACCTATATAACCATATTATGTAAAAATATACCTCCTCGAATAGAGGAGGCCTGTGTCTCAGCAGTGGGAACATTATAGGCTGAATATGCTTAATCTATTGTGGAAGTAGAGAGAAACGGGATCGACTTTCTGGTTTCCATAATGTCAGTGTTACTATATAAACCAAGGAAAACAACCTACAGTCACTCACCTTACAAACTAAGCCTTGACTGTGCAAAGAAGATAACAGCCCATTTAACAAATTCACCCCCAACCTTACCTCCAACCCACAAAGATAAATATTTAGACAAAAACTTAGTTTAAAACCCACAGTTATGATGAAGGGGTTGTAATAAATTAGGTCGTCTCACGCCCGCGCCCCGCCGCGCCGGGTTTAGTGGCGAGATGGCTTGGGCTGTGGTCACAAATCCTTTAATTAATTGGGACTTAAAATGCAGAGATAACGGAAGATGGTTCTAAATCTAAAGTCCAATAAGGTTAAAGCTGTAATAAGAAGGTACATACGTGGGGTAATCATTGCATTCACTATTCCCTGCCCTGTGCCTGTGAATGTGATCCATCTTGATTAGATTTACCTACTTAAAGCATTTTCTTGAGAATTAAACAGCTCAGCGCTGGACTATAATTTTTTATAGTTTTTTTGATGAACGCGAGAATCTGAAACCTACCTATACGTTTTGTGAAAAGCAAACACGGTCTATTCCCAATAAAGAAAGAAAAGAAAAATCATCAATCTAAGGCATACAATAATCAGACAAAAAAAAACAGACTGATAAAACAGAACCTATTGTGTCTCACGGAGTCACGGCTGCGCCAAAAAGGCGTATTGGGGGAAACTGTAGATTGTCGTGTAGTCTGAGTCCTTCTCACGTCATGAATTTGTGCCAATCTGTCATGTTTGTAAATTGTAACGTATCGCCCGTTCAAAGACCACGCTCGGCTACACATTGATGCGCAAATTGTTCGCCTACCCAACCAAATACAATGAGAAGCGGTGACAACATTACTACAATAGGTAGATCAATATTGCAATTATTGTGTGTGTGTCGTAACCTAATTATACATGAGTTCATTTTTTTCCAAAATTCAACGCTACTTTTTATATCTTCATACACAAACTCAAGTAGGTATATTCCCCATGCAAGGTCTACGTTAGGTTTAAATACTAATATTGTAGGCTGTATCCTAATTACCCCATTGCCGACTCAGTAAAATATAGGATACGATTCAGCCATAAATAATAGGTAGGTACCTACCTATTATTTATGGCTGAATCGTATTCCAAACAGCTAGTAGGTAGGTCTTTTTGTTCCAAATCTTCTAATTAACTCAGCTTTCGACACAAATAAGGGTCAAGGACGATTATTAATAGAGAAGTTTGGGCCATCCCCAATTCCGAAAAGTTATTTCATTTCAAATTAAGAGATTTTGTTGAACGTAAAATTCGAGGAAATAGCAATTTCAAAGTACAAGGATAATGGAAGACCAAGCTTTAGAAAACAGTTCAGATTCAGACTGGCAACATTGAAATATAATAAATTTTGGACTTCTTGAGTTAAGTGCTATTTACTTACTTTATTTAGGTACTTTATTATAATAAGTAGTTTAGGTACAAAATTAACTCGTATCGACTCATAAGTTGATGGAATGAAATCATTTGGAATTTTACAACGTCCACAGACACTGCTGTAAGTACTAAGTACCTACCTATGTAGGTACTTTACACCTGAATCTAGGGTGAGGGAAGGTTGCATGGTGTGACGACGGCGACGTCTGCCCTCGGTAAGGGGAACTGTTCTAACACAACCCCTTCGATGTTCCCTACCTACTCACCGCTTTAATTAACGTCTACACATCAAGCTACACATTTCCAGTTTATGCTGATCTCGCATTGTGAAGGATTTCTGTACAATGCGAGGTCAGCTTAAACTGGAAATGTATGAGGTAGTCATAGAAACTGCAAGTATGTACACACGTACATACTTGCAGTTTCTATGACTCGAACTAAGTAAGTACTAAGATTAATTTTTAAAGAACTTTTTGAAACCATTGTACCGTAAAACTAAACTTCCTGAAATGTGCTGGCCAATGGCGCACGGTTCAGCTTCCAACGTCGTCCTAATGTAAATATAAAGTGAAGTATTCAATAATTCACTATCCAGCCGTACTGCATATATGAAATAATCGTAGATAGTGATACAAAGCGACGACGCGCACTCTAATTGCGTAATACACGATCAATCAGAATTGGAATCGGTTCGAAACAAATGTCTAATCCATTGCTTCTTATGTTACGTTGCTGAGCAGATATTTTTTTCGAACTTATGAAGCAATGGATTAATTAGACATTAGTTTCAAACAGAAGAACTGGCCGACCGTGCATTACGCAACGAGTGCCGAAGGGATGTGTATCTACAAAGTGTAAACCCAGCCTTATTGCGCCATTTTAGTACGTGAATTATTGTTAGCGTAAAACCTGTCATTATTTGCCTTGTAATCTACAAAGTGTGGTTGTAAATAATACGAAACTTCATTTCCTGTCGAAAGCGATGTAAGGGGTGATTATGGCGTTTGTTTCGTGGTAGCAAGTATCTACCTACACTGGTTCTAATATATAGAAAACCGCAAGCTTGAGTATAAGGAGTTGGTTTTGAAGGACCCTTTAAAAGTAGGTAGATAATGATTTTCTATGTTAGAGAGTTCCCACTGCCGATGAATAGGAAGATTAACATGATGATATATGGAACTTAGACAAAATTAGACAGCTTTCACTGAGGAAACGAAGATTAATTAGCCTCTGTGGACTCATCCAAAAAGAACTAGGAATTTTAAAGAGTTGGTCGTCCGTGTTATTTTTTAAAGCTTTAAAAACAAAGCAATTGGCACCCCTAGTAACTTCAAAAGCCTCATACAGGCTCCTTATACAAGACAAATCCGGAAAAACCCTTCCGCCCACCAAAGAACCCTTAAACCAGATTTAAGAGATACTTTGCCGCTGAAATTGGTGACAAAGTACCGAATTTTCATACAACCCGAACAGCTAACGAGGAGGTCGGAGAAAAAAGTATTTTCTTTTATTTTATCCCTTTTGAGGTTCTCAGCAATTAGGGTAGCGCGTACGACCTATACGGGTCAAATATGACTTACGTGCTTACATTTTGTGGATGGAGAGCAAATGTACTTGTTCGGTTAAATACAGCATTTGGGCACAGATATTATAATACTACGATTTGGGTTTCGAAAGAGCAAAGAGGGAGGTTCTGTCATAATAAAACGGTCGTCATAAATCTGTAATTTTCATCAGTATTTGACATTATGGTGTCGAAAAACGCTCTGATTTGGAGAGTCATTCATTAGTGTTTGACCATTAAGAAAGAGTAGAGATCCGTAACGGAAACTAGGGCCATATAGGACTCAATATCACATCCAAATTGGCATTTGCAAACATTTTCTCTGGAGACACGTTTAGGTGGTGGTCGGTTTAATTGTCCCCTAGTGAATACTTGGCTAAGTTTTGATTAGAATAAAAATGCTTTGTGCAAAGAATAAGTATAGCTTGCAGCACACGGGAATGCTAATAATTCTGTTGACATTGTTCGGTAAGATAGAAAATGGTCGTTTTTCCATTGGGCCCGGTATGGAACCAATTAATCTTCTACTTTTTTTCACTGACAGACATTGCACAAGGAAGTGAATTCAAAATTGACAGCTAGGCTATAGGTTCTAAAAAAAAAGTGTTGTGTCTTTGGAGGATAAGTAAGTAGGTAGAGCTGCCAGGGCTGCGGGAAAGTCCGAAAGGGATACCGGGGCCCTTGGCAACAGGCAACTGAAGGAACACAGGTGGCCCGGGTTTTATTTAGTCAGTAAAAGTCTGATATGCTCTCCCGCTCCGCCCAGAGCGGCTTAACCCAGTAACTAATTACACCAACGAATTCAAAAAAAGTTCTTCAAAAAATGCTACCTACTTAAGTTTCATCATAACATTTATAAAGAACTTAACCGGGTGCAGGCAACGCATAAATTGCCTTCGTTTTCCGGGTCCATTCTCTAGTCGATCGGTGATAACGAGTTTTTTATGTTGCGGGCTGGTTAGTCCAGGAACCCTATTATTCAGCCAAGGAAATTAGTTTCCCGAGTTTCTGCTGAGTCAGTGATTGATGAACGGGTGGTGATAAGCATTTTCCTGGGGTTCATTGACGAGTCCTTACCCTACAATTTAATTAAGAGACCAATGCCACTGTTGAAGGGCTTGTTGTCTCTGGTTCATATTATATTGCATTTTTCAGTCTTACTTGGGACTCACCCCATCTATGCCTTGCCTTGTCGGCTTCCAGTCTAACCGGATGCAGCTGAATAGGTACCAGTATTTTACATGGAGCGACTGCCTATGTGACCTCCACAACCCAGTTACTGGGTAATACGATACACCCCTGGTTGTGAAAAATGACAGCCGGGACCAATGGTTTAAAAAATGCTTTCCGAAACACGGAGGAGGTCTCGATATGTAATGGATGGTCACCCATCCACGCACCGGCTTCGGCAAGCGATCGACCCGTAACTGCGGCTGTTATTATTTAGCCACGAGCCCTTCGGACATATGCATGGACATGTACTTATCAAGGACATACGAGTACCTATACATATTGAATTTGGATCATCAAATCTTTCCGTCAAGTCGTCTAAGATGACGTAAAAATAAATCGTGGACAGCCAAGGGCTTTTCTAAAAAAAAATAAGAGGCTCGAATTCCTTACTTTTTCAACTTAAAAAGAGTTCGGTTATATAATACTGACCGATAATAGCAACCCACCCCAACTTCGCACGGGTGCAATTTTCATTTAGGTAGTTACCGTCTGGTAATCTGTCGAAATCACGATACGTTGTGCACAAGTTTTAAAATAATTACTGCTGTAAGCGGTGTTGGTAGGCTCCGTGAGCAGTACCTAACCTAACAAAAAGTACTATAAGGCTTGCATGAATTCACGTATATCATTAGTATTATTAAGTACTTCCTTTTGAATATATTAACTTAATAATATATCGTATGTCATCTGGAACGACGACCCTTTCAAATGGTGAAATAATTTTTTAAATAAGATTATTGGGTTCGGACATTACCTACCTACCCTCACAAAATTCGCTCTCTCTCTATACTTACTTAATAATTATTAGTTAGGATTCATTCATCAGTATCCAAAGACCATTAACAAATTGAATGATAAATGTTCTACTTCCTTGATTGTTTCTTTCTTTACGATATTGTTCACAAAGCTAAATAAGTAGTAGGTCAATGACAATAAATATCATTGAGGTAGGTGGTACTTCCTGACATGATTACAAAAATGTAGCCTTCAGCTATATCGAGATCAACTCCAGGATGACATAGGTAATATAAATAAAGTAGGTTGTTCATCTAAAAAACAATTAAAAATCCCGAATTTAAAAACTCCATTTAAATCCACTGTACACTTCCTTGGCCTTTGAGATCTGCACCCTTATTGCGTAACACAGAATTTCAATCACAATCTGAATGATTTTGAAGGATATTGCTAATCCATTGCTTCCGTTCGTTCGAAAAATTTGCAATGAATGTTGTTGAACTGTCAAAATGAAAGCCTACTTTTAGTGTGTTAGCTTACGCAATTACCCCGCGGCAATACGGGCTCGTACCCCAAATGTCGACGTAATTCAATTTTCCAACCTCACCTTTTTGTCACATCATAGGTCATTTTCATGGTTGGCAGCGGCTCAGTGAGCACGAACGGGCCCTTCACGCAAAAACACTTCCGCATCAGGTCAAGGACACGTTCTATTTCCCGAGATCATAATATTGTGCATGTTACATGACGTAAACAATGTGATGCTCAATGATATAAGTACCACGTGCTGTTCTTGCCCTTGCCAAACTTCGCAAGCGTTAAAAAGTTTAGTGACGTAGGTAACCGAGGGTTCGTTCCGCTGAACGTTCGAGAAAATGTGTTTTTTTTTTCGGAAAACTTCTAAATTGAATTCGAACGTGCTCGTTCAACTTTTGATAAGTAAAGTAGATACATGCTCGTATCTCCGAGTTTGCTTTGTAAAGGAATTTAACCTAGCAGAACCACCAAAATGTTATCAACAAATTAGCTACTATAAACTGTATCTTGAAATCATATGGTGTCTCATTGTGTGATTCTTTAATTTGTAACGTCACGATATATCATGGAGGTGGACTTTTTACGTATGAAAATGCGTGGATGTTATAACGTTATTGTGGGCTGAAATTCAAAAGCGTCTTCATATTATTATATTTCCATACATTTTACTTCCCTGTGTTATCGTGATGCTGTGACTACGTGGACATTCACGATAATATAGTCACGTTATAAATTATAAAAGGTTGGTTGTTTTCTGAAAAAACAAAATCCACCACCCTAATTGCGTAATATAATACACGAAGTTCGTAAGTTACAGTAAGATTCACGAAAGATGACCACGGCGCAGAAGGCATATTTTAGGTCCCTTTGGAGGTGCGAAGTGAGGCGCGGGCGGAATGCGTCAAGACCGGAGCGACGACAAATTATTTAACCAACATTAAAATATTATTTTGTCTTAAGTCTTTTCTTCATGAGTGTACGTGCGCAGACGGCCGCCACATGTGGTCATCTTTCGTGAATCGTACTGTACGTTGTTGAGCAGAATTTTTTTTTCGAACTTATGTGGAGATGTCTGACCGATCGTGCATTACGCAATTAGTAGCAGTTTCTCCACAATCATAATTATGCAGTTGCACGAATAATTTCGTGACCATTATTCCGTCTAGCCTACACATTGTACCAAACGTAAAATATAATCAAGAAATTGAAATCTTACCCTTTGTAAAAGTTTGGGCCTGTTATCGAGGGGCTCCTCAACTACATTCTTATTTTGTTCGTTGTCATTTCTGTAGGCGTTCCTGCGAAAAAAATAAGATATTCAATAAGCAAAGAAACAAAGTTGGACTGTTTGAAAGATGATATGGTTAATAAGGGGCTGACTACCGAGATGACCACTAGAAAGAGTATACCTCCAACTGTCATTAACGAGACACAATAGAATTTTAATTGTTATCGGCCATTAGAAGGCCAATCGACAGTTGAGCGGAATATAGAGACGTCTCGGACGTCTCTAGTTAGACCTCGGTTTAGCGATCTATGAGATGGTGAGATGGTGTTCTATCGTATAACGACTACTAGGTTATCATTATGAATAATGTAGCTCCGGGTCCAGAGTTTTATGCTCCGCAAAATTCAACATAACCGCTGCCACTGTTTGATGAGATACCAAAGCTTCGTAGTAAGTATAAATTATCTTTATAAATACCTGCGTGAATAATTATACATTCTTTTTTATTTAGATAAGTAAATTGCATACCTACTTATAACGATTACTGTTGCCTAAAAGTATAAATAAGTAGTTACAGCCTGCAGAAATCGACTGCCGTCGACAGACGTGCGGTCGAGTGTCATCCATATGTAAGCGCACTTCGCCTTTAATTACAGACGCGAACGGCGAGTGGAAGGAGACCATGTACAGAAGCCGTTAAAGACTTATTCGATTCTCAAAACGGACGGATATTTCAATTTTACTGTAGTGGTTATACTAAGTGATTGATCAGTAGCAACACTGATTTTGACGAAGACGTTTCCTATTAAAACATAATCCCTTAGTATCTTGATAAGTACGTAGTAATGCTGCAAACGGCCCTAAGCAAGTATAGCTAACTACTCTCTCGAACATTCTATTAATTTCGGAAATACCGTATAAAAATAGGTTCGCGTGCTCTTCTTGGCATATTGAGGAAGTTATAAGGGAGCATTCCATTGTAATACTTATCTCCCCATCCCACACTCTTCGAACCTTGGCAGGTATTGGAGTCAAACACGCGATGTGCAAGGTACGAGTATATCGCTAAATTGTATACTATTTGCGAAATGGCCGACACCTGAAAACGCCTGACTTTTCTTCCATGTGCAACAATGTAAGTGCTTTTACAACCGAGTGCTCAGTGCTCAATACAAGTTTTATGTTGCATGCATATTGGCGCCCAACAAGGGGCATCAACATTTTTTATATTCCAATTGACGCCCAACGTAGGGCAACGACTTTTAAAATATTTGAAACTTGCATATTTAACACATTTTTTAATAAAAATATACAGGTTGAAAAGAAAACTAGCATACCTATATCCTTCTAGGTCCCAGGCTACCTATTTTGAATTAAATTCCGTAACGATCGTTTCATTCGCGTAAAAAGGTTACAGACGGGCAGACAGATAGGATTACTTTCGCATTTATAATACTATGGAAGTATGAATTGGCGCCCAACGTGGAACTTCTATTTTATTTATTTTTAATTGGCGCCCAACTTGGGACAGCTATAATTATCCTTTAAATGAATAATGGCGCCCAACATGGGGCGAAAAAATATTATCTTACTTGTCCGGCTGCATCATAGCGGGTGACACCTTCTTTCTGAGATTAGCGAGCGCCGTCAGCTCCTCTCTTTTCCTAGAGGGAGGCGGAGCGCCGCACAACGTCAACATCGGCGTCGGCGTTGGCTGTTGGGTGCGCGATAGTAATCTGCATACAAAGATAAGTTATATATACTTTGACAGCACTTTAAAATTAAGTATCTAAACGAGTCTTAAATTATCACAGGTCAACAGCTAGTAAAGAAAGAAAATACGTTTATTTGCAGTAAACATGACGCAAAGAAAGAACACGTACAAGAAAAGAACAAGTTGGGAGATAATGTGCGCCACATCCATGAGCACATTCATTCATATGATTTGAAACGAATCTACTTGTAGATCTTCATTTAGTTAGCGCTGAGTAAGCTGAGTTATAAGCTACACCGTCTGGCTAGCCGATGTGTTATCTCCCTTAGCGGATAGAACTTTTCAATTTCCGGTAGCTGTCAACCCTGGAAACCAAACTAGGTTTGTGCAAGATTGGAGTGCTCGGCTTTACTGAGTTAATAAATCCAGCAAAAACATTTTTATTGGACTTTTGTAACACATAGATATGGAGTTGGAGTTCTATATACTGCAGTGGACTCTTGCTATACTTTGCATGAATAGTATTTATCTCAAAAGATACCTACTTAGCTAGATACTCAGCTTTACCTTATCTCCCGAAGGAAAGACCTTTCAAAGCAAATCACGGAAAGTTCAGTCAGAGGTCGTTGACAGTTACCTATTAGATTTGAAACTTAATTAGATTTCAGCCACGATGACACCTGAATTGATAGATTGGATTACTATTCAGCGTTCCAGATCTAGTGAGTTATGAGCAATTTCTTAGTTGTCTCGTCAAATTAATGTTCACAAACATCGCAATGTGATCTGCGACTAAGCGTAGGTATTGTAATTAATATCTACTTAGTTAATTTATAGAAATGTTAATGATAAATTGGATAGGTAACCTTTTGAGCAAAACATGAAGCTGCTGTGGATCAAGAGATTTTCTAGAAACTTCTTTATTTGTAAATCATCTTAAATAGAAATGGTAAATATCCTCAATTTCATGCAATCAACACTATGAAATGGGGATGCTGATTTATTTCTTTTGAAAAATATAAAAAGTTAGTAATTAATGATATTTTGGAAATGAAAACTCCGACAAACGTTAGATAAAATGCGGTACAAAATTATGTTATTAATTGCACCAATATTGAATAGGTACTTTAACCACAATAATGTTGTGGTTTATTGGTTACTTACCTAATTGATTTTACTAAACTATAAGTAGGTAATTATTTAAAAGCGAAAAATGGTTTACTATTCGTAATGAAATAAGAATAAGTTTGTAAACTGGACCCAGAAACAAAGCTTGCAGAAACAATGGGCTACTAGATGCTTTAGTCGACGCCGATTATCCAATGATCATCCAAGCACAAGCAAACAGATATATCTCCTTTTAGATAATAGGAAGAGAGACATAAACCTACTGATTGGTAATTTTGTTCTTGATATAATTTTAAAACATTTCTTGAGCACGTCTATGTCTTTAGATATTTTTCCGTAATTTTATTTATCAAACATTACTTGCGTCTCTTAGCCTCATTTCAGTTTACTGCTAGTTTTCAAAAAGACACTCCATTATGCTATCATCTACAAATCAAAAACCAACCTTGGTCACCCAAAAAATAAACAAAAATACCTTTTAGAGGCCGGCGTCCTTTTCGACAATAAAGTGTAATCATAGAGATTTGAACTCGAAGGGTTGTTGTTGAGAGGAGGCGGGTAATACGAGTCTTCATCTTTATAATTATTGTTGACTAGAGCCGATTTTAACGGTAACAACTCAACTGTGTCGTTGGGACGTTGTTCGCGTGGTGTTGTCATCGCGGGACTGGCATCGTGCGGCCACGCCGGCTGCTTGCAGCCTACTGAAAGATGTGGCCTTGAAAATGGTGCAGCGTAGGGCTGGGTAGGGGCTGTTATCTGTTGTTATCGAGGAAGCTGCATGATGAACTTGACATGAAGATTGCCGTAGTAGGTACATACTTCTTAAAAACAACCACCAGGTTGTACAATGTGTTCATTGTACAACCTGGTGGTTGTTTTTATGGAGTTCAAAATGAAAAGTACCAAGCTTGCGGATCGCTGTCGGGTTCAGAGGTAGTGCACCAATGCCATCAGATCTCCTTAGAATTAAGATTTCACCTTAATCTCCATTTTTATGAACAGCCCTGACTTGGTTATTGTGGATATTTTCAATGATGACATAATTTATTTTTTTGAAGGATTTTCACAATGATAATAGGTGTTAAAAATATTTTGCAGACAGACATCATATTAGTACATCACTATTTTTCAGGGGGTGGTGCCAGGCAGTTCCGGAGCGAATCCCGGGCCGCGCATGCGTGCACTAATGCGCGTTCTGTCATCTGCAGCCATCCTCGTTACATCCAGACAATGCGACTTTCAACCAAGCCACGGACATACCTTCCACAGTGCATTTAAGTATTTATTACACTGTTTCAAGACTACGATTATTACGTAGCTTTTCTTTCAAAGTAACGTTAAACAAGTTAACTAAATTAACTTCGAATTTTACGAACAAACTGGGATTTCTTCGGGTAAACTATTTTGACAGGAATCAAAAATTCAAAGTCTAATAATAAATTATTCTGAGAAAATGAGGCAAACTGGCATTTCAATTGGTTTACAAATGTCTTTATTTACTTATGTTCACTCAGACCAACATTTTGTTGGTCTGAGTATGTTCAGCAGAAATTGCACATACCAAATCCATTGATGGCGTTCAGATACAGTCTGCCCACTATAACTTAGAAGATGGTAAATAGGAACTAAACTAAAAAAACCTATGGAATATATTCGTGTTTTCTATCATCATCACCACGACGACTACCAGTTAACTGCCCTCAATATATATATATTTATTTTATTATTTATGTACACACAGTAAAATACCAAATAGATACGACATAGTTAAAATATGAGTACAAAGGTACTGCTTATTTCTTAAGAAATTTCTTCCAGCAGACCTGCGAAAGCAATACTTACCTACTGTAATTTTGTGTAGGTATTATTCCGTAAAACTTTGACCAACATGTTAGCATGTCATCGAAATTCTAAGGCGCTAGTTATAACAGGCGCCTGAGGCACGTGTGCGTTTTGGGCGCTAAAATTGGATGAATTTCTATGTAGGTAACGACGAATTATATCAAGCGCTGCCGTCCAAGGGCGCTTTTAGCGCGCCTTCGATGCGTGAACACAAGTTCCTTTTTTACTATTTTTCCTTGTCGTTTTCTCTGCATCAGCAATAAACTTAAAAGAAATGACGAGAGACAAAAAAATGTGGCCTTTGACGAGCGCTCAAAGCGCGCGCGTGCGCCCAAAACGCAGAGCGCGCGCCTGGGGCACTTGTTGCCATCCACAGACTACTTAGAGAACGTTGCCATCTGCCAAACTGCCAATGTGTTCCTTGCTTTACTTTGTCTATGCAATGATTTTGACATTCAGAGCTATTTCCGCCGTCATCCGATGACCGACCCGCCGGATAAAATCTGTGGAAATATTGTGATTGCACCGATTGCACAGTCAATTTTGTGCTATGAGTAATAAAGAGTGACACATTTTGATATCGTTTCGTTTCTTTGATCATTCGACATTGATATTATTTTCGATTTAGTTTCCCGTTCCTGTCTTCCTGTTTCCACCATTTTCCAGGGCTGGCTTTTGAGAACCGTGAGTGCTTGTTTTTTAATTATTGTGTGTGTAATGTTTTGTAATTATTCAAACTCTGTTGAATTTTCAATTTTGTTTGTATTTATGAACCAAACAGATTTGATAGTATGGTACAATATGCACATTACACAGCATTGCAAAATGCAACAGGAAAACTGCTTATTTTTTATGATGATATCATTCTTTAGTCAAATATTTAAATTCACTGTAAAAATTTGTACCTATTTATTTTGTTTGCGCTTGGCCCGTCGGATTCAGTATCAGTATTAATACCTACACTTTGCCAGTTTTATCTTCTGACCTTTTCATTGTAAAAATACTGCTTTCTTTTTTATAAATAATTAGTTACGTACTTTACAACTTATCGAGCCAGACCCTGACGAGATTTTAGTCAGGTCACTTGGTTGTAAAAACAATATATAAGTAATTAGAAGTATCAAGTCCCTATCAATAAAAATAAATAATTTGAAAATCTAGTAGATACTACTACTATAAGATGGGATGTCTCTCCTGCAAAATGGGTGTACAAGAAAATGGTACTGTGTATCTCGTTAAATTATAATTATTTATTTAAGAAATGAAAGTTATGCAAAAACTAGCAGGCTATATTTAGTTGAAGTACATTATTAAAACCCATTTTTAATAAATACCAACATAAAAAAACCCCTATTTTATATGTATTACATAGTTCCAGATGTCTGTGTTAACTTGGTAATTCAAAGAAGTTTATTTATTCATAGATTAATTAAATCCAAAGTTAATTCTTTTTTCTACCAGAATCAAGAATGCTATCACTAAACTAAATTATCTACTATTGTTTACAGAAAACCTAGCCATGGAACCTTTTGCAGCTTCTTCAAGCTGTAATGATGAATCTCAGGTGAATATACACTTTATTAATAGTGAGTTTTATCATTATTTATCACTGTGAATGGCAATGTAAAATACAACATAATGTTTGAAGACCAAAATATTGCCCTATTAAAGCCTGTCATCATGGTTTCTTATAAAATAAAAACAAAACATTTGTTTATTTTCAGAATCAATTTGGACATGTATCAGCTGTATTCAAATGCCAGACGAGTGATGCATCCAAGCTCTGTGTCCATGATGCATTGAGCAAGCTAAAAGATGATGGTGATTTTGATATCGGAGGTACTTATGCACTCTCAGAACCTGAATTCTGGTTCTTCTACACAACGTCTGTATGCCATGGAGGCAATCACTTACTTAATTTATTTGTGTGCCATAGAAAAACTGGATCTTTTGCCATCGACGTCACCAGCTCGAGTGAGCTGACACAGCGAGTAGCACCTGAGGATGACGTTCCCCATTTGCTATTGCCAGAAACAATGACTAAGTACACCTTCAAGTCAACTAAACCAAACAAAAACTTTTTCATCAAAACCTACTGTTTCAAGAAATTAGAACGCTTCAACCAATCCTGTACTTTGTTCATACCAATAAAAATAACAGTGAATCCAAAGTTTGTACTGAACATAAATGTCGTGAAATCTATAAAACTCCAACATGATTTGAGTGGACTTCTGACAAAGCAGGAGACAACAGACTTTGTACTTGAATCTGCTACTCACAATAAGTTCCCAACGCACAAGATACTTTTGGCCGCACACAGTCCTGTACTTAGAAATATGCTTAAGAATTCTGAACTTACTTCTATGTTTATTGACATAAGTGATAATGACATGGAACTGCTTATACAATTCATATATACGGGAACAATAAAAGAAGTGATGAAGCAAGATTGCCTGAAGTTATTAGAGATAGCGGATAAGTTTCAACTGACTGAACTGTTCACTTTGACCCAGCATGTCATTGGTGATCAGATCACTGTGAACAATGCCGTAGAAATGGCAGTGATTGCCAAGAAATATAAACTGGAGGATTTACAGAAAAGAGTTTTTGCTTATATCGCAAAGCATCCAAAAGTGTTGGAGACCGAGGCATGGAATGACCTCACCGATGTAGAATTAACTAAGTATTTGTTTCGGTACACTCGCTCAATGAAAGAGTAAGGTTGTCACAAAAATCCTGAAACAAGTACAATTTTGTGGTATCATTCAAATGTGTTTCAAAACTCTTAACATTTGAGATTCAATGATAGGAAGTGATCCGTGTTTTCTAATACATATATGTACAGTAAATACATCTCATATTCACTAGAGGCGATTCTAGTGGTACTTACGTTAAATGTGTCTGTCTGTCTATTTAGTATATTTTTTAAACTAAACTATAACTCCATTTGAAATAAGATTAGAAATTTAAGCAAACCTTTTTACAGTCCGATCAACTGATTTTGACTTCTGTACCGTAAGCATAAGGATGGCATTAAAAGCAAAAATATTAAGGCTCTTACATACTGGCGTGATTCGCCGCGCTACGCGAATTTTAACAAAACAATTTCTGAGAAAACTTCACGGCGAACAATGCGGTGCCTGGCTGCCATTTATCATGCCACCAAACGCAACAGAAGTCAAAATCGGTTGAACGGACTGTAAAAAAGGCTTATACTCGTATAAATGTCTAATCTTATTTCAAATGGAGTTGAATTTAAAATTACGCTCCCATCCACTTAATTTTAAATACAACCATATGAAATATGTAACAAGTAGTGGTCGGGCTCGCAATTTTTAATTTTATTTTCTTAAAAATTTTTAATGAGATTTGTCAGTAAGTTAGCTTGGTAAACTTTTTACAGTGCAGCCAAGTGCAGCTGCAGTTTGTTTTTCAATCTCGTAGACTAATTTGACAGGTGCAAATGCCTTGCTCCGTATTAGTAATCTGTGAATTCCATGTAGATGATGAAAAACAAACAACAATCACTTGAAACGTCAAATTAGTTAACGAGATTTTAAACAGACTTTATTAGATAGGTACTTCAATCAATGTGTAGAAATCAAAGTATTGCCGTGAACGTTTCTATAATGTATTAATTTGTTAATTATGCGCTCGTGAGTGCTCGACTAATATTGCTAATTACAAAAACCTAGATTGGATAGAATGTGAAGATGTAATATTTTATGGAAAGGAATGATTATGAACATGGTAAAGGTCTGTGATAGTAGTACGAGCATATATTGTGAAGTATGTGAAAAAAGTACGTATCCACCTTTTACTTAGGTGGTATCAGTGGTGTGACCACATCTTTAAAATTTATGAAACAAATTATTTATAATATAAAACTTATATAATTTTTTAAGTATTTGTTTTTGTTTGAATTGATATAAGTATTTTGTCGCTTGTTTGCGATATATTAAATACCAAATAAATAAATAAATATGTTTTATTCGATACAATTATTGTGCATGTATTTTTTTAAAATAATTTTATTACTCAGTGACTTTAGAAAAAGTAATTACACGGAAAACGCCACCCCCGCATCTACAGTATATGTTTGCCGTCGACTCGAACCGGCCGCTTCGCACGCACAGCACGCAACTATTGTACGGATTGGGAGTGTTTTTGTTAAAACACTCCCAATTCTTGATTATAAAAATACCTATTAGTTTTAATAAAATATCAAAATTAAAAAACCATTTCAAGCCCAAAAAAGCTCTTAAGTCTTTGAAATACGGTTTCGATCCAGTGGGCGTCACCAACAGCCGGTCAGCCGGTCTCACCCGCCGCACTAAAGGTAACATCATAGCATGCTATCTGAATACATGACATCGACGTATTCGAGATCGCACGTTTTGTGAGCTCACGGGCTCACAAAAATATCGTTAAAATAAAAAGTCTTAGTGAACGTGAGTGCTATGCATATTTTCTCTCACTTTTGTTTTACTACCGGGGCACCGGATATCAAAAAACAGTCTCTTTATTTTTACCGACTTCAAAAAAGGAGGAGGTACTACGTTCGGATGATTGTTTTTTTTTTTTTTTTATGTATGTTCACCGATTACTCCGCCGTTTGTGAACCGATTTTAAAAATTATTTTTTAGTTCGAAAGGGTATACTCCCGAGATGGTCCCATATAAATTTTATTAAGTTTGCTTGCGTAGTTTTTGAGCTAGCTTCAATATTACATATTTTCCCACAGTCTATGTAGACGATATAATTATTAGACTCCTTCACTGTTATTTATATAGCAGGTAGTAACTTGTGAGGGGTAGGTACCACCACTAAAAAGTGAAAAATAAAAACTTTTTACAAAAAAAACAACCGACTTAAAAAAAAACACTAAATAAAAAGTGTAAAAAATAACTTTAATTTCGGAAGTCGGTGGCAAAAAACGAAAATTAAAAAGCAAAGACACCGACTTCCGAAATTAAAGTTATTTTTTTCACTTTTTATTTAGTGTTTTTTTTTAATTCGGTTGTTTTTTTTGTAAAAAGTTTTTTATATTTGTAAAATTGCATTACCTGAATATCAGCAGTCGCTGCGTGTGTATCTAGCATAACATGGTCAAGCTCAGCTCTAGCTACCAGCAAAATACCCATGTTCCAAGCATGGTACAAAAAGTTTGAAAATGAATGATTGAACGAATGGAAACTGAAGTTTACATAAGCCCATAGACAACTTTGTCTATATTTTTTGTGACAACCATACACAATTGAAATTTCTCTCTCCCTCATCCCAAGGTACCCTCCCGTCAAGCGTGGCTAATCAAGGCACGAAAAGGTGAGGTTTGTCGTCATTTTAAAGCATTTAATTATGTTTATTTAGCGTATATCTGTACGTAATTACAGTGAATTTACTATTCCGAGTCGAAATTTCAGTGTGGACTTCCGTAAAGTTGTGAAAAAACAGGTGAAAACATCGGAATGCTTAGAATTTTGTTGTAACAGTGTGGACTCCGAAGCGTTGGATTTTTTATGTCCGAAACTCGGAACGGAAACGGTTTTCGATTATCAAACAGTTTTAATTTTTTAGGAAAATGAGCAGCTCGGAGGAGGTATCATGGATTTCATGGTTTTGCGGGCTTCGGGGAAATGAGTTCTTTTGCGAGGTATGTCATTTAATTTAGTCACATAAGGTGGAGATCGCTATAGATATTGATCCAACATGTTACTATTTTAGGTGGACGAGGATTACATTAACGATAAATTCAACTTGACGGGGCTTAATGAGCAGGTGCCACACTACAGACAAGCACTGGACATGATTCTGGACCTGGAGCCTGGTGAGTACATTAACAATCTTATTACGACGTCTCATGAGGTCATAATGCTGTCACTGCACTTATCATGGCAAAGACACTAATGTCAAACAGTAATAAACACAACAAACAGTATTTCTAGTTCAGACTTTTGGTGCTTACATTTTTAGGTCATGAATTCTGCTTGCTAAGTTAACCTCTATGCTTGTAAATTGGTGCATCAATTTTGGATGTTCATACCTTACTGAATCATCTGACCAGTGTCATATGTATGAAAACATAACCTAATTGGAATTAAAATCTGTGTCAGATTAGATAAAGTATGCAAATTGTTTTACAGTAATGAAATTTGTTATCATTCTTACTACAGTTGAATGCTAACGTGGGTGTCTGTCTGTTTGGTACAATTCTTTGGCTAGTTCATTAACTGTGATTGTTGTAATTGGTCAGAGAGGTAGCTTTGTGTATGTGGGGCACAGTACTATAGACATAGGCACAGATATATATTCAATAGTCTGGCTGATCAATGTAACAAGTTGACTAAGATAACAAAGAGTTTATGTTTAATGTTTAATTTTTGTTTAGTGAGAAAAGTATGTAAATAGCCCATGACTTAATAAATGGGCAATTTTAGAAGAGCCCTGTATCTGTAAGCAGGGTTGACTGTTTAAAAGAATTAATTAAATATATAATAGTCATACAGCTTCAATCCAAAGATTCCATTTAAAATTTTGCAATTGAACCAATTTTTGTTTAACTCAGGGTGATTCAGATTCATTTATTTGCGAAAACATGTGTAGATAATATACATGGTATGATGCATAATATAGGTGTTACAATGTTATTTTTTGCTCAACATGTTTGACCATTGCTGGTGTACAAATTTAGTCGAAAGACTACGTTTTCAAAGTAAAAAATATAAAAATACAAAGAATAATCATTTAAATAAATCAGCAATTAACATCAATATTAAATTAAAAATTAGGTCAATAGTCATGCGATTCAAAATAGATAGAAAAGATTCAGTCAGTATCTTCAGAGCGATTTATCATTTAAAAATTCATTAACGTCATAATAGGTTTTTTCTGTCAGTATTTTTTTTAACGTTTTCTTAAACTGGTCTGTGTTTAATTTCTTAACACAGTTAGGGATATTATTATAAATTATTGGCGCTCTGCATACAACGCTTTTATACAGTAGTGCTGTCTTAGCTGGCTGAACACGAATTTTACTATTATCCCGGCGATTGCGTATTATAATGTCCGATATTCGAGGAAACAAATTGGGGTTATTTTTGACAAATAGGGCTATTTCCAAAATATAAAGTGACGGAAGTGTGAGTATTTTATACTTTGTAAAAAGTGGCCTACAGCTCTCCGTACTTTGGATGCCGAACATGGCGCGTAGGCATCGTTTCTGCATTATAAATGCCATATCTTTATTTGGTGAGTTGCCCCAAAAGATAGGTGCTCTGATAGTACTGATGAGTCATTTACCATGTTAAGTGTTAGTCATAAAGTGATACCATGTTTGTTTTGTAGATGATGACCTTGATGACAACCCAAACCAGTCCGACCTGGTGGAGCAGGCCTCCGAGATCCTCTATGGACTGATTCATGCTCGCTACATTTTAACTAATAGGTAAAAATGTTTCCTGTACATTTATATACATGATAGAAAAGAGAGGTTATAATTTATTGGATGTTGGTAAATGCATGGTTGTTGGATCTGTCCTGGAACCTATTTAATATAAACTGACAATGTGACATATTTGTCAAAAATGCCAAAGTTGGCACATTTTTTACAACAGGTACTGTTTATTGAAGGAAACTTATATTGTTGTATTGTCAAATAGGCCCTAGGATAGGCATTACATTTTCCTGGCACATACAAGGTTTGCATTAAAACATGTAGTCCAAGATACAAGTTACACAACACATACAAATAGTACAAAAAGCAAAGAGATCAAGAATCAAATGTATCAAAATTTGTCTGTTGTTAATTGATGAATGTTATAGCTGAGCTCCTATAGGCACTTGTTGATAATTTGGTGAAAATACATAAATTTAGATATTTAATTTTGTTTTATAGTTTTGGCTCATAATTAACAATGAAGGCATAGCTTCATTGTCTTTGTTATTCAATACTAGATGTTGCCCGCGACTTCTTCTGCGATCCAGGATGAAAAGTAGCCTATGTCCTTCTCCAGGTCAAGGTCTACCTATATGCCAAATTTCATCCAAATCCGTTCAGCCGTTTTACTGTGAAAGCATAATATTAGTTAGGTTTGTACTTGTCTTGCCAATATTAGTAACCTACAGAATTCAGTTAACTTTAATGATTATTTAGCATGACTAGCAGAAATATAAATAGCCTAAGTACTATATAGTGATGTCTGCTTCAAAGCGATTTCACTAAACTCAAAACATCATGCAATATATAACTCAGAAACAATCATGTATATGCAAAGAATGTTTATTTATTTAACCATTTATACAGACAAGGAACAGAAAAATACATCATCAACGCAATGTGTCTAAAGAAATCTCTTCCAGCATACCTGCGATAGAAAAAAAAGTGAGGTAGATATTGTGTGTAAGAATAGAAGAGAAATATATAAAATACATTTATATTCATGCCCTTCAAAATGAAAGAAAAACTCCATTTCAGCGAAATGTGGGTTTGCACCTCTGCATAACCTTTCGAGGACTACAGGCGTGATGGTTAATGTGTTAGGTACCATTACATTACAATGCTTTGCTTTATTTTTCCAGAGGCATTGGACAAATGTTAGAGAAATTCCAGGCCGGTGATTTCGGCCATTGCCCCCGCGTTTATTGTGAATGCCAACCTATGCTTCCACTTGGTAAGTGTATTACAGACATTATTTACTAAAAATACTGATGGCGCGGTTGGCGCAGCGGTTGAGCGATCGGCTGCTACATTAACTGGCGTGGATTCGATTCCCGCATTGAACAAATATTTCTTTGACATAATAGTTCAAAATAGTATTTCCTAGTTTGGATATTAGTGTATATGAGATTAGTGTTTGTAAACACAACCATACCGGAGAGATTCTTAGTGTCATAAATGGAATAGAGAGTGTCTCGTCGGTCTAGTAGTCACAAGCGCTACTGCTGAGCATGAGATCCGGGGTTCGATTCCCGGGTCGGGCAAAGTGATATTGGGTTTTTTCATCTGGAACTTTTCAGTAGGAGTCTGGATTCGTGCCCATTTGATGGCAATGGGCTCGCCCCCTAGTACTTAGGACTTAAACAACTGGCGAAATGTGGGTTTATTATAAGGTACACCTCTGCTTAACCCTTCGGGGAATATAGGCGTGATGTTGTCTAAATTCCTATTTATATTAAAGACTAGTGACTAGCTGATGCCCGCGGCTTCGCCCGCGTGGATGTCGGTTAATATATACTAAAACCTTCCTCGAGAACCACTCAATCCATTGGTGAAAACAGCATGAAAATCGGTGCAGTAGCTTTTGAGTTTATCGCGAAAAGACAGACAGACAGACGCGACGGAGGACTTTGTTTTAAAATATGTAGTGATGTATGTAGGTGTATAACAAAGGCGATTTGTACACATTTCAAAGTAATCTAATAACTAGAGATACTACTATACCTAATTATAAACATGCTTGACCTATAGTATGGCGCAACGTAATTTGCTCTACAATGCTGTCTCACAGCTCCCCCCTAATTGCCTCATTATGGCATACTACTAGTTTAGTAGTTATCAAAATAATAAGAACGTAATTCGTATAATCATACTACTCATAATCGGAAACTGATAGTTGGTATCAAAACAACACAGTAATTTTATGCAAAAAACATTCAGAATGATGTTTAGCAGATAATAGTGTTATTAGTTCCCGAATCTTCTGTCTAGGGTTAATAACCTCGGTTTTTCACCTTTTGTAATTTTGACTACAATATTTGGACATGGCCTGCCATGAACAGCTGCCAAATTCTTACTAATACACGCGGTCATACACACAAATCATTGTTTATCCGATTCTAAAAGTATCGAAATTACCCGTTTTTAATTTAGCTGCTTGTATTTGTTCTAACTTCTGTCGTACTAAATGTATGTGTCGCCGCTCGATTGATTGCGCACGCGCTTTACACGTGTTTATTAACTTATCGGAAAACATAAAGACAATGAACCGATGCTAAACTTAGATAAAAATTATCAGAAAATTCTTAAATTCCGTCATAGTCTTTGTACTCATAAAAGATTTTCGAACTTAGTTCTTCTTAGAGATTAACCAGTGAGTTTGTTTTGTCTTCTATATCTATAAATATAAATAGATTGACAATGACGTGCCCAATAGACTGGCAATGCTGCCAGTCTTCTGGGCACGTTTCCGGATGACAGCGATGCGGACGAATACTTCGACGCCTGAGGGTCCCTTTGTTTTTATATCTATTAGTAATTAAACAATTAGCGTTTCGTATCTGTCTGTGTGACAGGATAGTTCTTCTAAAAAAAATTAGATTTTTATGCGGTTTCCACTATAATTTAGAGAATTTATTCATAGATTTAACACAGAAATCTTCATATTACGACACATCAGTAGAATGCAGCCGTGCGAAGCATGGGCGGGTCGTTATTGCTGCTTGCTCCTAAGGCCTATGTCCGACAGTGGGTGCACGTATTTCGGCTGAGATGATGATTACTTGTACATGAGTGTCAAAGTCAAATAATTTATTTCAATTAGGCACATAAATTGTACTTTTGAACGTCAAAAACAAAGTAATAGAATTGATTCTAGTCGCCCTTTCCAAAAGATAGTTTTCGTATGGAGAAGATTAATTAATCTTTAAAAAATGTTCAGCACTTAAAAAGTTTTCTTCTTTTTCCCAGGTCTATCAGACGTGCCCGGCGAGGCCATGGTGAAGCTGTACTGTCCCCGCTGCATGGACGTGTACACGCCCAAGTCCTCGCGGCACCACCACACGGACGGCGCCTACTTCGGCACCGGCTTCCCGCACATGGTGTTCATGGTCCATCCTGAGTACAGACCCAAGCGACCCGCCTCGCAGTTCGTGCCTAGGTATGTTCAGTTTTGATAATAAGGGGCCAACCATAAATTACTTCACAAGAATTTCATGATTTTTAGAGTTTACCCCTTCTTTGTCACAGGTGATTCTATTTGTGTCCCCTGGTGTGACGTTAAATGTTTTGCAATTTTGAAGTTTATCGTTACGCGACGCGTAGGACTCGTGGTCGTCCCTTGTTACACGATGTCACACTTTGTTAGTGTCGAAACCCAAACCGAAGCCGATTAATCGGCTATCGCCACAACCATTGGCCGAAACCAGTTTAGTAACGAAGATTAAATAACCCTATTCGAAATAATGTTAATTATAATATTTATTTAATTAAAGGTAATTTAACAATCAGAATGAGTCCAGCCCCCCCACACGCGCTTTGCCTCTTCCATTGTGCTCTCCCGCATTCGTAATAGTTCGTTTAATTTCGGCGCTTGCAAGAACTCTTCGGCTTCGGTCAAAACTTCGGCCCATTTTGGCCGAAGCCGAAGGTTCGGTCGAACACGACACTTTGTAAACCCCCACCGTCCACTTTCTCATGTGACGTAATTTATGGCTGGCCCCTAATGTCGTCTCAGCACGAGGTATAAAGATGTCGTGCTGATAACATTGAAGTCAAATCATTTCAATTTGACCATTTACTGCTTTGAAGGCCAACAATTTAAATAAAAAAATAATTCGAACAGAGTTGTGCATTCCTATTATGTAAAAGTTGCCTATGGAAAAGATTGGACAGTGAATTGCCGGACTCGTAACTGACTGGCCAGTCAGCCCAGTAAACAAGCTGAAACTATCTTGTATAAAACCACATTCCTTATCTATCTAAGGAATTTGGTTTTATAATACGGAATCTTCATGAAACATAACATCATAACCTAAGCATTTGGTGTGTAGTTAGTTGCACAAGTAGTAGTTGTTTCATGTCCTCTTTTCGCATACGCTTTTATTTGTTTTATTCATACTTATGAAGGTAACATTCACGTCACCAGGTTGTACGGATTCAAGATCCACCCGCTCGCATACCAGATCCAACAGCAGGCCGCGGCTAACTTCAAGGCGCCGCTGCGGAGTCTCTCGTATAACAACGGTAAACGCTAGGGCCGCGCCGCGCGCCCACGAGCGCCCACTCCCGCACACTGATACAGACGCTCCCACAGTGTACATACGTCACGCGCTACGGAACGCACCGAGCCACCGACCAACACTAGCACGTGCCTTCCGTAACGCCGAGATATACTCATCTAGTTTCATGCTGCGAGCACAAGTTCCAACTCATATAAGAACCGCTTATCATATTATTTCTAAGATTGCTGTCCAATAACTTTCCTTTAAAATTTAAACAAATCGTGAAAGATTTCCACCACAAATGGTTCTTATATGACGCCTTTGGTCTCGCACGATGAATTTTTGTGTTCCTTCTGTTTCTGAATCTTAACTTTCACGCTTAAAAGAAGCTTCAGTCTGAAGTGTTACCAGCGGAAGTTTGGCTTACATCGGTAGCTATGTGTCATGTGCCGGGGTCCGGTCGACGCCGGCGTGGTGCGCAGTACACGGGAGCCTGATCTGTATCAATAACATGTGAACAAACAGGTGTCTGTACATGTGGACTAAACTAAACTCGTCTGCAATAACAGTTGGGTCTGCTAGCGCTGTTTAACATACCAACAGAAGCAGAGGCGCTTCTAAACAATTGAATACTTACAAGGGGCTATTCTGTTTGTCGTGGGATGTTGTTCTGACTATTAATATTATGATAATTACTACCCTGTGGCCAATTAGTGATAAATTAACAGTCTAATGTAACTCCAGCAGTTCGCTCACGGCACAGTCTTGTTATGGGCACTCTCGAGTGGTTGTACTCATTAAGTGAAGACACGTATTTAGAATAATGAGACTTGTGTCTATAAAATCATAAGTATTGTAGTAAGTAAATGCAGTGGACGAGTCGTAGCAATATGTACTGTAGCTTGCATTGAAATATGAAGTAATAGTAGGGGTTCATGTATTTTTATTTTTATATCCGATAACAACCACTAGGATGTAGGTGATCATTACATGGACGCGTATTTTTTTCATGAGAGATATATTCTATTTCGTTCTTGTGTACCGGTTCCAGTAATTATCAATAAACGATAAGACAACTATTGGCCTTTTTTCTTGCTTCTCCTGCATGTTGACCACGTCGAATCCTCGCTGACCGCATACGAATGGATTTATAGATTCCAAATTAGATCTCGTGTGACATAACACTGACTATGAGAGCCATCGTAGCCGTTGCCGACTAGAACTTGCGACGGATGCAATAATAGTACAGTTGAAATGAGTACCACTTTAGCTAGTTCGTACATGATCGCTATTAACGTAGTGCAGCGCTATCACATGGACTGTTCACATACAGTGGGCTGCTACCGGCTCCGTACTAAGTAATGAGCTTGAGTGACTATGTCGTGAGACGCTTTAGGCTTGTTGCATTGCCTGCTACGCTTGTTTACGATTGCAATACATAGCTAGGCGTTGAGCCGCTTCCTAGCGAGCCCATCGCGATGTGAATAGCCCATCCGCATCACGATACTCGGTAATTAACAAGAGAGCCTTTGTCGCACTACACCCGATCGTAAAAACGTCGTGGACTAACATTTTAACAGAAGAAAATGTTTGTTTGCCGCAGAAATGAAGACTTCCAGTAACATTCCAAAATGATTATTTAGCCAACGTGTGCGCCGCTCGCAGGGCACGTGACAGGGCATACCCCCTGCTGCGACGTAGCAAGTGACCTGCGCCGCCGCCTCACTTGTACAAGCTATCTATCTACTACGAGTAACATACATAAGATAATATTTATTATTTAAACTATTAATTTTATTACTTCCCATATAACAATACAGTTATGTTTTAAATTCAATAAAGTTTATTTTTACGTTTTCTGTATAATATGTTTTTCATTTATTTTGTGTGTAAAAATAGTTTTGACATGATGTTGTATAATAAAAAAAACTTTTTTTATAAAATATAGGTATATCATTTATTTGATTTTATTAATTATTAATAATTTAACTTAAGACATTAAAACAATGAACAAAATATTTAATACATAACAAAATCATATATTCCAAACAGTTACTTATGTGACTGTGACTAGGCGATATTGTACATTATGTATTTCTAAAATATCTGAAGGAGCAAGTTGTTAACTTGTGACCAAGTTAGAACATAAGTAACAAACTATATATTAATATTCAGTATACTGATATCACTTGAGACATTATCAAAAAGTTCCCTTACATACTAGAGTAGAAAAATTGTACAAAAATAAATGTAATAAAAAAGATGAGATGGAAAGACAAATGCAGGCCGAAAGCTGTACAACTTTTAAGCAGTTTTTCGACTACAATCCATACATATTAACTTCAATACAAACAATTAGAAGTTAAGAACAATAATTATCAGAAATATACTAATATAATATACTTACTACAATTTTATGCAATGACACTGGTTGGAGAATTTACTCCTTATGTATTTTTACAAACAATCAAATTCTTAATTACAAGTCACATAATTTCCAAGTCTATTCAGTCATATAAGTGCACAATTGCTTCAGCAATTCATGGTTAGTTATCTCAGCAAAAGAACTACTGCGAAGTACTTCTTTATTTTCTTTTATAAATTTCAATGCCTCAGATTTTAGAAACTCTGAGTCATACATATCACCAATAATTAGAATATCCAATGCATTATCTAGAGTCATGTGTTCAGAGAGAGCATATTCAGAGAGCTCCCAGAGACCTTTTAAATTGTATCTATCTGCCAACATAAGCAAGCTGCCAAAGTTAATATTTTCTATATCCTTGACTGTTCCTGTATAAATGTATTCTAGCATGTACTTGAGGTCTTCCCCACTTACATCTATCAGTTTCACATAACTATTCTGGCTCTCTGCAGTGTCGCCTTTGAGCATAGCCTTGAAGACCTCGCTATGTGCAGCTAGTATGACTTTATGGATGTGAAACTTGGCTCCATCTGCAGATTCAATGACAAAATCAGAGCCAATAGGATCGGCAAAGAGAGCACTGCAGTCATGGTTAAGTTTAATGTTATCAATCACTTCGAGACTGACTCCTTCAGCATCGGCAAAGGGAAATGAAACAGCTATGTACAATTTCTTGTTTTTCAAACATTGTATGTCTAGTTCTGTGAAATTATATGTGGTGAGGTAAGTGTGAGACAGCTCAGTGAGTTGTTTGAACTGGAACTCGGTGAGGTACTGCTGCAAGTATACTGTGTCAGTTTTCTTGTCAACTTTGAACTTGTTGCCACAGCTCAAAGCAACACTGAATGAGCTTACTCCATGATTACAGATAAATAAATGCAGAAGGAATGTGTTACCGACTTGCTCTGTTTTGTAAGAGAACCAATAATCCGCCACATCCTGCATGTAAGTGCCGCCAATGTCGTAGAAGTTAGGCCTGTAGAATTTCTGATATAGACTCTCGAGACACAGCCATTTTACTTCACGAGTCTGGCATGCACGGTGTCCATACACCACGTCCGTAGACTGAAAACAAATTGCGCAAGATATTAGTCATCCTATGAATTGAGAAAAAAGGCAGGAATCACATTATCTATTCTTATAATCGACTTACCGTGATGTTTAGTTTATGTACTCCAGCATCTCCTACGCGTGGCTCGTACATCATAATCTTATTTGTTGACAAATATACGGTAATTTTTTAACGAAAATAAAACAGGTAAATAGTCTGACCGAATCTGTAATCGATGACAAAATTGACAAACGCATCCGGATGAAACAACTGTCACTGTCATTGTATATTGACGTTGAACGTTTCGTCACAAAACGCCATGTTTTGTGACGAAACGTTCAACACATTAAAAGACTTGAAAGAGATCCTGGTTTTTGTGAAGTTTGAAAAGAACAACAAACAATAAAATCTAATGGTTTTCGTGCGTATTGATATTCACATTCAAGGTTTTAGTTTAATTATTACTAAGGTACACCTACAGGGACTGCGGGTAGCCGTCGACTCGCCTGCGATTTCAAAATTTCAATTTTGACATCGCTAGCGACAAATCGGTTGTCAAAATCTGTGTGAACGAGAGATTTTACGTTCATTGTCGTTGCGTGTGTACTTAGATTCGTGTAAACTATTCATTATTCGATACGAATACACCGTTCTTGTCAGTGGATGAAATGACTATGAAAAGTGGCAACTTTTAAATAAAATGTCACCTTGACAGTTTGACAGTGCATGGATCTCGATTGTTTTTAGAATTTTTCATTTCATTATTCCGTAATTTTACTTTGGATAACTTCCTACTAATGCTATGACAATTACTGAGGCTCTAAGCCTCTATCAGAATGGTTCTAAACGCCGCTGTGCAGATGTTGAGGTGAGTAACAGTACATTTTGTTGTAACCTAGTTTGTAATTTCGAAATTCTGTAATTTTCGCCAGCCAGGTCAATGGTCACTAATATTTCTATTTTCATAGTGATTATTTTATTCCTTTAGCTGTACAGTGGTTTATAGGATTCTTAAAAAGTTATAAAATTTAAAGAGTTGAGTGACCCTGTATAGATTCGTCATTGAATGACACATTCCGTTTTCTTGATATTAAATGAATGTTATTAGAAATTTTAATACCAATATATTTTTTCTCATAGGGAGGCAGATGAGCTGAAACAGAAAATATCAAAATTCAAGAGTGGAACGTCTATGCTCCAAGAAAGGGGTCTTTGGGCTTCACAACAACAGTTGCAAAAGGTTTTAACATTTACGCCATTTTATTTTTACAAAGAAAATTCGTCTTATTTTTAACAATTTCTTGAAATTTTCTACAAATTACAATTAATGTTTCTGGTTTATCAGCACACATATCATGACCAGAATAGACAAAATGACAGATAAACAATCACAATCTATCATTGTGTTTATTCGGAAGAATATAAAAAATTACAGAATGTTACAGGTTTTGTTGACGGAAGTCAACAACAGGTAAACATTGTAACTACTGTACTTACTTTCTAAGCAATTAAATGATTATTTATTTATTTATTTACTGCACTGTCGTTCCTCTTAAAGAATCGTAACATGTTTGTTACATTTTCATCTTGAAACTAAGACCTATTAATTAGTTAGTGGACTGTTATACTGATAATAGATAATGAAGAACATTCTCTTTCGTTTTCTTGTTTACTTTGAAAAGAGCATTGTCTTATTATAGAATGAATGATAATGTTGTATTTTCTAATATTGTTTTGATGTGTTATGTTCCCAGGTGTATCAAAAAGTATTAGTTTTGGATTTAGACTATGCATTGGACAAGAAAGTGGAACAAGACTTGTGGAATGTGGGCTTCAAGCAGCAGATTGAGGCCCTACAGGCCATCTCTAAAGATAGAAAGGTAGGTAAGCCTCTCACTCACACCTACCTCATGTCACCATTATTTCGTTTCCTAAAAAATGTTAATAGGCAGCCCGCTCCGCGAAGTTCGGAACTGCCAAGTTATAATAATAATAATAATTTATTTATTTCGGACAGTATCCATAAAGTGTTAGTAACAATTTTCTTAAGATCTATGTTAGTAGGTACATCATTTATTCATGGTTATATCAGCCGTATTGTGCTTAGGATTAGTCTTTTCATAAAACATAATTAATTTAAAAGAATATATGAAGTTATTTTCTATTCCGCCACTTCTCCTGGAAAGTAGCTTCAGCTTTACTATTTTTTATATTTCAGAATCCCCTTCGCAGTGAAGGTCAGGCTATGCTATCATGGGTGCTGCAAGCAGCTGCTGGATTCTACCTTTGTTTGCTGCATCAGATCTGCACTACATTTAAATTGGACTTACCATTTAGGTACAGTAATGCAACTAACTATTCCTTTCAGATTCAACCTCTTCAATTCAACAATAACTGTGTACCTCTTTAATAAAATACATGAACAGCTTAAATTGTAGTAAAACTATTAACCAGTCTGCAAAATGATAGCAGGGCTGACTAACTGACTACCCAGCTAGGTAGGCAGTCGCCTGACTACCCAGCTAGGTAGGCAGTCGCCAAAGTTCCGTTTTAAGTATCTACGCTTTAGTATTGCTGGTTGTGGATGCACAATGCAGCCCTCATTATTCGTTATTGCTGCTCGTGGATGCACTATGCGCCCCTCGTTATTACAATAAATACGAATGCAATTAAGTTTATTGCTATAACCTGCTGTATCACTCATCCTGAGGCCGGCGGAACCTCCCAGCAAAATTCCTCTATGCACTTTAGCAGCTCTTGTCTCATTCACTCCAGACGGCGCGCGTCACTACTAGGTCTAGTGGAGGGCTGGGGCGCCGGCGAGTCGGCTGTGGGCGCTCGCCTGCCGCCCCCGGCCTCTGCGCGCTACATCTGCCAGCACTGCCTCGTGCATCTCGGGGATCTGGCGCGATACAGGCAACAGTTACGAGTTGCACATACGTTCTACAGGTACCAATTAAAATTACAACTTGTTTCTAGTTTTTATTGTATTTAGTTGATATTGCCAAAACATCAAACTATCGCTTGTCTGCCTGGGCAATTTACTTGTACTTTATTGTACCACCTAAAAATAGATCTCTTTGTTTGGGTTACGTAAATCGATCTTAAACTTGGCCCAGATCAAACAAAGTTGGGTGCTCATAGACTATGTTTGCACTGTTCTGCTATCTGTTACATACATACCAATGAAGCTATAAGGGAGAGCACAATATAAGCATATAATATAATTGACATGTAAATGTGTTTCTAGAAACCTAGCTACAGAAAGAAATCATTTATCATTTACAATCTGACTCTCGATTGCAAGCGAGTTTTTGATTTTGTGCAGCACAAAACGTTTAGGTTTAGGCACTTTATCTATCCTTGTTTTCTTCCAGACACGCGCTAGTGGTATCAGCGCACTCAGGACAACCATACAACCAGCTGGCGCTAGTGGCGTGGCGGCGCGGGCGTCGCCTGGGCGCACTGTACTGGCACGTGCGCTCTCTCATGGTGCGCGCACCCTTCCCGCCGGCACCCGCCAACCTCGCACGGACATTGAGAGCCGCTGCTGCACTACCCAGGTATGTAGAGTGATCACAATGATGCTCTGTTCAAAAAGATAATTTATACAAGTGAAATTAAAGGCACACAAGATTTTTTTACATTTTTAAGTGCAGGAATGCACTTGCATAATGAATGCACACTTAAATGCAGGCTAACAATTATAATGTTTTGTGCAATACGGATCCCTAATACTTCACACAGTGGAGGTAACTCCACTTCATACCTTATCTACATATCAAAATCCTAATAAAAACGGACATTTCCTCCGCAGTGACCCTAAGGACCTGCCAGTGATCCCGGGCGTGACTGACAGCACTACTCCCGCGCCGGTGACGTTGACCGGGCGCCTGGACGCGCACTCCTACGTCACAGAGCTCATCAGAGCCATGCACTACATACACACTGTGGAAGAGTAAGTTATTTAAGGTAGAAATCCTTAGCGAACAGAAATCATGTAATACTGATCCCCATATCGAAATAGTAAAAAAACAAAAAAAAAAAAATAAGCAGATATCCTTTAGGTCCATCACATTTATTAGCAGGATTTGAACCTTTTTAGTAAAACCATCCCTGCATACAAGAGGCTCGCTTGAAAAAAACACTGGTCAAAGTCAAAGGCAAATAATTTATTTCAATTAGGCAATATATTGAAAGCATCCTAAAATTCAATAATATTCCTTGTCGTAGACTGGACGCGGCGGCCGCGCTGGTGAATTCTCTCAATTCTTCACTGACAGCCCTCATCGCGACAGACAGCTTTGAGTCCATGACTCTCATAAAGGTTTGTCTTTAAAAGTCTGTTTGTCATACTTATGAGTACTTATTTATTGTGTTTGTGAAATATTTTTGAGATTTCGTAAGCCGACTATGAATACCATCACAGATTTACGAAACTCTACTTGCTCGGTAAAGTATGTCTTTAGCCGCTCCAGAGCTACTTTGTATACAACGTCGTTTTTTTTATTTTGCAATTTTTACACCCCTTTTAAACATCTATTTTCGTGTTTTATCTAGATGGCGTGTGTAATGGTATGGCTGGTCCACTCCACCACTGAAGACCTGACAGTAGAGAGCAACGCTATGAGTGAAGGCGAAGCCCGCGCGGCCCAGCTGGCCAGCTCGCTCGCTACAGGCACCGTGCTGGCGCTGCTGCTGCCCAACTACACGGTGGACGCGCCGCTGCAGCGCTCGCTGCCCGCCCGTGAGTATATACTGACCAGCACGCTGCTGGCGCTGCTGCTGCCCAACTACACGGTGGACGCGCCGCTGCAGCGCTCGCTGCCCGCCCGTGAGTATATACTGACCAGCACGCTGCTGGCGCTGCTGCTGCCCAACTACACGGTGGACGCGCCGCTGCAGCGCTCGCTGCCCGCCCGTGAGTATATACTGACCAGCACGCTGCTGGCGCTGCTGCTGCCCAACTACACGGTGGACGCGCCGCTGCAGCGCTCGCTGCCCGCCCGTGAGTATATACTGACCAGCACGCTGCTGGCGCTGCTGCTGCCCAACTACACGGTGGACGCGCCGCTGCAGCGCTCGCTGCCCGCCCGTGAGTATATACTGACCAGCACGCTGCTGGCGCTGCTGCTGCCCAACTACACGGTGGACGCGCCGCTGCAGCGCTCGCTGCCCGCCCGTGAGTATATACTGACCAGCACGCTGCTGGCGCTGCTGCTGCCCAACTACACGGTGGACGCGCCGCTGCAGCGCTCGCTGCCCGCCCGTGAGTATATACTGACCAGCACGCTGCTGGCGCTGCTGCTGCCCAACTACACGGTGGACGCGCCGCTGCAGCGCTCGCTGCCCGCCCGTGAGTATATACTGACCAGCACGCTGCTGGCGCTGCTGCTGCCCAACTACACGGTGGACGCGCCGCTGCAGCGCTCGCTGCCCGCCCGTGAGTATATACTGACCAGCACGCTGCTGGCGCTGCTGCTGCCCAACTACACGGTGGACGCGCCGCTGCAGCGCTCGCTGCCCGCCCGTGAGTATATACTGACCAGCACGCTGCTGGCGCTGCTGCTGCCCAACTACACGGTGGACGCGCCGCTGCAGCGCTCGCTGCCCGCCCGTGAGTATATACTGACCAGCACGCTGCTGGCGCTGCTGCTGCCCAACTACACGGTGGACGCGCCGCTGCAGCGCTCGCTGCCCGCCCGTGAGTATATACTGACCAGCACGCTGCTGGCGCTGCTGCTGCCCAACTACACGGTGGACGCGCCGCTGCAGCGCTCGCTGCCCGCCCGTGAGTATATACTGACCAGCACGCTGCTGGCGCTGCTGCTGCCCAACTACACGGTGGACGCGCCGCTGCAGCGCTCGCTGCCCGCCCGTGAGTATATACTGACCAGCACGCTGCTGGCGCTGCTGCTGCCCAACTACACGGTGGACGCGCCGCTGCAGCGCTCGCTGCCCGCCCGTGAGTATATACTGACCAGCACGCTGCTGGCGCTGCTGCTGCCCAACTACACGGTGGACGCGCCGCTGCAGCGCTCGCTGCCCGCCCGTGAGTATATACTGACCAGCACGCTGCTGGCGCTGCTGCAGTTATTGATAACCTGCCAGTGTGGCTAGGAGGTCTCCACTGGTAACAGGAAGTCACTTTTATAATACCATGCATTTCTCATCAAAGGCCTGCTGTATCAGATTAATATTTCCGCATCGAATTATCAACTATCTTCTTAATGTGTGCTCTTTAAATAAACCACCACCGTGATCTTCCATAAACTTATCATCTAAATAACGCAATATATTTCGTGCAGTGAAGGTGTGGATGGCGTGGGCGGCGTGGCACTCCAAGATATTAAGCTGTCCCGCGTGGTGTTCACTAGCTGCGCTATGGCCGGCCTTCGCGCACACGCTCAACATGCTGGCGCCATCAGCTGCCTTGTTGACTGACACATGTAAGTATGCAGAGCATTTTGTGATGAATGTACAATAAGCAAAAAGACAAGAAAAAAAAATATTTGTTCATGAAACATGACTTTTTTTAACGGAAAGGTGCGTGAAATGTGAAATTAGAGCACTCTCAGTGATGAGCCGGAAATACTCATTTTATAATGAATGGTTCTGTTGCGCCGTCGTCATTGTGGATGCCTAAAAGTTAGGATGTAGGGTTAAAAGGGCAAATTATTGAAATCCATACTATCCATACTGAATAATATAATTATGTAAATGGGAAAGTAACTTCGTCTGTTTTATTTTACCTTTTAACGACTTAACGGCTGAACGGATTTCGATGAAATTTGGCACACAAGTAGACCATGACCTAGGTTAGGACATAGGACATACTTTTTATTCCAGTTGTAGGTTTTTTCCCGTGAGATAATTTCAAACGTCCACGCGGGCGAAGTCGCGGACAAAAAACGACTAGTGCGTGTGACCGAGATACCCTTGCTGCGGCGATCTATTATTTACTTTTCGTCTGTATTTGAAATCGGTCGCGAATTCGTTCAAGGATTAAATGCCTGCTGCAATCAAACGCATCGCAAACTCCTATTTACTTTCGCAGATGACAGCGTACCCTTACCTGAAGACGAGGAGTTGGCAGGCTTCCTGCCGCTAGAGAGTGCTCTGACGGGGCTCCGGTTCCCCAACCACGCCGCGTGGGACACGTACGGGGGAAGAGTGCCTGATCTGGATGAAAATGCAGAGGATAATGATGCTGAGTGAGTATTGAACCAAGACAATGACTTCAAAAGAGACTGCAACCTCTTGAGTATGGTTCGGTGGGTGATTTAAAAGCTACGCTACTTTTTTGAACTGTTTTAGATATGTGCTCTGTTTATCAAAACTTACAAGCCTTGTATTACCAAATGTCAAATAATGACAGTTCACAAGTACTTATATTTTTATACTTTTATTCAAGTTAGTTACAACTTGTAGAAAATCATAACAAATCCTGAGAGTGTCCGGCGACTCTCTATTCCGTCTTACAAGTGTCGTGCTTAGTACCGCAATAAATGTTTAAACTGACTATCTTTTTTTAAATGTGGCCAAAAGAGAGAGATGACCTGATGCCCGTGTCCCAGCAGTGGGAACATTAAGGCTGATTATGAATATGGAGATGAGCTATGAATTTTACGAAAATTAACATTCTAGGTAACTTGTGAACGTGTAGACTTATAACTTTTGATACACAGGGTCATGGCCAACTCTCTTATCCACTGAGTTATTTTTCTACATCTGTGCTTTGGCTCTACAACCCAATTTTTGTATGTTTTACAGCACAATAGGTAAACTTTTTCCACTAGGTTATTCTTCTACATTTTTCTATTATTCAAATATTGTGTTATCTCTTCAGGCCCCCGTCAGAAGTATCAGTGACATGTTTGAGCGGTGAACCGGAGCTAGAACAGCGAGTGCGCGCGCATCGACTGATACTGCTCGGCAAGAAACTGTCGCAGCTGAGGCCCGAACATCTGTCTTATACGTGAGTTTTTGTGTAACTATTATGCTGGTCAAGTCATATTTTTCTGTTTACATTAAAAGTAAAGAATTATAAAGCATAACTTTGAACAGAATTGTACTCGTAATATAGTATTGTAGCTTCATTTGAAGAAAATGCGCAAAAATCAATCATAGCTAAAAAAAATTATTTATTCGAAACTGGTTTCTGCTCGCGACTTCGTCCTTGTGAAATTTCGGCCCATCGCCCGCCCGTGCTTTTACTTCGTTTTCCCTTCCTAAGGGTCGTAGTGTGATGTTCCTCCCTCAAGAATGGCCGACTATCCAATGCAAAAACATTTTGTCAGATCCGAATGGTCCGTGATCCGGAGAACACCCCTACATACAAACAAAGTCAAAGTCAAAAGTCAAATAATTTATTTCAAGTAGGCACAATAAAGGCACTTTTGAACGTCAAATACATAGAAATAGAACTGATTCTAGTTGCCCCTTCCAAAAGGTAGTTTTCGTATGGAGAAGAATGGGCAAGAAACTCCACAGTTACTCTTTAAAAAAAATGTTTTACAATATTTGGTATTACATCAATTATATAATTACATGTGAAGACGATGCACCGAGAATAAAATTACAATAGTAAAAAAGAATTAAAAATTAAAAATGGAGCAATGACAAATAAATAAATTAAGTATGTGATAGATACATGGTGCTCACATATTTACAAACATTAAAGTATACGATATCACAATATTCCTACATATTGCAAGTAATACTAATAGGACAGTATGTGAGTTAAATTATCATAAAATGTAAAAAAAAATCGATGATATACAAATAATAAATTTTACAACTAGATTAGCAACCAGTTTGATTTTGTCCAGCCTCGAATTTGTCCTATGGAGCAAGATCAGCATGTTTCCAAGGATTCTTATCTTGGATATAATCCTCTAATTTGTAATATGCTTGTTTACAAAGTGTACTTTTAATATGAGTTTTAAATTTTCTTTCATTTAATAGCAATATATCACTAGGTATTTTGTTATAGCATTCAACGCAGTACCCCATAAAAGATGTTTGTACTTTAGCTAATCTGAAAAATGGTTGATCTATTTTATCTTTATTTCTAGTGTTAAAATTATGTCTATCACTTATTTTATTAAAAAGATTTAGATTTTTTCTTACATACATAATATTCTAATAAATGAATTGGCAAGGTACCGTCATAATATTAATCCTTAAATAAAAACGAACAGTATAGATTGGCAGCCTGGGTTGCATGTCTATTAGTATTTCGGAAGGAATTTTTAAAGAGTCACTGACAAAGTGATTTTTATTCTTCCAGTGAAGAAGACGGCAACACAACCTTCACGGCCTCCTCCGTGGGCGGAGAGCAGCTGAGCCTGGCGCTGGCCGCGCTGCGGGTCGCGGCGGGCGGTGCGGGCGCGGCCGGTGCGGGCGGTGCGGCGCGCGACGCGGCGCCGGAGCCCGAGGACGACAGCGACGACGAGCCGGCGCAGCCGCCGCCGCCTATTGTTATCTCGGAGGCAGATTTCCGGGAGAAAGGTGGGTTTACTTACAATTGTTTGTTGAAAAAAAAATAATAGAAAAAAACTGAACTAGGCGTAACATAGGCTTCGAAAGCTGTAAGACTTAGGTTTAAGGCATTAAAAGTTGCAGCTATTTAGCTTACAGTGTCAACTAATTAATTAATAGCTTTATCTTTAAACGCGTTTTGAGAGCATGATACAATTAACCAGATAAATACTTGGTACAATCTTGACTAATAGAAACTTCACGACGCGAAACTACGGTACAATTTATAATAGCGCGATTTAGGTATGATTTTTTTAGTAGTTGAATCTAGCAGAGCAGGAGCTGGCTCAACTGGGACTAAGCCTATAAAACAGGAAACGTAAAAACCAACAATATTTTGTAATTTGTATTATGCCATTTCACCAACAGTTCGCGAGAAACGGGTGGGTATCCTCAAGCCTCAAGGTTCTCTGGAGCGCGCGCGCGAGGAACGAGCGCTCGCCACGCAAGAGGACCAAGTTATCGTACGTATACTTTACACAGTTTTTTATATTTTTACAAGCTTTATATTAGCTTGCTCTGTTCGTATGTGTTTCCGGTTACTCCTTTTGTCATCAATTTTTCAAGCACTTCCTGGCATCCGATTGAACTGAAACTTGGCATACTTATACAACTACCGAGACATTTTGAAAAAATGATACCATGGAGCTGGTCTGATGATGGAGCCGGAAGTTGGGCATAGGAACTCCTCAATCAAACAAGATAGGACCATCGTGTTTAGACTCATTAGCTATGTATTAACAAGTGCTTTGACACTAGGTGGTATTCAGGGTCTGATGATGGAGCCGGAAGGTGGCCCTGGGAAAACCATTTTTAGTTTATAAAAACTTGTTTTTAAAAAGATTTTTACTTATATTTTATTATATCTAGCTTTCTTTAATCTCTGTCGAAATAAACTCAAAACATAATAAAAATAAGAAAAGCCATTTACAGGCACTTTTGAATTGTCAAGGAGTTGGTCAGTCAGAGTGTTGAAGCTAGTCAGATAAGCTATTTCTGTAACTTTACATACTGTTATAGTCTGCATCGTCTCACTGCTGGGCAAAGAATTTCCAGCTCTTTCGATCCAGCACGCGTAGCATGTCCACCGTAGAAACGGAAGAATAGACAAAATGACAGATGCTAATGTGGACCAGTGGTCGTTTGTTTTCTGTAGCTCGTCCCGCCATCTACGGAGTCTGCCGAGACGCCATCTAGCTGTCTCAGGGATCCACATAGTGACTATTTTGATCTACAGCTCATTGGGCATGCGGCAGACATGGCCAGCCCAGTCGCACTTCAGCATAGCGGCTTTTTGGGCAACGTCAGTAATCTGTGTTCTGGAGCGCAGTGTGGTGTTGCGAATGTGGTCTGTTAACTTCAAGCCTACTGCGCTCCATTGCACGTCGGCAAACCTTTGTGTTGGACTTTTGAATGTTTGTCAAAGACTAAGTCCAGGATCGAACTTTACATAATATTATCATTGTATCTTTGTAGGAGCCGGAGCTGCTTGAAGATAAGAGTGAGGACAAGAAGGAGGCGCGCAAGCCGCGCGTCAACATCGCCATGGCCGCCATCATGCGGAAGCAGGAGGAGACCAACAAACAGGTGAACTTCTTATACTTACTAGTCGGAAATGCGTACTATACGTACACCTCTGTCTAACCCTTCGCGAATTGTAGGCGTGATGTTGTTTATTCTTCACGTCAGATTTCGTTTGGGGAATATTTTTGCGCTTTAGCATCTTATATAATCACTTGATATTGTGAAGATTAAAATGCACAAAAAATCAACCTTACGCTCGTTGAAATAAAGTCGGAACATAAATAAACTTCAGGCCTTTGGCCGCTTTGATGCTTTTTATTTTCAACTTTATTCCAAGGTGCGTAAAGTTGATATCTATAAAACACCTTTTGCCATTTGTGTTTGGTAAACTAAATTACATTTTATTTCTCAGGTGAAATTCGTAACACCACCGCCAACGCCGGACTCAATAGCAGAAACAACGGAACCTAAAGAGGAGAAACCCAAAGTGGTACAGCCGAAAGCTATCAAGTCCCTCGCCAACCTGCCTCTAGGCAGGAAGACAGGCGGGATCCTCTCCCTCAAGGACAAATCCGCAGGGTACCCCCACTTAGTACTCGCCACCGAACCTGAACCACCCAAGAAGGTAGAAAAAGAAGAGAAAAAAGAAGTAAAACCGAGTCAATCAAGTCAGAACTCGCAGACTTACCAACAGAAGAGGCAAGATCATCCTCCATCGCCGAATTGGAACCCGATACAGAATACATACCCTGATGCGCCGAGAATGAACTTCCAAAAGAACTACGGGATACAGAACACAGGTTTAAGCTATAACCCTAGTTATCCCGCCCCTAATATCAACAACCAGGGCATAAGACTACCTGTAGTCAACCCTAAAGAGATTGATGTTAGAACTGCAGCGCTTCAGAAGCAGAATTCTCGACAGGAATTATTCCAAGACGGTCAGAAATTCAACCATAACTACCAAATGTCTGGGGACAAGAAGAACTTCTTGAATGACTTACCTCCTCGCTTCGCTAACCAGTACAGATACTGGCAGAATGCTCAAGAGAACCAGTTTAATGATAATAAGTTCAGAGATGATAGCTTTAAGCCGAATAATACGCTGTTTAACGCGCAACAGCCTCGGAGTTGGAACACGCAACCACAGCAACCTCCTGATGGGTACCAGCAACCAATGTGGTGGAAACCAGAACAGCCGAACAACTTTAACGCGAATTTCCAACAACCTATACAACCCAACTTTTACTCGCAACAACATTTGAACACCAATTTACCAAACCCTTACCAGAATTTATCTTACAATCAGTTACAGAACAATATTCCGCAAAATAAACAAGAGAATTTCAATCAGCCGGGGTACCTACAATCCGCTATAGGTCAGCCTCAGTTACAGACGTTACAAAACCTAGTAACGTCACCTAACTTCAATTCCTCACTGAACAGCTTCTCGTACGCTCCTACGGTGAGCTACGACTCGTCGATGTACCCTCAGTTTAACAACAAGTTGTCCTACCAGCCGTTACAGATGAAGATGGTAGATAAGCCCCTGAACTACCCAGGACAGGGTAACAAGGATCTCATGGATATGAACGCGTTGAATTTTGGAGGCAACACGTTAGATATGCAGCAGAGAACTGTGAACATGAATTTCAATGAGCCAGTCAGTAAAGATATTGGTAATATGAAGAATATGGATCACGTGGGGGTAAGTTGCATTTTTGTGATATCGTCCCGCCCGAATTTCGGTCACGGCGGCCAATCTCAACTGAGATTGGCTAGGTACGTAGGAGATATAGTGCTCAAGCGTTTGCGTTCCTTTGCTCTCGTCCTAACTTAATATTATAAATGCAAAAGTGAGTTTGTTTCGCTTTCACGTTAAAACGGCTGAACAGATTTGGATGAAATTTGGCACACAGGTAGACCGTGACCTGGATATAGGATACCTATATCTAGGATATTTATCACGATGTTCCCAGGGGATCGAGACTTATGCGGCTGAATCCGCAGGGCGCAGCTAGTAATAATATAAATAGTGCACTATCATTTAGGGAAGTTTTTTTTGTATGTATCCTATTTTATATTCCGACGGCGAGGGCTTTATTACTCGTAAGATAACAGATATCTTATTAATATTCGTGTAGGCACCCTAAATATATGTCCTATTATTTACTAAAAAACAATTCGCACGGTATGTAGAGCGGCGAGGGCGGTAGCAGTGCGGCGCCGGGCAGTACATACTCTCTGTTCAGCGGAGCACCCGACACCAGCCCGTGGGGCTCCGCCACGCACAGGCAGCCGCCGCCGGTAAATACACTATATTTTATGTAACATCTTTACTCAAGACAACATTGACCGGAGGTCTATCCAGAAGAAATAAGTATTTCGATGGCATTCATTGGCCGTATTTTTGTGTGAAATATTTTACAACAGGATATGAAAATAAGCTAAGGAATGCATTTGACTAAAATATTGATGAATATAAATGTTAATGGATGGATTGTGTGAGAAATGATATGACAGAAAGAGAGTGAATGATATCGTGTCGGTTGACAGGGGAGAATCGAAGAAGAAACCGTGTTGCGCCAACCCAAGGGCAGGGAGATGATGATATTGATATGAAAGTAAGCTAAATATCTGTTAATCAAGGCGTGCGAGTCAATGTATTAAGTATCTGTAGATTGATATTTGTTGTTTCCAGTCACTATGGTCGGGCCCAGGCCCCTCTCCCCTGGAGCGTTTGTTAGAGCAGCAGAAGCAGATGAAGCCTCCTCAATGACACTCGCGCGCAGCTGGGCTCCCCCGGCGGCGCATGCGCAAGTACCACCTCCGGTTCCCTGAGGCTACCTCGTAGTACACCCAGAACTTCTAACATAAACATTTTGACTATGACCACTGTATGGTCCAGCATTTGCCCAGATTATTTAGTATGGAAGAGGAAAAAAAACATAAGCAAGAAGCAGAATTCGCTTTCTTACTTTAAAAAATATATATCGCTCATCTTTAGGCCCGTAGTTTGATTAATTAATATAAACTTCACGCTACCGGGAACATTTTGAATTGTCATACAATGTTGTTCCTATTACTTTTTAAAAGACAGTAAAAAGGAATTTAGTTTTTGAATCTAATGTTTCGCTTATCAATGCGTAGTCGTATTAAAATTCTCCTTGATAATAATAATAATAAAGAGCTGTTGTATAAAATTGTATAAATGTAAACAGATGTATAAAGTCGATGGCGACAATGGCGGCACGTAGATAATATTTTTGTATAAGAACTACTTGTTGGTGATTCTTGGGAACGGATGTTGAAATAGATGCAGTAATATAGGTCAAATGTATTTTAGTTTACTTTTATAGGATTATTTGTATATAGTAATATTTTTGTATAATATATTGCATTATACAAAAATGTTACTTTGAGCTTATTAGCTGATCATTCAAGACCATTATGTTATAAACATTGCCAACTAGTGCTGGGACATAGTAGCAATTTTTACGTCAACAAGTTACTTGTATAATTCTGAGCATACTAATAAAATATTGATTGGCTGTGACCGTGGAACTATATAATTATGAGATTTGCCCAGAATTATTCTTTAACGAAATAGCTTTGAATGACTGATGGAATAGAACAAAATGTCTCCCTGGTTGGTGTTAATAATAAGCTTTTTATTAGCCCCCTAAACGGCTAGGTATGTTCAGCAATAGTTCGGGTTCATACTCCTAGTCACTTGACAAATAGTTTCTGTACGAAAATACTATCTGTGCCCATTGTTGGGTGTCTGTTAAAAATTATTCTTATTCTTGTACACTTGCATATTTTTGTATAATATCTGTTGTGTCGCGTCGCGTGAAAGGTTACAAAAAGATGGCTTCGTTTTTAAATGTCGAACTGCACAAACAATAATATTGTTTTATATTTAACGACTAATTTCAAAACTTAATTGAATATATTTTTAACGTGTAAGTTGCTGATTTTTTATAAGTCGTTATTCTAAATTTAAAAAAATATAATGATTGTGTTTTTCTTTCTTTCTTTTATCTGATTAGTTTGTGTGTAGTTCGACATTTACAAAGGCTTTATTTTAAGCATGATTTTGTTGTGATTTTAAGTGAAAGTAAATTGAAGTAATCTTTGTGAAACAATATTTTGTAATAAAGATATTTTTGTTATTACAGTTCTTGTTTTACTAGCGACCCGCTCCTGCATCCCACGGTTTTTACGACTTGACAAAACATCGAGATTTCTTAGTTATATGTAACATTAATAGTAACGTATCATACACATAAACCTTCCGGAATAAATTCTCTAAACGATTTTTGAAAACCTCATCCAAATCTGTTGCGTGGTTTGGAAGAACAACGCGGACATACGCACAAACACGAAAAGCGTCTTTAATTTATAATGTGTGTAGATAGCAAGATTTCCAAGCCGTTAAAGTATCAATAAAAATTGATATTAACCATTTTAGGACGCAACTTCGGCGAGTACCTAAACATCAAATTAAAGTTTTTATTACATTCTGGATATGTGCGAGTCTTTTGGACCACAAATTAAATACAAGGGTAGCCGTACTGTTCACCCAAACTGACCCAAAGGATTCGAATCAGAGGTGATGATTGCCAATTTAGTAAAAGCACTCTGTGGTGATGATAGCGTTAATACTATATCAAAAGATTTTTCTATAGTCCGATAACTTTTATCAAAGAGGAATATGTTGCGGTTTGACAGCTTGTATATTGAAAATATGTCGATCTGTAATAATTATTTATTCTTCCCATTTACATTCACTGACTATAAAAATATCAGCCCTTATAATAAATGAAAGCACAGTGTAATCAGTCAATAATTTAAATTTTATTCCTTCATAGTCATTCTAAACAAATTATCAGATGAAATACATTTCTAATGTGTAAAAAAGCGTACTAATTTTCTAATTGCATTATATATAAATTATTTACAATATCACTAATAAATATTTGAGTAAAACAAATAGGATTTGAGACAAAAACAATACTATTCTGTCATCTCCAATCTATAACAAGTTCAACTAGAAACGAGTCTAATAATAACTTTAAAAATTGCATTACAGAATCTCTTTACAGGCTAATTAAAGGATGTCAGGTAAAATAATAGGGATGATGACTAGAATATGTTATAAACCGTCAGGTAGATTAGTAAAAAATATTGGACACGTATTTTTTATTTTTTTACGTAATCGAAAGATTACGGCAATACATTGAATTAAAATATGGCATGACATCGCGCGTTGGTTAGTTGTGACTACTTGTGACGTAAAGAGTCCCCAACTTTAATGCGTTATCTTATAACTAAGTATTTTTTAAATTAATATGATGATAAAGCAAAAAATACGTGTCTAATATTTTTTTATATCTGATTGACGGACTAAATAGAATTCCTTTTTTTTTACCAACAAGGCATCATCCCTATTTGATTATAAAGCAAATAAATCTAGTTATCGAGTTAATAAATAACAGTCGTGCGAACACAATACGCTAAGATATGTACAACGAATTGACAAACAATAGTGCAAACTGGACCGTATGTACCGCCATCGCGCACTCATCATTACACGACCCCTCTCATCTAATGAATGTGCACAATTTAGCATTAATTACAGTCAAGGTACAAAGTGAGGGATAAGCACTGAATGTGTCGTGCGCGATGAGCCTAAACCTAGGATATTACCTCTCAGGGTACGTGTTATACAATTCAAACAAGGTGCTTGCGAGTCTTTACAGCACCGATTACATTCCCGACGAAAATAATGCGTTGTACGAGATAAGAAAAACCAAAGGTTCATACATACTCATTATTCGAAATAAATACATTTTCTAATTCAAAAATTAGGATAGTTACCTGTATCAACAATCGGGAATAACCTAAATACATGCAATTACATCAAAAACAATAAGTTCTCGAATTAAAACTAAATTAATCTAAAGTAAAAACCTTAAAAACCATTCACAACTTTTCATAACCGTTTTACAAGAGTGTATTACCCGAATTATTGTCAAAACTGTCAACAATACCCGGGTTAATTCATACCATTGTGTAAAGTGTCTAAAAATAGACAGGGTACAATAAAAATGGTATATACTGGTACAAGGATCTATTGGCGCGTGGCCAAAATCGGAACTAACGCCACCATCTTGTTTTTTCAATACATTTTACAAAATCGCTCAAATCTTTACCAACAGCGCCACCCTGTCAACGTCATTCGAGCGCCAAAAGATCCTTGTAGCACTTTATGTATACGTAGGTACAACCGCGGACAATGGCGGTTAACCAATTTTATGATCTTAGTGGTAAGGTTGAAAATTGTTCACCGCCAGTGACCGCGACGGTACATGAATGAGCGTATGGTACAAATCATGTCAGTCGTTAAAATAGTGCAATTAATTCAAATTCGTTCACTTTGACTAGTCATTGGCTGGCGAAGCGCCCGGTAACCAGACCTACACTTTGTACTGGTATTGGCACATAGTCGTTACAAATACATAGTAAAATAGTTAGAGTTACCATTCGTTAGCACTGACAGAAAGTACTAACTAAGTAGACTCTATTAGGCCCACTTGTTAACAGCTAACTCAGGGTTAATCCAATAATTTTCTTTGGATTAACACTGAGTAGCTGTTAACTCCGAGTTATTTAGCTCATAGGTTGAACGCGCAAGTGGGCCTTAGTGAAGTTTTTACAATATCAAGGGATATTATAACAAGACAGGAAATGATGTACCTAACTCATTTATAAGTTTGTTATCTTTACTTTGAAATACTATGTTACACGTACACACGCGTGCGTACGTGTGTTACACGCTCAAACGCGTCGGCGGCCGCTACTAAAGGCGGTATTGTCAATACTTTCCTTACCAACCAAACGTGTCTATGAGCGTCACCGTTAACTCGCATTAGAACACAAATGATGTATTGAAACAGGGGTTTGACAGCAGGATGCGCTCAACGCACTTTCGGCGCCGCTAATTTTATTAAGCCGTCTCTAGACGCTGCCGGCGGACGCCGCGATAATGTGCTCTGTGGAATTCACCAACTTAGAGCGTTATCACAGGGACGATTTGCTAGGGTGTTTCCAGCGAGGCGATTTCTGAACGTGCTCTCCGCGTCGCCGCGGTTATGAAGGGAGCTAGCCGCGCCTACGCGCTCTGTCTTGTACACTCACGTCAATCGCTCTCGTTACGAAAAACGCGGCGAGCGCATTGAACAATCGCCTCACTGATAACTCGCTCGCAAATCGCCAGTGTGATTAGGCCCTTAAAGTGAAAGACTTTTATCGCAATACTGATGACATAAATATTTAGTTATCGTAAGATGTCCAGAACCCGTAGAGGGCCTTACAAATAGAAGTTCGAATCACATTTATATTTTAGGTACCACTACGATAATTAAGTTTATTCAATATAACGAAAAAGTTTATAGCTTTTTAAAGCTTTTACATAAATCGATATTCCTTCCAAATATTTCAAATAAAGGTTGTGCAATCAGTCATTTAAAAATTAAAATCATTGATGGCCCGAATAATCTTGATGATACATAAATGACGACTTGACATAAACTAAATGTAAAATGCTGCCGCATCATTGTTTTTTTTTATAAATTCGCTCTCCATTTTTTTTCCGCATACCCTTTAGACATCCACATTGAAAATTAAAGAGTTCTAGCACTATCTATATCTGTTTGGGAGCAAGATTGCTGTACACTTTTCCAATTAATTTCCAATATGTTACATTCACGATAATGTGTTTCTGTAGGAGTTATTAAGAGCAATGAAACACCGATATATGCCGTGCTAGAGCTCGGTAAATCTATAACTATTAACCATCACGCGATCAAGGCCTCAGGGTCACTCGCTAAAAGCTAGGAAATGAGAGACAATGGATACAAAGACTCGCATGATTTACTTTGTAGCACAAAATGTTGGCTATTGTTAGTTACGTTACATTTTACTTTGATCTAAAACTGGGTAAGTCTGTATAATTTTCCATGACGGAATGTTTTTTTAGGGAACCTTGAAAACCACCCATTATTTTGATTCTTTGATTGCTCTATAATCTTTTTACTCTTTGATATCCACAGTCTCTTGTTTCAAAGCCGTCTCATTACATTTATAATATTAAAAAGAGATATGTAAACAAATTGCTATGACACCATAATTATAATTGTTAGTCCTACCGTTGAGCTGACTGAGCTGGAATAGGTATACGTCACATTTATAACACAACCAATTTATCATTAAAATGTCATGATTTAAGATCATTTATTCAGAGGATGTAAATCTACCATGGAAGTTTTAATTTTTATAGCTGGTAACATTCGAGATGTAGGGTACGGAAGTAAACCCTTATCTTTCTGGCTACATTCACTACCCGTTTTTCGAATAAAGAAGACAATTTACTCCCCTCATGAGATAATCTCAACTTATAGAGCAAATTCAGCTTCAGTAGAACCACACTCAAATATTCCGAAGACTTCGTTATCTCTCATACTCAAGCACTATTTTAATTGAATGGGTTATTTCATTAATATGTCATTGTAGTTTCTACTTGGTTTAAAGATTATAATCTATCTATGAGTGAACACACGACTATTGTCAACTATTTGCGGGTAATCTCTACCAAAAGTGATTGAGCAGTATTCTCTAGGAAATTCGCGAAATAGTCCATATTAACAGGCAGAGATATTATAATATTCCATAAAACGTGTATATGAAAATCAATCATTTGGATCGATCGCTAAACGCAAGGTCATGTCAATGAGTGTCTACGTAGAACAAGGATAATATACCTTATGTGTATGGCATTAGGGTTTGTTTTGTTTCGTCTCACGTCTGTCGCTCGACGCCAAAGTTGTAGGTGTAGTCGCGGTCGAGATCGAAGCGCGAGCGCCGCTTTATAACTGGCAGTTGTGTCTGGAAGGAAGAGATTTAAATTAATACTGGGAACTGGGAAGTGCTTTCAATGAACATGCTATTTTTAAACTGGCTAACTTTGTGTTCATTGTTACATGCATTGTTAACAAATTATTTCAAAAGTGTAACAAATCCATACTAATATTATAAATTCGAAAGTAACTCTGTCTGTCTGTATGTTACCTTTTCACGCCTAAACCACTGAACGGATCTCGACAAAATTTGACAAGGAGATAGATGGCATCCTGGAGAAGGACATAGGGTCCTTTTTATCGACATACCCGCGGGCGAAGCCGCAGGCGGAAGCTAGTCAATATTGCCTTAACAAGATGAATAACTAAAAGATTCTGCACTACACATACAAATTAATATTATAATCCCTAACTCACTAATAAGTGGCGTATTACATATAAATACCTAAATAGTTACGTTGAGAGAGCATATGACAATATATTCATCTAAAACAATTAGTTCAGAGATTTTTTAATAACTATGCTTAGATAGAAATCTAAACACTTTCTATACTGTTTTGAAAGTGAAAGAAATATTCTAATTAGTGTGTAACAGTATCATCTGCATAGTTTTGTGATAATAATAATGTTAACTGCTTTATTAAGATAAATACGCATTGACGAAAAATTTAAGCATATACTGTTGTGCCCATTAACTAGAAAATGTCACCCTACCTCAATCATTTTAAACATTAGAGCATAAATTAGAGAATAAAAATATATTTGTTTTGTTGTAATACTAGCTGCGCCCCGTGGTTTCACCCGCATAAGTTTCAGTCCCGTGGGAATAACGGGATAAAAGGTATTTCATTTCATCATGCTTAGATATCGATACCCAACATGTCTGTGGAGTTTCGCTAACCAATTTAATTTCACCCTGTATACAGGGTGTACGGGACATCGACGCAAACTGTTGTTGAATTTAAAACTTACCAAACTATCACTAGGCAGTCCTCTCAACTTAGGGTTCAATAAAAATGGCACTCCTTCCAGTCCATTATATCCTCCTAACGTCTGATACATAGTGTTCCTTGGCAAGGGCGCAGGGCCCTTTTTCCTTGAATGAGCTACGGGCGACGTGGGCCCTGCAGGGCTCCCGTGATGGATCGGGGACTTTGCTGAGGGAGGCCGCGGCGCCGGCCGGAACGGTTTGATGTTGTAGGCGGGGCTTAGGGCTTCGTAGTCATGGTCAGTGGTGAACTCTTCGATGTTAGGGTATGTGGTTGGAGACTGTTTGAGATTCAGGTTGTTTAGTTCTGAGACGAGGGGTGACAGTTTTGGTGGACGTTCCGGTGCTCGCAATCTGAAAGTAATTAAACATTGCTTTATGCTCGGTTCCTATAAACAAAAACGACTCGTTTTGCTTACTAATGGTAGCATTTTTTATTGCCAAACTGGACATATAAATAGATTTGTAAGCTAATTTTACTTGTGACAGCCACTTCTATATGGGAGGGTCTAATAAAAAAAGCTTTGAGGTCTTTCCTTCATTATTGGTACAGATATAAGAGTCTTAATATTAACCAATAACGGTCCATAAATTTTAGGAATCGGCCATTAATTAGTGTGTGTGTATCTATTACATATTATAAATTAAAGTCGCTTTTCGTGTTTGTCGGTATGTCCGCGTTGTTCTTCTAAACCACCCAACAGATTTTGATGAGGTTTTCACCATCGTTTAGAATTTTTTTTCTGGATGGTTTATGTGTATAATATGTTACTATTAAAGTTACATACAGGGTGTTAGGGTAAACACCGTTATCCTTGAAACCAGAGGTTTGGTGTCATTTATAGAACGTAATATCAATGGAAAATTACGACTATTTTTTCTTTTTTTTTAAATTACATTTTACCACAAGAGACGCAAGTTCGTTGCCCTACGCGCTAGGGCAACGAACATGCGTCTCAACACGGGCGGGGGGTGCGGGACGTGACCTGACCGGCCGCGAGCGTGACCCCTCCCTAAGTTAGTCAACTGTTTCACTAGCGAGCACGGTGTCGGAAAGAAAATTCTTTAAATCTTTTAATGAAAATAACGTTTTTTTTTTGTTGTTTTCGGTCATTTATTTTTATATTTAAGTCAACTACCCATGGTTTGAATGACAAGAGTGTTTACCCTTACAGCCTGTATAACTAAGAAATCTCGATGTTTTGTCAAGTAGTAAAAACCGTGGGAAGCAGCAGCGGGTCACTAGTCTAGTAATAAAAATCCTAAATTTATTCATTCAACGACAGACAACGCACACTCTAAACCGCTGGGTCTAGAAGCAAAAAAAATTGCACAAGTGTTCCTCATATACTGGGTGGCGATTTAGATACCCGCATCTGTCAGATGATCTGTTGTTTAGTATGACAGAATCATCCCCCTTGACGGATCCAGGTCACTAAATCGCCATCCAGTGTCACGAAAGTGAGCACTAACGAAGAAATTTTGTAAATTCATCCCCTAAAGGGGTCGTTTCTACTATAGGCATAACGGACAATCCTCTGTGCAGGGCATGTATGGAGGCTGAGGAAACCGTACAGAAACCCGCGGGGCACCCAGATCTTTCACAGACGGTCTGAACAGACAAGGAGTTTTAATTAGCTTCTGGAGGGAGGTGGGCTGGTTTGAATAACCACCGACGGCCGTAATGGCCCTTGCACATGCACAATGGTCCACCTTAAGGACTGAGTGCGGAAACCAAACCCCATAACATAGAACATAACGTAGGGGTCGTTTCTGTTTTATTTTCGTGTGGTTAGTGATTAAACTGGTGTCATTTTGTGAGGTTTTATGTCGTCCATGAGCATTATAGGATGTAATTTTGTATTGTAGTTTAGTCATTGTTGCCGATGAGAAATCCCAGCGGGCACACGGCTTGTTTAATATTAAATCGTATGTCACACCGGGTATTGATACAATGGTCAATGTTTCATAACTTTCATTAACAGGTTACATGATTATGACAGTTATTACTTTTGTGGGCTCTTTTGTTACAATGTTTGTTTTAGTGAGGCCTGTGTCGGACATAGCAGTCCTTCAACTTCCTTTGTTAATTAATAGCTATAGTTTGACCGAGACCGCTGTTCCGCGGCATAGGACTGCGCGGCGAGGCGGGGGGCAGCGTTTACGAATGAGCCACGGGACGCCGTGAGCGTTACCGAATGAGCGGCGGGGCGCCGTGAGCGTTGATGAATGAGCGGCGGGACGCCGTGAGCGTTGACGAATGAGCGGCGGGACGCCGTGAGCGTTGAGGAATGAGCGGCCTGCAATGCCCCCCCGTGGGCCGCCCACCACTAAGTTGCGGCACAGCGGTTCCGGTCAAACTATATCTCAATTGTCTCAATGATCCGTGCGCGAATAGTGTGTAACCTACATGAGAATACAAACGGTACGAGTTAATTCGTCTTGTTCACTGAAGGATTTATTAATTGAGTTGAGTGAGTTCCTTTGTTGTTCGAGCTTTGAGCATTGCAGGAATTTATTTGTAACTGCATTTAAACGATGCTATGTCGTGTTGCAAGACAATTTTCTCATAACTTTTTATTGAATCTGGGCGACTTAATTTTGGGCTTGAGGCCGCATTTAGACTGAATGCGCCAGAAACTCTTTGTTTATGATAGATAGAGTAAATTAAGTCATTCAGTCAGTTAGTGCATTTTATTTATTCCCAAAATGGCTTCAGGATGGGGGGGCCTCAGATGCCAAGTGCGTCGGGGCCCTGACTGTAAGTCCGGGCCTCGTAATATTAAAAAACTCGGTCAAAGTCATTCAAATTGTAAAGTTACTACTAAGAAAGCAGGGTGGCGATGGAAAAACCGACCTCCTAGCATAAATACCACTACCATACCGTCAAGGATGACGACAGATGATACTTGAGTTCAGACTTATCTACTTCATGCTTATTCGCTTGTCAGTCATAATTATTCCCGTCACTCAGCGGCAGATGTAAGGCCAAACATGCTGTGTGAAAGAAGTGTGGGTTGTGCGTACTTTAGTGCGAATTTGCCATACGAAAGAGCATGATATTATTTATTTACCATCAACTTTGTTTGCTCCTTTATGTCACCGTAAGATTGTGAGAACCGTAAGTTTATAATCTATCGGTATTATTTCCGTTAGATTATAAACTGTCGAAAAATTGTGAAGTTCTGGGTGAAATGGGTTAGGTTAGAACTGTGAGAAACTGCTTCTTCCATGTTGCTCGCAGCTAGGCATCATTAGTATTACAACGTTTCTTAGGGCTAATTTTACCAGTTAGATAATTTTTATCTGTGGAACTAAATTGACGTCTGTCAGTTTTTAGATTGAAAAACTGTCAACTGTTTCTTTTTTTGCAGGTAACTTTTATTTGGTATAAAAGTTTGATCGAATTCGGCCTTAGACTCGAGACAATCTAAGAAGTCTGTTTTGACAGCAATAATAATGCTTTCTTGTAGCGATGAAAAAAAAAATGGTTTCTTATTAACTGATTCTTGAGACATATCGCTTGAACATACTTAGAGAGTTCGTAATAAACGACATAATCTACATTGCTTAAAACTGATTCTCAAGGCTTAACGTTTTATTACATGTACGAGAACGAAACATACTTTTCTTAGATTGTCGCGAGTGTAGTTTACGAAACTTCAAGCGAGTTTAGGAAAATATTTTGTTTTTCAGGCCTGCGAAGTTGCTCCAGATAATTTTATGTAACGTTGTACAGATAATAATTCATGTGACAAGGTGTGCCTGCTTACCTCCTGTTAGCCTCAGGCGTGATGTTAGTGAGCACGTTCTCATACTCGTTGTGTGTCGGCGACGTGTCAGTGCTGCCGCCGCTTACTTTGTAACACACCGTCTTGCCGTTTATCTCACTGAGGAGGGAATGAGACACATTTCTATTAACATTAATATCATTTGGAAATTGGAAACGAAGGGCCCTTTACCCAGCAGTTGGACATTACGGGCTAAATAGATTCAAAATCAAAATATTTTATTTCACATAAACCTACATGGGCACTTATGAAACGTCAGAAGCTAGGTGCACGGTTTAATTTGGTCGTTTCCTGTGGAGAAAAGCCGGCACGAAACTCCACGGTTACTCTTTTAAAAATACTTAATTAAAAAAGTAACACATTATAGACTAGCTTACGCCCGCGGCTTCGCCCACGTGGTATGTCGATAAAAAGTAGCCTATGTCCTTCCCCGGTATGCCATTCCATATATCTCCTTGCCAAATTTGATCGAAATCCGTTCAGTGGTTTAGGCGTGAAAGGTAACATACAGACAGACAGACCGACAGACAGACAGAGTCACTTTCGAATTTATAATATTAGTATGGAAGTATGGATTAGATTTGGAAATACTATTAACACTTCGGTTGTGCAAGTCCTTGCAAGTATTAACCCTACGGCGCCTGTTCCATTTAGGATACTGCCTAATAACACCAACCTAACGCTAAGTGATAATAGAAAACCATTACCTTAATTTTCATGATGGACTAATCATAAAGCGTATGATCAGATAAGTCAACCATCGCACAAGTTATAAGCATTAGATCATTGACTACACTGTAGGAAGTTAATCCAGGCTCTCGAGCACCCGATATCCGAAATCCTAATTGGATCCGATTACTCGAAACCCTGATAAGCAGCTTAAATGTGCTATGTTCTGTTAGTTAGTATATTTTATTTATTTATCTAACGGCTGATTTTTCAATAGTCAGATAAATGTTATCTATGTTATGTTTTGAAGAATAAATATTTCAATTTGGCAGCTTTTGTTTAGGAAATACGTCAAACTGTCACATTTATTCTTCAGATGCAAGTCATCTGACTATTGAAAAATCTGCCCTTTAAGTAAATATTACGGCAATTGAAGTTGCCATACTTCTTGTATTTCCGCTCCTACAGTACTACAGGCTAATATGCTTGTTCTTGGGAGTGGATTTACTGGCAGAGAGGCACTAAATAACGATCTCTCGGTCACCAGTCCAACTGAATCGCAGAGCCAGTAACTGCTAGGGATGAGCAAAATATATCGATCTAAGTATCAAAATATCGACTTTTTTTTTCTCGATATATGTCGCTACGGTTTGTAAATATCGATAGAATATTATCGATATAATTTTTCATTTGCTTATCCCTACTTTCCGCATTTGTGCTGCAACTCACCCAGCCAATATAAACCCTTGCGGCGCCTGCCTCATCTTAGAGCACACGATGACGTCAGTGACGGGCGGGTGTGCGCGCGCAGCTGCGGGCCGCGACACGCGCGTGCACAGGCGCCGCTTGCCCGCGCGGCCTGCCACGCTGTAGCCCGGCGGGGCAGCCTCCCGCTCTCCGACTATGACTACGCCGTCCATTACGTAGCCTGGTACTCCTGTGGACGAAAGGTTAGGTTAATTATGGCTTACTGTTTTTCACCACCATTTGTGAAGGTTTTTGCGACTGTGGCCATTATTATAACTCAGCAAGCCGTAAGCCCGATGGAATTTTCCATCAGCAAATATGACAAACTTCCATACAAACTATCATCATCCCCTATTTAACCCCTTTAGGCGATGAATTGTAGACCCAGCGGTATAGGCAGTGCGTTGTCTGTCAGTGAATGAATGAATTTTATTAAGTGCTAGCTGAGCCCCGCGGTCTCACCTGCATAAGTTTCGATCCCGTGGGAATATCAGTGGTATAAAAAGTATTCCATGTCCTATTCCAAATTTCATCTAAATCCGTTCAGCCGTGAAAGCGTGAAAGCGTAACAAACTCACTTTCGCCTTTAAAATATTAGTTAGGACGTTGTCCTACTGGAGGGCGAAGGCCTAGCTTCGCTATTTCCTCTATTTCTAGTCATCTGCGAGTATGGGCCAAATCTTTCAAATTGCAATAAATAAATCTATATAAATTATTCCAAGAAATATGGGCAGTAATCAACTCTGGCTCAATTTTGTAGTAGTCCCACTACTGGGGAAAGGTCTTCCCTATACTTTTCCAATTTCAATTACACGTCAATCCTCCTCTTTTAACTAACCTGGTGTCAGAGTTTGAACCGCTCATGCCTCTTTGCCATGGGCGTCAATAATTAATTGGCTGTCATTTTCCTGTCCATTGAAGCTTACAAGTGAGGGAAACCTAGTAAGGTTACCCTTGTTGTTTTAGTACCGAACGAACTCATGTACCTTATGTTCTGAAAATATAAGTAGGTACCTACATAGGAAAATAGTAGTCATCCAACAGGCCAGCTGTCGAGTGACCGCGACCGTGACAGGTGTTCAATAGAATATTATGATACCAATGAATGAATGGGTCCTATTGTTTTTACATTCACTTGTTGCTCGACCTCTTTGTTTGATTCATCTGTATTATAGTAATCTATACTATATGTACAGGTGTTGTATAGGCTTGTAAGGATCACCTACGGTGGTAACGTAGTCGAGTAGAAAGTAATTGAGTCCTTACACATGTTCCATTGTAGATGTCAAAACACTTCTTACGGCTTACTACGGAATAGTTGAATCGCACTTGCGCTACGGTATCATTTTCTGTGGGAACTCAACTGATCGAGATATAGCTTTTAAGGCCCAGAAAAGATGTCTCCGATCATTATTAAAACTTAAATCGACAGACAGTTGCGCGCCTTATTTTAGGTTACATAAAGTCTTGACACTTCCGTGTATCTATATTTTCGAAGTAGCTATGTTTGTCAAGCAAAATCCATCTCGTTTTGAGCGCCTGGCTGTTGTATTCCCAAGGAATAGGCGTGACAACAGCAAATTATGTCAAGTATCATGTCGAACCACTTTAATGCGTAAGAGCGTTTCTTGCATGGCCCCAATTATTTACAATAAATTACCGAGTTGTTGGAAATCTTTAAATACAGCACAATTTAAGAGTAGATTACGGAATTTTTTGATAGATAAAACATACTACAGTGTAACTGAGTTCCTATCGGAGAAAAATATTTGTTAATTAGTGATTCTTGACATTTTGATTTTTGTTGCATGACATTTTTTTGATTTTTGACATTTTGATTTTTGACTTTTTGATTTTTGACATTTTGATTTTTGACATTTTGATTTCTGACATCTTGATTTTGGTTAATAATAATAATAATAGTAATAGTAATGAATTGATCTAAATAAGTGTAATAATAGTGTTTATAAATAATTTCAAATGTTTGCATGCCGATTGGTAAAATGTGGCTGAGCTAAATGTAATCTTAAGAACTATTATGTATTACCCATATTTGCAAAATAAAACTATTCTATTCTATTCTATTCTATTCGGCTACTTACTTACCACTCGACCAAATAATGAGTGTAAGAAGTCCGAAAACGTCTGGAAAATCCAAAAGTGCACGCCTGAAAGATGTTGACGATAAATACTGATAAAAGTCTAAGAAAATTAATCGATTTTTGTAAATATCTTTTGAAACGGTTATGAGCTTGATAACGAAAATCAATAGGGCTCAGCCGAATGATGAAAGAAAACTTGTAGAAGAACAGAGAACTCTAGTTTTTAAAACTCTCCTGCTAAAGCTGGGGGAACTTTTCTTCGGGCGCTCTCTCTCGCACACCCCTCGATGTCTCGCTGAGCAACAGAGAGCGCACGAAGAAAAGCTCGCATTATATATTGCATAGGAATTCCATGTACAAATAATTGTGAGTATAGAAACGATTTAATGTTGGAAAATTTTGACAAGGCGACTTGTCGATATTAGAGCGCTCTAAGCGTTGTGAGACATAAGAAACTTTCTTTCCATACATTCATACTACCCATACTATTATTATAAATGCGAAAGTAACTCTGTCTGTCTGTATGTTACCTTTCGCCTCAAAGGCTGAACGAATTTGTATGAAACAAACGGATAGACCATGACCTAGGTATCCCCGTGGGATGATTTCCGACCTCTACGCTGGCAAAGCCGCGGGCAAAAACTAGTGTATTCCTATGCTATTGTGTCATTTTACTGAAAATAATGCATTAAAATTTACAAGTTGTTAGACGTTTCATTATCTTACCAGTTACCCACTTTAGTGTAGCCAATATAGATAATTTCCCAATGATTCACACGAACTGATATGGCATTAAGTACTCATAAAAATCTTGATCACATTACAAATAAAACCCGGTGACCGATTGATTAGAATTTTAGAATGACATCATTACAATATTTTAATAACAAAATAAGTCTCTGTAACAATCTAATGCATACCGAACTAGTTACAAGTGCCAAAAGTAAAGCAAACTAAATTGTAGGAAGACCACAAATCTCCTACAACAGGAAAGATGACATCTGTGTAACAAGATGTTAGGAAACAGCGAAGCCGAAGACCGTGGGAAGATACGAAGATATGTCAGCACAATCATCTAATCAGTGCCAGCATGCCATTACAGACTCCCGACTTATTTCTACAGCGACTACTGTGTGAACTTGATGACGTAACAAGTATATCTCTATTTACGGCTTTTACTGATTAAAAGAGTCCGAACCCCAAAACTCTGACAACCAGTCTTACAAAGGGGTATCGTGTTACCCAGTAACTGGGTTGTGGAAGTCAGATAGGCAGTCGCTCCATGTAACATACTGGTATTCAGCTGCATCCGGGTATACTGGAAGCCGTCCTCAATATAGTTGGGAAAAGGCTAGGCAGATTGATTTGACTGAGATATGAGATTTCTTTGGGTAAAGAGTCTATCTCTATGTACGTCTTTGTATTGTTCATTTTTTTTTTCGTTAAAGATTACTTGGTTCAAGCCTAACGGTGGCAAAGGTTAATAGTGCAGGTCGCTGATATGCAAAGACGACGTGTCGTTGAGTTCACATCATGACCTTTTCTGTAGCTTTGTCCGTTCGGGAGGACCATTTAAGAAGTCTAGTTAGGAACTTCGACAACGACAAGATTATAAACTGAACTCAGGAACTTTCAAGTATCTGAATTCAACGGTCATATGTGTCTTCAATATTTCTTGGGTCAACGCACTCAACGCCCAATATCGTTATTATCAGAAGCATGACACAAAAGGCGTTCTTAAAAGACATGAGACACGTTTCATGGAACTCCCATTTCCCGGAGCGAACAATAAACGCGTATTAAAAATCCATTTCCAGAGCACAGCACGCCAATCTAATAACAATGAGGCAGTGACCCAATATCGCTGTAGTAAACAGATTTAAGCGTGTCTGGGGGCTGGTCGCTGGTCGCGAGTCTTCGGTCGTCGGTCGTGGCCCCGTTACGACCGTTGAGTAATCATCGGACAACAGATTCGGCCTTCGTTATATCAAGTTTAATGAAAGTGAATGAGTGTAACCGTTCCCGTGTTGGCCACAATTAGATTGGCTTTGATTTTTTGTGGCAGCCTCATTTCCGGATCAGTTTGAATTTTTATCGACATTTCTTTTCAAATAAAGCGATTGATTAAGTATAACCCTATTTTCATTGTGTTTCGAACGATTTATTAATTGGATCTCCAACAGAGGCTACACAGTGATATGCAAGTATACATAGAACAGGGACAAATTAAAGTGTGCGCTTCCAATTATAGGAGATAGGACACCACATCATTCATTCTTCGCAAGGCCTGTCTAATATTGATATATCATGACGTCGCTTTTGACAGTAACTGAGGAATGACTATCTGGTATCTGGACTGTGTAGCATGCAGCAAATACCACTGTAGATAGACACTCAAATCCTAATGCTGGCAGTCGACAAAACCATATACCACACATAAAGGGCCTTGCCCTCATAGATAAAGAGCTGTATCTCCATAGAGGGCTTTCATAATTCAGTTATCACATTGACCCATTTATCTCGCCGGCCAGTATTTATCGCGTTGTGTAACCCACAGGCGCAAGACAATGCTGCGTTCTGTCACCGCTACCGTATCGACTCGTTAATCGATTTACAGAGTATTAGGTATCGGATTACGAGTATACAATCGATTTGAAGCCTTTCTCTGCGTTAGAATTGTGCTGGTTGTTCGAATGACTCGAGTAAACTACCTAGTACCTACCTATACATACTCAGAAATAAATTATATTCTATGATATTCTATAGGTACGGCAACCAGAAGGAAATTGGACCTGTTTAATTATTGATCTATTTGTATCTGCTTAACCGCAGACTGTTTGTTTGTAATTTACCTAGAAGCTATGGGATTGGTCACATGACGTGCTTTTTTTGTAATGAGTCATGTAAGGGCCTACGCAGTGTACGCAGTACCTACGCTCACGACGTTTTTTTATACTACTCTTCCGACTCGGAGTACCGCGCTGCCCCGGCGCGGTTTGCCATGAAATTGCAGCAAACTTCAGCATGCGCGAAAAACGAAAATACTGTGTGATTCGAGGAACTTATGTGGCGCATTTTTCATAGGTTCCGAATTCCCTAAGGCTTATATATGTATAATACAGCAGTGAAAAGGTCATTTCTATTTCTGGAAGCACTTTTCCTTATTCGCATTGCGTCACATACTTAAAAGAGTTTAAACTTTTAAAGTCAAAGGGAATCTCAACAAAGCGGGGTGGCGACTGATGGTTTAAATGGGTGGAATGCGACAGGCAATCTTAATTAATCATAACCACTTCACATTTTAACGTCCGTTCATAAGCTCGCTGTACGCCGAGAAACATTAACTTTAATGAGATCCTTTAGGTGAAGTGTTTAACTGTACGGTCTTAGCTTGCTCCAAGTCAAGGATACATTTATGTAAACCTTAAAACATACATTTCGATTTTACCTATGACGACAGCGAATGAATTCCCACCGTGGAGACAACAACTTATGCAATTACAAGTCGCAAAACGACTTACCTTCCGACTTCGACAAACAAATGTAATGGCTAGGCTTCTTCCCAAACAGTCCATTCTGGCGCAGTAGTCCTGCATCAGCGTCTTCATCATAGGTCCTGCTGACTGGCCAGTACCCCAGGGGGCACTTGGCTGCACTCTCCACAATCTGGAGCGACAGCAAGGGTCGCTCGTCCGGCAGGGCACCGCCGAGCGCGCTCAGCACTTTCGACATCTTCGGGCTATGTCATCACTTAGTCTTGCCAGATGTCTGCACTTCTAAAGGTATCAGTCTCTAATTGTTTAGCACCTGAAACAATATTTACTAAAATAAAAACACTGCTTGTTTGGGAAATCCTGAATTCCAATACTCGGCTTAGACCCTAATTTTTTTTTCAATATAGAATCTAATTTTAAATACAAACGGATGTCGATAACCTTTCTGTGCCAATGGCCTTCATTAAACAATCTAATAATCGCGTGAATTTTAGGGTTCGGGAAAATCCGAACTACATGATTATGATTACTGACTCAATTTTGTGTTTTGATAAAGGGTGACGGTTCAACCACCCGCCCGACAACCAAAGTTAATACCGTCTCTACACTCATCTTTGATTACAGATAGTAGCAAGGGTAGCCGTCTGGCGGCTAGACGTTTCACGACACAAAGGAGATCGCAGACAAGGTGGATCAAAATGACAAGGGTCGCAGACCTTCGCTTGAACCAATCTAAACGAGGTCTGTGCCCTATCCTAAGGTCGATAGGTGCCAGACAGAATTTAAACTAACTAGACTTAAATATTGATGTAATGTGTGCTGAAGTTTTGGATTGGACCAATAGGAGTTGAGAAAATAGTTTCTTGTAGCCAGGATTAGGGACGAGAATTGCCAACATTAATCCGATTATTGTAATACGTAAAAGCTATTTAAAATGGGTGAACTTATTGCCATTTATCGGGTTATATTCAGAGAATAGGGTGTGAGCTGCATTGTGCCCTATAATGTTTCGTAATTTCTAACTGGACTCCAAACGTGAAGCCGGCCAACGCAGATTATAATCTGCTCTGCATACACGAAGCTTATCAACGTAATGTAATGATTTTATAGTGTAAGCACTATCTCTACGGCTATGTTAGTTACTGTCGTTGCTGATAATCCTATCAATATATTGTTTCTGATTTTAATAAAATATTTGATGTTAGTAGAGCTTAATCTTTATTATTTAAACATCATCGCGGATGTGGTAAAATGAATCCCTGGACTTAATCCGGTAGAAGAATGAAATACCCTTCAGTCTTTCCCAGGATGAAAGTACTCCTGATGGAATGTCTACGTAAAAGAGGATTTCAGCATTTATAACATAATACCTACAACATCACACATGTATTCCCTGAAGGGGTATGCAAGGCTGTACCTATGGTACACCTATATTTTGCCAGTTATGTTTAAAGTCCCATGTAAAAGGGGGGCGAGCCTATTGCCATCAACCGGGCAGGAACCCAGACTCCGGGCTGCTTATGAGAAACACCATATGGAAAATCCAATAACACTTTGCCCTACCCGGGAATCGATACTAGGACCTCATGCTCAGCAGTAGTGCTTATGACCATAGCCAACGAGGTAATTCAATTTGTCAGCCGAAAGAAGTCACCCCTGCTAGACATAAATCTTTCCCATGCCATTAATCTCCAATAATGCTATGAAATCAGAATCGATACTACAAACAAATGAGCACGTGGGTTACCTAATGAAGCTCGTTTCGTTTACATAACCAGATAAACCAGGTATACGAATAATAAATTGGCAAGCACGGCGGCGATACAAGGTCGCCATTAAAAAGTAATTAGCGTACAAAAAGCTATGTAATCTCACTTCTCAGCAACGGCTATCAAGAGGCGAACCGTTATATGTATAAAAAGACCACTAGGGGCATTGACTAGAGGTAATAGAGCGCTGGACAAGCAATCTTCAAGATTGCAGTAATTACCGCGCTTGGGTTGTTTTGCCGGAGGTAAAGAATTAAATCCTATCTATTATACATCTCCCATCCTTTTTTGTGATGAGTTAGTCTTCAGGGATATAATATCCTATCGTTTGCAAAAGAGAGACGCCTCAATACTACAGTGTGTCTCCGGCCGTCTATAACTTTGCGCACATATCCCATCCTAAATCTGGGCGAAAGACAATCAGAACAGCTGGATTCAGGCGTTCTAGAAACAATCTATCGAAAAAATTCTGGCTTAAACCTTGGGAGAAATATCTAGGAGCTGGATACACACAATAGCACAAATGTATGTTTCATGCTATACAATCCTAAAGCCTTACCAAACACGTTTCGTGTGAATTTATCGGCGTATAGTTGCTCAGCAACCTGATAAAATTACTTCGAAGTCTTCACTACTTTGGAACGATACAGCCTTGCAACTAGGACCTTAGCCTTGAAACTATGTATAGCTGATTGTTACGCTCTGGTAAAAACTGATAGTCGCATATATTTTTCACTCACAGTCTCATTAAGCAAAATATTGCGCGATAGCATTTCATCATGTGTGCAGTATTGTGATAATTAAAACTTTGAGAAGGAGAGAGGAAAGGCAACAGGATTGAGACTTTACTGCCCTTTCGGGAATACATAATTATTGGGACCTCCAAAGAGAAAATAAGCAGAGACTTGCAACTCGAGAGGCCAATTGATCATATTTATCTTTCTAAGTGTTTCTGTTATCAAGGTTCTGCGTCATAGGCACAAATCATGACGAAGAATTGGAAAATGTGGGACATGGGGAAAACCCAGATTTTTCGCCAACAGCAGAAACGTGTTATTAAAAACTTGTTATGCCCGATACTAATTGGTGCGTGACGATGTATCGATCAATGGATGATTTCGAATTCTACGTTTCCACAGAACCTAGCAGAACTTTGAATTTATTTAAATTCTGAAGAGTAGTTACGTCATAGTCAATGCGGAACCTGCATAATGTTATCATTTGTGATTCATTGAAGGCTAAGGACATTTTCAATGAACTTGGATATGCTTAGCAATAACATTCTGTTTTGTGTTCGCGAAAATTATGACGTTTTTGTTCAATAATTCGCGCTCTCTAACGGCTTTAATGGCTGTTTTTCCTTAAGTTAAGTTTGTTAATGTTTTTTAAACAACTTCTTTCCTTTACCAGGATTGCGGTCAATCAATGTAAACACGCAAACATTTTTAGTAACTTGACTTTATATGAGTCACAGAACTCACAGATACTTGTCGTCTTCGTTCGTGGTTGGCTATTTTATAAATAACCATTTACGTGCATTCCGTACCTACGTAAGGCGAGCGTGACCAACATTTTAGTGTTAGTTCCTTAGATGGTTTGATAGAATCGTATACTTAGGTAATTTGGGAGCTATCGACACTTAAATGCGAAAGCCAGGGTCAGTCAGTCAGCGGTCATTACTTTTTACGTTTTCACGGCTAAACTATGATTTTTGGCAGGGAGGTCACTTGGTATTTTGGTAACTAACTGGAGAAGGGCATAAAGTGCTAAGGTAATAAAATGTACCGCGTACAGGCAGTGTAGGCACAGAATAAATAAGAGTCCTCCTTATTTAGTCTTGTGGTGTAGGTACGCAGATATGACATTATTTTCTTTCGTTCTGAATAACCAACAAGATAGTAGATTAGATTTGGTCGATGGAAACCCGTAAAACGACGCAACTTGGAAGAGGCCTGGCAGTACACGGCCACATGTCGCGAGAGTAACGAAACTTAACGAAAGTAGAAACCAAAGGCAAACCAGAGACAAAAGTTTTCTAGGAATGAGAGGCCCTAGATGGGTATCTAGGGCCGCTCACCCCTCAGCCCCTCATACAAGACTTTTGTCTAGAATTGTATTTTGACTAGAATCTAGAACGGCGATACCAATCAATTTAATATTAATAGGAAGGTACCTACTGCTTTTGTGGTTTCAATAATTGAGTAGAAACCAGAGAATGGGTAGGTATTTGCCACAAAATAGTGGTTACATGGACCTTTTGGCTAGACGTGGGGATGGCAGGTGAACCAGAGCACTAACGGAATGGTTGCCAAGAGACGGTAGAAGGAGTGTTGGCAGACCGACAGCCAGGTAGGTGGAAGATCTACAGAAGATCGCGGGGAACAGCTGGATTCGTCCAGACCAAGGTAGCATGGCATAAAAGGGAGATGGGTTGACTCAGCAGTGGGTGGAAAAGACTGCCAAAATGATGATGATGATGAACAGTTTATTTGCAACTAGGTTTTGCCCGCGGCTTCGCCCGCGTGGAGGTCGGACTGGTCGGAAAGTATACCACGGGAACGTACTACCCCAGGATGAATAGTGTCCTTTGTACCCAGGACCTACCTGCCACGGTCTAACTGTGTGCCAAATAACATCGAAATCCATTCAGCCGTTAAGGAAATAAACGGTAACAGACGGACTTCCGCATTTATAATATCAGCATGGATTCTAGTTTCAACCCATAAAAGGTAACTTATCTAATGAACTGTTAAATACATTTAACAAATGATTGGAACTATAACTAAAGATTGTCATGACTTCCATACTACATTGGTAATACATAACTCATTTGACTTTGTTTAGTATTGAAATGGGTAAACATTTTCAACAATAGACAGAATTACAGGAAAACTCAGTGCATAGGTATGTCAGAGCAACTACGTTCATACAATCCAATAGCATAGTGGTACACCGTACAGACCAACATTATCCTAATCCCATACTAATATTAAAAATTCGAAAGTAACTCTGTCTGTATGTATCTTACCTTTTCACGCCTAGACCATTGAACGGATTTCGATAAAATTTGGCAAGGAGATAGATGGCATCCCGGGGAAGGACATAGGATACTTTTTATCGACATAAGTACCACGCTGGCGAAGTCGCGGGCGGAAACTAGTTATGGTATCTCCTTGCCAAATTTTATCGAAATCTGTTCAGTGGTGTAGGCGTGAAAAGGTAACATACAGACAGACAGACAGAGTTATTTTTGAATTAATAATATTAGTATAGATTTAATACTTTACACACAAATGTACAGAGGCGGACTTAATGCTATAGGCATTTTCTACTAGTGATCCTTTTTTTCTGGTATAACATGGAATGATGGAACAATACTAATGAATTGGCAGTCATTTAGTCACATAGGTTTTTAAATAAAGCAATCTGCAATGGCTTAAGGAGAGGGAGGCATTTGACCTGCTGGCTACCTACAGCTGCCTATACAGAAAAATTTACAAATCAATTATTAACTTAGGCACAAGTTACATTGAAAAAAATGTTTAATGTTAAATGTTTCATATTGCAACAGCAACTGTGCCCTCATTACATTTCACAATGATATTATCAAGTGCACCATACTCAGCACCTGGCCGGTCTACGAAGCATGCTAATTGTTAACTAACCCAGATATGATACTACTCACTTATAACTGTACTGGTAGCCCACACTACGTGAGAACAGATGAATCATTTGTTTTTTTTTTAAGAACAAGTTTTAGGTCAACCTCTGTGGTATGAAATAAATTGGATAGTACTTGTTCTATTTTATTTTTTAGATTGTAGTGTTTGTTAATGTACTATTTTGTTCTTATTTATTGTGGTTTTGAAACAATTGTTGTGGCACTGCTTGGTTGGATGTTTTTCAGCCAATGATGGTAATTTTAATAACTAGTAATTTTTCCTCTATTTAGAGGAAAATTTTATTTACTATGGCATTTTCTACCAATATTTGTTAAATAAATGTTTTGTTAGAGCTATTATTATTATTTAATAATAAGCTAACCAATAATAGCCGCACGGGTCGATCGATCAGGTTTGCCGCGGTTGGTCCGTGGATGGTTGACCATCATTACATACCAAGATCACCACGATGTTCGTTCCTCGGAAAGCACGTTAAGCCGTTGGTCCCGGCTGAGATTCGTGAATGTTTGACAGTCGTTAAGGGTCGTCTTATATGCCTGAAAGTCTGACAACCAGTCTTACCAAGGGGTATCGTACCCAGTAATTGGGTTGTGGAGGTCCAATGGGCAGACGCTCCATGTTATATACTGGTTTTCAGCTGCATCCGGTTAGACTGGAAGCCGACCACAACAAAGATGGGAAAAACTAGGCAGATGTATATAGGTACCTATTATAAATTATTTCTTTGTTCTGTCAGAAATAATTATATTGAGAAGATTGTTATGAAATCTAAAACTAAATGAACCTTACTATTCTAAATATTTATATTTAGCTGCATTTGGATCAACTTCTAGTTAACCCTAACATACTTGGTATACTGCCAAGAAATAGTGGATGTATAAAGTTGTATGTTTTGAGAATCAATATATTTTTATAAAGTTAGCTTTGTTAACAAATGCTTCAGAGCACTATTGTATGATCTTTGTGTTCAATTGATATAATTGGATAACATGCATGAGAATGTGTTACATCTCAGTACTCTTGCCAAGGCTATAGTTGGTTGGTTTGGATGATTATTTTTACATACGAGGGGTGTTCAATAAATAGTGAGAATGCGATACATTCTCCTTGGAAAGAAAAAAAAAAAATACGGGCAGGGATAGCCGAGACACTAGCTATAATGATAATAAAAAAACAATTGATGGCACATCCTCCATAATCACCAGACCTTGCTCCAGTGATGTTTACCGATTTTTGCGGTTAAAAGAACATCTGAGGGGCCAGAAATTTGAAGATGATGACGCAGTAGTCGCCGCCGTACACGATTTTTTATGGGATCGGAAAGAAGAGTTTTTTAGAAAGGGAATTTTAGTTTAAAAAAAAAGTTATACAAAGTGTATAACCCTGAAAGGTGACTACATCGAAAAATAATTGCGTCATACTCATTCTCACTATTTATTGAACACCCCTCATACATTAAAAAACACACACCATTTTCCCATGGTCACACAGCTATGCACTGATAAATGTTTTATAATTTTTTCAATTATCTTTATTTATCTTATTATTTACTAGCTGATGCCCGCGGCTTCACCCGCGTTGATGTCGGTTATGTTTTACTAAAACCTTCCTCGAGAACCACTCTATCCATTGGTGAAAACAGCATGAGTTTTTGAGATTTTTTGAGAGAGTTTTTGAACAGATAGACAGACAGACTGCTGTCTGTCTATCTGTTCACGAGAAACTCCTCCTCAGTAGGAGGACTTTGATTTATAATATGTAGTGATGTACACACAGTAAAATATAATTATAATATGAGTACAAAGGTACTGCTTACTACAATAACTTTATGCAATTTTAAATTATTTTTATAATAATATAATATATTTATTTGCATAAAAACACGGTATACAAAGATGGTAAAAAAGTACAATTTAGAACAAAACATGTTTTGCCAATATAATAATCAATTTATTTACGGTTTTATGAATAATAGTGGTGTTTAAACTTACAGGTGTTTAAAATGTTGCTCACAGAGTTGTTGAGATATTTTCAAGAAATAAATAGGTATATATATACATATTCGACACTCCTTTGTTAGATCTCATATTTGATCATCAATATTGTTTCCATTAGGGTTCCATTTTAGCAGTATTCCAATATTAGCCTGATAATTGCTATTCTACTACTGATGTTACTTATAAGCTGTAAAAGTATTTGCATAATCTAGTCAAAGGAGAGGCACAGTCAACAAAGCATGATTATCAGCTATTCAAGACAGATATTTTGGTAGAACAAATATTGGGTAAGTAATTTGTTGATAGTTGAACTTTCCTGTGAGACACTAATATACTGTGACTCAGATCACTTTGTTTGATTTAGGAAGCAGTGAGTTATTGTTTGTTTCTTGTTAAAGTTGATTATTTTGTACACAAACATTTAATGCCATTATGTAGGATATTTTTGCTAGAGATAGTTATGTAGAGATTATGGCTTATTAGTATTGTTTCAAAGAATGCTTAAATAAGGTTTTTCTATGCTGGTGACAATGAAACATGAACTTAGGAATGGAATATGATTAACAATACAACTGTGGGAAAATTTATTGACACAATAATGTAACTATAGTGATAAAGATAGTAAAAATAACAGAAACAAAGAATCATTTGAGTTGTAGGAATTTATCAAACAACACTCACTTGAGGTGGATGAATGATGAGAACATTATGAATCAATCATTCACCTTTGGCGACGAAAAACAATAAAACACACTAACTTGGGATCGCCGTCTCGGGAACTCGGGAATCCCACAAAAAAATATTGATCACAAGAAAATTTCACTGAAGCACTGGCACAATCGTAAATAATAAACTCAAAATAGGAATTTCAATACTATTGAATGGACACAGGTTACGCGATACGACCGACTTGGCAGTATTCCATATGATCAGTGACGGAGCGTACGCGCGCAGCGCCTTCGATGCAACACTAATAATTAACAGCAATTGGCAGGCGCCCGGGCGACGAACACGAACAATGACCCCCGCCAGATGATTCAATCCATATACTCAACTCATAATCTAGCATTTGCTCAGCAGTAAGATAAACTCACCGTCATGACATCACGCGAAATAACTCGCCTCCTTGTCTTGCCGAGCCGAATAATGTACCAAACAATGAAGCCACAAAACCAAACCAATAAAATAATAGTCTAATTAACATAGAACTTAACGCCCGAGTTCGTGACAACTTAACTCCGTTTAGTTATATCTTTTTCTATGAAATTGAGCTATTTAAATTTGTGTATTTATTTTTATAAAATATTTGACAACAAAAAACCCTTCACTCAACATGGAATCGGAGAAATAACTGTGTTGCCATATTTATCAATAATTGCTACCTAAAAATAGTAGTAAAAGATTAAAAGAAAAAAAACTAAGTGTAACTTTTCAATCGCAGGTTCGATTTCCGCACGAACCATTATTCTTATTCTACTGTTTGCATTATATTAATTAGGGCGAATTTCACCAAACTTTTATACTGAGTGTCTTATCCTGCGAATAAATTTTGAATTTTTGACAGTTTTTCCATACGAAAACTGTCAGACGACAATTTTATTCCACGGATAAAAGATATCTGACTATGATGAAATCAGCCCTAAATAAAATCATCTGCCTAGCCTTTTTCCCAACTATGTTGGGGTCGGCTTCCAGTCTAACCGGATGCAGCTGAATACCAGTATTTTACATGGAGCGACTGCCTATCTGACCTCCACAACCCAGTAACTGGGTAATACGATACCCCTTGGTTAGACTGGTTGTCAGACTTTCGTGCTTCTGACGACTCGTAACGACTGTCAAAGATCCACAAATGACAGCCGGGACCAACGGCTTAACGTGCTTTCCGAGCCACGGAGGAGTCTCGATATGTGAAAATGGTCACCCATCCACGGACCAACCCCGGCAAGCGTAGCTTAACCTGATGGATCGACCCGAGCGGCTGTTATTACTTAGCCACGAGCCCTAAATAAAATAAAATAATATTTTTAAATGGCTAAAGATACTTGTTCAAGTATGGCTGTTTGTTTATGTGATATTATTGTGAGAGTTGTAAACCACCACCAGGCACCACTTGTCGCGTACGTACACCTCTCTGCTAGACGCCAATGAACTAAATTGACTCTAAAAATAATAGTATAAACAAGAAAGAAAACCACACTATAATGGACATAATTTTATTGTATTTTAGCAATACATAACATTATCTATACAGACTAATACGAGACATTCACAGTTATCAAAATATCACTAGTGTATTACTTCGCCTCGCCGAAGTTGAAACGTGTACGCCGAACTAAAGTTACTGCAAACGCGACACAGATGCAGCATGGACAACAAAATTCATTTGTTAACAAAATATTCGTAATATAAATAAATAACAACCTATTAAAAAAAACTTTGTAATCGAAATAAGGCTAAACAAGTTCCCGATTTGAAAAAATATAGTATTGATGCTATGTTAGAAGTTAAATTGATGTCAATAAATTAATGAAATGTAATACAATGGAAATATGGGAATATGGGCTATAACATTGTAAAATGGTGGCTACAGACATGGACAAAGGCAATATTAGCAAACCATTAATTAGGTTATTTTATTGAGGTATAATAGCATCTATGCTAAGTGCATTAAGGTATATATTAATAGCCAAAAGATGAGCTATGTATGAGCTAATAGGGCAGACATTGATGTGGAACAGATGGAGCCACTAAAGGGTCTATAGTTTTATCGATTCTCAACATTTTCTGACTGGCAACCCCGAGGTGTTGCCATCCACTAAAATTGACAGTCTCCCCTATTAGGTAAGTATCTAACTATTGAAAAGACAAAATCTGTATCTTCCTTCAAAACATTATTCACTGATAAACCTTATATTTGCCACCCATGACGTTATTCCCGTGATATTAAACAGTGCTTTATTCTAGCACTTTGAATGGTAGCGGTGTGGTGTCTGCGGTGCCAGCAGAAGAACTAAAGTAAGGTGATACATCTGATAGGTAGTTTCGCGGCAATAAGCCGATGAGGAGCGCTATTTTGGCGGCTATCGGGGCCTTCTCTTCGTCATCAATTATCCTGTCCTGGTCTGGCATCACCTAGAACCATAAACGAAGAAGGTATTAAGAATATTTCAGGCGCCAAAACGCATAGACGCTGTCAGGAAATATAATCAATCGGTAAGATTTCTTTTAAAGAACTAGAGCTTTGAAAGCGGGTAGAATTTGTGAGTTTATTGGTTGCAGCAATATGAGAAAATTTACCTTGTCTACGATGTGCTTCTGTATCAAACCATCTGAGCCTACGTAGAACGTAGAGAACCCGTCATACCATCTGCAAAATAAATAACAAACTATTCATCTGTATCTGCCAATTGTTGTACTATGGTATAAAAAACATTACCCTCCTTCTGGGGCAGTCGGGTAAAAATAAGGTGCGTTTCCACTGAGGTAGAGACGAGCGGAGCAGAGACGCACACGAATTGACCAATCACAGACGAGACAAAGAATGTGACGTGGATTTCAAACAATGTAATTTGGAGGATTTCATTACAAAACGCACCTTTAAGTTTATTGTAATGCTAATACTCACAGTTCCTGGTCTTTGAACACCTCCTTCATGTTCCACAGTTTGTACTTCCAGAACATGAAGAATACCTTGAGCCCCGAGATGCCCTTGATGCGCCACCTCATCCTGCAGACAGATTCGTTTGTTTAGTAAGTATGCTAAAGGAGATCATTCACCCTCCATATATTTTTGCGCTAAATGTGAAAGTACCGGCCAAAAAAAAAAAAGCTTTATTCCTAAAGATTACGTTTTTCTCTTCATTTTTTATTACTACAGCTATTACTATAATTAGATTAATTATTTTAACAAAAACATACTGAAAGCAGTATTTTTCAAAATCGTATAACAGCGCAGGATATTGCCCTACAGATTTGTTCCAATAGTGAAAAGTGAAGAGAATAACATGTTCTAACTGAAAACATTTTGTTTTTGTTTAGCCGGCATTGTCCTCATTTAGCCCAAAATGAATGATGATCTCCTTTAAGCCTCGTACATACTGGCGCGAATAGTCGCGCGACGCGAGGACGCGACGCCGCCGCGTTGTTCGCCGTGAAGTTTTCTTAGATTTTTTTTTGTTAAAAGTCGCGTCGCGCGACCTGTATGTAAGAGCGTTTATGCTATTACGAAATTGTGTTTGCGTTTCCGAGTTTGATAATAAGCATTGAGCGCAAAGGGCGTATACACAATGAGCTTTTATAGGACTACGCGGATAAACCATTGATTGGTCTGTGTCCAGTTAGAAAATAGGGTAAAAATGTATAGATTTTTCTGAAGTGAGAGAAATGATCTGTGAAAAGAAAAGATGACCCACAAAACACTTCTAATGCTACGACGTCATATACGGGAAGTTATTGATATAAATAACTGTTATCAGTCAAATGTTCATAATGATAAGAACAATATTATGTTATCAAGTGTTTACTTCGTAAAAGAATATTGGTGTGACCTGGATTATTCTTTGGGGTTATTCCATTTATCCACGTATATCCATAACATATCCTAAGGTGGATTTTACTATGTCCGAGAATCCACCCTATGCCTATAAATTCCATATATCCACCATCTAGGTGGATACCTTAGGGATAAATGGAATAACCCTATTCTTTGGTACCTACCTGATATTGAACAAGGTCTTTTTATTTTTTTGAGGGTGGGAAATCATCCAATGACTTCTCCCGCTCTGGGTGGAGCGGAAAGGCGTGTCAGACTTTTACTGACTAAAACCCACCCGTGCTCCTTCAGTTGCCTGTTGCCAAAGTCCCGGTATCCCTTTCGGACTAACCCGCAACCCTGGATTGATCAAGGTCTTACATACAATATGTTGAAATGAAACTCAACCAACAACTGTCATCTTGACACTAGTCTGTGGTCGTATCGCATCAAAGCTACTCTGTAACATTGTTCTTTTCAATATATCAAACTTTTATACCAAGTTCCTTATTAAACAATCAGTTTATATCCTACATGGTAGCAGAGCGTGGTTCCGATCCACGGACCTCTGCTATGAATTTGAAGGGTTGCCTGGCCTGTTTCCCTTGTAAGCATCGGTAAAGTTCCCTGTTAAGATTTATGGTGCTTGCGATCTATTCTAAAACTAGCCTCCTAATTCAATAATGCATACTACAATTCGATAGAAAAGCACTTTCAGTTTTTCTTAAGAACTCGAACAAGAACTTTAAAAAAAAATTACCATGTCTGCCCAGCCGTTCTCAAGGGATGCGCTTACCAAAAACAGCATTTCATTTTTATATACATACAACAGAACTACAAAGTACTGCATGACATAAATCATCCCCAATCAGATGCCTTCAAGTCACGGCAAAACATGGAACTCACTTGATAGAAGAATCTTCAGGATGGGCAGTGATCTTGATGACATCCAGTTTAACGTAGGCGAACTTCAAGTGTCCCACCGTGCGCAGCAGCGCTACCTGCTTCACGTAATGGAACAGACCTCTGTGGAATAACAAATAGTTTCACGTCAGACAGTAGTTTGAGACCTTATAAATTCCTAATAGAAAATCCCAATAAAACTTTGCCCGACCCGGGAATCAAACGCAGGAAACTTAACAGTCGGACTTGCGATCACGAGACCAATGGAGCAGTACGGGCAGTTGCAAGTTAGTTATCCCCCTCTACAAATCTTGCTGATTAGTTTATATTACCTTACTTTACACGAGCCATCGTCGTGCCAATATGAAAAAGAAGGAGGGATCCGGAGTAACGTAAAGTAAAAAGATGTAAATAAGACATCACAGACAGACAAATAAAAAATCCGGAGTCACACGTAATCTGTTCGATTTATGCCCTACACTACAACGTATAACTCAGACATCTTCTTCCATCTTTACATACCGAGACTCCTCCGTGCCACAGATATTATAATACTACGTCCGTGCCTCGGAACGTTGGTCCCGGCTGTCATTTGTGGATCTTTGACAGTCGTTACGGGTCGTCAGAAGCCCGAAAGTATGACAACCAGTCTTACCAAGGGGTATCGTATTACCCAGTTACTGGGTTGTGTAGGTCAGGCAGTCGCTCCATTTAAAATACTGGTATTCAGCTGCATCCGGTTAGACTGGAAGCCAACCCCAACATAGTTGGGAAAAGGCTAGGCAGATGACTACAACGTGTAACTCAGGATTTTTAATTTGTCTGTATATGATGTCTTGTTTACATCTTTTTAGTTGATTTTTTGTCGTAGTTGGGTTTTAGTGTTATTCTGAGTTATAACTTTTATTGCACTCCATAATGAATGTCTTAGATACCAACTGTGTAATATGTTACTAGTTGAGTAGTTATTCATATTACCGTATTTGTCAACAAACAGCCTAAGCCCGTTTATATTATGTAAAACAAGCAATCCTATAATCGAAGGTCGAATGTGAAGCCATAATGAGCAACTTAAGTTATCGACTCTGTTGAAGTGCAAATAAAAAATTACTGTGCATAGAAACAAAGGCTATAATTTCGCGGTTTTACGAGTTACGAGGACCGCATATGATTTATTATTTACATAACATAACATCACGCCTTGTTTCCCTGAAAGGTTGCGCAGAGGTGTACCTGTAGAGGTGACATTTTAAGTCCCATGTAATGCCTATTGCCATCTACCGGATTATTTATTTAGTTATTGCAAAATATACACAAATCATCTAAGTAACTGATACCACGATACTGCATAATGACACCTTGAATCTTTATGGGTGTAAGCAATATCAGTGCTGACTTTTACAGGTTCATGGGTCATTAATTTATGTTTTCTCGAAGAGCACATTAAGCCGTTGGTCTCGGCTCATTCATGGATTTTTGACATTCGTTATGGGTCGTCAGAAACCAGAAAGTCAGACAACCAATCTTCCCAAGGGGTATTGTATTACCCAGTTATTGGATTGTGGAGGACAGATAGGCAGTCGCTCTATGTTAGACTGGAAGCCAACCTGAACATACTTAGTTGGGAAAAGGCCACGAAGGCAGGCAGATTGATGGGTTGTTGGCAAGAACATATATTTACTTACACGGATGTAGTGCCTCTGATGTTGTTTACAAACACCATGTTTGGGTGATAGATGGAGTAATCCAGTGGTTTCACGAACAGATTCGGCATCTGAAAAACCAAAGAGCGTACTTTTTTAAAGATTTTCGTATGCATTCACATTTTTGCTTATCTTCTTATAGTTCATAAAAAAAGATTAGTGTCTGAAATGGATATTTTGTTTTGTTTACTGACCGTAGCCGACAGTGTGTGAAACACTTTCATGAGCTGCTCCTCCTTGGGCTTGCCTTCGTGGCTAGGTTCGACGATTGGAGCACTCAAGGGGTTAGTCGATGAAACAGTACCGCGGCAGAACGCAATCGCGTCGCGTTCGAACTCCGAGAGGCAGGTTGGCTCTATGTCCTATATGGAGAACACAAACAAATATAAATATTTCAAACAAAATAATATTTTGTGCAAAAACTTATACTAGCAAAAACAAAATTAAATTAAGAATTCAACACTTAAACACTGCGTCTCAAATTTTTTTTGAAAATTGTTTGGTTTTCACAAAATATGAGCTAATAGTTCCAACTGCAACTGTCAGCTAATATATTAATATATTAGCTGACAGTTGCAGTTGGAACTATTAGCTCATATTGTATGAAAACATTTATGACTGTACATTCATACTCACATTACTATATTTAGTTAAATCTATATCACTGATATTGGTGTATGGAACGTCAAATGTATAAGGAGGCATTTGCCTCTCTATATAATCATCAGACGTTATTCTCAAGGTCTTCAGCTCCACATCATGGCCATATTCATTTTCACTACTGTCCGTTCTGCAGTTTGGTTTATAGTAGTAGTTGAAATCGGCTTTCTGTTGTTGGAGACGGCCATTCACTGCCTCCTCGTGGATATAAATATCGTCGATGTTGCTCTCTGTAGTACATTTTGGTGCTGGTTGACAACTGGATATATGTCGATTTAGGAACTGTAAAATGATGTTTTTGATAAATAACTCTCCTCTGCCTGTTGTGCAGAAATCCCTCTAACCTCCATGATTTCAATGGGGCAAATAACAGAGTTGTGCAGGTCACATACTAGTTGTAACTGCCCCGTTGGTCTCGTGGTCGCAAGCGCGACTGCAGAGCGTGGGGTCCTGGGTTCGATTCCCGGGTCGGGCAAAGTGTTATTGGATTTTTCCATTAGGAATTTCGTAGTAACAGCCCGGAGTTTGGAAGTTGGCGGTGTGATACCCCCGTGCCTCGGAAAGCACGTTAAGCCGTTGGTCCTACGCCTGATCTGTCTCCGGTCGTGTCGGATTACCGTCCCATCGGACTATGAGAGTGAGGGAAGAGAGAGTGCACTTGTGTCTGCGCAAACACTTGTGCACTATAATATCTCCCGCGCCGAAGGCTAGTCTCCGTTGAGATTGGCCGCCGTGGCCGGAAATACGGTCTGGAGGACTATTAGTTGCATTGACAAGAGAAGATGAACATAAATAACTCTCTAATATATTATGTAACATCCATGAGACATTTTTTAAATTGTCTGTTAGACATTGTAAATTGGGTCAGTGGACTTTATCTCGCAGTGATATATCATATTCACTTGGGTCAGTGGGTCGTCTTTGGGCAAAGCAAACTGTTCGGAAAGGGGGATTTAACCAGCACAGTTTTCTTCAAATTGTGATAGGATTTGTGTGTTATTAATTAATACAAAAAGGGCTCTATTGTACACAATATTTGATTAAATATTAGTTTCTATTGTACGATTACTATTGATTTAAATTATCTCTGCTACTTATCATTTTCATATAACATATGCTAAGATCAGTAAGATAGTTCCATAACCTACAGTAATAAAATGTTAATAAATGCTTTGCACCTGTAAGTGCACAGATAACAAACAACAGCACTTCCTGTCCTAACCTAAAATACCTTTTATTTATAATTAAACTGTATGAATCAACAACAATAATGAAGCTGGTAAGATGCCAAGACGGGTGTAATCCCAGTTTGTAAACAAATAATATTAAGTCGGTAAGGCAGGTAGGCAGGCAGGTATTTCCAGTGTTTTATAAATTGCATTGAACATCATAATGGATGAAAATATGATCATGGACATTACATGGGAAAGTCAGGATTTTTTGTATGGAGTATGAGACCTTGCATGGCAAATATTATTTATGTCAGTAAGTCTATGTCAGCACCACGTGAATCGGTAACAGTTCTATTCCGCATACTCTAATTAGTTCAATGTCAAGGAGGAAAATACAGTTGGCGATATAAATAATTATGTATTTTTCAAATATTACGTAACAAGCTACTACATTACGGTACATAAGGAAACTAGAAAACTATTTAAAAGCACAGAAAACTAAGCATAATACTCACTTCTTCCAGAAATTGTGTTCGCAATGGGATTTTTCGACACAAGCGGCTTGAGTGACTTTTGGTAGAAACAATGCCGTTTATAGGCAATATTCTTTGAGAAAACGTACGTAAACAAATAGACATTTTACTACAGTACGGTCAATCAATCCGAATTACTGGAAATTCCGATTTTTTTCGAAAATATGTCGTAGAAAAGTCCCGACATAGCGCAAAGAGATTGACAGTCGTGTTTATTTTTAATTTTCGAACATCTGTTTTAGCACCGACTTGATTAATTCGGCCTTCGATAAAATTCGATAAATATTGTTGTGAAATTAATTTTATTTTTAGTGATTTTAAAAGCTAAATAAAAAAAACTTGTTTTACCACTGGATTGTTTTTTTCCTTACTACTAAATCATAGATTACTATTATATATGTACTAAATGTTCCAATTAAAAATTAAATTTCATCTGTTCTGTGGTCTCTGGTTCTCATCTGGGTACGTCAAAAATGTCACAATGTCAAATGTTTGACAGCATGTGATCGATTCGATTGACTTTTTAATTTCTGAACGAGTAATTTGCGTTGCAACTAGCGAATTTTGAAAAAAATTGCTTTATTTTAAAATATCGAGGCTAGTTTCTCATTTATTCTATTTATCAACAAAAACTACTACCGGTTATGAACCTTCAAAGAGCATTTCAGCGAGTGTACGGCGTTTTATTAAACGCCAATGTGAGCACTGTACGTATGCAAGGTTTCGTCATATTATTTGTTTTAAAAATTAAGAATATTTGGATCATTTACAGTTGTTATTTTAATCTAGCTAACTCTCGCGATAAACCGAGACCCTAACGTGGGTGTATTGAAACTTGAATCAAAGAAAACGGTCATAAATCCACAAATAAAATAGTTGTAACACATACCTGTATCTGCTTTAGCATTAGCATTTTTTTTTTATAACCTGCGGTTTCTTTTATTCTGAGCTAAACTAATTTAACATACTTTCTATTTTTAGTCAGCACCATGTCGTTATTCAGTCCGTCTGAAGCATACAAAGGAGGAAATAGACGCACACAGAGCCAAAGTGATGGCTAAAGGTTTGCCAGAGCGGAAGCCTCTGCCAGGCGTCAAGAGCATAATACTTGTTGCCTCAGGAAAAGGAGGGGTGGGGAAGACTACTACTGCTGGTTTGTAGCATGCATCATGTATTTATCAATTATTTGCTGCTCCACATATATTATTCTTTGAGTAGATTTCTTAAAGTCTAAATGAGTAAGAATGTATCTGAGAAGTCTGAGCATAACATCACGCCTGTATTTCCCCAAAAAATTTAGACAGGGGTTTATCTTAGTACACCCTCCTTTCGCCAGTTATGTTAAAGTCCCAGGAGCGAGACTATTATTTTATTTATTTTTATTTTATTTATTTAGGACAACCAACAAAGCTTACACCAAAAAAAAGACATGTTAAACTACCCATACTATTTTTACAAGTTATAGTGTAGCCTTAATTAAAGGCTGCCACAGCATGCATTTATTTAACATAGGAGTATGAAACCAAAAAAAAAACAGATTTCACATAATAATAGTTACTAAAACACTGACAATTATTGTTACATGAATCCAAGATACAAATACAAAAAGATGAAAAACTTACAATGAAATGCTGGCTTAGTGGGATTATTTCTATAAATTCAATAAATTTTGTTTGACGTTGTGCCAACCAATAACAATAAAACTAAAACAAAAAAGAACAAACACAATCTAAATCTCTGGGTAAGTGAAAAAGACAATAGGAACTCCAGTATTATAGTATTACTATTGCCATCAAACGGGCACAACTCCAGACTCTGGGCTGCTACTGAGAAATGCCAGATGGAAAATGTGTAGTGTGTTATTGGACAAACTAAACTTTACTAGAATAGGTTCAATTTAAAATACACAGTTTTCTAACGCAACATGTTTTCTTCTTACATTCTCCCCCGTCAACCATCACACTATCATTTGCTTTAATAAACAAACTTACCGTTCTGTCTTTGCAGTGAATCTCGCATGTGCTATGAAAGTGATTGAACCTGACAAGGAGATTGGTCTGTTGGATGCGGATGTGTTTGGTCCCTCTGTGCCCCTCATGATGAACATCAATGGGGAGCCCATGCTGAATGATGAACACCTCATTGAGCCACTGCTGAACTATGGAGTTAAATGGTGAGGGTATAAGCAGTGTCTGATAGTAGCCTCTGAACAGTAAATTTGCTCTTGACCAAATTAGGTCATTTTGAACACAAATGATAATGATAAATGAAATTTATTTCAGTAAATTTGCTAAAGAAAATCACTTTTACACATTAAAAATAAATTATATTTTCAAATGAGATGAGTTCAGTGTTTCCTATTTGACTACTCTGAGAAGAAAACATAACTTCTACTATTGATACGTAATATTTTACACCTATCGTAGTTAGGCAATGCATAGCTTACATAATAATTATCGCCGGGTTAAAGGCAAAACCAATTATTTAGTCCTAAAAAATCAATATTAAATTTTCCGTAGGAGCATTTGGAAAGTTCGTTATTAAAATTAAGTCCTTAGTAATAAAATTATGTCAGTCGCAAATGTAAGAGCATGTTCTATAATTATTTGAGTTTCCGACGGTTACATACTAAACACAAAAATTAACTTCATTTGTACAAAAAAAAATTAAAATAAATTATAACCCCCCCTTTTAGTTGGTTTTACCTCTATAGTACAAATACAAGCCTAACTGGAAAACTAATTGTCCTGTTTCTAACAGACTTCGCATTTACGTTAGTTAAAGTATTGTTTTGATATTTTGCTTGTAAGGATGATTGTCGAAGCTTTGGTTTTGAAACAATTTAAAAAATACGAAAAAATAGTTGGTTTTGCATTTCTATTTCACAATAGATGTCTTTAAATGTAGAATGCAAAATGGTATTAACATTAAAAGTTGCTGATTTGTTTTGCTTAAATCATTAAAATTGTGTAATCTCAGCCAGTATAAGAATACACTCAGAAAATAAAACGTTCAGGTAACAAGAAGAAGCATTTATTTTATTGTTTTTTATATTGTATGACCATAAAAGTTTCCATAATCTAAACAAATAATAATTAGTCTTTTAAAATGAATTCTAAAATAATTAATCCCTCAGCGTCATTCTCCGAGTCCTCTGATTCTTTAGAAACCTTAACATCAGGTATAAGATCCACTTTTTGGCTCTCAAACTTTGGAACCATCCATGATATTCGTCAGGAATGACTCTTTTTTTTACGAAGTTTCAAAAGATCGGCTTTTTTTGTTTTTGAAAATCATAATGGTTCTTTATATAACGGGTACACCGGTAGGTACAGTATCTGTGGCAAACAGGAGTCATTTTTGGCTTGTGGTGGTGGTTCAGTGACAACTTTTTGGACTGGCTCGACGTGCTTAGAGAAAAATATTCAACCACTCTGTAATTGAGTATGTTTGAGTGTTTTGGGCCGATTCTATGGTGCTGTGCATAGAATCGACCTCCATGTGTGAGTGGACCGATTCTAAAAATTTGTGTTCAAACACAAACAGCCCAAAACAACACCGGCCAAATATTGGTTCCTGTTTTGTCCACCACATGTGTCTGAAACTAACGAAACCTCGTCGATATGATCGGGGATTTCGCTTAAGTAATGTAAAATTATCGATCCAATCTTAGAGCTTCCTTCCACGCATATCAAAATGCTTCATTTGGAAAAGCGCTTTCATAAATCGTCAGGTTGTATAGTGAAGGTTTTCTGCAATAATACAAAAGACCTACATCTCCAATAGGGATTTACAAAATTGCCTGCAAATCAAATCAAGTTGGTTTCTTTTTGTGCTCTCTCCTTTTCCCTTTGTTTCTCGCTATTGCATGTATCTTTTCTTTGAAAGTGCTGTTTATACTCTTCTTCAATTTTGGTTTGCTCTATGCTATCCAAACGATGATACTTGGTGCACAAAATACACTGGTCTTTTTTGAGAACAAAAAACCCTAAGTTGAATTCGGTGCAAAATACATTTTGATATGTAGCCTCCGACACGGGTGTAACGCTCTCCTCTCTCACTTCAATTACAAAAATGTATGCATTGTATGGGGAGGCCCATACAATGCTTACATTTTTGTAATTGGCAGACTGCAGTCTAGATATTGGCGTTTAATATCTTGGCGCGGCTTTCCATCATATGGAAAGATTTGATATGATGCGGACGCCCGATTTCTTCAGCTTTTTTTACTGGCGTTTTGTTTAGGGGCTCGTGTCGTCCTCGCGGATCACAATCTCGAGAATAAAATCCCATCGCATCTCGACTGCTTCTGTAATAACTGAGCAGAAATGCACAGAGTTTTGCAGACGAAGTTTTGGCATATCTGCGATTTACGCAAAAATCGAAAAATACACTATAAACCTCGTAGTTCGCTGCGCAAGATTCGAATAAATCCCCGTAAAGCTGGTTATTATAGTTGGTATTAAATTATTATAGTTGGTATTTCCTATTTAAATACCAACTATAATAATTTAATTGATTTGCTTCTAGGCAATTCGCTAAAAATAAACCGAAAAACCGAATGCCAAAATCGACTATATTTAGATAATATTTATTTAGTTTGAATGTTCAAGAACAAAAGGGTCCTAATTAAATATATTATTTTTTACCATTAGTAACTCAAACGGAAGGTCTTGATATTATTGTAGGATTAAAACCCACTAAAAAAGTTTGGTATTTTTTGCACCTTTATTTTGAAATGTTGCGGGCAAATTATTACGAATTATTGGTTTTTAATTCTCTAAAGATACACTTTCTCGATTTATTTGTTTCTTAATTCAGCCTATTAAGAATATAATCGGTTTTTACATTCAGTAACTCGGGAACGGTAAGTCCTGCGGTTTAGTTGGTTTTACCATTCGATAAAGAATCAAATGCCGATTCGAATGGTATACACGGTGATTTTTAATTCACTGTTAACCTTTCAGGGGGTGAAAGTACTCATGATTATAAACAACTTTCACTATGGGAACAAATACAAAAAAGCAAAAAAAAAAAAAACAGTTTCATACATTTTCATCGGGTAAATATTGCATTTTTGTATGAAACAACCGATTTTTTTTTCGAATTTTCAGTGTTGGTCTTATAGTGAAAGTTGCTCTAAATCATGAGTACTTTCACGTCCTGAAAGGTAAACAGTGAATTAAAAATCACCGTGTATTAAAGTGAAAAACTGAAAAAAATGGCAGATAGTCGGTTTTGCCTCTAACCCGGCGTTATGTTATCACTTCCAAAAATAATTACTTTATCTGTAATGAATACCTACTGCAGCTAGTTGGATGTCAGAGTTTGTCTATACACAACTCTAGAGTGGTAACTTGACTGTGTTATCAGTACAAAGCAATTGCAAGTGTAATATCACATAAAGTAGACAGAGCTGTAGCTTTTTCACATCCTCTTTCCCCCTTTCTAGATCCACCCAAAAGTAGGCAAAGCACCCCCTCTGATCCACTATGGCTAAGGCCATGATAAAAGCTATAAATTACTCTTTCATAGTAATCATGAGGACATCATTTTACTTGTCAACATTCCAGCATGTCAATGGGCCTCCTAGTATCAGGAGAAAACGCCGTCGTATGGCGCGGTCTGATGGTGATGCAGGCACTAGAAAGGCTGACGAGGCACGTGGCGTGGGGACCACTGGACTGCCTCATCGTAGACACTCCACCAGGCACTGGAGACACGCATCTGTCGCTCGCACAGAACTTGCCTATAGATGGTGAGTGGTTGTCTTTTGTGGTTTAGAGAGTAAAATGTGTGATTTGATAAATCAAGGGTGCACTAGTCGATGTAGTTATTCATTTTCAGCCCATAAGATTCGTTAAAATTAGTGTTGAACGTTAGAATTATTTCCGACTCAAATAATTTGCAAAAAATTTAAAATTCTTCTTCCGTACAGCGCTAGATAATGTCGGGATAAGTAGATATAATTTTTAATTTACATACACTGTTGATCGAAGATTGTCAAACATGGGAGTAAACTTCATACGAAATTTAGTATGGAAGAATGACCGAGTAATTAGCGTAATATTACAACAGATTTCCCAAATATCTTCAGGAAGATTCATTTGTAGTTCATGCGAAACTTACCTATGTTATATCATTACTTGTATTGCATCACTCTTTTTCACGTGGAGACCATTTATTTGTACATACTTACATTGGTATTTTTTTCTATACCTTCTCAGGAGCATTAGTAGTAACCACACCCCAGTCAGCAGCGCTCCAAGTCACGAAACGAGGAGTCAACATGTTCGAGAAACTTAAAGTTCCTATCCTAGGCCTGGTGGAGAACATGTCACACGCCATCTGTTACAAATGTGGCACAAAGAACTACGTGTTCGGCAACGATACGAAACAAGCCGCTCATCAAATGGGGCTCGAGATCATTGAGAGCTTCGAGGTCGACCATAACATGTCTGAATGCGTCAATAGCGGGAAACCAGCCATCTACGCACTGCCCGACAGCACACACGCAGAGAAATACAGACAGCTAGCGAACAAAGTGTTCAAATATGTAGAAAATAGGGATAAAGACAAAGACAAAGAACAGGCGAAGGCGAAAGAGTAGACGCACAATATACCAAGTGATGTGTTCCAGTAGTTGTTGAGTTAATTGATATTATATAACTATTATACAAATAAATGTTTTATAAAACTGTTTGGTGCCCTTTTCTCAGACTTTAGGCACAATCCTTATTCTTACATATTATAAAACAAAGTCCTCCGCCGCGTGTCTGTCTGTCTGTTCGCGATAAACTCAAAAAATACTGCACCGATTTTCATGCTGTTTTCACCAATGGATAGAGTGGTTCTCGAGGAAGGTTTTAGTATATAATAACCGACAAGCACGCGGGCGAAGCCGCGGGCATCAACTACTTACATTCAAATTAAACGATGCGAAAGAATGAACAGAGTAGTTACTAGTTTAGCCTACCAAGGTTTGCATATTTGATTAAGGTTATAAATAAACAATATAAACAGTAGTTTAAAAAAAATAAAACATTTTTATTATATAAAAATTTATTCGGAACAATCTTTTCAGGAATCTTTATCATCTATGGCCAAACTGAAACTTAAGAAAAATAAATAAAAAAATAATAATACAAAAATATGTGTCTTTTAAATACTTTAGATAAATCAAATAATTATTTATGTTTTTATGACTACATTTTATTATAAGGAAGATGAAGCACAAATCTTCGAAATGTGTTACCAAAGTTTCACTTATGGCTACTGGAATATTAAAATTCATAAAAAGAGCATTTGCTTTTACACTCAAAGATCTGTCGTCTGTTCAGTCAGTAAGTACAAAATAGATATATTTATATATAAATATTTACATTACATTGAATCACAACAATAATTAGAAAAAAAAAAAACGGAATGAAATGTACGGTATAGCAAATGAAAGTGGGTTTACGTTCAGTCTGAGTAAATACACTTACACGCGAAAGGGCCCCGCGGAGAACATATAGGGTTATTGCTTATACGTCAGCCTATTGCTTATCCATTAAGGGGATGTAGGAGCGGTCATTTACAATCAAATTACCCCTTATGACTCCTATGCAAATGTCAAAAAACAAGTCATTTGACATTTTAAATTTTTATTTTCATGCATATTAAAATATCAAATGATTGACAATAGCATAGGGGTAATTTGGTTGCAAATGACCTCTCCTACATCCCCTTAACGGATTGCCGACATTTTAACCAATAACTCTGTATATCACGTCTACGCGGCCAGGAAGATGGTTTACTATTTTGGCACGCGTGACCGCAGCATTGCTTGAAGTTGAACTACAAACATGTTCTCGATACGCGCACTTAATTTTTGTTTTACGTCGTCAAACCGCGCTTGTAATCAAAACTCAATGTAGTGACTCATTGTGATGCTTTTAGCAATTGCAATTCGGTAACATATTTAGCCAACATCATGCATAGTATATGCGACACTAATAATTATTTAGTAAAAAAATGTTGCAGCTATAGCCGCATTCTACGCGGTAAGATGTAAGCTAAATATTATGTTAGGACTTTTATTTTTTAGCTTTATAATATCAATGTAGGTTCTAGCACTCTGCAATGCTGCATCCATGCGAAAAACTTCGGAATTCACAACACTATCTATTCAACAGTGCCAGGTAAATACTATCTATCATAAAAATTGACAAAATAGAAATTGGGACCGTTTTTATATCGGCTTATTATCAAAACGCAGCTAAGGTCAGTGACCTGATCGATTATTATTTACCACAGTTTATTGATCGACCAAATACGTGCACTTTTATATAAAATTTTGTGTATGACACCAAATGTTTAGTGTTGTGGGCAAGTTGCTTGAGAATTCTATAAAATTCGTTAACAAAATTCAAATATATACAAAACCATTTTGTAGGACTAGAATCCTTATTATTTAATTTTGCGACATGCATTTTAAAAAAATCTACGAGAAATTATGTTTATCGGGAGTCATAAATGGCTTTTATAATCGGCTCATCAGTTAACACCTTATTATTTGCAGTTACAATTTCATAGCAAACTCCTTAGATCCCACAATACTTAATTCTCAATAAACTAGATACAAAGCAACCTGCCCACAACACGAACAGGACACTACAGGATATGGAAGTAAGCTCAACGTTCACAATTGTCGCCGACTAGTCAGATTGTCACATAAAAACACCAAATTGTATGAAAAAAAAAATTCTTTCCTTTCGCACCATAACATCTTATGATTAAAATATCAAATGTCTCTCACTGTGCGTACATTGTACACACTGGTTGGATTCTACCACTTCTTCTTGTGTTCGTCCATACTGACGCCGCCCGGCCCCAAGTAAACGATCATAAGGAGACCGCCGATCACAGATAAGGTCTGAAAAGGAGAATAACAAAGTTAGTAGGTTCTCACTTCTTTCTAATCTATTAGTAAACCGTCTCAATGGTGGATCAAAATCATAAAAAGATTCCTTAAAATGAACTAGAGGGCTTTGAAATGAAATGGTTTATTCTGTAAACAGGATATCGGAATCAATATTACACGTCATATTAAAAAAAAAATCTTGAATGGAGTCGACATTTCCTATCTGTCTATCCCTGAGAAGAAATGGCGAAACTAACTCAAAGACTCTTAAAGTCCAGACATAACCTTGGTCAGGCCATATAAGGACCATGTAGGTTAGTTTCTGAAATGATCTTTTGAGGAAAGACCAGACATAACCTTGGTCAGGCCATATGAGGTACATCTAGGTCAGTTTCTGAAATGATCTTTTGAGGAAAGACCAGACATAATCTTGGTCAGGCCATATAAGGACCATGTAGGGTAGTTTCTGAAATGATCTTTTGAGGAAAGACCAGACATAACCTTGGTCAGGCCATATAAGGACCATGTAGGTTAGTTTCTGAAATGATCTTTTGAGGAAAGACCAGACATAACCTTGGTCAGGCCATATGAGGTACATCTAGGTCAGTTTCTGAAATGATCTTTTGAGGAAAGACCAGACATAACCTTGGTCAGGCCATATAAGGACCATGTAGGTTAGTTTCTGAAATGATCTTTTGAGGAAAGACCAGACATAACATTGGTCAGGCCATATAAGGACCATGTAGGTTAGTTTCTGAAATGATCTTTTGAGGAAAGTCCAGACATAACCTTGGTCAGGCCATATGAGGACCATGTAGGTTAGTTTCTGAAATGATCTTTTGAGGAAAGACCAGACATAACCTTGGTCAGGCCATATAAGGACCATGTAGGTTAGTTTCCGAAATGATCTTTTGAGGAAAGACCAGACATAACCTTGGTCAGGCCATATGAGGACCATGTAGGTCAGTTTCTGAAATGTTCTTTTGAGTCCTGACCTGTTCAGTCAGTGCATTTGTCAACGTAATCGTGTAACTCAACTCAGTTTGGTGTAATCAATCAACTTTTAAAACCCAGGCGTGAACAAGCGATGACCTGAGTGGAATGCACATCAAATAAATGTATTGAATCAAAGTCAAAGTCACTTTTGAACGTCAAATACATAGAAAATGTTTGAGGTAGCATAAATTACAGCCTCAATGGGTCGCAAGTCATCGCATCTTCAGAACAAAAACATAGCGGCTCGCCTGCAGTAAGAGTTAGTTTGGTGTGTGCTTGTTTTAACACAATTTGCAAAGGGAATGTAGGAGGATTTTGAAATGTTTTGCGTAATGGCGCGGCCTTTACTAATGTGCCTTTAGTAAGCATTAGAGTAATGAAGTTAACAAATTCACCTGGAAGAAGTCATATTTGAGGAAGTCCCTGAGGGGCTTGTAGGAAGGCACGGCCCACCACGCGTTGTGGTACAGGTTGAGGACTGACAGCACCACCACCAGCATCAGCGCCGACAGCTTGGTGCGGTAGCCCACCGTCACCAGGATCATCAGGATGCTGCCCAGCAGGTCTTGCACGATCTGGAAAGTACGACATTGAGATCATTATAATTAGAATTTTTTGCTGTTGGCTGTAAGTGTCAATGAATATGTTGTTTATTCTTGTCCGTTCTTCTCCATAGGAACCTACTACGCTTTGGAATGGGCAACAAGCTTCATCTGTTTGACTGCCCAACTCTTTGAAAATTCAAAAGTATTGAAAAGTGCTATAGTGCGATTGAATCTTTTGAATTTTTAGGTAAGCAACACACATGATAAAAGTTTAAAAACCGGCCAAGTGCGAGTCTATAAAATCTATAAAAACGGCAAAAAAATCAAGTTTGTTGTATGGATTTTTCGCCCCCGTAAACCCCTTTATTGCAACTTTCATCGAAATCGTTCGAGTCGTTTTCGCGAACGTGAAATTATACAAATATTGCTCATTTAATAATATAGGATATGACATGGGTAATACTATGGTTTCTTAACATGCTAAGAATCCCAAAATTGTTGGCCTTCATCGTTTTCCAGCGTTACAAATACAGCGTTACATATTTATTTAAATTCTAGTGTCCATAAGCCTATTTAATAAGCTGTCTGGCTTCCAGCCTTGACTTACGGAAATTCCAGTAAAATTAAAACCAGTTGGTAAAAATCGAGAGTGAATCGAATATGCAAATACAAAACCACCATTATGTTAATCGGTCAACTATTTATAAATTTCCGCAACATCGGTAGGTGATTACGTGACGTCATTTTTAGCATCGGTTGATGATGTGATCCGAAGTGTTCAATGAGTTTGATATGATGATAATGTCACCTAGTTTTAATACTGATCATCGCGCCTGTAATCTCCTAAGGGTTAGACAGAGGTGAACCTATATGTAGTACACCGACATTTCGTTCTATGTAATAGTGGGCGAGCCTATTGCCATTAACAGCGCGTGTGAGCTTTGACGAATTAGCAGCCTGCACTGCCCCCCCCGTCTCGCCGCGCACGCACACATACCTCAGGCGGGGAGCAGCGGAAGGTACATACCTATAGTTGAATATGTTGCATCTATCGCTCCAATAATCTCCCTCCGGCAATGATTTCTAGCACAATTTGTAAAAAAAAAGAATTTGTAGGTCAGACAGGCATTTCAACTAACCTGCAAGAAGGAATATTCGAATCTCAGCAGTGTGATGAACATGAAAGCCAGGAGTATTCTGCCAGCGAGCTGCAGGTATGTCTTAGGTTTGTTCTCTCCGAGTGACGGCACGCCAGCGAAGAGGCTTCGCCCCTCGGCCCGGGCCTCCGCTATCACCAGCAGTAGGGCTCCAATCAGCGCCAAGTTACGCAGCAAGAACTGCATGTCCCATAATATACTGTAGGCGAAGGTCTGAAAGAAAATGTTGTGATTAGAAAGGGATAGATGACATCTATACATATTATAAATTAAAGTCGCTTTTCGTGTTTGTCTGTAAGGCCGCGTTGTTCTTCTAAACCACGCAACAGATTTTGATGAGGTTTTCATCATCGTTTAGAGAACTTATTCCGGAAGGTTTATGTGTATAGTACATTAATATTAAAGTTACATATAACTAAGAAATCTGGCTGTTTTGTCAAGTCGTGAAAACCGTGCGAAGCAGGAGCGGCTCGCTTGTTTATAGATAAGAAGGAAACAAAAGAAAGTCTTCCTTTAGATTTGTTGAAATCGGTTCAAAAATACGAAGTAGGTATCAAATTCTCGGTCTGGAGGAAGAACAGGATCTAAACCAAACGCAAAAATGGACATTCTATTCAATCTCATATGGTATGGTCTTTCAAATCCATACTTATACTGTCAAGAATTCAGGGTTAAATTAAATAACCTAGCGAAACAGCCGATCTGATAGCTATCGATGAAGTACAATAAAAATAAGTAAAAAAGATTTGATGTATTTTTTGGGAGTCAACGATTTCTGATAATATTGTCACAGAATAAAATTAAATAAGATCCTTATAGTCTTGTGGTATTGTTCCTTGCATTTATGGTTGACTGTTTTCTTTTGTTTTATCGTGTTTGTATTCCATATGCCGATCACGTCTGTGAAATTTACACAAAAATAAACAGATTTTTACTGTGATCTATGAGCCTATACAAAAAACTATCAAATTAATTTCGCATCCATCATTATTGCGGAGTTTCGCTATTTAATTTAATTAGGCCTTGTATAACAAGTAAATAATGCTCTTGTTCTGGTTCTATGTTCATTTGGTCTAAACCCACCTTTACGATATCACTACCCGTTTGCCACGTTCCTATCATATGAGATAAGAGAAACATTTTATCATTCCAATTCTAAATCTTGACTACCGGGGAGCAACCGATGTCATTCGCAAATAATTAATTGGCAATTAACGTTATGTTTTCCGACGAGTATGCATTCAAGGACACGAGGGTTAGCATTAAACGCTTACGTATCATGATGCAGTAGTCAAAAAATAATGCAACCTCACAATGATAAGGCCTCCAGAATTTTTTTTTGACCTTTGTTAACAGGAAATATGACGTAAAACAAATAAATGGTCAAACTGTTTCGGTTAAAATGGGAACTGAAAATAATGTTAGTCATTGTTTCTTAATGGGATAATGACCCAGAAGTGAAGCGACCGTGACTCGGCCACTACCATTTACAATAAACGTACATGATATGACGTACTTGTGTATGATTGAAAAGCATCGGAATATAATAAGCACGGCACATAGATAGAATCTCACCGATAATAACGGATCAAATTCGCCTTCTATTTTTAAACTTCAATAGTTACTATGTATTGTCTCAAATAGTTCTGTGTTGGTTAGAAACCTCATTTGAAAACCGCGGTACAGTCGATCGCACGTTGGTGTTAGCACTTTGTCCTTGAGATGCCTTGAGCTAGGCTAGATAGAATAAGAGGCCAGCTTAAACTTACTGGTTTATGTTACCACAGACGTGGGGCGTACTGTTTGTTGTACAATACTGATACGTTTTGCATAGTCGACTCTGTTGTATTAATATTAACCCCTCAGTCTTAACTTCCTTATCCCTTCTTCAGACCTCTTCCATAGCCAGCATCTGTTGTATCCCAGAGAATCTTAACGTAAGTAAATTATTTTAAGTGATTGGGTTCCTTACCTGTAGTACAACAATGAAGAACAGTACTCCACACGCGATGTCAACCTTGAGCCTGCCCAGCACCATCACGCAGCCGCCCAGCTGTCCAACTAAGTTTATTATCTGTAAACAATACAACAAACATTCAAATATTTGAAACGAAACAGTGACATTAGGTTACTGTAGTAGGTGTCGAAAGTCGAAATATCGATATTTTTTGTTCGATATATCGATATTTTCAGGCGATATTTATTATTTCGATATATCGATGTATCGATATAAAATATCAAGTATCGAAAATGTATCAAAAACGATATATTTTCAATAGCAACACCATTGTAGCCGCTGACTAAAACCGCTGGAATTCAGAGCCGTAAAAAATATTAGTACATTTTTCCTAGTTTGGTATTTAAACGATTATTAAACTTGAACTACATAAAGGATTTTTTTTTTTTTGAAAATTTCACCGATATATCGATATTTTTTTTTCGATATATCGAAATCGATATTGATATTTTTTTTAAATATCGATACTTTTTTACACTTCTTGCATCCCTATGCCAAACTTATACCTCGAAAATTCGTTTAAATTGAAGTTATTACTGGTTGTTATTTACAGTTTTCACCACACATACAAGTTATTGGTCGATACTAGTAGTTACACATACAAATCATAAAATTCGGTTAAATTACATAAAAATGGAGTAAATTAGATGTTTTTTTTTTTACCCCGCGTTTATGAAATAAAGGGGGCAAGAGTTCATAAGGCTTACAAGGGCGAATGTGAAAACACTGAAAAACTAAAAACAAAAAGATTTCAAAACTCGCAAGAATAATAGTTTTTTTTTTATTTTCCAAACATTTCCGCCTATTTATAGGACTGTCTGTCTCACTGCATCAAAACATTTCAATCATTTTGTCAGCTCAGTAAAACCGTCACGTATGAAGGAGAATATCAGCCTGGAGCCTGGTGCATGGTGCTATTATAATCTGATCAATCCAATTTACTAATGTATTTGTAACGTCTTTAATTTTCAGACAAAAGCCTCCAGTGGGTAATTGTGTAGGCTCCCATTTGGGATAATACGCGTTGAGCTGACGATGGACAGTTTGGAACTCTAAAGATATCGTGCGCGTTACATTTGCATACGATTCCAAATTATCCGCGGACAAATTATCCATCGTCTGCTCAGCTGCTTATCTTGCAAATGTGTGTAGTAGTTAGAAGCACAGTAGTACACTAATGAGGTATGGTTACATGGACATAATTACAGTATCCAACCTTTATTAAGGGACATCGAGATTTACGCCAAGTACGGCTTTGAAAAGCGACGTCACTGTCACTCAATAGCTGTGTGACAGTCTGTTTCTGAAGCTTAATGTGACTTAGGTACAATGTTCTTCTTGACGTGTCGATTTGAGTCAAATATTGGACCAGAATGACCAGAATGTTCCGAGAGCTCTAACATTAGCTACCTTTAAATACTGAAAGGTGCAGGTGGCTGTGCATGGTGGGCAAAATAGGAGGTGAGACATATTCTATGAAGAGGCTCCACACGGGCACTATGTTTGGGATAGGTAGGTCGCGGCCACCCCAGTTGGCCAGATTATTTCTACAGCTGCCAACCTGGGCCGGTTCAGAGATTTCCAGATTGGTTCGTGTCCAGGTGAAACCGCACAACGATAAGAAGGTTTCCCAAGTGGTCCGGTGCATAGAAAACGACGCACCAATTAAAAAGCTACGCACAAAAGTGGAAGAGGCGAAAGTGGTGTGCCAAAACGGCGTGAAATTATGAATGTATGTTAGGCTCAAACACCGAGAATGGAAACGAGTGAGAATTACACCGGCACAGATTTCAATATTCATTCAATATCAATCTGCGTAGCCTTTTCCTATGTTTGGGTCGGCTTCCAGTCTAACCGGATGCAGCTGAATACCAGTATTTTACATGAAGCAACTGCCTATCTAGGCTCCACAACCCAGTTTCGGAGTAACACGACACCCTTGGTAAAACTGTTTGTCACGCTTTTGGACTTCTGACTAACCGTAACAACTGTTAAAGAGCTATGAATGACACCCGGGACCAACCAAGACACGATATTGTAATTCATTCATATTACACTATTCTCGGTATGTGGCACTATAGTAAAACGGACTCAAAGTTTGTTGAAAAACTTAAAATCCGATAAGAGTGTTTGTCGTTGGTCTTAAAGGCGTTTCTTCACTCCTATTACTGGCGAGGTCATGATTTCAATAAGCATGATTTATGCACATGTTTGGGTTTTTTTTTATAAATATTATATACTAAGTATATATATATATATATATATATAATAGTGTATACTTATTACTTAATCTTTTTTCCCGAGACACATAATGTGGGTGAGTCACGGCAAGTGATCCCGTTGTTTCTCTAGATTCCTGGTATACTAGGAATGGTCAGTATTTAAGAGCCTATACTACCTCAGCTTAAATTCGCTTTATATCTCTCTCGCACCATACTACTCGCGGATTCAGTGAGAGCGGGACGGAGAGCGATGCTGGCGGCTCCAAGCCTCGAATATTTTAGGTAATTGCTTATTACGGTGAAAATATAAAACAATAATTAAAAAAAAAAAACATAAGACCTGCTGTATAGTAAGTTCAGTTATTATGCGAAGTTTCATGATCTAATTTGAAGTAATTTTTAATAAAAAGGGTTTATAGTTCGGTTTAGAGCTAACTTTGTTTTTTTTTTAAAGATAATTTTTTGGAAATAGAATAATGATGGTTTGGGACATATGACTTTTTATCCCGGTAGCAAGTTCCCGTGGAATAATATTCGAACTCCACGTGAGGGAAGCTGCGGGCAATAAAGGCCTAGTGGCTAGTGGCAAATAAATCTTATTACAATGCTCCCGTATAAAACCGTGTAGATATTTAGTTGTATTTATTGTTAATCGATTCCTCCTACTGTCGAGTAATTGATCCCAGTAGTCGCAACTCGCAAGAGTCTGATTGAGGAATAAAGAAAACGATTAAGTAAATTGGTTATGTTTAGGATGTCGTTAATCAATTTACTTATTGATGGAGTAATAAAACACGTGTTTAATTTTAGGGGGCTCTACGAAGACAACATATTTTGTGGCTTCCGGTAGTTTCTAGAGCGGATGTATGTCTACAAACAAGATGATACTAACGGCCAGTTTCTTCATCAAAAGTAACAGTCACTAGTATTATAATATCTGTGGTAACAGTAAACTGTTCTTCCGCGCTGTTGGATTTACAACACTCGCCTCAGCGCCGAGGATTGAAAATAGAACAGTGCAAAAGAACAGTTCACTGTAACTTTGGCTGTTACTTTTGATGAAGAAACTGGCGGTAAGAGGATAGAAAGAGGATGGAGCTAAAGAGATCCCAACAGTGAGACTTGTTCACACACATTTTAATCATCATTCACCGTGATCATTCATTCATTTTCATATTTTTTTTCATACATTTTGTACACCTTGTGTAAGTATATACAGGGTGTATAATACGTATGTTTTTCTTTTTGATATTCAAAGGACGGAGTCTATAAAAAATAAAGGATGAAACAAAGAAAAAAAAAGTGGCGTTTTACCTTTTAAACGTTTATTGTATTAGCACCGTTTCTCCAGGGAATGCTAAGTAATTTTATACGAACAGTGTTATACTAATAACGTTTTATTTAATCACCAATCTACAGTAATCTACTAATACTCGTTAGTAAATGATATTTTTCAGTAGGTAAGTTAAAAAAATATTTATGAATTCCTAATGCCGTTAATTCTCAATTCTAGTTTGACCAAGTTCTCAACTATAAATTCTCCATTCAGAAAGCGGTCAGATTTCTGCAGAAATACTTCTTCGAATTAAGCAATTTATTCAAAGTTCTTGGGGTTATTGCTCAGTTGTTCGCACTGGCCAATGCAGAGTGTAGACTACGAAGCAAAAATGAATTAAAGTGTCATAACAATGCAAAACAGAAGCTATAGTTATTTTGGCAATCATAACAATGCAGTAATTTAACTAATTATTTACAATAGGTGCAGGGAGCGGGTGCGGTGCCAACTAAACAATTAATTTAATATTGTACAACTTACTAATGCATGCTGCAATTATAAACATACATTTTAATTAGGTAGTTGTCTTTGAAATTTACAGTTTAGTAGAGTGCGCACTAATTGCGCATTTTTATGCCGTGATTCTGACGGCACTTCTTGCCAAGTACATATCAATCTGCCTGGCCTTTTCTCAACTATGTTGGGATCAGCTTCCAGTTTAACCGTATGCAGCTGAAGTAACTCAGTAACACGATACTCCTTAGTAAGACTGGTTATCAGACTGGCGGGCTTCTGACTACCCGTAAATGACTGTCAAATATACCGCACCCTAATACTACATCTACAACGTACTAAGAACTCGGAATGCATGTTTTCTTCAAAATTTGGGTAGCCTAGGAGAAGCATTAGCTAATGTGGGCACATATTTATGTTTTTTTTTATGAGAGCAAATTCCCATCATGATTATGTAATAAAATACTTACCATAATTTGAGAGAATCTAACTAATATTATAAACGCGAAAGTTTGTAAGTATGGAATGGATGGATGGATGTTTGTTATTCTTTCACGTAAAAACTACTGAATGGATTTGGATAAAATTTGGCAAACAGATAGTTTATAACCTGGATTAACACATAGGATACTTTTTATCCCGATATTCCCACGGGATCGAGACTTACGCGGGTGAAACAGCGGGGCGCAGCTAGTGAAGTTATAAGTTTAGGTATAGATAATATCTGGAGAGATAGGTAAATGACTTGTGCTATTGAAAAAAAAAATTTTTTGAAACTGATAATAAGCAATGATAACTTTTAATTTGATACGGAACTAGATTTATCAGGTATTTAGGCATTTCCCAGTGACGTAGTCATTAGTAATGTGTTATTTGGATATTCTGAACTCTTGGTCATCTGAACGCTATTGTTGCGCAAGCGCTAGAAAAAGTCGATTCTTAACATGTTCAGAATGTGATCACTATGTAGTAATAATGAATGTGACATTGGGTAATAATCCGCTTATTAAAAGAAGAATATTTTAACACTAATTTGTCTGCAACATACCGGGTTTCTGCGAGGATTTATGCTGACACAATACCCAAGTAACTTAGAATATTCGTCAATCGCCCCGACGGATGTTTTAGTAGCTTTAACATTCCAGATGAAGCAGTCGCTCAAGAGAATCACGAACTGCATAATCAACCTATAATGTTCCCACTGCAGAGACACCGGCCTCCTCTCTTTGAGTGGGAATGGGCTGTAATCTACCACGCGGGCCCAGTGCGGGTTGGTAGATGTCAAATATCTTTAAATATTTTTCATGGACATGCCGGTTTCCTCACGATGTTTTCCTTCACCGTTTTGAGAGCAGTGGTGATGAAATTATTTACACAAAGTAAAGCGCTTGGCTAGGTTCGAACCCACGACCTACAACTCGTAATTCGGGACCGTTACCACTGTAACTGGCCACTCCATGGCCAAGAGACCACGGTGGTTTCCACCACCGTGGTCTCTTGGCCATGGAGTGAGACAATTTTTGAAACAATTGTACTAGTGTTGCCAGCAACACTTGATGATGCGAGGTGTTCTTTTGTTTACCATGAATAAGGAACATTAGCATGTTGCTAGCAACACTGCAAGAACATTTCACGTTGTCACCAATATTGTTTGCCTCATCATTATAAACACGTTTCAGAAACCAACTTGCACAACTTTTGTTTCCTAGTGAATACGCGGCATTTAATAAAATCTGTCGTCTACTCACAACAAACATTGTGGCGAGGAACTTCCCGCAGCCCCATGACATGTCCATGTAGTCGCGCTGCTCGGACCACTGGAACCACATGCGGAGCCCGTCCTCGAGGAATGTGGAGATGAGGCACAGACGTGCCACCGTTGGCAGCACATTCTTGCCTTTGCGGATCACCTGGAGAAGAAACAAAGGATTAATTGTCGTTTTGTATCAGCACAAACTACGAGTACCTAAACTGCGTTCGCGCTTTAATTTCCAAACATGTAAACAAACACGTGCTTTTGGAAAAACAACTTTAGTACCTACACCACCACACAAAGTTCAGTCTTATGACTTTTTCAATTATTATACTAGTTACTCTGAAATCAAGTTAATTTACACTAGCTGTTGATATTTGTGTACGTGAAAATAACTTCAATTGGAAACAAGGATAGCCTTTGATGAGAATAGATGATGTTGTAAAAGAAAAAAAGAAATATACTGCCCAGCACGCGTAGCATGACCACCATAGAAACGGGCTTTGTCGACGGAAGAATAGACAAAATGAAATGAAATGAAATGAAATTGTTTATTCTGTAAATAGGATATTGGAATCACTTTTACACGTCATATTAAAAAGTTGTAAAAATAAGCTAGATGAGGTCGGCGTTTCCTATCTGACTACTCTGAGAAGAAAGGCCGAAACAAACTCAGAGGTCACCGTCTCCTTTAAAGTCCAGACATAATCTTGGTCAGGCCATATGAGGACCATGTAGATTAGAGTCTGAAATGGTCTTTTGAAGAAAGAACCACACAGATTTGAGTGGACCTGTCCAGTCAGTGCAAGCATTTGTCAGTAATAGTGGAGCTCAACTCAGAACTTAAGGAGCTCAACGACTCGACGAACAATACCAAAGAAAGGACATTTGGGTAGGTCGCATAAAGTTCTCAAATTGCCAGACCTTCGCTAAAACTAACAGAACGAAAAATAAATATCCACATAGTCCTCACATTCACAATAAAACAATACTTTACAAGTAATCATCATGTCATTTTTTATATAATATTCAATAATGTCAATTTGTATATAAAACTGGTAGGTATATTTTTATGGTTTTCCATAATATTCAAAATGTCACAATGCTTAGCAGAGCGAGCAGCTCAATCCCATGCATTTTTGTCTTCTAAATAATCTGAGATTTTATAGTACCCTTTTTTACAAAGTTTGGTTTTAATACAGCTTTTAAATCGTTTAATGGGTAAGTTTCGAATATCTAATAAATGACAGATTCACAATCACAATCCGTTATTTTGTCTATTTATTTAATTCCGTGCACCGCAGGCATATTTTTACACAAGTATCAGCTCGTAAACACCCATTTAAATGCACCCAAAGAGTTACTGATCAAGACTTCTTCATCGAAAGTATTCGGCTTCGCCCTGGATTAAATTTAAAAAATCAAACCGCCGTTCTGCTGCGCATGAGCATAGACCTTTACAATCGTTTATGTGATTAGCACATGTGGTACAATAGCGTATGTTTCTGCCCATCCTCATTAGTTTGTGTTAATCGTATCGGGTATAATCAGCACAAAAGTCGACGTCTCTACAAGACGTTGACTTTCGTGCTGATGATCGTTATAAGGGCAGAGAGCCAAGAATGATAAGAGGCAATGACTTGCTGTTGAAGTGCAAATGTCGAATACCTAACAGACATTGTTCTAAAAATGTAATAAAATCCAATATGGGTATACAATCTGAGCGAGTGATGTCACCTGTCCTGTCCCATTGAAAGAAAGCGAAACTCTCGTAAATTAACTTTAAGTATATAAAGTGTATTTTTATTTGACGTAATAAAAATACACTTTTCATCAACGTGTGCAATACCACAGTAGGTAGGTACCTACAATTACAGTACATCAACAAATTTAATTCACGTTAAAAATACACATGAAAGAAGCCAAATACTTGCATCTTCTGATTAGTTACTAGCCAGCTAATTCGTGCGTACTTTAGAAGCACGTATTAGCAAATTACTCGAGTTTTATTACACTGAGTGCAAGAATTCGTCACCGGCACGCGATTACAGAAGTTGTTACAACTTTATAACTCTACTCATTATTAATTTGAATAAATGACATTATAACGCCTATTCGAATAAAAATGCCATTATAAGCCTATTCGAACGAGTGAATCATAACAGGATGGCACTTACTTTGGGATTACGATCAATGTAGTGGAAAGAATATTTTACCTATACATCTATACATTTTAGTAAATCTGTGGTCGAGGCGTTTCTGTACAAAGAAAAAAAAAAGTATGTGGAATGTCCAAGAATAACCAACAGATGCCATTTCTACCATGTTTGGAATTTTTGTCTGTTTGTATGTTCTGTTGTTTCATTGTTCTGTATCACCTAAAAAGTACGAAATCAATATGGTTAACCTTTACACTCAAATATTGTGTTGTAACTCGATGTTTCATTTAGTTTTTGTTCCATCGCAATCGCTTCAAAATATATAATAATATGGATTTAAAGTATTCAAAAAGGCTAGGTACTTTTTATCGACATACCACGCGGGCGAAGCAAGTAATAAATAAATAATAAATATTATAAAGAGGAAAGATTTGTATTTTTGTGTGGTTTTTTTTAAATTTGTTCAACTTGATTTCAAATATTATAGTTTTTCACATATAAATATTCTTCTCTCAGGGCATACTGGGCTGCCAAGGTTGCGGGTTAGTCCGAAAGGGATACCGGGACCTTGACAACAGGCAACTGAGGGAACACGGGTGGGTTTTAGTCAGTAAAAGTCTGACACGCCCTTCCGCTCCGCCCAGAGCGGGAGAAGTCATTGGACGATTTCACACAATCAAAAAAAAAAAAAAACATACTGGGCTGTGTGTTTTGCAGTTCCATAACTGGGACTCTGACCAAACAATTTGGTCTGAGTTGGGATTAGAAGTTCCTAAATATAGGGACTATCCAGTTCAGTGGAAAAAGGAAGAGGAGGCCTTTGCCCTGCAGTGGGCCAAAATAGGCTGAATTATTATTATAGGGACTTCGGACTTCAAGGACACATGGTAAACTAAAACAATATTTAAAAAAAAAAAAAGTAATAAAAACTAAAACCCAACTACGACTTAAAGGTATAAACAAGACACCACAGACAGACAAATTAAAAATCCGGAGTCACACGTAATCTGTTCGATTTATTCCGCCCTAACACGTGTGACTCCGGATTTTTAATTTGTCTGTCTGTGGAGTCTTGTTTATACCTTTTAAGTCGTAGTTGGGTTTTAGTTTTTATTACTTGATTTTTTTTTAAATTCTTTTGGGGTTATAATATATATATTTTTAACATGGTACGATTAAACCATTTTTTTTTTTAAGTTCCTCACTTTATGTCCTCTAGAGGGCGCCATTTTTAATTTAATGTAACTTCACATAGCCTATAACCAGCGGACAATCACGACGCTTATAACGATACCTCATTTGTCAAATTGTGATAAGTGGTTTGGAAGATAGGAGGGAACAGATGAACATACATACATACATACATACATACATACATACATACATACATACATATCGGTCAAAATCATAACCCTCCTTTTTTCTTCGCCGTAGTCGGGTAAAAATCCTACTAATTATAAATGTGGAAGTTTGGATGATGGACTCAATCACGCAAAAACGGCTAAACGGATTTGGATGAAATTTGGTACACAGGTAGGTAGTTTATAACCTGGATTAACACATAGATACGATACTTTTTGTTCCGGTAGTAAGTTCCCGTCCGATAATTTCCGCTATACACGCGGGCGAAGCCGCTATCAAAAGCTAGTAATAAATAAAATTAATATCCTAAACTTTGGCAAAGCCTTCGAAAGCAAAAGTGTTCACATGGATGATGAAGTAACAAGCTGCTCAGTACACTTTCTCCTTTTCTATCGCGACTAAAAACTAGTTTCTAACATAATGCCCACGTCATTATTATGTATATGTATAACAAATATGCTTTATCTGTGTTCTGATATTATTTAATCCTTTAAGGAAAAGTATTTGAACAGTATTGTATATTATGTTGCTCTATGCAAAATACAATGGGGCAAAGTTCATAATATTGTCACCAGATTTTAAGCTCTGACCGAACTGAAGCGAATCCCGCGCGGGATACGGGACGATATTCAGACGATTGTGTCAACTAATTTGTATTGGAGGTGTTCAAACTGATGCCAATAGTAGGTAATAGTTGCATGACTTCCTAATCATTAAAAACACCGACACTTCAGTGTGGCCAGAGCTTTAGATTTGATTAACTAAACTAAAAACTGGGCATGTCATTGCACCTAATTTTCTAAAATAGATCAATCTCATAAACAAAGCTTGTAAAATCCATTGATATGTAAATAATAAACATTTGCATCAGACTATCGGAAGTATAATCTTTTTTCTGGTTTATCAATAACACAGCTTATACAGACTGTTGACTTGGTCAACCCAGACATAATAAGATTGTAAATTAAACGGTCACCGTGACTGAATAGGGGCGTGTACAAAAAACTGCGAATCAGTGCGATGCGAATTCGCAACACAGAAGCTTTCCTAAGAAAATCTTAGGGTACCATCGCTGATTTTTGCGATGCGGAGTCACAACGCAGTTTTGTGTACAAGTCCTAGTCTCCTTTTAGCAATTCATGAAAAACTTTACATTAAAATATTAAATACACTAATACAGTAATGTTTTAATTGCTTTTGTGTTTGAAATTTAAATGAACACTCTTGTTTTGAAAAAATAAAACATGATGACTTTACCATAATTAAATGAAGAATTAAATACAATCAACTGATGAGTTAAATAATCACTAACCATTTATATCTACATCAATAAACTTGATTTTGAAAAACAGTAACATGTTCTTACAGATAAAAATACTTTGCTTATCAATACTAATGTAATACTTTATAAGTTTTAATATTACACCATCTCTGATGAAAATTATTGTGATAATAAAGATAAGATACAGCACATTAGCTTTACATAATTTTTATAATTCATTTATCAATTATAAAAATTATGTACTAATCAATTTCATCATTATGTCCTGGGTTCAATTCCTAGGTCAGGTAAAGTGTTGGCTTTACAATCTAGAATCTGAAGAAAAGCTGCTCCAGAAACTTTTCTTGTAACTTTTACTAACTTTAAGCTGCTATTTAAAATTAAAAAAAACGCATTATAAATAATAATAGATGAAGAAAGATCATACATTATATGAGAACAGGAAATGATAGGATTAAATTCACATGAAGCAAGTGAAAGGTGCTAAAAGTAAAAGTGATGATATTATAGTCTGTGGATCTGGGTAGTGTTAATTTAACATAAAGTATTGTTAACATAATAATATAATAATATGTTATAACACAATGTAACAGAAGATATTTTTAATTGTAAAAAAATCTAATGTATGAATGTAAATGAAGCAATAGGAATATGTAAGGATTTTAGTAGGTTATTCTGTAGTTTATGCCTACCACTAAGGGTATAAGGCGTGATTTTATGCATGCATGTACTGTTGCCTGTGCTGTTGCCTGCAGCTTCACCATAATGGACCCTAATTCTTATTCTAAAATAAAAGTGGCCGAAATTTCCCCTTATAACACCAGCTATTTGCCAGTGAAAGTCTTGTCAAAAACGGTCCAGCTGTTTTGAAAATTAGCCAGAACAAACAGACAAAAGATGCAAAAATTGTTTTATTTATAACTACTGTATATACTTTCATAAATGTGCATTTAGTAAAATGCTGTTATTTTGACATGACAAACAGACACTTACATTTTATTTATTTGTACATGTATAGATGTATGTGAAAATCGAATGAGGAATGTATCTGTCACGGAATACCATCTTTACTATCATGTTACTAACAATGCCAGTTAGGTAATGGAATGAATGAAAATACCCATTCAGTGATAGATAACAAGCTTACTATTAAGATAATAGCAGATATAATTATGTCCAGTAAAAAATACAATTCAGTGAAATGTTTCTATTGAAAAAATATCACAGTTATGGGCTGTTTGAGAAGATAAAGTATGTTTTGCAATAATGTTATATACACATTATTCATGCCCCATAACATAAAATTATATTGTAACAGATTTTTTTTACTTATCTGTGTGTATAGTCAAGAATCAGTCATATTGGAGATTCATTTAATTAAAATGAATTCATTTGAAACAAATATTGTTACCATGTCTCTAACAGTTAGGTAATTACATGAATATTACGGTTAATGAGTTAGGGCTATTTACATTGTGTTTACACTTTAGGTTTTAAAAGTACCTTTTTTTGGATAAATATTGCCCCAACTAGGCAGTATAGTAAGAATGGTCAGATTATCAATTAGAATAACTATGTGCTGGTATGTAATAGAATGAATTTAACTCATGAAATCAAAAGATAAGTAGGTTAAAGGGTGAGACATCTGTATGACTACAAACATAATAATATGCTGTTGCAGTTTTGTCACTGAACATTACCAACGCGTAGTGACACGATATTTTATCTTAACTTGGCAGCCACGCAGACTCATCGCAATACTATTTATATTATCTTACATGTGTATTTCAACTCATTCAAGAAGCGCCAACAAGAAAATAAGTTCGGTGACGTGACAATCCCATCCAAAGTACGTTTTCAATCTATGTATTTCAAACGAATATAACAGCTATCACAAGGAAAATATAAATATGACACCCACCTGATCTGCTACGTCCTCGGCAGTAGACACATATTCGCTTGGAATTTGCATTTTTCAAAGCCGTTTCACAAGCACATTCACTAAAAAATGAAATTTCACTGCCCGTCGGAACCGTCACGTCAGTCCTTCGCCGTCGAATGACGTGTGGACAGTTGGAATACACTTCAATAACTTCTGGCTATTATCTCATGTTTACTGAATTTAAATAAATCAGTTGCATTTAAATTAATTCTCAAATTATTTTAACTATTATATTGGAATAGTTACTGACAATTTAAGTAGTTTTATATTTAAGGAAAAGACAACGAACCGGATGTTTTTGTTTGGAAGTTAGCTTGCTGTGCGATAAACGTCAAACTGATAGGAACGTTTCGTATCATCATCAAAACCTATTTTCATTTTTGATTTCTGAACTTTTTATTTATATCAAACTATAAATCGAACATTTTCAAGAGTACAGACACAGCAAACATATATTTATCAAAAAATCTTTACTGCTTTAGGAAACGGCAGTTTATTAAAAAGACAGATGACCAGATTACTACGCGTAGACAGAGTATTCTATGTCTACGTTACTACGAGTCTTCATAAAAAAAATGTACTCTATGAGCTGTGAATCTACTAGTCTATGTCATATCATATCATAGACTATCACAGAATATGTGTCATTATTGCATTATTGCTATCATACGTAGTATCTCTAAGTAGTCTGTGTTGCTATCTCTAAGTAGTCTGTGCATTATTGTGTCATTGTCATCGAGTTTGGAGGTAGCGATTTCTAAACATTGTGTTGTGAATTATTTATGTGTAGCTTTTTATAAAAATAAGAGAGTAAGTGGACGCTATTTTTGGTACTCTCTTGAAAACTTAAATATTGAATATTAGTAACTGTTAAAATAATAATCTCAAGTGCTAGATAATTCACAGGATAACCTACTTTTCAGAAGATGCTGGAAGTCACTTGTAATGACCGTCTTGGGAAGAAAGTGAGAGTGAAATGCAACCCTGACGACACAGTTGGAGACCTCAAAAAGTTAATAGCAGCACAAACCGGCACACGATACGACAAGATTGTCCTAAAGAAGTGGTACACAGTGTTCAAGGACCACATCAAATTATCTGACTGTATCCTTTTTTTTTAACATTTTGTTCTTCCAGGTTAATCCAATCTAATCATAACCTATTCAAAATCTAGTCTACCTTTCTTGACTGACTACAGGAGACAGAGAATATTCTCATATTATGGGTGTTAACTAGAAATAAATTATTGATGAATGAAAACTATCTTTCCTAACCTGTACCTAACTTAACAAAATTTGCAGTTGTTTTCATAAAAGGTCAATTAAGGAGGGATCATATTACCAGCCTCTGTGTCAAAACAAATATCTTTTTCCTTAACCTTAACCACACAGATGAAATCCACGACGGTATGAACCTGGAACTGTATTACCAATAGGAGCTGATAATGGAGTCTGCCACAATTAAATAATAATGTTAATTCTACTATGTACTTTGTTAAATATAAGTAAACTAATTTAAGACAGAATCTTGATGTTTTCATTTATCTTTTGATATGATCAACAAGTGAAGATTTCTATGTATTGAAATAAAAACATGCCAAATTTTTAATAATTATGATTTATTAATTATACCCAGCCTGGCTTCGCACGCGTTGCACACTCGCCATAGGTGAGTATAATAATTATGCACCTTGGGTTGCAGTAAGTACTTATCTACAGCGCACCTACCTGCATATCTACCCTACCCTACATACCTACCTATCTACTCTACCTACCTAAAATAAAATGTATGAGATCTTCACAATTTCTTTTTTCGTCGATTTTTTCTATTTTTAACCGACTTCTTCAAAAAGGAGGAGGTTCTCAATTCGTCTGTATGTTTTTTTTTGTGTTTATGTTACGCGATTACTCCGCCCATATATAATAGTAATCTATGACTTCGCCTAAATGAATAGATTTTGATGATTCTTTTTTTGTTTGGTAGGTCATACTTCAGAGGTGGTCCCATAATTTTTTTATTAACTTTGCTTGCGTAGTTTTTGAGTTAGCTTCAGTATTACCATGCCAGTGCAAAGTGCAAACGCACGGTTACGTATTTTTTCCACTTATTAATATAGACGATGTTTGTGTATGTACCACTACTAAAAAAATAAAACTATTTACAAAAAACAAATACAGACGAATTGAGAACCTCCACCTATTTGAAGAAGTCGGTTAAAAAAAAATCAGCTGACTTCCAAAAAAACACTCTCGGAAGTCGATGACAAAAAACGAAAATTGAAAAGCAAAGACACCGACTTCCGAAATTAAAGTCATTTTTCACTTTTTAGTGTTTTTTTGGAAATCGGTTGTTTTTTTTGTATTATACGCAGAGTATACTAGCCTATATTTCAAGATTTTTATGAAATGGCAAGAATATAATGTCCTCGTTGTAAACTTCATTCGGTATTTCCGTTTTATTTAGTTTATGTTCGTTCATCAAGCTTCATCAGTTCATCTCCATTCATTATCGTTCATTCATTGGCGGCCATTGTGGTTTACTTTGTTTTGTCAAGTTCACAAAAAACTAAATCCTAAAATAAATCTGTTTTAGTGAATAAACTAAGCTTCCTATAATTTCCTTGTATGAAGACGGTGCTATTAACATTATAAATAATTATTTACATGATAAGTATAGTGTCATAAGTAGTATAATGTCAGAAGTTGAAGGTATGTATCGTGCCAATAATCGAGTGATTAGCATTTGGACGAGATCACTAATGTTTGTTGATTTTCAGAGTTCAACCAGCAAAAGCCTGCAAAGACGGGCAAGCAACATAACGTATTACCAATATGGGGTAATGAACAGACTATGAACCTGAACCCACTAATCTTAGCAAATATACAGGGCTCTAGCTACTTCAAAGGTAGGTAAGCAAACATACCAACGCACAGGAGCGTGGACTTCGTTTGTTCCACTTTATTTTACTTTCATTTGTTACAGTTATTTTTCTGTTACTGTTTCTGACTCAAATCATAAATCGCTCCTCTTGTTACACTGTGAGAGGCTGACATACTTTTTCCCGCTGTTTTTAATTAAAAAGTAATCAAGCGTCTTACAGTGATTCAAACTGTCTATGATACCTGCAGGATGATAAATAACATGATGCTAAAAAGTTTCATCTAAAAGTCAAACAAAGTGCTAATAAAGCATTCTACTACATAAAGAAAATTGCAGAAACAGTAGCAACACAAAGACAAATGAAAATCCTGAACTCTGCCTTTTCCCACAACTCATTGATTACCATTATCTGCAGTGCACCTATTCAAGCTGAAGACATACCATGAGGTGGTTGACGAGATCTACTACCAGGTCAAACACCTGGAGCCCTGGGAGAGGGGGAGCCGCAAGACTGCGGGCCAGACGGGCATGTGTGGCGGCGTGAGTATGTTCAACAGTAACTTTGTATACCTGTTTGTTGTATTGTATTGATTGGGGTGTGTAACCATGGAATTATAACAACCATGAATGACACACAACAGACTATTACTACTCTGCAGTGAATAGAAATCATTGTGATGTTGAGTCATTCATGGTTATAGTGTTAGCTAAATGGATTTGGTTCATGTTGTCCTTATAGGAAAACATGAACCATTTAAGAATAATTAAATAGTATGCAGTAATTGTTTTGATTATGTTAACATCACAACAAATTGTTTCATTCACCATTCATAATCATTATGCATTAAATCTCTATGACATGAAACAAAGCAATTCTTTGTCTATAGGTACGCGGCGTAGGCGCCGGCGGCATCGTGTCCACAGCATTCTGCCTGCTCTACAAACTGTACACTCTGCGCCTCACACGCAAGCAGGTCAATGGCCTCCTGCAGCATTCTGACTCGCCTTACATCAGAGCACTTGGTAGGTATGAAGTACAACATTTTTACTAGATGTTTCTAGCAAAATATTGTATGAGATCTTCTTTCTAGATTATTTAATCAAATGTTGACTCATAATGACTTTATCAAACTGGCAAAAAAGTGTTATCTGACTGACTGAATGGAAACAAAAACACTGTATATTCATTCTTTGTATTATTTTCTTGTCAGTTGGTATAATTTCTATCATTAGTAGATTCCTCGAGAAACTATAATATTCTGTATCCTATATCCCCAGGATTTATGTACATCCGCTACACACAGCCCCCAGCAGACCTCTTTGACTGGTATGCAGACTACTTGGACGACGAAGAGGAGGTAGACCCACGCGCGGGGGGCGGAGGCCCCACCACCATCGGCGCCCTGGTGAGACAGATGCTCATCAAACTGGACTGGTTCAGCACACTCTTCCCCAGAATACCGGTGCCTATACAAAAGCTGATTGAACAGAAGTAGGTAACTTGTTACTCTTCATATACAGATCATTTTTGTGTTGTTTTTAGGCAAAGCAAAATTTTATTGTACTGGAAAATAGAATGAGGTACTCTTGGAATTATTTTTACAATGGCCAAACATGGTTAAACCCTATTGGTTTATTTAATTGATATAGTGAAATTTTTGTTCTAAAACATTCAATGTAGAAATGTGTCATCCTCAAAGATTGTGTCATGCATTTTTACTCATTTATAGATTTTTTTTAATCTTACATTTTTTAAACTTTGTTTGCTGTTTTTGCTTTATGAATGTCATCATAATATTTCACTGTAATGATTCTAGCAAGCCTAAGCGGTCTACAGTCGACAATCCCGCCTTATTGCTGTGTGGATTTACAGGAAATTGTTACGAATATACATTCTTACAGTACAACTTTTTCCTTAATGTCCCTCGGTACACTTCGTGTTTCGTCAGTCGTCGGATTTCTATCAGTTGCCCTTTGCACTTGGTGGGTGCAGACTGGACGCTCTCAATCGACTTGGAATTATATAGAGTAGTTAATACTCTTTTAATTTAATGTAATTTATTTAAAAAATGGGAGGAAATAGTTTAATGAAAATATTTTTACAGCTGTAGTTCACACGGAAATCAAAACAACACAACAATAAAGTACAAGAACTTAGTTCTGAATTCAAAATAAACAAGATAAATCTGGTAATTTATGAACATTGAAATTAGCATTCATTTATAGTCATGTATGTTCGGAAAAATCTACATCTTTTTAGTAAGATAAGTGACAGGCATAACTTTAACACTAGAAATAGGAACAAATTAGATCAACCACGTTTCAGATTGTCTAAAGTACATACTTCTTTTATGGGGTACTGTGTAAAATGTTATAATAAAATACCACTCATTATTCTTCAACTAAATGAGAAGAAATTTAAAACATGCATTAAACGCACACTATGTAGACAGGCATATTATAAGTTGGATGATTATATTGTAGATAAAAATGCTTGGCTTAATGCTGGTCCTGCTCCACAGGCACTAGGGCTTACTAGTTAAAATTTTTAATATTTGGAAGAGTTGCTTCCCCTTTTTTTTTCTGACTTTACAAACTTAAGTTTATTTATTTTTTTCTTTAAATTCTATTATTTTAATCTTTCATGTACATTGCAAATTATAGTTTTGTATAAATTAGAAGCATTTTTTCAATTTTGTAAATGTGAGTACCATGGAGCCGTTTAATATGGTATCATGTTTTATATTGACTTGAAAGAGCATGGCTGATTAGAGTATGTCATACTCACTTAAATGTCTCGCTGATGGTGGCGCGTGTGTTGGATCATTCGGTTCCCTACAAAATGGTTGAGCTGGATGGTGCTGACCCACGTGTCATGTTCGTGAACGGGCGCTGTCAGTTGAGACTGGTCATCTCTCATCTGTCAGGGCTTATTTTTAATCTTATATTTTGAATTGTTTTTGATTATTTTTCATTTGACATTGTTCTCACATATAGAAGCACCAAGAATACTGTACCCAGGATTTTGTAATATCTATATCCATTTTTAAAAGAGTGTCCTTGGAGTTTCTTGCCCGTTCTTCTCCATAGAGATCTACGATTTGGAATGGGCAACTAGCTTCAACTTTTTGACTAACTGACCGATTCTTTGACAATTCAAAAGTGCCTGTAAATGGTTTAATTGAAATAAATGCTTTGAGTTTGAGTTTGAGTCGGAAATGCGATGATTCCCGAGGGACAGTATTAAAATAGTTATACTGTACATGAATAATTAACTTTTTTTATTATCGCTGATAGAATATTGTTACGAACACAAGGCTGGATATAACTTGATGTCTGTGGTATTACTATCTAACCTTACCAAATAACTTGAAAATACTAGGCTAGGAGAGCACAACAGGCAGACGGCCGCTACTAAGCCAGCTGCAAACTTCCGCGGCGGCGGAGGAAGCAGTAATGGCGGAAACAGCGCGGCCGGTGGCGGCGGCGGCGGCGGACCCGGAGCGGGTGCCGGTGCAGGCGCGAACGCATACAACCCCGGCAGAATGGACGCTGATCGGAGAGAGCACGACGACAGAGATAGACGCGATTATGGCGAGGTTGACAGGTAGACATTTTTCCAATTCTGCAATTTGTCTCAATATATCAAAACACTTGATGATCTAGCCGAAGACCATCAATTAATTTATCACCTTTCTTTATATTTCAGGTACTCAAAAGACAGAACGAGACGTGACGAGCGGGAGGTCAGAGATCGCGACCGCGACAGAGATCGGGAGCGAGGTGACCGCGACCGGGACCGTCGTGATCGTGACCGCCGCGATCGTGACCGCCCTGACCGTGACCGGCCTGACCGTGAACGCCCTGATCGCCATCGCGAGAAGTCGAGGTCTCGCGACCGACAACGCCACCGATCGCGGTCCAAAGACCGCCGCTTTAGATAATGTTAACAAAACATAGATGGTTACAATATTGTGTCTTTACGAATGAATAATAATGATGTTCAGGATTTTGTTGTTTTCTTTAGTACACCTTTCTACCTTTATTTTTATATACAATCTAACACTAAAATTATATACAAAACGAAATAAAAATTATTATAGAAAGTTGGGCTCATAGGGCGTCAAAAAATTCTTCCGCATCGCTGTCAGTGGGAAAAGTGCCCAAAAGGCTGGCAGCATTGCCACGTTGGATGGCAATGCTGATTCTTTGACCTAGAAATTGACCAGCCCTCTGGTCACGTGAAGAGTCGACCAACCGCTTGGCGATGTCCCGAAATACTCGATGAGCACTCGGACCCCACGGCCCTAGTGTTTCAACCCCAAACGGCTCAAAAATATAGCTACCAATAAGGTTGTTATATTTGCGCCGTTTGAGGTTTTCTGCACCTGCAAATATAACAACCTTTCTACCTGAATTATTGAAGATGACAAAGATTGTTTTACATTTCCAAACTTCAGATAATAACAAGTTACAAGCTAGATTAAACTATGACACAATTTATTTCAAGTATTAATCAATGCACAGCAAATTGAAATTAACACAGGTGATACAGATGTTATTTTTAATTATACTCATAGCTGCGAAAAGTGCAAACATAGTAACTATAAAAGGGTTTCAAGGTTGAATGAACAAGTGAAAGGATTGATGTACTGACTCACAACGAAACAGTAATCTAATGCACTCTTTGCCACAGCTCTTTGCATCAAAGCAATAAAGTTCAATTTCGTTTTCTTAGCTTATGAATGGGTGATTATGGATATTATTATAATGTTGAATGCTGTACCTATTGTGTAGTGCTATTTTTCATTCAACTTTTTCACATATTGATTCAAGTAGTATGTATTGTTGATCCATACGTTTACTATCGCTATTATGACGCCTCCGAAAGCAATGTGTAATCGAATCATCGTAAAATTACATAAGTTTGATAATCATCACTGATATTGTAAGTGCTTATTGAGTAATAGGTATAGAGGGTATGAAGAAACCACTACGATTTCATTTATAAGTTTGTTTATTCCATTGTAAAAATAAAACTGCTTGAAAAGCAGAGCCAAATATTTGAATGATACAGAACAATATACAAGCTTATAGCTAACAATAAATACACATTCAATGGAAAATTAGATCTATGCAGTTGCGCAAACAGTCAGCCTACGCTGCAGCACCTTTCGCGGCCTCCTGCTGTTCAAACTTGGGGTATTTCTGCTCCACATTAGCCCAAGAGATCTTGCTGTTAGATAAATCTCTAACAACAGTTGGTACATCAGTCAATGGCAGTCTAACTTGTCCCATGCTATCCCTTTCCCTCAATGTCACAGAATGGGGTTCTTTGATAGTGTCGAAATCGACTGTAATGGCGTAAGGCACACCCAGCTCGTCAGTTCTGGCGTATCGGCGACCAATTGAACCAGAGGAGTCGTCGACTTTGTGAGACACATCCGCGTCTATTAATCCCTGGGAGAGGTCTCTGACAAATGGTTGGAACTCGGCGTTGCCGCTAAGTGGCAAGACGGCACACTTCATAGGCGCGACTGTTGGCGGTAATGAGAAGTAGGTCCTCTGTTCATCACCTTCTCTCATTTTAAAGTTATGTTCTAAGATAGAATAGAGGATTCTGCCGATACCAAATGAAGGTTCAATGACACTGGGGATAATTTCCTCAACATGGACTGTTTTCTGAGTCTTCTTCACACTGACAAGTTTTGGTGTGAGTTTGAATTCACCACCAGGAGTGGAGAGGGTGTATTCTCCATCAGCATCCAACTTGGACTGCAGATCATCCAAAGCAGCGGAGTCCATTGCTGCTAGTCCATCATTTATGAGTTTGGCATCTTTCTTGAACTCCTTACCAATGGCTGCTTTGTTAGGTACAGGTTCAACAACCTCAATCTGTTTGGGAGCTGGTAGTTTCTTCTCAGCTGCTAATCTGATGCCAGTTGCCTTGGTGTGCTGGGTCAAGTCATAAGCTGACCTGTCAGCACAGCCAACACATTCTACCCAGCCGTAGCTGGTGAGGCACTCAGCATCCCAGCAGTCGCAGGCATAGTGAGCCATCTCATTACCCATGTGCTGTCTAAACCTCAACTTCTTAGTTTCAATGCCAACAGCTAACATGTATAAGTGGATTCTAGCCATGAAGTAGCCCAGGGTCTCATTATTAACAATGCCTTTGGAGACAGCATTACCAATAGTCATGATCTCAGCAGGTCTTCCTTGCTCCTGGCTATCAGCTGAGTAGAACAGCATCTGGGTGTCCTTTACAGATTCAAACTTAGGATGGTCTTTAGTGTCACAGAAGTGTTCAATTTCACACATTGTGAATTCTCTGACTCTGAGCAGACCAGAGCGAGGTGAGATTTCATTTCTGAAGGAGTTACCAATTTGAGCAGCAGCAAATGGTAAGCGGCCCTGGTTGAACTCTAGAAGGCGTTTGAAGTTGACAAAGATACCCTGAGCAGTCTCAGGTCTAAGGAAACCTTTCACTAATCCACTGGGACCAATCTGGGTATTGAACATGAGATTGAATTCAATTGGAGGAGTAAGGTCATTGCCGCTGATGGGTGACTTCATCTGGAACCTCTGCATCAAAGCTGACATCTGATCAGCTGTCATTCCATCAAGCTTTACAAGAATGTCTTCAATTTCAGCTTTAAGTTGGGCAGTTGTGTTTTTCTCACTCTTAATCTTCTCGAGATGAGCTTTGATCAAGTGATCTAAACGGAAGCATTCTCCAGACTTCACATCTTTAGTCATGAGGTCAGCAAACCGTTCCACATGCCCAGAAGCTTTAAGTACAGGTTCTGGAGTAAGAATTGAGCAGTCTACCTCTAACATTTGTTCTTGTAGAATAAAGTATTTCCTCCACAGTTGGATCATATTGCTTTTGAGAGCACATCCCATAGGGCCAAAATCAAACTGGCCAGTAATACCACCATAGATAGCAAAGGACTGGTCATAGAAGAATCTTCTTTTGATAAGGTCCTCCATTTTCGCGCGATCGAAAAGTTCTTCTGATGGGGCGAGACTGAGTTCTTTATCCTCCAGAACTTTCTTCCTGGCTTTAAGTTCAGCAACAGCTTTCTTTACATCAATTTCAGGGGCTTTTTCTTCTTTGAGTTTCCTGACTAAATCACCCTGCTCCTTGACGAGGGCCCGCAGCGGCGCAAGGATTTCTTCAATTTTAGGATCAGCCATGATTAGTTCTCTTTGGGGATTCGGTATTTTGATCTTCCTGTGAAGTTTATTGCTGCCCCAATGATTTAGTCGGATTTGACTGCAGATGATTGGTAGTTGTTTACTAAATACACTACACTTATAAACTAATGCTACAACGTTTCTCATTTAACTAAGCGCAAATTATCTTTCTTTTACTTTAATCCATCTGGCAGCCGGTAATTATTACCTTTTTGATCGCGTGGAATGACGAAACCACGATATATTTCAAGAAATTGACAATCACTGAATCGAATCACATTTTCGGATGAAATAATTTAGCACAAGAGCGAGATGGGTAAATACAGTTACCACGAGTGAGACAGAGTACGATACCAAACAAATGCTTCGATTACGAATTTTGACAGTAAATAGAGAACGTGAAAGGAAATGTCAAATGCCATGCCACATAAATTCTGCGTTCATTGCAATGAGGTCAGGATTTTAAATGTAAGTAAGTGTAGCCTTTCAGCTTTTCTATAAAAGGAAAGTGGTTCTTTAGCAATCAATACTGTGGTTAGCTCCTGCTCAATAGTTCTCCTCAATTAATTTGATCCTAATTAACAAATAAAGAATATGAATCGATAGAAAAGTTATTGATATCTGGATATCATTCAATAAAAGAAAAAAACACTTGATACTTCCTAGAATACTGGCAACACTGTGATTTACCATCTCTTTCTAACTTTAAATCACTGCGTAAATGATTGCGAGATGAAGCGTGATAGGAATAGTTTTAATTATTTGTTTTCTTTTTCGAATAATTTCAGATTTGACAGCACAAAGGAGTCGGCCATTTTATTGCTGGTTGGTGAACGGGGGGTGAAGCTGTGGCTTAGCGCCCAGTGTAGCATTGTTGTATTTTTATTGAGTTATTTTTCTAAACATCCGTTTTAACAACGTACAAAACAGTATACGTATTTAGTGTAAGTTTAGGTGTATTTATGTATTGACTACACTCGTCGGAAGAGCAATGGACGATCCGAATAGGATGATGGCGCACAGCGGTGGGCTCATGGGGCCGCAGGGCTACGGGCTGCCTGGCGGCGAGGGAGCTCCGGCCTCGGGTGAGGGCGAAGCACGCAAGCAGGACATTGGGGAAATATTGCAGCAAATCATGAATATCACAGATCAGAGTCTTGATGAAGCTCAAGCGAGAAAACACACGCTCAACTGTCACAGAATGAAGCCTGCCCTATTTTCAGTGTTGTGTGAAATCAAAGAGAAAACAGGTAAGCGGGCTGACGTATTTGTATCAGTGGCTACTGAATATACGGTGTTTGAAGAATTTGTGTTATGCATAATAATTACGAATCGTAGTGTAGTTTCTCTCTGGCTTTGTTTCGTGAATGTTTTCAATTTTCTTCGACATGGAAAGAATTTGTTAGATGTCTACTTATTAATTAATTAAACTTATCAATTCTTTGAGCATTTGCTATACTATCCATAGTTTGCACTAAAAGGTAAGCTAAGTAAATCCACATACACAAAATACATAAGCAATATCTTGAAAATTAATTGAATCCTGCTTGCTCGCATATCTCGGAATTATTCGATAATTTGAATAAAATGCATAGAAATGGGGCAGGATAAAGGTAGTGTTTTCTACAAACTCAAACCTTAACAGTGAAATTTATTGTTTACTTGAGTGGTCAAATTCATGTCCTTTCATTGCCTATAATGCGACAGCAAGTTCGAAATATTATGATCAGAGGGCCATTGTTATTAGGGACATGTTTATTATTTAAATCAATATTAGACCTAGTGACAGTTTATATCTGAAATCTTGATCAGCCGAAGGCTTATATTAGTGGGTATCTCCAGATAGCAAGAGTATCTTCCAGTCATCCTAAAAGATGTCTCACATAATATGCAGTATTTACAAAGATTCTTTAATATTTTAACAGTGCTGTCCCTCCGCAACACGCAAGAGGAAGAGCCTCCAGATCCTCAACTGATGCGCCTGGACAACATGTTGATAGCTGAGGGCGTGGCCGGCCCAGAGAAGGGCGGAGGCGCCGGCGCCGCCGCCTCGGCCTCTGCCGCCGCTGGTGAATGGGGTAATTGCTTTGAAGTTTCTAAAACATATATATTTTTATCGGCATCATCACCTTACCTGCACACTGACTGTAGTCACTAGACTATATTAAAAGATATTTGCCTTTAAAATTGTATTGGTTTCTTTTAGATGCTTTCAAACATAACTTAGGCATCAGGTTTTCCATTTTAGTTTATTTACTTTTCTTGAAATAGAAGATAGAAGGGAACCAAATGTTTGTAATCTAACAACATTAAAAATAAACAATACCTTCAGTTCAGTTACAAATGGGGGAATCCAACACAATAATGTAAATAAGTAAGCTAATAAATTACATCAATGGGTCTTAAATCTCATGAATGTAAAAATATTCAGACATTTGTATGTAAAACATACATGTTTTATGATATAAATACACCTACTAGTCAATAGTAAGTATTTTAAACTGGGCTTTGTAAGAATACAGATTCCCTGGGGCTGGGAAAACCATTATCTGTAGATACATAGCCTACCAATGAAAGACCAGTATCATTTAGCTTTGAAACCCTATACATTGTTCAGTGTTTTGTGTACAGAATTACTAACTGATAGATTTGAATTACGAAGGCTCATAGATACTAAAGAAATAGGAGTTTAACATAAAACAATATTTTCAACCTATCTAAATATGCCTACAGAAAAAATGTAAAGTAAAATGAGCCTTACGAAACAAAAAGAAGCCGCATTTAGTAAGGATAATTTCTCCTCATTCCCTTCCCCTATATGTGCCCCATTTACTCGGACAGAATTATAATAGTTATCCTCTAAATAGATAACGCGATCGAGCACTCGGATTACCGCGCCAAGTTGGCGCAGATCCGCCAGATCTACCACCAGGAGCTGGACAAGTATGAGAACGCCTGCAATGAGTTCACGACCCACGTCATGAATTTGCTCCGTGAGCAGAGCCGCACCAGACCTATTACTCCTAAGGTAAGTTTATTATTTAATTTGGAGACAAATAAATAAAAACTTTGGATATGCGCAGCATGCGTGAATTTAATGTAGACTAAAGTTATCAATTCTAGTTTACTCCATACTATACTAATATTATAAATTCGAAAGTAACTCTGTCTGTCTGTCTGTATGTTACCTTTTCACGCCTAAACCACTGAACAGATTTCGACAAAATATGGCAAGGAGATAGATGGCACCCTGGGGCATATAGGCTTTTGCGGGAAAGACCGAAAGGGATACCGAGACCTTGGCAACAGGCAACTGAAGGAACATGGGTGGGTTTTACTCAGTAAAACGCTCCGCCCAGAGCAGGAGAAGTCATTTGATGATAACCAACCTCAAAAAAAAAGAAAAAAAAGGGCTGCCCCGGCTTTTTTTTACGGGCGCTACTATTTATCAACATACCGCGCGGGCGAAGCCGCGGGCTGAAGCTAGTTCTAGTAGAGATACATTTCCATGTAACTTTTATGTTATATTTTGGAAGTTTGCACATTTTCCGATTATAACTAACGTCTGCTTTTAACTTGGACGGCAGAAAACGCAGCAAGACAACCAAGCTACACCTATCAATCGATTAAAATTTTAGTGCTCCTCTGTGCTGCATACAACAAACAATTTGTGTCTTAATCAACTGATCAGACTGTGGGCAGTGGTGGCCCAGTGGTAACGACCCCGATTTACGAGTAGGTCGTGGGTTCGAATCTAAACAGGCGCTTTATTTTGTGTAAATAATCTCCACTATCAAAATCGTCAAGGAAAACATCGTGAGGAAACCGGCATATCCTAGAACCAAAACTTCTAAGAAATTCGACATCTACATGTAGATTACAGCCTACTCTTTCTCGAAGAGAGGTCTGTGTCCAAGCAGTGGGAACATTATAGGTTGATTACACTAACTGACCAGCCCATACAAATTATCGCCACATTTTAAGTGGCATCAAAACATAAGTTGTGTATATGCTAACAGGAAATCGAGCGCATGGTGCAGATCATTCACAAGAAGTTCAGCTCCATCCAGATGCAGCTGAAGCAGTCCACCTGTGAGGCTGTCATGATACTGCGCTCACGGTCAGTTGCTATATCATGTAGTTAATGTAATGTAAACTAGAGAAAAGAATATGTTCACCAAGTTGTAGGTAAATGGATTGATCAAGTGTGATTGGAAGATATCCAGACCATACATCGTCTTAATTTACTCAGTCACAGTAGACCACTAAGAGAGACTGCAGATTTATAATTATAAGTTGGCCAACTAAATTGCGGAATATACCAATAGATATAGTGACATATTCTAGCCCGCACATGTTGTCCAACTAAATCTGTATCTGTATCTTAGTAAGTTACTACAGGGTGTTAGGGTAAACACCGTTATCCTTGCAACCAGTGGTTTGGTTTCATTTATACAACGTAAAATCAATGGAAAATTACAACTTTTTTTTAAACCTGAATTTCACCACAAGAGACGCAAGTTCGTTGCCCTATGCGCTAGGGCAACGAACTTGCGTCTCAACACGGGCGGGTGGTACGGGATGTGACCTGACCGGCAGCGAGCGCGACCCCTCCCTTAGTCAGTCAGCTGTTTCGCTAGCGAGCACGGTGTCAGATAGAAACTTTTTAAAATCTTTTAATGAAAATAACGTTTTTTTTTTGTTGTGTTCGGTCATTTATTATTATATTTAAGTCAACTACCCATGGTTTGAATGACAAGAGTGTTTATCCTTACATCCTGTATAGTTGCCAAACTTACAATTGTATTTCTGCAGGGGCTCATACATTTCTCACGAAATAAACACTCCATTTTCCTACTGCTGATTTATTGATTGCTTTCGGTGTCCTAAAACATAGCCTTAAATAAACTACATAAAAAAAAAAAATCACTTCCAAGTACAACAGTAACGAAATGTCCAACGAAACATTTCACTCTAACCAGCTCAACTTTGGCCTCTAAAACAACCAAAATCTGGGAATTCCCGCTTGCAGTTTCCTGGACGCGCGTCGCAAACGCCGCAACTTCAGCAAGCAAGCGTCGGAGATCCTCAACGAATATTTCTACTCACACCTGTCCAACCCTTACCCCAGCGAGGAGGCGAAAGAGGAGCTGGCCCGGAAGTGCGGCATTACCGTATCCCAGGTACCGTGACGTCACTTCCGCTTACAGTTTCCTCGACTCGCGGAGAAAGCGACGCAACTTCACGAAGCAAGCGCTGGAGCTGCTGAATGAATACTTCTACTCGCACCTCGCGAACCCCTACCCCAGTGAGGACGCGAAGGAGGAGCTCGCCAGGAACTGTGGCATTACTGTATCGCAGGTACTGCAGGGTTGCCAAATCTGGTTGGGGAATTATAAAGAAATACAAAAAGAAATAAGTTAGTCACACATACCTTACTGATGCTTTCATTTGTATAAAAAGACAATCAAATAATGAGTTGCTCTCAAAGTGTATGTTTTGTCGGCTTTGATGTCCAACAGATTTTAAAGCCTATTTAAAATTAATTCACCAAGGAAAACGGTTTTGTGCTAACAAAACAGACATAACAATTATCAGGTAAATTCAAATAGAATTGGCAACCCTATAGTTACACGACACGGCTAGCCGCCGACTCATCACGCGTGACTACCCTATTGTCTTGAAACCGGGACAGTTAGGTAATTTTTAACTCCAACTTGAAGTAAGAACATTAATCTTATTAAACAAAGTTACAACTTAACAATACCACCGTAAATCATTGTCTCAGTTCGTGTACTTAGGTATAACAATGAAAAACAAGTGTAGTTTTGTTAAAGAGTTTTCGTATATATACCTCTCTAGTACTTGTTGTTCTTTTATTTTAGAACTTTTCGATGACTAACCGAATTGATGAAAACTACATATTAGTAATTTGGCTAAAGTACTAAATAAGTTGAATATCGAAAAACTTTTGATCAAATCGAATGAGACAGAGTTATCCTGAAGTAGTTGATATCGCTTTGGGTCAATGAAGTTTTTCGCCGTATCCTGTATCCAGCAATTTCCCCTGTTAATGAGGTTTTTTACCGAACATTAAAACTACGAACTGAAACTCAATGGATTTATTTCAATAGGGAATATGCATGTGATTCAAATATGGGTCAAATTTTTTTTTTTATATACCTTGTTACTTCAGAATTATGCCTCCATCAATATTTTTGAATAAAATTTCTTTTTGAGCGAGAAATTAATTTTTTTAAAGTCCAAAAAAACTGTGGGTAATTCAAATACTTGAAAAGGCTAAGAGCGGATGTGACGTAACAATCCGATATAACAATCAAAATGTCAATGTCAAGTCAATCAACAAGTGTCAAGTCAATGTCAAACGCTCATAGAAAAAGGAGTGTTTGACGTTGACTTGACAGTTGCTTGTCTGTTTCTACGGACTGTGACGTCACCACACCAAGCGCGCCAAATGGAGGGCGTTTAAATAGCCCGGATCGGTTGGACATTTTTAAACATTTTTTTAACTACTTTAAATTGCTTTTGTGCCGTCGAATTTTTTTTTACTATTATTTGACGATGTAAACTATCGAATAAAAATATTAAAAAAATACATGCATATTCCCTATTAAACCATTTACAGGCACTTTTGAATTGTGAAAGAGTTTGCCAGTTAGTCAGAAAGTGGAAGCTAGTTGCCCATTCCAAAACGTAGATCTCTATAGAGAAGAACAGGCAAGAAACTCCAAGGACACTCTTTTAAATATAGATATTACGAAATCCTGGGTACATTATTCTTGTTGCTTCTACAGGGTGAAATTAAATTCATGAACAACGTTCAAAAAACGACAAAACCTCGCGAAAAAAAATTGGCTGTTCCCTAATTTATGTTCATATAATAGGAACAGTAGATTTTTTTTCGTGATTTCAGGTTATTTCCCAATAGTGAATGTTGTTCATAATGATGAGTACAATGACCCTTTAAGAGATTGCCCATGAATTAAAATTTCACCCAGTATATGTGAGAACAAAGAAACGAAACTATAACAAAATTTTGTCGTCAGGTGTCCAATTGGTTCGGCAACAAACGCATTCGCTACAAGAAGAACATTGGCAAAGCTCAAGAGGAGGCGAACCTGTATGCCGCCAAGAAAGCTGCCGGTATGTATACTGTTCCAAGTGGCTTCCTATAAGAAATATCATTCCTGGCAAATGGTGTGCTTATTCCGTTTCGAAAATAATTTCGAAACCTCGCTTAACACCACCTACCTATTGCCTATTGTTTTAGGTATTACGTCATTATTTGCATATTAACGACCTTATGTGCGAAACTGTTTCAGTAATTCTAAATGACAAAAGCATATTGTCTTTTGTATCTTTCAAAATGTAAGATACGACCGAGTCATTTTATCATTGAGAGGAAAACTATAATATAACTTTAAATCATCAGATAAAATGCAGTAATTTGTTACTACAAATAAAAACAACAAAAAAATATGTATGTAATTGTAAACATCTCTAGAATTCCCATCAATTTACCTTCCAATACTAAAGTTTTCCATTCCTAACCTAAAAAAAATCATGCCACGATCATAATATTACCTTATCATCCCCGCATATATCTATAGTTCTATGAAATTGGGTGAAAGCCAGTGCGTTACATAGAGATACGTTTCCGCACACAGACCTGCCTTGGGTTGGCGCGGGGCGTGATGCTAGCTCACCGCCTGCCAGAGCTTCGGCATATTACAGTAAACTATAGACACTAACTAGACCTAGGCTAATTCGCACTGATTGATGGCTCGCTTGGGTCCTTATTACATCTGCGTTTGACACGTACAGGGAACTGCACTTCAGTAGTAACAGTTCACACCGAGACGCGAAGCGACGCGCACTTTTTTTATGATCCGATACAATATCGAATTTATTTACTAGACAATAAGGTACACGCGCTGCGCAGCACTGCGCATCTCAGCGTACTTTGACACGTGCGAGTGCCAACCCTCGCACTGAAATTATACCTTTTCGTGAAGAAAATAAGTTCTATAATTGTTAAAAAGTGCGCGCAGCGTCCGTCGTCGCATCGCTTCACTTCACGTCGCGGTGTGTAGTGACCCTAATGCGGGCCATAGACTTCAAGTAATTTGATCAAACAGGATGGTTCTGAGCAGTTCTATTAAATTGTCATGACTGTGTGGGAAAATTTGATCAAAATTAGTTGTCAAATGTCATGAAGAAATATGAATTTTCGTATTTCTGTTTGATCAAATTACTTGGACGTCTATGGCCCGCATAACCGGCATCCAAAGGTTGTCTGTAAAAGAAAATTGAATTCATCAGAGTTAGATACGCGCTGCCAACTTTCCTCCTTACTAATAAACGTTGTATCGCGTCTGTATAGTTACACAACGCTTTGTCTTCTTCTTTCGAAAGTCAAATTACTAACGATCACCTGATGTAATACGTTTATTAGTAAAGAAGTACATGTATACAGCTACATGGTAGGTGGCTCACCTGGCGTCCGCTTAGTAACACAGCCAACCGTATATTTTTTTGGCGACGCAACCTGGCTGCGTCGCCATGGCGTCCCGGTGAAGTGTGGCTCTAAGAGAACCGAAAAACACACTATGTAACTTTGAAAAATTCAATTTTAATTAATTAAAAGTTACATTCATGAAAATTCTATCTATCTGTCTTACAAAATGAGGACGGTTTTGAAGTCAAACTGTTACCATTGACGTGCAGCTGACTATACGACTGACGAATGCAAGTGTGACAAGGGCTTAAACGCCTATTACCTGATGTTTCGCCTGGCTATTCATGCAAATTGCAAAATATTTGCTGCAAATTCATGCAACAAAGATTTTGCTCTGCTGCTTTCATAGCGTTTAGCAAAGTAGCGCGAAATATTTTGATCCATTTTTGCTGTGATAATTCTACCGTACTCTTTGTCTGAATAGCCAAGTGCCACATTAGGCTCTAGACGCGTAGTAAGCCTCTCAGTGCGTGCGTAGCCTTACACACCGCGTACCTTTGCTAAAGCGCACAGCGCTATCAATATAACGATATCTCTATTCGTTTGAATGATCTCAGTTCATTGTGTTGTGGGAATCTTTTATCAACTGTCATTGTATTTTCAAGAAACGATCTAAAACCATTCATTTTTGTATGTTTTCAATGTTTGGAAAAAATCATGTTATCAATTCCATTATTATCGGTGATAGTCATCAAATTCGTCATGATCCCTGTTTACACGACACATGTTTAAGGCCTTATGTAAAAATAACGACTACCGGTGTCCATTCAAATGATTCCCCAGTTTCTACACTTTATCGTAAAGTCCGGTTGAAAGATCCCCACACACTGCACTACCCCCCACGCCCTAGTCTTACACGTATACATGAGAGATGCCCGTGCGCAGCCGCAGGCGCTTCGCCGTACTCGATGGGCGCCGCCTCGGGCACCGCCACGCCGATGATGTCGCCGGCGCCCACGCAGGACTCCATGGGCTACTCGCTGCCGGCGCCCGGCTACGACCAGCCGCAGCCCAGCTATGACGGCTCTATGGGTTACGACCCAATGCATCAGGATTTGTCGCCGTAGGCGCATAGGCGAGCCCGTACCTCAGGTAAATATTATGACAGATTTTAATTTAAAGAGTGTGACCTTGGTTTCTTTGCCGTTCTTCTCCATAAGAATCTACTACGCTTTGGAAATGGGCAAATAACTTCCATCATTTTGACCGACCGACTCCTTGACAATTCAAAAGTTTCTGTAATTTGTTTAATTGAAATAAATACTTTGAGCTTGAATTTATTATTTCAGCAAACGCCCAAATCTGTAGTTCAGTTCTTCTCTGTCCCAATTTCGTGCTAGGATAAAAATAAAAAGTATATTCAAGAGCAAATTATCTACTTTTTCTTTACGTTTGGTTTCGCTGTCATGGATCTATGTTCTACTCACAAAGAATTCAAGAATTCGAAGCTTTCAAGATAACTGACGTCAATCTGTATTTTTTCAGGTTACGGGTGTGACACATAATTGTGCAGCTTCCACAGAATTGCCATTTACATTTACTATTATTATGTTAAGTAGGTCAGGTACTAATACTTACGACCGGTTACTTACGTCGGCGACACCGGCAGACGCCTAGCCTTAGGACATAGGACATTGTATACTACACAATATACCTTAGACTACATATTATTAGCGATATTTTTGGAAGGAAATGTAATGAAACGTATTTTTATTTGTATTACGAACTCTATACGACTGGCACCCAGTATTTGTTTAAACAATTTATATTATACAAGTTTATTTTTATTATTATATAAGTCATTTTATTATGATTGAATTTTCAACGGCAACTATTTTATAGTATTATTGTTTTAAAACCAGTGGCGTTGTTTTTAAATTTATTTGTTTTTTTTTTTTCGAAAGTAATTATTTGGGCAGTATTAGTAATTTATATACTAATGTAAATCATCACATCGATATGGCGGGGATCTCGAGTTTCTATTCGTTCTAATAATCTTTTACTCTACGGTGGTTATAATTATACGATAGTTGTAAGATGAAACTAGTGTAATATTATTAATTGTAAGTATTCAGATATTTTGTGCTGACTAGTGTCCTGTACGAAGTGCGTCCGTGTATTTTACTACTTTGAATCTATATTATTTATCGACAGTGGAATAAGTCAAAATGGACCACCAAATGATGTTGACGATTGACAACTTCATAAAAATAAATTAAAAAAAGATTCCGACGAACTGAGAACCTCCTCCTTTTTTTGAAGTCGGTTAATGAAGAATACTTGATTGAAAGATCAAGGAGATCAAAATGAAAATATACGATACATGAAACTATTGCATACGATGTTATGTATACGCTGCACTACGTAGAAGTAAACACACTATCGTTTTCACGCGCTAAGTCTGCTCGAACATTAATATTATACAAACATTAATTATTATAAAATTATTACGTCTGTACAGATCGTAATATAATAATACTAACCATACGAGCACGATAACTGCACTTAAACTTATGTATACGCAATCAAATACTATCATATTTTTATATATAATATTTTTAGAACAAGCACAAAAATTATATTTATTTAATCAAAATGTCGATAAGTAGTGTAGATTCAAAGTTTATTTATTTGCGCGGACGCATAGACTTGTGTGCAATTTTAATATTTTATTAGCAATGGTTGTGTTAGTATCGCGCACACGCATCTTGGCCCAACTGATCTAAATGTGGAGTCGTTCTAAAATACCAGTCAATTTTAATCGTTTACAAATATTCTTTTTATTATACAGCGCCGAACTTAAAGGCGATGAACCGGTCAAAATGACTTCTGTCTCGGCCTGTAAAAACTAAATTCAGCTTTGGTGACACGGTAAACCAGGAGTTGTGAATATCAAAACAAAATATTTTAATTATCGTGGTGCTAAAATGTTGTTAGCACAATTTTATTTTACTTGTTAGCCATAAGTTGAATGTTATTTTATTTCGTCGTACATTTTCATTGAAGCATAACAAGATCTTAACGATTGTAACTTAAAATTAGTTCCACTTAGTAATAGTTTGGATATGAAAAAAAAAATTGCTAGAATTAAGTTAATGTGTTCTAAAACAAAATATCTGAAACAGTATACGAGATAAAAAACGAAAATTTAATTGATGTTTTAACGCTGTGGAACATTGTAATTCAAGCGCCGCCACGGATCGCACCTTTCTTACTCGTTCACGATAAATTATTTATTATAATGGTTATAAAGTAATGTTAGTACCGCAAGTCGGGCGCGGCGGCGCGGACACACATGTATACGACGAGTTCAATGTTATTGCGACCATCAGATTGACTAAAATACATTTTTGTGTAGTTATGAAGTTGTTTTATTTATTTTAAACCTAGGTTTACAGTTGAGTTACTATTTTACTGCTGTTTGAAACCAACCACGCTAACACATAGTAACATTATTTCTTTTCAATTATTTAATAGGGATTGATCCTACTCCTAGTAGCTAGAGGTTCTCGTAAGGATTCACCGAAAATTAATTTACCTGCGATTTTTTTTCATTATAGTGCGAGTGCCACAATATATACCGAATTACCGACCCACTGGGTCGACCGTGTAGTTGAAAGTGGTTCTAACTACGAAATAACTATGAAAAGTTTGGTATTTTATACTTTTTTGTTCATCGACAGCAGCGCCGTCACCGTACTAGTAGTGGATAATCTATTACTTATTATACTATAAGATAGTGGAACTATAATTTTACTACGAAAGAAGGAAGCTTTCGTCGCTTTTTAGAAGAATTTAGTGCACAGGTCTCCCTCGGCCCTCTCGGCACACAAATAAAATTCGCGGGTCGTATCACCTCAATGGTCGATGTCCTACTTGCGCGCGCAGGTTCGTTTCCCTCTTGGGGCAACTATATTTGTGTGTGGCCTACATTGTTTTATGTTCGGGATCGACGATCAGAGTACCTACCTAATGGGCACTTGAATGGTTTGCAAACAAGGGGACACTCGTAACGTGAAGTAAGTAAATTTACATAATTTTGTACCTTTTGGGGGCAAGTCAACACGCAGTGAGTGAGCAGTAGTGGAGCAGGCGTAGTGGTAGGTTTCCTTTGATATGTTTCGAACTTGTACTTGTCCGACAATGGAAGGTAGAAAGCCTCTAGCTGTCTGATTAGCAAAGCGTGGATAGTAAACAAAGCGAGTGTACAGTCACGAGCAAAAATATGTATACACTTAGCAAAATTCAATAACCATTTTTTCCTGGAATAACGATTGGAACTTTGAGATGATACTTATTTCATAATAATATGAGTTCCAAAATACTATGTTCGTCATAACATAAAATTACAATCAATACAGTAGGAGAAAATCACTTTTAAAAGTTGCTAAGTGTATACATACTATTGGTGCTCGTGACTGTACAAAACCACTAAGTAGGTACGTTGTAGTTGTTATTGGCAAATGTGTTAGTAGTAGTAAATGCAGAATAATGGCACCGGTTGTATGACCCCTGTCTGCCGCAGGATCAAAGATAAATACCTACCAATCGATCAATATGTACACCGGTTATCACTATCACTGACCGTACTAGTAAATCTACAGTTCTTTGACAATTGATAACACTAGGTTAGCGTAGTCATTAGAGTAAATAGTGCGTTATTTTGTTTGTGTTTATTTTTATCAGGGCATGGCTGACCTTGGCGTGTGTGTATGAATCAGCGACTAGAGTTAGTACCGCGCTGTCAGTCGCCCGAGTCGCTCGACAAACACAGCTTTTAAATGTTAAAATCTTTTGTTAACTTAACTGCCTCCGTGTCTGCTAGAAATTGTAAGTACTGTTCATTTCTATATATTATTTTGATTGACTTTTATAATTTATCAGGAAAAATAAATAATTTAAGTAGGTTGAAACATAATAAGGTTTTTATAGCTTGTTGAAAAACTTAGGTTTATCCTTGATCGTGACATGCGAATTTTGGCCTTTATTACAGCCACAGAGTCTGAGAATGTAAACAGCTTTCAAAAAGAATGACGCCATGACTGTCCAAAATTATAAAACCCATAAAGTGATAAATTTCATAGTTTTCGAGAGATAGGTTTCCTAGCTATACCTAGGGACGTGTACGGATACCTACCAAGGGAGGAAAAATATGAGTTCTGTCCCTGTCCATTCAAATAATGAACGAATAGCACTCAAAAGTATTTGTCTGTAATAAAGTAGTCTATGTCTGTAGGTTTGCACGGAACTAGCACTATCCAGTGATTTCTGCTTTTAAAATCCATAACCATTACGCCAGTCATGCTATACGTAGTGAATAGAAATCTAACTATCTCACTGTACATGTAGAATTATCTGATAAAAAATTCTGATACATGTTCTCGTTCAATTACATTTTCGATACCTAATACAACGGGGCGTTACAAGTCTTGTCACTAACTTAATTTGCAATTACATAATTGAAATGTATGTATTCGTAAGGTCATGGTTCTTGTTATCGGTTATAGCATCGAGGATGACGAGCGTGCACAGTGCTTACAAGGATGAGGTCCACGACGTGCCCATGTCGGTGATCATCAGGCCTTTTATCCCGGAGCTGACTGAGGATAAGGTTGTCTCACTCATGGAGACGATACAGGTAAGAACATTTTTGGATATTTATGTACAACCATGTTTTTCTGGGAAGGCCCTATACAAGGTGAACTGATGACCTGGGTGACTGTTGTAGGTATCCCCTGGATGCGGTAAGCTCAGGATCGTTCGTTGTCTCAATGCTTGAGGGAGGCATATTATGTCCTGCTGTGTACGGATTTGGGATGAATGGTCGTTTTTTATTTGTTTGCGAGCTTTCGATGTTTTGCGTCATGTTGACGAATAAACTAAAGTTGTGAGTAGGTAGACGAAACACCCTCTACTTAATTCGTTTTGTTCCACTAATAGGTACCTACTCCAGTCCACTTTCAGTAATTGTCACGAATGTAATGACCTAATAACACAGGAAATTCGCTTACGTATATTGTAGGTATGTCCGTTCGCAAATTATTCTCAGTATTTTTCTCGGTTTTTTAAAAGTAATAATGTAAAATTATTATTTTACATTATTACTAAATTATTTCTCAAGTCTCGGTAGGAAATATCCAAAAAATACTCCAAGCTACTTCTTGTAGAAATCTCATCCAACACTTTGTCTCTGCATTGTATTTGAATTTTAAACAATCGAGAGCGTTAGGATTTCCCCCTCACATTTGACAATGATCTAATCCTTATTCAATGGAAATCTAATTGCAGCAACAGAAGTGGTCATTGCCAATCAATAGGTACCCAGAGTACTTAGCCGGTCAGGTAACCTAGATATTGACCAGTTATCCTACATGGATTGCACTTAACCCCATTTGTTAAGGTCTTTAACAAAAACAAGCTCAGCAACTTTCTAAGTATATAAGCAAATATCTTGTTTGTATGGCGGGCGTGCCACAAGGAAGCATATTATGTCCCTTACTGTTTGATAAACAAAACATTTAAAAGAGATCTTTTCTTGACCTTTTTTTTCAGTATCTAAGCAATTAGAGTCTTCAGTATCAAAGAGTCAATCTTCAGTAAATTTGCTTCATTAGGTTGATTGTTGTGGCAAGAAAAATATAAACAATTTTTATTTTGTTTTTTTTTTACTAAGTTTTTTCGATCAGTTAAAAGGTCGATGTAATTTCGTTATCTGAAGGTGAACGAGTCATTGAGGGCAATAAAAATATTATTGTAATGTATGTATCTATATGACTTTATTTTGTAAACTTGTGTCGGCGAAATGACCCGCGACATGTTAATTGTGTAACTTTAGGTAACTATTAGCAAATATTGAAGCTTGATAACATGAGAATCGCCATGACTTTTTTCTTAGGTACCTATATTTTTGTTGTACCGGATCTGCAACGGCACGTTAAGCCGTTGGTCTCAGCTGTCATTTGTGGATCTTTGACAGTCGTTACGGGTCGAAATTCTGACAACCAGTCTAACCAAGGACCCAGTTACTGGGTTGTGGAGGTCAGATAGGCAGTCGCTCCATGTAAAATACTGGCATTCAGTTGCATCCGGTTAGACTGGAAGCCTACCCCAACTTAGTTGGGAAAAGGCTAGGCAGATGATGATCTGCAACAGCAATTACAAATAAGTATAGGTACCTTGTACCAGTTTTAGACAAATGGAACCGCGTTTATTGTACCTAGGTAAGTGGAGCGCAATTCGGTTAAGGTATATTAATAACTAGTTAGTCTAGCTTTTGCCCGCGGCTACGTCTGCGTGGAGGTTGGAATTAAGTTATCCCATTGGAACGTAACTACTAACGTGATGAAAAGTAGGTATCGTATGTCCTACCTAACCCTAGGTCTATTTACCTGTCTGAAATGAAATGAAATTGTTTATTCTGTAAATAGGATATTGGAATCACTTTAACACGTCATATTAAATACCCGTATATATGCCATAAATACCAGTATTTTACATGGAGCGACTGCCTATCTAACCTCCACAAACCAGTTACTGGTTAATACTATATATACCCCTTAAAATAATAACTTTTATAACTTACAGTTGTTAGTTATATATGGATTATTTAGGTAGGTGTGTACGAATGAAATTAAGAGAAAAAAAAGTTTTTTTCTTATTTCATTATTATGTTTGCCAGGTTTTTTAAATGATTCAAGCCATAAGTATCGATATACGAGCGCAATGGAAGATAGCCGCCTTAGTTGCTTGTGCCCCTTAACTTATCAAAGATTTTATACATTTTCCAGAAAGAAGAAGACGCAGGCAACGTGCCTCCCATAGACATTCTCTGGACCAAGGGCTCAGAAGGCGGCGACTATTACTACAGCTTCGGCGGCTGCCACCGATACGCCGCGTACAAGCGACTCAACCGGCCGACCATCCCCGGCAAACTGATCAGATCTACGGTAACTGACTTGAGAACGTACTTGGGTAGCAGTACTCCTGATTTGAAGTAAAATGTTTAAATAGTAATTACTTTGATCATTGATGACCAGCGAAGAAGATGGCTGACGTAGAAAAGACGTTCGGTAAGACTGACTCAAAGATCCAATTTTATTAGAACTCTAAAACATCGTTCTGTTTCTATCAATCGTTTGAAGATGACAGTGACAGAATAATGTTTTAAATATGTCTAGCGCGCTAAACGCATTTAGTATAGTGATTTGCCGCATACCCAATGGGCTTTTTTTATTGACAATGGATTTTAAACGCACTGCTTAGCGCCTAGAATTGAAAATCCAACAGCAGTGTATTTTTTTTTAACACGCTGGAATGCACTCTGTTGTATTCTCAATGCTCGACTCAACACCGAGAGTTCTATAGTAAAAATCTTACTTAAAAAAACACCCGTTCGAACGAGGGCGAATGGTTACTATTCGCCCACCACATAATGTGCAAGATACTTTACCACGACGCGTGTCGAATGTTATAAGTCAGGCCCTATATGGTGCCCAATTGTTACATAAACTCACGCCATTTTTCATGGGGATTGGCAGAGCCTACAGAATGCGAACTGCAACGACAACTACAACCACTACAACTTCTCCTTGCTACTCTTAAATCTTTAATTTATTGTAATGTTTCGTCAGCGAACTTTGAAGTCAGGCTTATAAATATGTGGTCAGTTTTCACGCCAGTAAAACGGAAGGAAAGTTAGTAACGTGGTTTTATGTAATCTATGTCAAGAATGTTATGCTTATATTAAGGTTAGAACCATAATTATTTGTACAGATCTAAGATAAGATTTTATAATGATTTCCGGTAACGGATGCTATCAATAAAAAAAAAGTATCCGATCGTAGATTATTTTATGTAAATAAATTATGATTTCGGTAATTTTTGACAACATATTTGCATTTGTAGGTTTAACTTCTTTTGGCCAACTAGTCGGACCAATGTTTTTTTTTTCATGTTTATGTAAGTTTAAAGACAGTAAGCCGCATGTCAGTGGTAACAAAACCTCTCTCCGTACAAAAAACGAAACTCCTTACTACGCTAGGCCAGCTCAAGGGTATCACCAAAGTGCGGTCGACTGTACTTTACGCTGTTAGTCAGGCGTAAAACTTAATATCTTGTATTTACAGAATATATTTTTAGTTATACAATTATTTTATAATTCATATATTTATTAGGAATTTTATTCTTATTCTCTAAACACATTAATTTTATTATTTAACAGTAAAATTGTCCTATGGAAATGTTATACACGAACTAAATATGAGATAAGCTCGCCTTTGTAATGTTAGTTTGTGAAATATTTTGAAATAAAAATAAAACAAATTATTTTCTCCAACAGTGTATTTATTTGTGGAGTGGCTTACCTAACTACAGAACAATGGATATGCCGTTTCTGTATATTTACAAACATGAACATAAATAATATCAAAATACAATTTATTACTTTCGCAGCGGCGCCTCGCTCGAAGCACTGGGAACATAATGATAAATGAACACAAAATCAATTTGTTAGCACCAACATTCCATGCATGCAGACATTTAACACAAAATTTGCTATTATATGCTAAACTTAATAAATTATAAGGTTTTCAAATAAAAACAAGGGAACTACAATGATAATCCTTAGAGGTACGCTGTAAATAGTCACATGGTTACTTATACAAAAACACAAGTTGAACCATAGTACTTTTGCAACACAGTCAAATCCAAACCAGCGCTATTTTAGACTTTTCTGAAAAAATTCGACTAAAAGACTTTCATCTATTTTTGATGGCAATAGCCCGCCCCCTATTACATGAGGCTAAATGTCTGTGGGTGCACTATAGGTACACCTCTGCCCAGCCCTTCGGGGACACAAGGCGTGATGTTATGTTATGATTTCAGTTTTGATCAAAATAGTTTTACATTGTCAATAATATTTATATAACTTCTTTAAAAAGCAGCGTATCAGGATTACCACAGTGCTAATTACCATTTGACATTGACACGACTCACAAACGAAAATAAAATCATTGCGTTTACCATTAAAATTCGATACACAGTGCTAAACAGGTTTTAACTTAGACGTGCTTCAATTTGCGACCATATTGCTTTTCATACGACCGATGTCTAAGCAAATATTTTGTACTAAGAATAAAATTGCAAATAACTAAACTATTTTCGATATTTTTTTGCCAAGAACAAAAAAAACTTCACTAAAAAAACGAAGTTGTTTTATCACCCAAAAGGATGTTTAAACTAAAATTAATATAATGTATTTCCGTATGTATAAGTGGTAAATGAATATATTCTAGTGTAGATAACAACGTACGTAGATATTGTATGTAATGTCGATAAACGGCGTTAATATTACAGAGATCATTTTATGCTTGCTCATAATAATTTAAAATATTTTGGCACGAATCATAAAATTAGCGACTGAGTGGGAGCAGTAGGAGTTAACTGTAACTTACAATAATAATTGCATAAATATAATTTATACAGAACCTTTATATTTTTTAATAGCGGAGTATTTTTTTTTGCGTGAACTGTGAACAGTTTAATAAATTGAATACTCTCTACCATCTCCCGATATAATAAGAGGAATAAAATGCAAAATAATATATTCTATATTGATCTATCTATCACACTGCTGCCGTGACCCGCCCTACACGCCGCCCCGGGCTCGCCAACTAAATAGAAAAAATATATATCTATTATTTTACAACAACCATATTTTTTATGTCTCATATATTTTTTATATCATTTATATAATTTTTATTTTTTTACATAACAACGGCACCCTGTCGCCATGGACAAGATAAACTATTTTTTTTAATCAATAGATATATTTTTTCTCCACAATCATAATCTTTATAAGCAGTGTTTACATGTCAGTTATGCAGATTATATTAAAGCATAATATTTTAAATTTTATTTTATTTAGTGGCACTAATGTTTATAAGTAACATTTAATATTTTAAATCCATTTAAAATTTACATTTATATAATTTATTATGACGAAATGGAAGTGGCTCACAAATTTTATATGATTTTAAATTTTTTATGAATTTATTTACAAGTGTTCTATTTTTTTTTACAAATAAATGTAATTAATTTTTATATAAACAAATAATATCTAGTGCTAAACGTGACATTGTCATCCTATTATAAAATAACCTAAACTTATAAGATAAATGTGTAAATAAAAATGCGAACGTTCATAGCTTAAAATTTAAAGGTGATAGCCCAAATAGTGAGCAGTTTTAAATTAAAAATAAAACGAGACAGTATATAATTATACTAAGATAAAATATATTGCCACTTCCACGTTTTAATATTAATCATCAGACAGTGTTTATTTTTACATGTACTTACACTACTTACGCAACGTGGAAGGATAACATTCATTGTGCACGTTGACTTAATTGAATCTACATTAATTCGTTACAACAATAAATTAACATTTATTTACATTGAAGTCGTACGAAATCTATGGAAATGTAAGATGAGAAGGGATCAAGGATCAAATAATATCTTTGAGAACTTAAACAGTCTTTCTAGTGAAGTTAAGCTACGGTTTCGTAACGCTACAGTGGCCGCCACATAGCGTCCCAATTTATCTTCGTGTAAATAATGTAAGTAAGTTGGTGTGTTTCCTTAGGGTCAGTTCACACCGAGACGCGACGCGACGCGCACTTTTTTGTGATCCAATACAATACCGAATTTAATACTACACAATAAGGTACACGCGCTGCGCAGCACCGCGCATCTCAGCGTACATTGACACGTGTCAACGCTCGCACTCAAATTATACCTTTTCGTGAAGAAAATAAGTTCGAAAATTGTTCAAAAGTGCGCGCAGCGTCGCGTCGCTTCACGTCGCGGTCTGAAGTGACCATTAGAGAGCGTTTTTTGGCACCGTAAAGTCAAACCCCGATGCCATAATTTTCATGTCAGTCGTCACTGCGGCCGTTATGTAGCGGCCACCGCTCTCCTAGGAAACTGTAGCTTTAGGAAGAGAGAATTGTGTCAAGACATGAAGAACCAGAGTCATAAATGGGGAGTATCGTTTATGATTTATTAATATTAGGGGAAGAAGATGGAACAAGCATGATAAAAGGCAGAGAGCGCACTGTGCCTGATTAAATCTGAATTTTATCGGCCTAAATTATCATGATATTTTAATTATCAATATTATCATAGAAAACTGTAATATTTGAGTTTCACCTATTAAATATTTAGATAACGAGGACAATAATTTAATTTTAAAACTTTATTATTAGTTAATATTTTTATTTCGTTCATAGATTTTTATGTTTTTCTAATTTTATTTCAAAATAAAGCTCGAATTATTTTGTAACTTATTTGTTATGTTCGTGATATGTGGATGACTGACTGGAAGCATCATAGATTCAATTAGATTGGTGATATATACAGAATGTATCTTGATCTTTCAGACTAAATTCAAGGAGTCGACTGAGCAATCTGAACCTAAATCAAAGAACACATCATACTCGCTATACACTACGCTCCGAGGTCATGGTTATTTTGGCGCGTAGCCAAAATCGGAACGAACACCGCCATCTTGTTTTTGAACATGTCAACAGACATTTTCACAAAACAATTTAATTGCACAAATGTCAAACGTAATTTGAGCGCCAAAAGATCCTTGTAGCATTGTTCAGTTTTTGGGAAACTTTTTTTGAGCAATTTTACGTTCATCAATTGTTTGACAATCTGATCTTGTACCGTTGGAGCATGTTCGAATCCTCATTTGGCAAAGCCATGATTCAGTCCCGATCAAAATAAACCCTGTATGGAAGTCATGTGACATTGTAGGGAATAAACAAGTTCTTCTCCCAATATATTCAAAATAGGAAATTAATTAACTCAATACGAGCTCATTTGGTAATGGTAGGAAGACAAAATTGTTAGTGTAAATTGTGAGCGCGACACCTGCACGCGTAGCCTGACCAGTTCTGACGGAAGAATAAACGAAATGGCAGATTATGATTGTGCATCTGTAATTTTGTCTATCCTTGTAAAGTTATAATTTGTGACCAGAAACTTCGTGTAAGAATTGTTTAGAGTAAAGAAAAAATAATACTTTGCATTGGAATGTAGACAGAACGGCGATACTGAGGTAAAAAATGTTGTTGGCGTTTTGGCATAACGATATTATGCAAAAAAGAATCTAGCGGCATTAATAAATGTCAAAGTTTGGCACTTTATCTCACTCTTGAAGAGATGAAGTCTTGACCAATATTGAGATTATCAGGAGAAATAGCAGAAATGATAATTTTAGCGACTTGCAATTTTCGATAGCTCGATACGGCTACTGACAAAAAGCGATCGCCATACCAAACGCAGCGAATCGCCAAAACACGATGCAGTCGCCAGTCGCCGATGCTAAAAGTATCTCGTCTGCTATGGCACAAATGCCCGTTTTCACTAAAACTCGGCGACACCTAAATAAAAGCGAGAAGTTGGATTTTCAACCCTTAGTTTAGCACTGAAAGCTGAAAATTTAGGTGTCGCCTAATGTTAGTGAAAACAGGCATAAGAACTTTAACAAATTGTCTATTAAAATTAAGTAAATTTTCATTCACGTTGTCAAGAAGTTTCACTAAAAAGCAAGCGGAGAAATGGTATAAACTTTTCATAAAATTGGAATATGATCATGAGTTAGAACACTTTAGACCGTCCGCCTAATTTGTAAAGCAGTTGATAATGTTATTAATAAAATTGCTATTTATTGCACATATTATTATAGAATTATGGCTTGATTGAGGTGACAGTAATTCAAATATAAGTCTTATGTTCGAACACTTTAAAGTACAACTAATGTAGAAACAGGTTGAGCATTACTTTCCGTCATGGTGGGTGGGTAGTGCACAGTCTAGACGACAGAGTAGAAAATTACGATATCAAGAACGTCACATATATGACAAGGAGTACAAAGAAGAGAAGTGTTTTTATGACATTGAAAAATAAACCTTATTTTCAGTGTTATAAAAGTGTAAACAAGACACTGCGAAGCACCCTCGAACGCCTAGGGAGCTGTTGGATGTCTACGTCGATATTCATGCCAGTTTGTATTTTTAGTCACTGATTATAAAGTTTATTATTCAATGTCATCAAAAAATCCTCAACTTGCGTTCTTTTTGCGGGGCCTTACACGTCCGAGCCGCGGTAACGGCACGGTCGAACATAACACATTCTTATAGAGAAGTAAGTCCAAGACTAAACGACATGTATGATAAATGACATGAAATATATCTACAATCCAGAGTCTACGTTTTAATGCGTATTCCTAAGAGATTCAGTTTTAGATTCTCTATCCAAATATTTAGTTTTACCTACCTACAATCAACATACATTTTAGTATGGCATACACTTTGGCCAACAAAAAATCGGCCACCGATTAACGATTCTCTGAGATCTTACACCAACATTTGTAACACAATGTGTTACCAAGTTTGTTACCAACGTAACGCATTAAAACGTCCACTCAATCCAACATAGCATGTAACTGTGGCACACGTCCTACAATATACCTACATTAAAGCATCGATACGCACCATCAAACATTGCCGAGTGCCAACAGAGGAGAGAGCTCTTTATTTCATATTTTGAAGATCAGAAGACTTTTACTGACAAAATGCTGTTGAATCATAGCTTATTTTATTAGACCTAGAAATATAACTAACTGGATGGCGCGACCGGTCGCAAACAGCTTTTGTGCTCATCCAGTTTATTACTAGCTAACCAAGACAGACAACCATAATCATTGGCAGGGCAAAGTGACGTTAATAGTTGCGCAGCACAAGGTACAAAATCGCATGACATTTCACTTTTTGTCTAAAATTGACCTGCTATAAGAGTGTCGTATATAGCTCACCCACCCACTAAGTTCGTTCGTCTAAGTACCGTTCAAATCTGATAATTATGGGAGGATGACGTCACTACTGACAGTTGTCTATACCTTGGTCGGCTTGTATCTTAATAAAACATTTAATATACTCTCTATCTTACGTTAAATTGGACTGGTCGATGCGATCAGTCACATAGCCATACAGACATCATTTTCTCAGTAAAGTCCATGTTATAATTTCACCACGATATAATTTTATACACAATTACATATGCACATGTATTTTACACATTATTATAATATTCTTTGTAAAGCCCCATTCACACGACTAGAGTTTTTGTCTCGAACTAAACTTTGAATTATTACAAAAATTATAATGTGCATTGCTGCTAAACACACTAGATATACACTAAAATAATTGTAAATATGAATTTTAAAACACGATGCGATTATAATATACTTATATACAAACACATTAAGTATGTATAAGTTCTTTTTACACATACATAAAATATTTAATTTATATGAAAAAAAAATCGAATTTAATAATTATGGTATCTACTTCCTTCTTCGTACAATACAGCTGATGAATCACGGCCGGTCTGAACACAGGCTACCTGAACTTTCGCGCATGTACTCTCAGTCACACACGCTTCATGTCACCATTTGGTTCCTAAAAAATGTTATTGCGCAGCTTTCTGCACAAAGTTCGGACCGGCCATAATTCAAAGGCCGTATTGTAGCTTCCATTTGATTCTTACCGCAAATTAATAATCGCAACGTATTCTTCCATAGATTTAATAAGTGTCGTGTAAATCGGCTGCTTTATTTAAATGATAATGAAATAAAATGGTCACAAATGTGAATGTGCTTCTGTTTCCTCTACATAATGTAGAATAATAACCGTATTTGTAGTGGTTAAAATTTATTTTTAATTGCCCATCCTTCTTGAACTTTATATAAATTTGAATTAAAGACTATCTATTGTTATGTATCTTTCCATATAATTATTCGGAAAAGATTATTTTTATTATAATTTCGCTAGTACTTTTATCTTTATTTACGAGTAAGAGCAAAATATGTGGCCTTCAAAACAATGACCTATTTGACTAAATACAATATCTATCTCTTTCTTTTAAAATATATAGATGCACATAATATGTAAGATACTCTTTTAGACATTTAATTATTGTATTTCATATTTGTATTATTGACAATGATAATAATGATAGCTAGCACTCCCGCAGTTGAACCTTTCCCCCCACTTTTCTAGTAATTCTAGTAAAAGGTCTTCTCTAAACATTGCTTACGTCATCGTAATACATTTTATACACACCGTATATAATATTTACACTATCTCCTATTCACATGCATTTTTAGTCACTATTTTTACAATTCCCGAGGTTCTCATTCCCGGAAATTCGTTGCTAGTTCATACAACCTTATTTACTATATTTTGTCGAACTTTTAACACCAATATGAAAATATAACTGCGTCCTTCATCCTCGCTTCATACGTCATATAACACTCATTATTCTAAGAATAATTTCCTCTTGATTTATCAGGTAATACGTCATTTTCTTAAGAAATATCTAAGAGCCAAACTTATAAGATTAACCCATCCTCGTATTTAACACTGACATTTAACATTCAGAAGGAATAAAACACCTTTAAACATATCTATGAATGTCCGAAGTCCGCAACAGAAGACCATTTCCTCCCATCCTTAGTACATAAGGACCATTTCCATTAACGACAATTTTGTTACCTCGCCTCAGTAACTTTCTCCTTGGTCGAAAGGCGCTTTTTACACGGTACTACCTTGTAACATGATCAAAACGCTCATTTTACACAAGGTCAGCAGAATCATTGTCGTCTTGATCATCGTCGAGGGCGGGCGGTCTCGGCGACGAGAAGTGCAGCTCGCGCTCGGCGAGGCAAAGCTGACATCAGTCAAGTGCTCCGATACACTCTGGTTCCTCGCGCACGCATTCCTTGGGGAAGTAGCCTGAGCGGTTGTCGCCCTGGAGAGGGAAGGTTGTTTCAAATTTTGATGTTACATAGATGCGGAGGACAATATCGTTCCAAAAAGAGGCTAAGACCGTGTGATGGGTGGAAGGTGAGACGAATACAAAAGAAGTGTATTTTAATGGCGACAATACGAAATTGAATAATTAGAGAACTTTTGACAACTTTATTAGGCATGTAACATCCACCAACCCTGGGCCCGCGCGTTGAATACGGCCTCTCGTAGAGAGGACGCCTGTGTCCCAGCAGTGGGAATATTATAAGCTGATTTAGTTATACAAATTTAATTTCGAAAATACGTTGAGGTACTTTTATCATACCTTGTCGAGGGTGCGTCCTTTCCACCAGCCCCGGCCGTCTCCTTCCTTGCTGAGCACCAGCACCTTGGCGCCGGGTCTCAGCGCCAGCTGCGAGTTCTCCAGCGGTCGGAAGTCGTGGATCACTGTCGCTACCACGCGCCGGAACGGCCAGCGGAGGTTTGAGTTTAGGCTGTGGGAATGGAAATAGTTATTGATTTATCTATTCGTTTTTAGTAAGATATCAAATAGAACGTCAGAATAATTACAGAGGCCATAGTAAGGCCAGAGACTAAGCGAAAATCGAACAGCATAACGGATTTTTGAAGACCAGTAATCTTCACAAATCCTTTATGCTGTTCGATTTTCGCTTAGTGGAAACAGAATCTGAAGCTGGTATTTTCAATTAATACATTTTTTTGTATTTTTTGTGAAAACTTGACAAAGATGTGCTTACAGCCAGGATTATTCCGCACTAGCTAAAAATCAAGAGAAATGGAAAAAATCTAGCGACCTGTTTTGCCCCGCAGTGGGATTACACGGGGTTAAAAAAGTTTTTACGTAGTTCTGTATCACGGTTTGGTAATGAAGGATTGGAAAGTTTCTCCATTGAAAATAGAGGATTCTCTGACCAGCTAGGTGTTATCTGGTGGGGTGTTGCTCAAAAGATGATCGCGCGGTAAACTCTAATATCGTGATGCAGGATTGCATGACGTCTGTGGCGTGTGCGTAATTTGTATGTGGCGGTACAGACGTCGTCACAATAGTTTCCAAGTTATGCTCACCCCTCAAAGTTCTCGGAGAGGCTGGTCTTCTCGTAGTAGGTGATGAGCTCGACGACGCTGCGGAAGAAGCGCGACTCGGACAGGTAGTAGTGCGGCACCTGGTCTATCGGCTTGCGGCACACGCGCATGTGCTTCACTGTGTTGTCCGTTCTGTGGGGCCCAGGACCAATGTCAGTAACTTACAATTATGTAAGTTTGTATGGAGATTTTTGGCAGTTAGTTAAATAGTTATGATTTTGTTTTGTAATATGTTTTATAAACACGAAGCGTGGTGTTCACATTGTGGTTGATAAATGGTTTTGTTTTGACTTCAAAATCACAGACTTTTGTCCTATCCCATGTCACGGTCTGCCTATGTGCCAAATTTAATCAAATATGTCAGCCGTGAAAAGGTAACAGACGGATGTGTAATACTAAGTTAGGACACGTACTTGAGTGACAGCGCTAGGTTGGTGTCGGTGGGCGCGTGCGGGTGCGGCGGCGCGTGCGGCGGGTGCGGGCGCACGCGCAGCAGGAACGTGCCGTCCACGCGGCGCTCTAGCCGCGCTGTGGCCGTTTCGCGTCCCATCTCGCCTACGTACCTACGTAAAGCAGGCATTATTTTTGTGGATTATGTTGGAGACTAGCGGAGGTAAATAATGTATTGCCAGCGGTACGTAACAATGAGCGACGACAGTGATCGGCGGGTTCGGTGGAGGAATTCTTTTATTGTGTGTGCGTCTCAAATAAACGATAGCAGTTTGGCAAAATATTAATGCAGATATGAATAATAATTAGCCATCACGTCCGCGGAGTTTCGCTAGCTAAATTAATTTGACCCTGTATAGTTGTAGCTGTGTTGTGTGTTGGCTGGTGCAGGTGCGGCGGCAGGGCCGGCGCGGGCGCGGGGCCGGCCCCGCAGCGCACGTGTTAGGGAGCTATCGACTCACCACATGTAGTAGTACAGCGCCTGGTCGGGCTGGTGCAGGTGCGGCGGCAGGGCCGGCGCGGGCGCGGGCCCGGCCCCGCAGCGCACGTGTTAGGGAGCTATCGACTCACCACATGTAGTAGTGCAGCGCCTGGTCGGGCTGGTGCAGGTGCGGCGGCAGGGCCGGCGCGGGCGCGGGCCCGGCCCCGCAGCGCACGTGTTAGGGAGCTATCGACTCACCACATGTAGTAGTGCAGCGCCTGGTCGGGCTGGTGCAGGTGCGGCGGCAGGGCCGGCGCGGGCGCGGGGCCGGCCCCGCAGCGCACGTGTTAGGGAGCTATCGACTCACCACATGTAGTAGTGCAGCGCCTGGTCGGGCTGGTGCAGGTGCGGCGGCAGGGCCGGCGCGGGCGCGGGCCCGGCCCCGCAGCGCACGTGTTAGGGAGCTATCGACTCACCACATGTAGTAGTGCAGCGCCTGGTCGGGCTGGTGCAGGTGCGGCGGCAGGGCCGGCGCGGGCGCGGGGCCGGCCCCGCAGCGCACGTGTTAGGGAGCTATCGACTCACCACATGTAGTAGTGCAGCGCCTGGTCGGGCTGGTGCAGGTGCGGCGGCAGGGCCGGCGCGGGCGCGGGGCCGGCCCCGCAGCGCACGTGTTAGGGAGCTATCGACTCACCACATGTAGTAGTGCAGCGCCTGGTCGGGCTGGTGCAGGTGCGGCGGCAGGGCCGGCGCGGGCGCGGGGCCGGCCCCGCAGCGCACGTGTTAGGGAGCTATCGACTCACCACATGTAGTAGTGCAGCGCCTGGTCGGGCTGGTGCAGGTGCGGCGGCAGGGCCGGCGCGGGCGCGGGCCCGGCCCCGCAGCGCACGTGTTAGGGAGCTATCGACTCACCACATGTAGTAGTGCAGCGCCTGGTCGGGCTGGTGCAGGTGCGGCGGCAGGGCCGGCGCGGGCGCGGGGCCGCCCCCGCAGCGCCCCGACAGCGCGATGCACTCCTTGTGTGCGCACGCGTTGCACACCGTGCACAGGTAACCCTAATAAAAATAAATATTATTTAAGTTTTTATTTCAATTTGTACAGTCGGTCGATAAATTTGTATTTTCAACTATCGTCCTGAAAATTAAAATAATGGGCATACCTGAAATATTCTACCCTTCAGGAACTTGGAACAGTGGTGACACGTGGCAGGTTTCTCGAACGTGTGTAATACGAACTTATGGTTCGTACTCCGACAGCCAGGGGGCTCCAAGTTGTCACTGTGGACAAACATAGAATATATTATTGTTATTTTGGTTAAACAACGATGCACGATTATTAGCACTAACGTAAATTAATAGAAAGTTAGATGACAGTAGGCAAATAAAAATAATATAAAAAAAAATGAAACAGTTTTTGTGATTATTGGAGGAAAATATAAAACAGATTTATACAGAAATATAATATTACATAGAGTGCGCGTAGTGCACAAATCGCTTAGTGCGCATCGTAGACAAGTGAGCTATAGATTAGTGTTGGGCAGGACATACAAGAGGCACTTCAAATGTCCCATACAAAATGATTGAATATCCCAACACCTCAAAATGACATTTTGTACCGCCTCACTGTGACATACAAATGAATGAATCTCGAATTGACAAATGAGTGAGTGTGGTGAGGAACGTCGTGTTGTTCAAACCCGTGTCTACTGTTCATAGTTTTTTAGATTTATATCTGAACTGACAAATGTATCGTGTCAGCTCAGCGTTACCTCTCAGAAATGTGTGCAACATCTGCATAAAAAAAAAATTATCTTCACCACATCTTCAGCAGCATATAGCGTTACTCACATAGCATCCTTGATCGCCTTGACCCACTTGCGCTTGGCGTCATCGGTGCGCGCGTACAGCGTGAAGGTGGCGTCCTTGGTGCGGCGCACGAGGTAGAAGTGCGACGCCCAGCGCGCGTCGCCGCGCAGCGCGCGCCGCCCGCAGCCCTCCTCCACGCGGTACTCGGCCAGGCGCACGCCCACGCGGTACGAGTACTGGTTGTCCTGGGAAGAAAGGAGCTAGGGTGGCGTTACAGAAAGGAAAACTTAGTTAGTATTGTGCTTTATCAATGTCAAAAGGAAAAATGCAATTATTCTTGGCATCCTAACTAATACTGTAAATGGGAAAGTGAGTTTGTTTGTTACGCTTTCACGATAAAACGGCTGGACGGATTTGGATGAAATTTGGCATACGGGTAGACCATGACCTAGAGAATGACAAAGGCTACTTTCATCCTGGATCGCAGACGAAGTCGCGGGCAACAGCTTGTAGTTAATGAATCAAATTATTCATTGGCATAAAATTGTCTCGTTTCTAACGTGTGTAGTTAACAAAGACTTGTCCATCTACCGTATAGTTTGCGAAGTCAAAGAATCTATTCGACAAAGAAATGTGTATAGGAATTAGTAGCACCGCAATCTCATAGAGCGATAGATTAATTTCAAAACTGACTAGATATAACACAATCATTACACCTTAGGACATTTTTGGCTCCTCCACAGTCGAAATAATTTTCTAAGATCCATCCATCCAAAGTATATTTGTGCTTGTCTATAAAAGCTTGCCTAAGGGCAAGTTCGACCAAAATTGTATACCTAGTAGTAAGTTTAACCTAAGAATCAATTTTAGATTTTTGACAGTTTTTCCTTCCAAAACCTGTCACATGCCAATTTTACTCCTCACATAAAAAATATGTGACTTTGGTTAGATCAGCCCTAAGCTAAATTACTGCAAGGGATAGGCACCGTTATGTGTGCGAGGTACAGGTACTTAAAAATTCAAAGCAACTTACCTTCACAGGTTTGCAGAGCAGCATGAGCTTATCAAACACGAACACGTATCGCGACCTCAGTTTCTGGTCTTCGTGTGCTTTGACCTTCAGTTCTCCGTCCAGCAGTAACCTGCCGTACGCGGCCAAGCCTGCGCCCCCCGCGCCTAGGGCGCCGCCCTCCCAGTCTATTATACTCTCCTGGAGAAGAATACAATTAACTATGAATCAGCTGTTTAGCGTACATTACTGGGCTTTGTAAATGAGTTTTAAGCAAAAAAATACTTTATGTCAGACATTTCAGTCCACAAGTTGTTAGTGCTTATAGGAACAGATTGTACTTATAATAAGCTATGTTAGTATTATTCGTTCTTAATTTACTGACTTCAGCATAATCAGCTTATAATATTCCCACTGCTGGGACACAGGTTTCCTCTCGGTGAGAGGGAGTGGGCCCTACAGTTCGAATCAAACTTAATGGCCGCTCGGAAGTTAGCTACTCGCTGCGCAGTACCCCATCCCTCACCCCCGCTGACATATGAATTCGTTACTGCGCCGCGACTCGTCTCATATTCCAAGCCGCCATTAAGTTTAAATCATATCAATCAATCAGAGCCTTATGAGACCTATTTACTGAGTAATAATTATTTATTTAAGCTCACCCCCTGTTAGATTGGAATTAAAAACAACTGAAGAAATATGGATGAACCGTATGTAGGTAGGTTTTGAGTGCATAGTGTACTTTTAGACTGTATGTACCGCAATCAAGATTGCATTCAGTCTTCGCAATTTTAAATTATAAGTAATTATTAAAATTTTAAAGAAGATATTCAAATCATTTAAATATTTATATTCTTATTTTATTTCATTTTTACCTGTACTTTAGCGAGTAGCGAAAGCACCTCGCTATCCCTTTTGACTTCGTTGATATATTGCGCTACGTCCACCATCGCCTCCTTCGCCCGTTCTAAGCCTCGGAATTCTTCATGATTCTGTTCACAAGCAGCTTACATTGAACATTTGTGCCACAAGCCTTAAAACCGCATGTAGCAAGAAATCTAAATTAATTTTTACGAGATATTCAACAAAGGCAACTGTCCTAATCTTCCCTGTTTTGGGATTATGTTTTACCCCTTCAGTTCATAGTGGTGCCTTTAGCGAATCCTTGGCCAGGACATAACGGCCTCTTTGGCCCTCAATCAAAATATCAAATAAAAAAGTTGGGTCATACAAAAAATCCGAACTTAATATTTTAAATGAGAAAGTGAGTTTGTTCGTTACGCTTTCACGTTATAATGGCTGAACGGATTTAGATGAAATTTGGCACATGGGTATACCATGACCTGGAATAGGACATAGGATATTTTATATCCCGATATTCCTACGGGATATTACTCCACAGACGTGGCGATATCTAAGTCGATTAAAAGATATTACGAGTTTAGTTTTTTGTTTTATCGTCTTAGATATCTATACCCATCAAATCTGCGGAGTTTCGCTAGTGAATTTAATTGGACCCTGTATACATATTTGTGTTGTAACTACTCACCGGTTGTGTTTCATGCACCAGTTTGTCTAACAACAGGTGGTATTTGAGCACCCTCTGCATCGGCACCGACAGGATATCGCGCAGCTGTATCCGACCGTCGCTGTGTTCTTTCTGACATTTCTGTTGACAGAGAAAAGGTAAATTATGTTTTATGATGTAGGAGATAAGGTTTATAATTGGGATGTATTGAAACAGATTCGGAAGATTTTTTTAAATAACTATACAAAATAATGAATCATTCCTATCCATGGAGCCACACTCTTGTATAACATTTTCTTCTTGTTGTAACACTCGTCATAGCTTACTTATTTTGACAAGCGATTGCTGATCAATAGCAATGGCTGATACAATTCGATCCAAACTTAATGGCTGCTCGGAAGTTAGCTTTTCGCTGCGCAGTACCCCACTCCTCACCCGCGCTGCCATATGAAATTGTTACTGCGCAGCGACTCGCCTCAAGTTCCGAGCCGCCATTGAGTTTGAATCGAACGTTATCTGTCGAATGAGAGTGGCCAAGGATCAAGTTAAAAAGCCAATGATTGGAGAGGCATATGTCCAGCAGTGGCCCGGTTGTGATAATGATGATGATATTTGTGAGTAAATGTAACTCACCGCTAATTGTTTATTGAACGTAGAATCTCTCGCGTCAAGCGTCTTTAGCGTCTCCTGTGCGTTAGTGAGGTTAGAGCAGTAGTCTCCATATAGTAGTAGTCGTTCCCGCCACGCTAGGAACACGTCTGCTAAACGTGGCGCTCCGTTGCCGGGGACGCATGCCTCTGTTGCTAGTTTTAGTTGTCGGAGGAGGCCTGTGTGAGTTTCGTGGAGCTCCTGCGGAGTAAAAGATCACATGCTTGCACTCAAGGAGATTTGATAAATAGTCAAGACTAAGCAATTTTTCCTAGGAGTAAAATCATAAAAATTCGAGGCATCTCAATGGTTCTACTGACTGCCCATTTTTAAGGTTTCGACCTAAATAGGACCCCTTTTAAGATCAGTTTTTTGTCCATCTGTCACACAGATTTTTTTTTTTTTACCACGACCAGTGTGCAGCTCATGCTGACATGACTCCACCGTATTTTTATTTAGCGAATTACTTATTTTAATAATAGAGTTTCTTTTGCAGAGAAGTATGAGAGGAGAGAGGGAGGACTTTTCCCAGCAGTGGGCCAAAACAAGAACATAAAGATACAGCTTATATAACTAGTACAATAATTGTGTTTTTTCTCACCTTAATCCCAAAGAATATGACTTGCATATCCTGAGGTTTGAGGTACGGCATCAGTGGCCTCAGGAAGTACTTGATAATTTTGCTCAGAACATCCACATAGTTGTTCTCAGTATCCACCAGCTCTCGTATAACGTAATCTCTCTTTTCTAAACTATGTGACGATGTCGCTAACTGAAAATGTTGAAAAGCAAATGATTATTTTGAATTTAGATCAAAAAAAAAATGCAGAACGAATTTAGAAGGATAGCATGCTAAAATAATGGAAAGTTAATAATATTTTCGATAAGTTGACCCTCTAAATTCGTCATGCTGTGTACAATGAAAGCGAAAGCGTAGAGAAAAACCGTAACCCATCTATTACCATCTACTATCTACAATTTACATTCATTTGTTTCTATAACGCCAAGTTCCTTTCGGATATCGACCTTGACCTTGTACAAAATGTACCAAATACATCCCACAAAAGAACATCAACTAAGGCTTGCTTGCACCACAAATCATTTAATACATCGTTCTATTTCAGCCAATCTTTTGAAGATGAGAGGGACAAAATTATGTTTTATATACGTTTAGCACTAAACACATTTAGTGATAGGTGATGCAAGTGGGCCTAAGCAAATGTGCATGTATTTTGCGACAGTTATCATCGGAGACGGTGCGACATACGCGTCATTACCGCACAGCGTCGCACTACGTCCATATGGACAATCTAGAGCAATCAAAAAAAACCGTCTTCCGGCACATCCGCACCGCGTTATAAATAACAACTTATTTTTAACCACTTACATTGCGATATCCACTTATTTTTATCATCAGGAACGCAACGCTATAGAAACTGGGTGTTTGTACAAAGAGTGATAGGAAATCTAATAGCAGCGTTGTAAAACATCGTGGTTGGAGGAGCAGCGTCATGCCATGCATAATTCAATCGTCGTACGGAACGATTTGCTAAACTTTTACTTGTCCGGTTGGAATTTAATACGTCCGTCATCCGTGAACGGTTTTTTATTGGAAATATTGTACATTTGTACTAGTTTGCCGGTTTCGTGGCGCTGGATTGTAACGGTGATGTCTTTTTATCCGACTGTGTGACAGCAAAAACAGGGTTATGGCCAGGGTCGGTCTGGCCCCAGGGCATACCGGGACTTTTCCCGGTGGGCCGGTCCCTCCGTGGGCCGGTCCGGTCCATTTTCCCTTCATTTTATATAGAGCAAAGCCGTGATTAGTGAGATAAATATTATTGTATTTCGAACCTCAAAAAATCGCGGTAATTTTTTGGGTCCCAGACCGACTCTGGTTATGGCCCATTATTATAACCCTGTTTTTCTTCACTTCACTCAAAAGAAGTCGGAAGTAAATGTTTTGTTTTCGTCTAGTTTATAGGCTAAGAAAAAAATATGTTTCGAATTTTACCTATACAGGTGTTTGTGTGTGGTGAACATTGTTAGTTTGTCGGTTTGTAACGTGTTATGTTTTTATAACTGGAAGTCGGAAGTAAATGTTTTGTTTCCGTCCAGGCTTTGGAAAAATATGTTTTTGCCTTTAGGTTTTTGCGTGTGGTGAACATTGTAGTAAGTTTGGTTCGCTGGATTTGAACTGTGATTGCTTTTTAGTGTTATTGGAAAAAAAATTGAAGTACTGTGTTCGTCTGGTATATAGGTGAAAAGGTTTATGTCAAAAGTAAAAGAGACATTCACCTACCTAATAGTTTTTAAGTGTAAACGTAATAATATATGGTACTCGTCTAGTTTCTAGGAGAAATTATTTATGTCAGAAGAGTGTAATATTTTACCTAATAGTAAATTGCTTTCTACCACAATCACGAAACAATTTACTACGTCATTAAAAATGAATTACCTACTGACCTACCCAGTAAGTGATTATGTGTGTACAGACAAAACCACAGCCGATACTTATTGATCTACTACATCTAATTTATTAACCACCACCCCACCCCAAAATAGAAGAAGGTTCGGCTATTAAGGTGCAATATTTGTTATTGTGCCTCTATTATTAGTTAGGGGATGTTACAACTATTATGAAACACCCATGCATGTAGTGTTGATCATGTGCGAGTTTATTTTCTTCTTTATGTATAGGCGACCTCGTAAATGATTTACCACCCTCAGGTTGTATGTCATTTGCCTGTAGTGGCTGTTGTAAAACTTCAAGGCCTGTTTTTGTTAGATAGTTGCAACCTGACAAATGCATGCACAGACTGCACAGGTCCACTAACAGCTATGTGGTCTTTTTCTCAAGAGACCATTTTAGACACTATCTGCATGGTCCTCGATATGATCTGACCTAGAGGGGCACTTCCCGTAATTTTTAAGAACGTGCGCATTCTAATCTCATTTGCAATCTGTCAAAAATACAATGAATTTACCAACATTTTTGACAAGTTTGACAGATAGCGACTTTAATGTGAATGTTTTTTATGTACGAGAATTGGCCTTCTGGATTTTAAAAGAGACTGTGGACTCAGAGTTTGTTTCGATGTCTCTTCTCAAAGTAGTCGGCTGGGATCATCGAGCTAAGCTAGATTTTTTTAACGTTTACACGTGTTTATTAAACCAATACAGAATCAAATATTCTTTATCATCATTTTATCTTAGTGAAGTTTCATATTTTTGTCAAAAGTGTACAAGCAATTACGAGGGCGACTATACAATATATTTTCTAAATAATATAATATATAGGACAGTTCAAGATTCAAGCGAAATACAGCACTGCCACTCCCACCACCGAAAGCAAAACAAACAAAAAAAATAAACCAAAAAAAAAGGGGGAACCCTACTGTGTTGAAAGCAGGCGGCTGCACTGGCGGTAGGTCGCGGACGCTGTTCTTGACGGCGCACAGGTCGTGGTAGATCTCCTCGTCGTGGATGCGCGCGCAGTAGCTGGCGTACTCACCCACATCGGCCGCAGGAGCGCTGGCGCCGCCGCTGCGTTTGCGACCCACCATTTACGTTACATGCATAAGCTTACGTATCGCTTTTGGATTACTAGCTTTAAGTCTACGGCTACACTTCGCGTTATCGCGAACTTTTCTTCGTGCGCTCTCTGTTGCTCAGCGAGTAATCGAGGGGTGTACGAGAGAGAGCGCACGAAGAAAAGTTCGCGATAACGCGAAGTGTAGCCGTAGCATAAGGGATTGCTACTATGCCTTGTTGGAAAAGCGCCTTACCAATTTGTGCAGTCAGCCTCAAAAATTGTAATCGGTATTTCAAATACGGGTGATCCCCATTGACAATCCACATCAACTGACGCTGAGGTATTTAATAATAAGTCTTTTGTATTTTAAAAGACATTGATTAAAATAATGTATTTTCGATATCAAATATTTACACGACTTGCAAATTTTAAGTAAGTATTTCGTATTTCAAATACATATGAAAAAGTATTTTGTAATTTGTATTTTGCCCAGCCCTGACATGTTGAGTGCCCGAGCGTTAATGTGATACATTGAGCTTCAGTAAGAGACTCCGGACGCATGTATGCGAGCGTACGGGGCAGAGGCAACGCTCTACATAGCATAACTTTTTTACCTGTGCATGCGCAGGTCACACTGGGACCGTAGCTAAGTTCGTTTAGCTTCGCTCATGTAGCTTCTACGTCTTTTCATAGTTCGGTTCTTAGTTCGCGGTGTGAACCGAAGTATGCAAACACGCAGTAGCCCCATGAGCGAAGCTAAACGAACTTAGCTTCGTTCCCATTGTGCCGAGCGCTTTACGCAAGGAAATTGTATATTACGAGTATTATCTCGTTTATGATTATAAGTCGGTATGCCATATGAAAGGCTAACTGTACCGTAGTGTTGGCAAGGCGCTCAGTGCAAGTGCAAAAACTAAATGAATTTCGAATGTTTACAAATTAGGATTTGATGCTAATGATACAAAAGCGAATAAGAAAATAAGATTGAGGTCTAGTAATGTACACGTTGGAATTTTAAGGCATTCACAAGAGGTTGTGAAGTAAGAAGTTTTTTTTTTAATTTTGGAATTCGACAGTCACCATTTTAAACTAAAGACATATACTTAAAACATCAACGTGCATATTTATTCAATTAAAAATAAAATATAATGAACAGAATCTATTCAAAAAATTAAAATGATGAAGTAATAAAAACTGTGCCATTTATGAATGAATTATTTACTAAACACACCACGAAAATTAAAAAATAAATAAGAATGTGACCAGCTAAAAAACTAGATGACAAAAAATACTAGCTACCGAAGTACACGAAGATAACTAAAAATAAATAACAGGATACGCTAGCATAGTTTAACATCGCTCCATGATAACAATATGGGTTCCAAATGATTATGGCACTTCAGATGGTCACACATAATCAACTAATAATAAGTCATTAGAATAATAAGTAGCCAATTGCATGTTTAGTTTTGGGGAGTCCCCAAACCCATCACCGAACTGGCTGCTTTAGAATTTAGTCTGGGGCTGGCCTAAGCTGGCTAATTTGAGGCAATGGTGTTAATTGAAGTAAAAAATCACCATAATCACCATTGCTAAAAAAATTAAGAAAAGTTTATAGTGCTTTGTCTATGGAGTCAAAAACGCTGGTCAATTTAAATCCACTAGCAGAAATCTGAGAAATATTTAATTTCCAAACTATGGAAGTTTATATAAATGTCTGATATACATATTTACAAATTAGCAGTTTTACAAGCAGCAATGTTAAAACAGCTGACATATCCTTAAATTATTCACAGAACCTACACAACTGACCACACCTAAATACAATAGTTTCAAGGTGTGTACTGATAAGTAAAACTTAAGATCATTTTAACTGACATTTGAGCATTAGAAATATTGAAAAACTGTAGCAAATATCACAACAGGAAGCTCAATACTCAATACATTTATTGCTTCCACATGTGAACTTAGGTGGTAGGTTTTACAAAGATATGACCATTATGGACCCTGTCGGGCACAGCAAAAGTAGGAGAGAGGGAGAGGGCTTTTATTTTACAACTTAAGCTGCAAGCTAAGTCTACCACTGCTAAATGATCAATGTCACAAGCTCTTATGCCCTTACTGGAGGCTTTACAGGATACATAGCCCGTAGCGGCCGGTAACTTCCTAGGTTGAACCTCCGCGAGAAGCAAGAAAAAAAAAACAAGCTCTCTCTTGTTTGGAATACACCGCTCAGGATTAAAATACAGCATTTATTTACTCAATAAAGACATTGAGAAGGCAGCAGCAGCTATCGAAGTTTTAAAGCTACAGCATATTCTAAGGGAGTTCGACCTATCCGACCTAATATGACTACTCTAATTTTATACCATCTCGTTCATCTTTAATCGCCGAGTTAAGGATAGCAAAAGTTTCAGTAACTTCGTCGTTGAGTACCAGAAACGGGGCCACTGTTTCGAGTCCGTGCCGCTAGTTTTCAGCAGAAGTTTCAAAGATATTGCGATGTATGTATACTATGTATATCGCATATTCATAACTTTCAAGTTGAAGTGCAAAAGCTATTCTAGTTATAATTGGGTCTTCAGTAGTTCATACAAATGAATGGAAGTAATAAGGACACTCTCAGACTTCTAAATCGAGCCTCTATGCATTTCCATGTTAGGTATAAAGGCATCAAAATAATGATGAGTCAAAGAAAAAGTTTTGATGCTTTTCAGCAGACGACATACTGGCCATCAGTTTGGTGTCATCATTGTTCCACATTTAAATTCAAACCATTTTTATTAAGTTATAGAACTTATTCCAAAGAAGTAGTTCGGATTTAAGAGTCCGGAAATCTCAGACCAACAAAAAAGGAAAGACAGATCACGCCGTACATCCAAAGTGAAGCCACAAAACCAAGCTCCTGCAAGTAAACACACAGGCTCACGCACACACCTACACTAAAACCAAGCTCATCGCTCCTAGTACGTCACGAGTCGTCGTGTAGCTAACATCACCAAAACAAATATAATTATGCCTTCCTGTGTAGTGAAAACGTGTAAAAACAATACTAAATCACAGAAAAAGTCTCACGGAATCACTTTTCACTTGTAAGTACTTAAAATAACATCGTTTTTTAATTTAGATAACTATGAATTTTAGGTTATTTGGAACAAAAAACCTGAACGAATGAACGAACGAAAACAGTGACATTTAAAGAGCGAGGGTTGCCATAATATGATTTCAAATTTCCCCATTCGATATTTTTTACTTCGAGTAATTATATGTCTGTTTTTTATGCATTTAATATTTTAGATTTCCATGTAATACTGAAAATAAAAATAAATGGATAGTAGCTAATTTACTAACCTATTTATACACATATATATATATCTTTTTTTAACACTCAATTGAAAATTAATGGATAATTCTAAGTGAAAGAGCGGAGTCTCCTAACACAAGCAATTCTTGCATAAAAGGTGATCTCATAAATGCACTTTGTACTTAATTGTTTTTTTAATTTATTTTGCAATGTAAAAAAAATGTTTTTGTTTCGGAATTCTTCCTAAAAATTGAGGTACAATACCATACTCAACAATATCTTACTCATACAATATTAGCCTACCCAAAATATTATTCCCCAAGTTATAGGGAAAAACTTTAACAACTGACAACCCTTTTTACACACACATAGATAAAAAGGTGGCTTCACTTTTGACGTACGGCGTGATCTGTCTTTCCTTTTTTGTTGGTCTGAGCCGGAAATGTATAATCAATATCAGTTTGTTTTGTCCGTTACAAAACAGTACACACGCTGACTGTCATGCCCCTACGAAGCATATCTACACGTTGAGCTATTTTCCGGAAGCTGGACAGCGATCACCTCTAAATTTTAACTCTTAACATCACGCTTGGTACAAATCTAAAAGATTTCATGTAATTATCTTTAAGAATGGTCTGATTTATAGACGTAGTTGTTTTGAGTGCTAATGAATTGCAATAATAAACAAATTTTTGCACGATGCACGATTTTGTGACGAACGAGGATCACTTTTCACTGCAATCCTAGCATATTATATTTAGCGAAATCCATGTAAAACTTGTTGTAGTTAGATCGTAAATATTATTGCTGGTTATTTCGGCTTCTAAGTCGACCCCCTGTTTCAAACTAACTTTGCCCTAATTTCATCCAATTACACATCACGTCGCTTTATGCCATACACCCTTTCCCTGTAGGAACAGTTTCTAACTGCATAAGTTGTCATTTGTTAAGTTGTGGCGCGAGGAAGGCGAGAAAGGAGTAAAGACTTTGAAGAATATTCTCCAATTTAGAACCCTGTCTGGCTCTACCATATTTTCTGCCTTCTTTCAACATTAATTCACCTATTTCCGACAACACGATAATAATTTATTAGTTCCGAGTACTTCTCGTTTACGTTACACAAAGCGATGGCACGTGGAAGTAAGTACTAGTTATGATTTAAAATGTTTATCCACAGAACGTAACGCAGACGTGTAATCGTGAGTGTTTCGGAAACTTGGCTGGATATCTTACCGCCTTTGTTTTTGTTTCATCGGCGAACGAGAAACAATGAGGCTGGAATGTACAGAAGATTTTGAAGACAAAAACCAAAAGTAACGACCTCTGTGGTCTAGTGGTTAGACCACCTGTGACCCAAAGGTCGGTCGGGTTGGAATTCCCAGTGGGGGCAAAATTTACTGCTCGGTTTGGTTGCATCTTCTAAGTCTGTCCGCCTGGCTAGCTACCATAATCTTATCTGAGTCTGTCGCCATAACAACAATGTTAACAGCATTGTTGTGTTTCGGCAGTTGGAAGTAAGATAGACAGTTCCTCTATGGTTGAGGTATCCGGGTAAATCTCGCTTCCACCTTCGCCCTGATCAACACTTACGATCAAGTGAGAATGAGATGCAAGCCAAGAGCTTCCCCGTTGTTGATAAAAAAATATGTTCCCAAATCATGCGAGTAACTATCAACTATATGTATACAGTAGTGATATATTATGTATTGCTAACAACGAACGAGTACCTACCGCTCAATTAAAGACGTCAAATAAATTGATTGATCGAACCAACAGCGGAATTTATTAATTTTACCATGAAACAAGACTGCTCTTTCCTGGACGCTATCAAGTGAATGAGTTCTCTAGAAATGCATAAATTTCAAGGTCCATTACCTTGAAATTATTAAGTAAAGTATCGTAATGCTATTATTACCATGCGTGCCAATCATTGCGTTCAATACTTGGCGGTCAGCGTAGCATAATAAGTAAGAAATGGACATAATTAGCCTATGAAAGGATTAAGCTGGCTTGGTACACACGGCTACAAATCAAGCTATACATTTCCAGTATAAGCTGAACTCGCATTGTGATCCGTACAATGCGAGGTCAGCTTATACTGGAAATGTATAGCTTGATGTGTAGCCGAGATGTGTACATATCTTTTCATATTGGTTTTTGTTGGCCACTGAAAGATTGGTAGAAGATAAAAGCCCGAAATATGTCTATTAACAAATATCAGTATGAAAACAAATCGTGGGAGGAAGCCTTTTAAGAAATTGGTCCTACACCTATAAATAATAGCCAAGCAAATGTTAGAGCGAAATGATCTTTTCCCATGAGTCTCGTTAGTAGCAACGAAGTAATCATGTTTAGGAATGCGTTCATGTGTGGTCAATGTACATGATATGAGTGCTACAATAATACCGTTTGACAACCTGCTCTTTAAAGGATAACGGTTAGATAAAAGTACTCAAAAGACAGATAAAGCATGACTAAAACTTTCTGAGAAGTACCGAGCTTATCTTGTGTTGTGTTATCGGGTTCGCGAAAACGGTACGTTGACGTCGCCGGCGCATCTAAGCGTTCAATTGACATAGTCGTAACTGTCGTTGGAAACTAAGAATTCGCATTACGTCATTGCACGGTTTTATTTGAATTACTTCCGCTATGATTGTTAATTCGTTTCGAATTAAAATTTGTTAGTCTCAAAACTTTCTATTTCAATTTCAAGTCAATAAGTTAAAAGATTTCAATGCAAAAAATATGTAAATGAATTAATTGCTTATTTCATTGTCTGCTCATTGGATTTTATTGATCTTGTAACAAGCAATTCGCAATTTGTGCCCGAAGATTTTAATATAAGTACCAAGGTTTTTTTTTCACGGTTCATTTTGTGTAACTTACTATAGGTAGATATTCATAGTAACAAATAGACGGGCAGGTAAAAATATATTTTTTAGTACAGATTATATCAAAACTGTATTATGTATCACGTAATACATAAACAAAGTTTTTCGCGGTCGTTTTGTTCAATGAAATAGAAAAATATCCGTTCTACACATAAATTTACCTACGCAAACATACTCTAATATTAATAGAGATATATTTTAACGAAATGCTGGCTTTTCCAGACAGGAAAAGATAGCGCAAAGGCCTATTTCAACAGAGAATGAAAGTAGGCTGAAACTCAGAACTGATAGATAACTTTTGCTTGCCAGCTAGCCATTGTTGAACCTAGTTACAGATAGCTACAGATCTGTAACGGGTTATGTGTAAGTGACTATCGCTTTATATTTCTGTCGAGTTTATTTCATAACTAGCAGCGCCCCGCGGTTTCACCCGCATAAGTCCTGAACCCGTGGGAATATCGGGATAAAAAGTATCCTATGTGTTAATCCAGGTTATAAACATCCATCCATCCATTCTCACAAACTTTCGCGTTTATAATATTAGTAGGATCTTTCATTGACAAACCTAAAGATAAAAATTGAAAGGAAAATGTTGTAAAAGAAATAATGTTGAAATTAAAACTATTATGAAATCTATGCGAAATTTTAAACTTATGCAACAGCTTTTTTTTCGACGCTGCACACTGCAACAATGTGTCGTGAACGCCGTTTCTTGTTTGTAATTAAATTTTACATAATTATTTTAACTGTTTCTAACAGACTTCAAAAAAGGAGGAGGTACTTTGTTCAATAATAAAACGAACATATAAAACCAAAGAATTCCGAAATTAAAGTTATTTTTCACTTCTTAGTGTTTTTTTCGAAGTCGGTTGTTTTTTGTAAAAACATTATTTATTACTTATTTAGAGTTTGCTTTTTTCTGCGAATGTTCCAAGAAAATAATGGTCCTATCCTCTTTAAAAATATCAAGATTCCTATTCTGATTACCAAAGCTTCAGTATCCATTTTCAACAGTTATTGGAAACTTGTAACTAAATCACGTTCACAATTTACTAAGTTGGATTGGTGACCTTTCATGGGAGGCATGAAGCATGGAAATAATGTATTTGGCCTACGGGCTCAGTTGCGAACCGTAACCACTAATTACGTACGTCATTACGTAATAGTAATTGGGTAGTGGGAGTTAGGTGTACATGTTCTAAACTGCAAGTAGATTTGATTTGACAGAAATATTGTCACCATACGGCATGTAAACAGCAGAATTTTTCCACAATATCGGATAGGGACTTGTCTTCCAGATAACTTTCAACAATTAATAATATCTGGCAGACAAGTTACACCAGAACATATCTGCATGTTGCTGAAACAGCAGCTGCAAAGCACATCAAAAAGACTAAGAGAAGGTGTTGTGTGTCACAACTAGGGATCGTGAGAACCCTATATCCAGCATGCTTAGCATGGTTTTGTCGACGGAAGAATAGTCATTTGTTATTTGGTCTATTCTTCCGTCGACATAACCAATTGCTAATTTGCTATGGTGATTATGCTACGCGTGCTGCAGTGCAGTGCGATAGACTGTGAGTTGATTGATTGACACATTTAACACGAAGTACATTTTGGCAAAAGCGGCATTAACCAGCACTGGACGCCTGTCGGCTGAAATTATGATTTAGTGTAGGTGGAAAGTGGAACTAAATAGTTCGTACCTAAAACACGGACTCACAAAATGTGTAGGTGTTGAAACTACGTAATCAGCTAAGGACTCGCAGATTCCACGTACGAGACAATAAAGTAGAAAGTTGTACGAACTCCCACGCTTAGTACGTTTAATTAAATTAAAACTTTGACCACATTATGTGGATGCATGTGTACTTGGGACAAAGGCTGGGTCATCCATCTTTGTTTTAGAGGAGGTCTGTTGACATGAAAATTAGGTCAAGCAAATAATTGACTTGATAATCCAAATTAAATATCTTTTAGCTTATGTTGAATTATGAGTTAATGCGTACACACAGATGGGGTGTCTTCTCGTTCAGGTCTTGGGTAAGCTTGGCCCCTGGTGACAAGGGCGGCTATCTTTTCGAGGACCTTAAAAGGCGACGGGATGGGCTACGGAAGGCGTCGAACCAGTTTGTGGCATCTTGGGAGAGGCTTATGTTCAACAGTGGACTGCAATGGCTGAATTGATTGATTGAACTATATTTCCGTTATACAGAAAAAGGCATAATAACCCAGACGGATGGAAACTTCTTAAGTAACAACAAGGTCATTGGTCAGTTTCCTTTGTTTTGTTTATGTATTTAAAAACACTCTGAAGTTACGTTGCCTCTAAGAAATAATATGTTAGTAACTTAGTACTACATTGTTTATTACAAAACGTATGGGAAACGAAGTGCGATGTTTTATTTAGATAACGTCAAGAAATAAAGCAAAGAATGTGAGCATTAACACGCGCGCAGTTCCCCGGGAGAGAGCTAGTCTTCTCATTGAAAAACACAACAGTATTTTCAACTTTATTTTTAGTGAAGTAAGGTTGAAAATAGCATATTTGAGACAATTGTCTGGTCAATTGTGCACGCAATTGTGTGTTGCACAATGATCAGCAAAGCGTATTCATTGATGAGCATTCAAAATAGATAAGTAACGGTTGATGACGGCGACTGTTATGTAATAATATCTTGTAACTGTATTGTTCAGATTAATTGAAAAGCTTTGCTGGTATGCGCTATAAGTACTGGAATTAGCGTTCAATGAACTACGACTGCAGTTATTTAGATATTACGCCTATCTTAACAGGGTTTTTTTTCCTAATGTGATAGTTTACTCATTTAATTGTAAACCACCGCCCTTTATAAACGTGCTTAAAGTTAAGAGACGTTAGGACGAAAAATGAATGCAGACGTCATCATTATTTAATTTTAAGCAAACGTTTATAAATAAGGGGTTTAGAGTCGAAAATCAATCTTCGTAGTTTGGCAATTTATTACTTACGCGTTTTGACTTTGAGATTTGTTGGCAGTTTTTTACACTAATCGCCAAATAGAGCAGTGTTCCTGTTTAAGTTAAATGACGTGCTTTTGAGGGCAAAAAGGGAAAACATCAAGAATTCGAGAAAGAGTACCTAACTACCGAAGAATTCGAGAAAGAGTACCTAACTACCGAAGACTGAGTGTGATACTTTTATAGTCACGACTACCTACTTTACATTGCTCTGGAGTACATTCAACATTCTGGCAAAATGACACTAAGCTGGTCTGAAACTTTTAGTTATATTTAAATAACTAAAGGCTTGACTATTGTTGTTAGATGATAACGACCGCGAAACATGATATTAACTAGTAAGATGAAAGTAAATCGTATTAGAAATGTACCAAGCGTGATATTAACCGACTAACCGAAGTGAACGAATATTCGTTTTTTACGGCCAGATTTGGCTGAAAGTTTGCGGCTGACTGTGAGCTTACTTTAGATACTATATAGAGATCGTACAAGCATAGATCAGCGTGCGTAGTTTCAGGCGACTGAAAGTACGCACGATGATCTGAGGGGCAATTCTGAACGATAGCATTCTTATCTCAGTCTCAATCTGTCATAAATACTTTTTTTTCATACATTTTTGACATTTAATGTCGCTGAGATGAAATTGCCACAAGATTTTGAACGTTTACGGGAATTAGCCTTCTGAGCTTGTGCATGACCAATAATCGAATGACCTTTTATGTAGTGATAAAAACGATCGCCATATCTGACCGCATGTAAACAAATACCCAAAAAAACAAGAGACTAACAAAATCAGCCACCTCTGGCGCTGTCGAGTTTAACTTGACATAACAGAGATCCTCGTAAATCTCCTCGACGCGGTCCTCGCAGGTCGCGGAGGGTATGGTGAACTGCACCCAGGGGACTTCCGTGGATGTGGGGTGCCCCGGACACTCCTCTATCACGCTGGAGTATGGTGGAGGCGCCATCGTCGAACTCGCGCTACTACAAGGGGTGTTAAATTACTTCGTACTTTAAAAGTTAGAACGGTAGTTTCGAAAGAAGTTCAGTACTTACACAGATTGCAGATCTTTATATATGTCCTCTTCTGACTGCGTTCTGAGCGCGGAGAATGGTCTAGAAAAGAATTGGGAATGTGAGTATAGAATTGTAAGTTTTCCAGGTTACATAATGTTTTATCTGTATTCTGCAAGATATTTTATCATGCGAAACAAATCCGGACGTCGTCATTTATCATTTATGATATCCTAAAAGAGTTCACGTAACAATTAAGTGCTCTATAAAAAGAACAATGAATTAAACCATGAATCACACAGCTAATCTAAAATCTATTAATCTACCATTCACAAAAATTACTTATCATTTTATCATCATTAAATCTCTGCAATAAAACTGACTCACTTGATATTCTTGGCCAGTGCTTTGGGACACTGGCTGAGCTTGGCCAAAGCGCATAGTACACGATGGAAGTTGGACAAGTCGAACAGCATGGATGGGTCGAAGAGATCCGTCTCCCGCAGCTCGAAGACTTCGTGGCATGTTCGGAGGAACACTTTGATGTTGCGCATGCACAGGAACTGGGAACAAGATATAATATGAGTTATTTATGTGGGTAGTTTTGTGTGAGGGTTGAACACAGCACAGAGTAGGCAGCAAATGGATTGCCATTGTATCGTCGCGTCGTCATGTTGTCTGCGCAATTTTGTATGTATGCAAGGGTAAAGAGATGGTCGTTTATATTGTTCTCAAAAGAGCGTTAATATATTTTTTCCACTGTTTTGTAGCGATAATGTCAAACGCAAAAGTTTGCCTTTACGTATGTCGCTTCAGTACTCTGTGGGGGTGAGTAGAGTTTTTATTTGGCCCATTATTAAACACCCTTTGATCAACATTAATAACTTATATGAATAATCAAATAAAATACACGAGAGGAATGTCAAACATCGGCAATGTACTTCCGTCGGCACTCTAAAGAGGGCCGCGAGACCGCCTCCTGATCTTTTATTGATAACATTATCTGTTACTATTACGAGTCGTTATTTAACCGCTTTTTACGATGTAAGAGGTTTGATAATAACGTACAGCTTTAGTGGACATTTTGATGGACCAATATGGTCTAGCTAGGTCATGCTACTGGTATATATAGCTTGAAGGGTGAACTTTAGTTTAGTCATGGACATAGATATAGTTATAGTAGATACTTTTCAGGGTTCGGAACCCTATTACCAAGCCTCTACTATCCGTCTGTCTGGCAACGGGCTGTATCTCATGAACCGTAATAGGTCGACAATTGAAATTTTCGCAATTGTGTCTATTGCCGCTATAACAACAAAAAATAAAATAAAGTTAAAAATTTAAGGGTGTACCACATATTATACAAGGTGTATACAATGTACATAAATACAGTGGTTTTTTTTTGTTGTGTTTTCGGCTTTAATTGCTGAATATCGTGTACGGTGGTGGTACGCCTTCGTGTGTGAGTCCGACTCGATAAGCGCCGGATTTTTTTTTTATTCCTTTTTCCTGTCTTTAGTCCTGTAATAAGTTACCTTTTATAACTTAGGCATGCTGACTATACATCCAGCGATGCACAGTTATTAGGGTTCACTGGCCACAAATGTAACTGCAGCCGTTTGTCGTGGTCGCGCCCTTAATGATCAAACTTTACTTAACATATGGCTAGGCTATTATCTCCCTACATTATTATAATTTGTACTAGTTTTAAATAATGACTAGGTATACGCCACCTTATATGCTCAAGTAAGCATGGCAACTCAATTACTACACCTAGTTATCACTTCACATAAAATTCTTGTAATGTTCTTTAAAACATACCATTACTTGCCAATTTTGAGTACATACACCTTACTACTCATAATAAGCATGTATTACAGTGAATACTGGGAGAAACACTGGGTATTCGCAGTTTAACTATAATAACATATGAATGCCTTTTGATTAAGTACTTTAATGGTAGTAGCTTAGCTTGTTAAGTTATTAATGTAATTGATATGACATTGGAGCCATTTCTTGCCATTCACCCTAATATTATGAATGAGAAAATCAGACTGTAAGGTTGTTATGTATTCATAGCAATTCTACCAAACCTATTTTGATGAAACTTGGAGAGGTAGCTTGGTACCAAGTATATGTATTTACCACCTAGATAAATAAAAAAGTTAACAAGTAGATGAAGCTATGAGGTAGAGACAGTTAGTCACTGCCACATTTTTACAGCAAACCCAAACTGATTTTTATGAGTTTGTCAAAGAGGTAGCTTGTTACTTAAATAAATATACAACCCAATGCTCACCCGGCTCAATGACGTTTGCAGCTCCCCCCGCTACCCCGCATGACGACGGCGGGGGGCGGCACGGGTAGTGGGGGGAGTACTGAGTTCCGAGCCAGATGCCATGTTAATCCGCACGGGTTGTAGTATGTATGTTATTTTCCTCCTAGATTTTTTATTTAACATTTTCCGATCGGCTTTATTGACAGGAGAGACCAATGAGAAAGCTGTCTCTTATTAAATTATAATTTATTTAGAAAAATGAAAAAAAAAAAAAAATACAAGTAGTTGAAGCTAGGAGGATAAAAGCTAGTTAGCAACAGAACTACAAACAAACCATAGCTATTTTATGACGGTGCCCATAAACATAGGGTGACTAGTTTAATGGGCAACAGTTGTCACAATATGGACTGTTAAATCATAAAACAGATATCCTCAATAACAATAGTGACTAGAATAGCTAGTTAAATACTAGTAGCAGTGGCGTATTAACCCTAAGGCAAACTAAGCACGTGCCTAGGGGCGCGAGCGGATGATTTTTAAGAAAAAAAATGAAAATTAATTGTTTATGTAAGTATGCACCTACTTACACAATGTAAAAGATTATGATTGTGTTTTTTTTTTTAATATACGGCCGCTAGTGGGCGTGGTTGAGTTGCTTGCCTAGGGCACTCTCGACATTTAATCCGCCACTGTCTAGTAGGTACTGCTAAACAAGAACATTGTAACTGTGAATAAGGATAAAGTTGAAATGTGACTACCGCCATACTTTTCTGTAAAAATCTAATTGGAAAACTTAGGTGAAGTGACCTATCATGCCAGGGGTCACTATAGGGATTGACAGTTCACTTCACCTAAATTTTCGCAATGAGATTTTTACAGAATATAGCTACTTAAGCAAGTTGGTTCTAAAGTTTGTTCAAGAATTATTGGATATTAGCTGTTGCCCGCGACTTCATCTGCGATCTAGGATGAAAAGTAGCATATGTCCTTTTTCAGATTTCATCTTGCCAAATTTCATCCAAATACGTTTGGTTATTTTAGTGTTCAAGCGTAACAAACAAACTCACTTGCATTTATAATATTAGTTAGGATTCTCTTAGTTTCTGGAGAAACCAGACCAAGGAAGTTAATTCTTAACTTTGTAAAAGATTTATTAACACTACACACACTAGCTTCCACCCGCGGCTTCGCCCACATGGTATGTCGATGAAAAATACCCTTTGTCCTTCCCCAGGATACCATCTATCTCCTTGCCAAATTTTATCGAAATCCGTTTAGTGGTTTAGGCGTGAAAAGGTAACAGACAGACAGACTTACTTTCGATTTTATAATATTAGTATGGATTCTCTTAGTTGTTGAAGAAAACTAGACTGCTAGGAGGGCCTAGTAGATGTAATTAGGTTTATGTTGAAGACATGTTTTAAGTGATACTCTGACATGACAAACATTTCCTTATGTTAAAACATTTAGCAATGTTCTAGCATAAAGGCTTTAGAAACTAGAGGACACATACAACACAACAAGGTTTCAATTGGAATGTACAACAATTGAATTGAAACCACAATAATTATGCAATTAAGAATATTCCTACAGCAGATTTAAAATTAACCATGATCATGACCTAATTAGTTTATTTTTGTAACAGGAAAGAGGAAATGAGTTACGTATTCTTTTATAACTATTTAATGACTATAACATGGTTTCTTTTACCTACTTTGTTGGGATTGGGAATGAGGGAATATGTTACTATTGAAGATTTCTATTAAAATAAAAACTAATACAAATTCCAGTGTCAATGGTCATTGAACTTTATAGAATTCTACTGTAACAATATTTCATCTAGCATGCACTATTAAGTACAGTCTTGGACAATTAATATGAATTTGCCAATCAGTAGTAAGTGCCGTCTGTTCATTCACAGCAAGTTTACGATGCAGATAACGCCGGAACATATATTCAATAGCTGTTGAATACGCACATATCAATAGCAGTGCCCCATTCATGATTGCATGCATAATTAACTACACTAACACATAATAACTGTTAATGTAATGCTAAATACACATTTGAATATGAGGAAGTCCTCCTGTACGTTATACACGAAATGTTCATTTAAAATTACCAAAATATTGCTCGTAAACTCGAAAACACGAATTCACATGCAAATATGTAAACCTTGTATCAAATTTCAAAACTACGAACGTACGACCTAGGAATTAGTTCCACATAACACGCGTGCAGCTATTATGTGCCAAATTTAATGGTTTTATAGTAATTAGAGTGAAGGTCGCGGCGGCGGGGCCCAATTACCTGCGCCATCTGAGGCCGCTGGTTGACGTCCTTCATGTCGATGCAGCCCGGGTGCAGCACGTTTAGCAGGTTGCATAGCAGCACGCCATCGCGCAGGGTGTACGCCAGGTCGTGGATTGAACTCGTTTCCCAGTTCGCCTTATGGTCGGGACGTAGCAAGCCACATCTCGTCAGCCAGGACGCGCACTCGCGCCACAGATCCTCGCCGCCAGCAGCCATGATTTACACAAACATCCAAGTGCACATCGATAGTATCAGTACCGAGCACTGCTTTTTAATAATCAACAGGCCATCATTAAACGAGGGTTAATTGATAATTGACATACAAATTGATACAACAAACACAGGACGAACCAAGCGCGACCAAGACTTTTTGACAACTGAAGGCAAGAGTTGCTATAACGATAAAATAAACCTACGCACAGATTATATTTGTATCTCCAAAAAGAAAAGCTCTATCAGTGTGTACGTCAGTGTGTACGGTAGGATTCTGGTACTAATACTGGTAATTAGTAACAGCTGCACCCGGTTAAAAATAATTATAATGCTCAGTAAATATCTGCTTATTTAAATAATCTAGGACTTTGGAAGTCATCAACAATAGATTGGAGCTTAGTTGGAATCACAGACTAGTCTGAATGGACAACGCCAACCGTGAATCGTAGGTGTCTCAATGGCAGTCAATGGAATAGAAATAGAATTCTACCCACTTTAGGAGCTCTTTATGTCACACAGTGGATTCCGATAGGCTAAAATTAATTGGTAAAAGTATTCGTTATGAATGATTTGTATGGCTATTTCATAAAAACGTAAAATTGAATTTCGCGGGCTGTTGCTTCTTGGCTTTTGTTAATTGTTGCTATAAAGAAATTGTAATTTTAATTCAACTTTTACTTTCATTTGCCAGACTAGTCGAAAAATTGCAAATAGTTTCAAGACAGGACATAATCTATAGGAAATGTTTTTTCTAATTAATTTTTCACCATAACCTTTTTGAAATGAGGTCATTCATCAACAGCTGTGCTGTCAATTAAATATATCTTCTGGCAACATTGGTTGTAGGTGGAGTGACGCGACTGCACGTCGAACGAACGATATTTCATGAAAATTCATAGAAAAAGTGTATAAAACGTGTAAAATCTGTGTTATTTTTAAGTCAAAGGTGAGTTTTTTGATAAATGCTACCTTTTTCAATGTTAAAACTGAAAATAAACCTTTTAAAGTGCTCAAATCTTATCTATGACACACCCATGTATCGGCGAATTCCTTACGAATGTCCAACTTTCCGAAAGAAATCAGATTCATGAATAGGAATATTCAAAATGGAAACCCATTTAGAGACCACCCAGTAACATTCTTCATTCCTGTGATTCCTGCGGAAGTCCAAAATTGGCTCCGGCCATAATCCTTATTAGGTTTATTTTGGAGCATTACGTCATTGTGCTTATGAGGGAAGTATGTGGGGTCGATAGGTAGCAGTGGATACGCCGGCAGCGGCAGTTTTATTGCGGTATAGTGTCGGCGGTGCGTGTCGGGCAGGGCGATAGAATCTGGAGCAGTGCGTCGCCGCGTCCGCCGCCAGTACTTTCTACGTCAGTAGATAATCTAGACTTTGTGATCAGAATACCTATAGTGTTGTTACCTCTGCAGTGCTGTGTATTGATTTTTTTCGGCACCAGTTTTATATTTTTAAGGTAATTGAGTGGGTTGTTATTAAAATATAAATATAAACAAAAACATTATTTGTATAGGATATTCTGTTGTTTTTTCTGTAAACATAAACATGTGAGTTTTCTAGGTTCTTAGTTGTTTGAATTTTTTTCTTCTATGGATAATTTTCTAGAATTTTCAGCACAGTACATAGACCAACATGAGCTTTCACAATAATTTATAAAAAACTTTTTGTGTACAAAAACCATGTGGTAGTTTTTTCATATTTCAATTCAAAAAGCCTTTTTAAACTAATAATTATCCTATGATAATGTGTAATATTCTAACAATTTGAGGATTCCAGGCCTAAACTTACCAAGAAACAATTTTGCTTTTCAATAATACAATCATATAGAACCCTTCAAAAGAAACTAAGAAAAGACTAACATCAACTAAAAAAATGTATATATCTGCACTCATAATGCTAAGTGACCCCACCCATAGCATGACACACATATCTGACTGTCTGTCTGTGTGTGTGATTGCAATGTACCTGATCAAGTTGCATTGGTATTGATTACCTAGCCTCTAAGTGATATGTGCACCCAACTGTCACATCCATATGTAGGACAACTGTACAGCCAATAACTATTAAATGACATGGTTCCATTGAAAATATCACTTTTTATTTATTTATTTATATATACTTTATTATACACCAGAAAATACATTGCGAAAATAAATAAATTTAACACTGTAAAACATACAATGGGCAGCCTTATCGCTTTCTGCAATCTCTTCCAGGCAACCTTCCTTTAGGCACTTTTTGTGACTCTTATTTGAATTTTAATGGAAGCCTATCAAGAAGTTTCCTAAAGTTTTTATAGTATCATTTCTAATTGCATATTAACTGTTTTGGTGATTAATATTTTTAATCTATTCTTAATATCCTTAGCAATTATCCGGTTATCCATTAATGGGTTTTTATATCTGAAATTTCTCAGTAGTAGCCCGGAGTCTGGAATTTGGGTTACATGGGACTTAAAATATAACTGGGGAAATGAGTGTGTACTATAGGCACATCTCTGCCAAACCCTTTGGAGAACAAGGTGTGAGTCCTAAAATTAAAATGTCCAAAGATGTATTATAATATTTTTAAAGCCATTATCTACAGCCTTGGTTTAATAACTGCTGAGCTCTTGTTCACACTACCACTATTCCTGTGCAAAGCCTACATCCTTCAGAACTTCTTACAACTACCAACTTTTTCCACAAAAGAATATTGTGAAATCACATATCTTTTAATAATCAGAATGTACCTAGGCTCATAAGTAATGATAAGAACATTCTTAACATTATAACTGATAAAAAGAACACTTGGATTGTTTAAAATAATATTATCACTGCCCAAAGAAAATTTAAAGAAAAAAATGTAAGAAGGATGCATAAAAGGAGTTGCTAAGTGCATTGCTAAAAGTAGTAAGGACTTTAAAAACAATCTTATCATCAGGTATAAAATACGTTACATTGGGGTGACTCACAAGGCCGTGTGATGTAAGCCTTGTCTGGCAAGTGCCACAGTGCGTGCATTTTGCAGTAGTCTCACTTATTTTATTAAAATTTCATTTAAAACTTTTATTTTGGTTATTTTTTTTGTTAGATCTGTTGGAAGTCCAATATTGTCTTTAATAATATTTTTTACGATACACTTTGATTTAAAAAAAAAGAAACTGCTAGTGATAGAATGTGTGAAGTTTAGTGTTTTCCAATAAGCATTGATTGCTCGTAAAATACGCGTAACTGTCGTCCTCGTCGATAAATAGGCGGCCTTGTAAGCTAATGTGATGAATCTTTTTTGAATACAACTCTGAATATCCATTGTTGTCAAACTACATTATATTGCTTTAGCATTTATGGTAAAATACATGTAAGTATATTCAAATATTCTATTTGGTATACTCCACTATTCTGCCAATATTATTATTTTTACTGGGTGCATAATAACTTTTTAAGCATAAGGTAAACTTAAGAGAGTGATTGACCACTCAGTACAGTACTTAACCTCTTAAGTAGTTAGTAAGTTGCGTGTTATTGGGTATACTCCATTTAAAATAAGTTATTATGCCCACAATACACTAAAGCAGAAGAAGCAATTTCTTTCCGAATGTGACATAACGCGCCTCATTCAGTCAGGAATTATGATTTATGAATGATGAATTGATGATGGATTATTATGTGCAGTGAGTGATGGCCCGTGGCAACGGCCCCGATTTACGAGTTGTAGGGCGTGGGTGTGTGTAAATAACCCTCCTTTTTTCGCTTCGCCACAGTCGGGTAACAATTTCATCACCACTGCTCTCAAAACGGTGAAGGAAAACATCGTGAGGAAACCGGCATGCCCTAGAAGCATAAATTCGAAGTCATGTGACATCTACCAACCCGCACTGGGCCCGCGTGGTAGATTGGAGGAGGCATATCATATGTCTCAGCAGTGGGAACATAGGCTGATTATGCTGTAAAGTTGAACTTCTGTTAAGTTTCTTTCTATGAGTGATGTCAAGTGTACCTTGACCTTCTGAGTTAATGAGTATAGTGTTTGATGAGATCAGGGGATAAAAGAATAGCTGACGCGTCACAGATAAAGATTAAGTCGTTTCTTTGAAGGAAACTTGCTATTTCTGAGTAATGTTAGTATTAAGTCAGCTGATACTTGAGTTATTTTATCAGTTGTTACTTATTCACTTGAAGGTCTAAAGTAGGATTTCTATGTAATCACTAAGGCCGGTAATTTAAAACGATGCTCAGTTAAGAAAAACACGATTTAAAACTGACTTATTATTGTCAAATAAATCTTATTTGAAATCGAAATTCATGGCTAAAGTATCGTTCCAGCACTAAGTTTATCTATTTTACAAAAAAAAATACCCTACATAATTATAAATGTGTCTGTTGTAAAGTTTTAAAATTGTATAGTCATTACGTCATTAATTAGTATCGTAACACAATGGTGATTTTGTTATTGAAATCTCATCTCTATTGTTACAGTTAATTTGACGCTTCCATCATGGAACAGATACCACCACCCAAAGAGGTGAAGATCCTCGAGACTGCAGAGGATATTCAGGAGCGTCGTGAACAGGTAACTATATGTTCTTCAAATTTGAGCTTATTTAAAGGAAATACCTTCAACCAAAATCTGGGCGTATTCGGCCCAAAAAGTATAAACACGACGACATGCTGAAAGAAAGAAGAAGCTTGGCTATAACAGCTCAATATACCGTGCGATTCAAACGGACGAGACATACTAAGCATTCGGAACTCATTACGCTCGTCTCGTCTAGACATGTTTCTTTAAAGTCTCAGGTATTAAAATTCTACTCAAGTTGTGTTGTACTTTCTAATAGAACCGCACCACAACTTATTACAAAGAGTTCCTACTTATACATGTATACAGCTTATATGCATGAGAAATAGCCAATTCGAGATGCGCTCACATAAAGGATAACGAGATGCAAGCTGTGTCGGTTTCCTTTCCGTATTTGCATACATACAGAGACGTCCGATTTACGATGCAGCTGCTGTAAAAGCGGAAGGCAATCACTCATGCCGTTGTGTGCTATATAGGAACATTTGTAGCGCCGAATAAAACGGTATTGGGCACATTTATAGTGCTGAGTATAACGGTAACTGATATGGCCATCCGTTAACATTGGGGGTACTGTTGAACCATTTTTGTTAATTGACCTTCAGCTGCTATGCAGTCCCAGTGTTACCGTCTATGTTGATACGCTACTCTATCGCCACAAAATGTCGGATAATACAGTTACTCGTCGCATTACTTTTTGTAGTAGTATAACAGGAGAATCAGATTGAAACCTGTGACATTATGTTAGCTAGTCAACGCCCTAAATGTCTGGTCACGCCGCTTCAATTAATTTATTAATTACTAGGTTGATAAGTAGCTCACAACTGATAGGGGGCAATGAGTACCATCACGAGAATTATTTCGACAACGATATAAGACCTATAACGCTGTCGAAATGCGATCAGAAATGCAATAATAAGATAATTTTCTCGTTTGTCTATTTCAAAACTGATGCCAGGATATAATCAATTAGGTAATCAAATATTTTTTACTTTTACCAAAAATAACAAGATAAGATATCAAACATCTAGACGAAAATAAACGGACTATCATTGTTTGATACGTGAATGACGTACGACTGCTTCGGGTATACGAGACGCTGTTCACGTACAGAGCGTCGATAGTCCATCGGGAACGGTATTGATTGACGATTGAAAGGTTGAGTTAGTCTAGAGTCCTTGACCTGAAAATACGCCTAGATTAATCGGAAGAATAGTTTACTTTATTTGCTATAAACATGATTGTCGTAGTAAGATAGAGTTTACTTGGCGAGATAGCATCGATTTTCGGAGATTAGAAAAAAAACTAGCGTTCTAGCTCTATAGTCAGATTATACATAAATCTGGCATATTTAACATATGGCGGAAGGGCAAAAAAAAAATTTACCAGGTAGACAACATTTTCATAACTATTCTGCTTAGAGAGGATAATAAATCTCATTCAATTCGGGATGTAAATATGCTAAATCGTATCACCTTTCCCACAGGTCCTGAACCGCTATGAAGACTTCAAGCAGGAAGCCCGCGCCAAGCGCGAGAAGCTGGAAGACTCTCGGAGGTTCCAGTACTTCAAGCGTGACGCTGACGAGCTGGAGTCCTGGATCCAGGAGAAGTTGCAGGCCGCCAGCGATGAGAGCTACAAAGATCCTACTAATCTTCAGGTATGATTTGGGACTTTTTACGGATGAAATGTTGTCATGTTGTTGTTGTGTGAGTGGTGAATTAAATGAAAGAGATTACAAATATAAAAGTATGAAAAAAAAAAATGACATGACACTAAAAAAACAGTCTAGAAAGTGGCATTTAGAATATGTTTCTGAATTTCTAAATAGTATTTTGAAGTTAGATCATTACAAAAATTTCAATATTTGTTCAAAATTCGGTGAAGATCGCAGCACACAATGCTACACTCGACAACACCTCGCGCGTGTTCTTTTGTCAAACATCGAAGCATTGTGCATTGCTTAGCGACATGTAAACTTGCCATTGAGCACGCTTCAGCGAAATCTTGTCGCATGATGATAAGTTAGTTTCCACACTTAGTTTCAACACCATCTTTTCTCTACAGGCCAAGATCCAAAAACACCAAGCCTTCGAGGCTGAAGTGGCAGCTCACTCCAACGCCATTGTAGTACTTGACAACACCGGCAGTGAGATGATCTCTGCCGGTCACTTTGCTTCGGAGACCATCCGTCGTCGTCTGGATGAGTTGCACCGTCTGTGGGAGTTACTGCTGTCCCGTTTGGCGGAGAAGGGGATGAAGCTGCAGCAGGCTTTAGTGCTGGTGCAGTTCTTGAGGCACTGCGATGAGGTCATGTTCTGGATTCATGATAAGGTGAGTGACTTAAAACGAAGTTTCTTTTTATGTTATGAGCTGGCAAAATAAACAGCATCACCGCTGCCTTTGGCCTTTACCGAGGGTCAAAGCTGAAATATCTGTAAGAAATAACAGTTTCACATTCCCAAAACAGCAATGCAACTTTGTAAGCTTTGCTTACAATGTCCTATTAACACTAAGTTGAAACATTGTAATGGCCATTTATTTTTAAAAGAGTAACTGTGAAGTTTCTGGCCACTTCTCCATAGGAAACGACCAATTGGAACCGTACACCTAGCTTCTGACGTTTCATAAGTGCCCATGTAGGTTTATGTGAAATAAAATATTTTGATTTTGGTAGCTAATATTTTTCAAGCAGTTATAATATTTTACATTATATATTTAACATTTATATTGTGCAAAGGTCGTGAATAAGCCTCTATTTATTGTTAATTTTTTTTGAGAGTCATGGATCACTCTCAAATGAGAAACTCCTGTCGTATAAGGGTGAGACTATCAAGAATCACGACTCTAAAAAGACGTCACGTTACGCGAGTTAATAAAGTCATTGGGCCCATAAGTAGTCCTTAACTACACTGAATAAATAAATTAATTAAAAGATTTAGTCAGAAAGAAATAATCTCCCTTTGCTATAAAAATACGGCAATGCTTTCTATATACTACATTATAAGGTTAATATAAAATGATAGTTCGCCGTGGGCGTAGCCTACATTAGTACAATCTTGGGCGTGGACTCATATCACCGAGAATATAGGCCAGGCTAACTAAACAGTACATAATATAAAAGATTGTTTGACTTTGCCAACAGGCAAGCCTGAAATGTTCTGAATATAGGAAAATGACGTAAGCACTTATAAAGAGTATGGTGATGTATTATTTTGATAGTGATATGAATAAGTGTGATGATGAAGTCATCAATGAGGACTATGCCTAGTAGCAGTGTTGATTGATTTACGAAGATAGTGCTTTGAAGTCGAAAGGGCTAGTATAAAATGTATGTTTTACTGAGTTGACAATGTGATCCACAATTAATCTAAATTGGCCACAATAGTTCAAAATATATTGAAGGTCACTGAATCATCACCGTAAATGTAATAGACCGACATTCTCTAGTTTGCTGAGCATGAATTTTAATCAATTATCGCCTCGCCCACAACATCACTATAGCTTGGGATTTATACGGCTTAGTTGCTTCTCCATCCCTCAGGAAGTCCCAGTTAACGGCTGATAATTTCACTCAGGATCTAAATAGTGTCACAGGCCGTTAGGGTCAGTTCACGAGTTCCGAGACGCGACGCGCTTTTTTTATGATCCGATACAATATCTAATTTATTTACTACACAATAAGGTACACGCGCTGCGCAGCAACGCACTGAAATGATACCTTTTCGTGAAGAAAATAAGTTCGATAATTGTTAAAAAGTGCGAGTCGCGGTCTGAAATGACCCTTAGTAAATAATTATACCATTTTCTAAACTAAATTAATATCAAAATTCTCCAGATCGAATCATTTTCTTCTCTTCACAGGAAACATTCGTCTGCGCGGACGAGTTTGGCTCAGACCTCGAACATGTGGAGGTCTTGCAGCGCAAGTTCGACGAGTTCCAGAAGGACATGGCCGCGCAGGAGTACCGTGTCACTGAGGTCAACCAGCTGGCTGAGAGATTGGTGCTGGAAGGCCACCCTGAGAGAGAGACTATTGTTAAGAGGAAGGATGTAAGTTGGGACTAAGTGTCTGTTAGGGCATCCTAACAGACACTGAAATTTTAAAGTTAGGTCTAAAAGTTTCAGGATACGTTGAATAAACGCAGGAGGAACACAGGACAATACGCATTACGCGGAGACGCTTTTCTTATAAAAGCCTTATAGATAGATAGGTAGATGTGATCATTGTCAACAATGCAATGTGACCATTGTCAACTATTGTGACAGTAATATCACCAACACTCGTGACCATTTGGTATCAGATTTAGTTTGAATGGTTCCTATTCACTAGTTGAGAGGATAAGATATAGCAAGATATTGATGTCAACGACTTTACCAAGCGTCTTTTGAACTACTTACTGCTGAAACAGAAATTCTCAAACTTATTGTTTTATCATAGGAGCTGAACGAGGCCTGGCAGCGCCTCCGCCAGATGGCGCTGATGCGTCAAGAGCGCCTGTTCGGAGCACACGAGATCCAGCGCTTCAACCGCGACGCTGACGAGACCATTGCGTGGATTTCTGAGAAGGACGTAGTGCTGGGCTCTGATGATTACGGCAGGGACCTTGCTACTGTGCAGACGCTGCAGGTAAGAAGCTAAATCTTTCATCATTCTCATGATAATCGATGGAATTTTCCATTGATATAAGAATGACAAGTAAAAGTCAATTTTTATAGATATGTGAGATTTCACTTTGTGAAGAATTGTCTTTATTTTGACTTAGTTTCGGTTAATAGATATTAAAATAGGTTTCCTTTTTTGAAAATTTGCTATTTTACATTATTTACGCATTTTCACTTTTTTTTTGTAGATTTATTAAGATTTCTTAACTAACCTGTAAAATTTTGTCATGTATAGCGTAAACATGAGGGTGTCGAACGCGACCTCGCAGCTCTAGAAGACAAGGTGTCCACCCTGGATGGTGAGGCGGCAAGACTGGCCGCCATCCACGCAGACCACGCCCCCGCTATTCACTCCAAGCGTGATGAGATCACGTTGGCTTGGCAGAAGCTTGTGCAGAAGGCTAAGGTAAGAAGATCAAGTATTTCTTTTTATGCCTTTAAAATAGTTCGAGAAAGTTACCTTCGTTTTATCTGTTTATGCTCTTTTCCATAAGTTTAGGATCGAGATATTTTTCACTTTTTGTTAGTTTTGGGCATTTGCGTCGTTTCAAGACGCATTATTCTTTCTTTTTCGGGTAGTTAGTAACTAACCTGGTGTCAGAGTTCTTATGCTGCCCTTGGGCCTCTGACTGGGCTTCACATCTCAAGAGATATCTCCCAGGCATGCCGGTTTCCTTACGATGTTTTTCTTCACCGGTTTTGAAGCAAGTGATAATTATACAATACGCACATGAATCCGAAAAGTCTGAGGTGCGTGCGTAGCTTGGGTCCGAACTCGAGACCAGACCAGGCAGGCTAGCCCTGAGGCATTATGAAAAAACGGTAAAAGGAAGTTGATCCAGCAGCTAGCATTACCGCGGTTTTGTTGTCTTGGTGTATCATAGTACGACGACCCAGCACGCCACACTGACTGAAGTACAACTGTTTGGCTCGTTCGTGTATCAAGAACGACTAACGGCGTTAAAGATTTAAAAACTACAAGCTTTAAAGCAATCGCTAAATATTCTCCATTTGACAGGAACGTCGCTCCGAGCTAGAATCCTCCCACGCCCTGCACCGCTTCCTGGCGGACTACCGCGACCTGATGTCGTGGGTGAGCGACATCCGCGCGCTCATCGCGGCCGACGACCTCGCCAAGGACGTGCCCGGCGCAGAGGCGCTGCTGGAGAAGCATCAGGAGCACAAGGTGAGACCATATTGTTGTACAAACGAGGATCGGAAGAACTCGACTATAGTCATTTAAATACAAATTGGCGAAATTAAGATAAAACTATAAATCATGATCCTCCTTTGACTTGCCGTAGTCGGGTAAATAATGGATACTAAAATAAGCTAAAGTAATCCTCAGATTGCCTAAGTGCCAACAAAATTTCTGATGATCTGTAAGATCTTGTATATTGTAGCTGTTTGTTGTTCCTCTTGAATAAAAATAAAATAAAATCTTGAAGCTACGGAAACGGCTGATTTTTGAGACAGGTAGGTGGATATACCCAACAGTTCACTTAACCCGCGGGTTATGTGAACAAGTGGATATCTCGAGATCTCTATTTTTTTAACTTACTTTTGGCAGTTACTAATTCGAATCCAATTCCAGGGCGAGATGGACGCACGTTCAGACGTGATCCACGCGTGCGCTGCAGCGGGTCAAGCGCTCGTAGAAAGCGGTCACCGCGCCTCATCCGAAGTATCGTCAGCGCTTGAGAACCTTGAACGCGAGAGCTCAGCGCTGCATCAGCTGTGGGAGCAGAGACGTGTGCTGTATCTACAGTGCATGGATCTTCAGCTGTTTTACAGAGATACCGAACAGGCTGATGCTTGGATGCATAAGCAGGAGGTAAGATAATTTTATGTTGATTTTTCTATTATTAAATGACGTCTCTGAAAATAAAACAGTTCGAGAAATTAACCACTTGGCAAGCAAATAAATACCTATAAAAGAATATTATTGGTCAATTTATGAACTTTCAAGTTATTGCAGACAATTGTTTACTGTGCCGATGTGTCGTAAAGAAAAAAGTTCTGTCCAGAAAAACTGTTCCAACTAATCACTGATTGAAAGAAAAATAATTTATTATCCTCTGAAACATGATGCAAACAGTACATTTATTAAAAAAAAATACACTTTTCGTTTTAGCTACATTCTTTATCAGCGAACTTAATATTGTCCGTCTAACGTTGTGGTTAGAGACAGTTCGGAAATTCCATGTCAATTTTACAACCCCTTATCTTTTCATTTCCTTAGGCTTTCCTCGCCAACGAGGATGTGGGTGACTCTTTAGATTCCGTGGAAGCCCTCCTCAAGAAACACGAGGACTTTGAGAAGTCTCTCGTGGCCCAGGAGGAGAAGATCAAGGCTCTCGACGAGTTCGCGTCGAAACTCATCGAGGGACAGCATTATGCTGCTGACGACGTCGCGCAGAGAAGGGAGATGGTACGTACTTATGATATACTTTGAGAAGTCTCTCGTGGCGTAGGAGGAGATCAAGTCTTTGGATGGGTTCGTGTCCCAAACTCATGAGATGGTACTTATACTGAGTAGTAGGCGTTTAGGATATTTGACTGAATACTCACTCAAAGTGTTTCTACTGTGGCGGTATCTACATCGCCACATGCGAACTACGCATCGAAGACCTGACGTCACACAAAAATCCTGACGTCACAAACATCCTGCATCGCGCAATTAGAGTTTATCGTGCAGTGGACATAATATATACAAGAATCCAATATCAATCATTGGGCAGTTGCCCGCCAGACACAACACCCGTCTGGTCGGAGGATCCTCCCTTTTTTATGGTGGATGAGTGAACTACACCCTGTTCCTCATACCCCTAACCTACAGAAACGCCACAAAATAAAGATAGTAATGTTAGGCATACTATACGATTACGATACGAATTTATTATCTTAATGTATTGGCTGCATAATATTGTGTTTTGAATTAACAATTTTCCCACCCGTACGTAATACACCTTTGGACATGTGTTGCGGACACCAACCCGTTATACAATAGGTACAATAGATTCGTTTTGTTCGTCAGATGTAACAAACAGCAAAAGTTAATAATCTGTTCTGTGACAGTTGTTGGAGCGCCGCGCCGCCCTCTTGGAGAAATCCAGTCAACGTCGTGCACTGTTGGAGGATGCTTACAAGTACCAGCAGTTTGAGCGAGACTGTGATGAAACCAAGGGTACGTGAAATTTATGATTTTAATCTTTTTATAGCAACTTTACAAAATTGTATCCAGTTAATTGATTCAGGTGTGAATGCGGAAATCCATTATAATATAAAATACAAGAGTCAAAGGCTCTTCGTCCAGCGCTCGGAGTGGCAAGAAGTCGTGTTCTGGTTTGCGACTGGTCAATCGTCATCCTGAGGATGCCTCGTTGAGTGGTGAAACACCTGTCGATTTCTTACAGGGTTTTTTATTACTCTTGAAGAATAGTTAAGCGGAGTAGGTTACTAAATATATCTACGTCTATATTGTATTTTAACTTGTATCCAAACTTATTTTGTTTAATTATAAATAGGAGGTTCCGTTTATTAAAAAACATTAAACATTTTACCCAAAAATATTAATTTTCAAAAATATTCCAATGCAGTTTTATGTATTTCATAAACTTCCGTCTGTTTAAATACTGTATTTCCTTTAGTTATGTAATTTACAACTGGGCAATTTACCTACGATGTCCTACAACACTATTTACTCGCAGGCTGGATCAACGAGAAGCTGAAGTTCGCGACAGACGATTCATACCTGGACCCCACGAACCTCAACGGCAAGGTTCAGAAGCATCAGAACTTCGAACAGGAGCTGCAGGCCAACAAGCCACGCATTGATGAGATCCACGTCACCGGCGCCAGGCTGCTTGACCAAGAGCATTTCGCTAAACGTAAGTAGAACATAATATTGACATGTAAATATGAAAAGTGTGTAAATGTTACATGAAATAATGAGTCTGTGGCAGTGTCCACGAGAAGTATCTTCTACTGTATATTATCTGGCAAAGATATATACTTTTTAACTCTAAAACATACCTGGGCTTTGATGCTTGGGTGAGGCCTATGTCCAGCAGTGGACGTCTTTCGGCTGTAACGATGATGATGATAACCTGGGCTTTTCATATTATTACATCTATACAAAAGATTTATATTTTCGTCAACTTGTTTCAATTAAATTCATTTAATTCAGATCACATTTAAAAGGCGAACCAATGCGGACAATATTATGATGGCACGTAAAGTCTGTTTTTTAATCCCGTACACGGATATGACATTTCAAGTAATAGGGAATATGCATGTATTTTTTAAATATTTTTATTCGATATTTTACATCGTCAAATAATAGTAAAAAAAAATTCGACGGCAAAAAAGCAATTTAAAGTAGTTAAAAAAATGTTTAAAAATATCCAACCGATCCGGGCTATTTAAACGCCCTCCATTTGGCGCGCTTGGTGAGGTGACGTCACAGTTCATGAAAACAGACAAGCAACTGTCAAGTCAACGTCAAACACTCCTTTTTCTATGAGCGTTTGACATTTGTTGATTGACTTGACATTGACATTTTGATTGTTATCCCGGATTGTTACGTCACATCCGCTCTTAGCCTTTTCAAGTATTTGAATTACCCACAGTTTTTTGGGACTTTTTAAAAATTAATTTCTCCCTCAAAAAGAAATTTTATTCAAAAATATTGATGGAGGCATAATTCTGAAGTAACATAGTTTAAAGAAAAAAATATTTGACCCATATTTGAATCACATGCATATTCCCTATTGTTGTTTGTTTTTTAAATTTGGAGTTTGACATTTGCACCTGTCAAATTAGTCTACGAGATTAAAAAATAGACTAATAAGCATGAATAAAATGGTCGTCCTTAAAATATTCTGCACTTATTGCCAAACAGATAATACTCAAAACAGTTACTCATCACATTATTTTAAGCCATCTGTTTCGTCTACGTAATCTAATCTCCATAATGCCATATACAGCTCAAATCGAGTCCCGTGTCGGCGAATTGGGTGGCATTTGGGAGAAGCTGTCTGCTGCCTCAGAGCTGAAGGGCAGCAAGTTACAAGAGGCGGCCGCGCAGCAGCAGTACAACCGAGCTGTTGAGGACATCGAGCTGTGGCTGTCTGAGGTGGAGGGACAGCTGCTTAGCGAGGACTATGGCAAGGTAACTGAATATAATGCATTTATGATATGACGTTAGTAGTCTTACGTTCGTCCTTGGAACACCATACCTACCTATTTCTGCCGCCAATCTGCGATGCATTTGGTGTTGCAGATGTAAATGTCTGCTTGATTACCATCAGAACTTACTGCTGAGCAAAATATGTTCTTATGACATGTATCACTTATTACTCATGTGCATTAATTCATAATAAAAAGAAAAATCTTAAAAAAAACATTTTTTTTTTAAACAGTAGGAAACTCCTAACTAATCGGTAACAAAAACTAATCATTTTATTCCGTCCCCAGGACCTCACCAGTGTTCAGAACCTTCAGAAGAAGCATGCTCTCTTGGAAGCGGACGTTAGCTCGCACGCGGAGAGGATTGATGCCATCCGCACTCAGGCGGAACAGTTTATTGAGAGGGGTCACTTCGATGCCGACAACATCAAGACTAAGCGGGTCAGTATTAACTTGTTACAGGATTCCAGACTGGAATTCCCAGCTTTTTGTAATCGACATAATAACAAAGTTCTAGAGACGCTAGGTTGACGTTCCGATCGTCATGTCAGACGGACCAGGAACCTGTGCGCGACTGCTAGTCACCGCCTGACGTATGTGAGCGGTAAAACAGGGGAGGGCGCTAATGACAATGAGTTAGCTTGGCCTTTGTCTACCTCCCCCGTCTCACCGCTCACATAATTTAGAACATTTTCGCTACTCTGGCGGATAAGGTCGATGAACCACTTATCCGGCTCTGAGCTGGCAGACATGTGCGTGCACATGTTCATGTCGCCAACTAATTTATAAGTTTGTATCTTTAAGTTATTGAGTTGTACTAACATAGGCTAAGTTCATACTAACACTATATGGATCCCTTGGTCTGAATTAAAGATTTGAATTTGAATAACTCAGGCGGTGACTAGCAGTCGCGCGCGGACTATAGTTGCACCATTACGAGTATGCCTTTGGCTTTGATTAGTCAACACAATAAGCCGAAAATGGAACCACGCGGTAGTTGAATTTGAGCAACGTGACTGCGAAACGGCGAAACATTTCTACTTTCGAAACCCTTATTTTTCCGTGACAAATGAACTCACAAAATATTTTTATCCTTCAGGACGGGCTCGTCGGTCGCTACACAGCCCTCGACAAGCCTATGGCTATCCGCAAGCGTCGCCTGTTGGACTCGCTGCAAGCTCAGCAGCTGTTCAGGGACTTAGATGACGAAGCCGCCTGGATCCGAGAGAAGGAACCCATCATCGCGTCTACCAACAGAGGTATGTAAGATGGACTATTGCAGATTTAACATGAAATATTTCAAGTTTGTTTACCTTTATAATACTTTAGCAAACAGGGTATAGTGGAAGAGGTTCTAGTGTATGCAAAAAAATAGTTTTTGGTCTATTTATCTATACTGCTCACATCTAGAGTTGTAGGTCGTGGGGTCGAACGCAGCCAGGCGCTATACTTTGTGTAAATGATTTCATCACCACTGCTCTCATAATAGTGAAGGAAAACATCGTGAGGAAACCAGTACGGCCAAAAATTCGCAGACATGTAACATCTACCAACCCGCATTGAGCCCGATTTATTGATTTATTATGTTGCCTTAGTACACGCAACATTTCGACAAGGAAACACATTGGGCTACCCCTTTTTAGGAAGTTTCAGCTTGTATTGAGATGGGGTCCATTGTTGCTTCTTTTTTGACAATATTTATGTGTAATGTTCTTCTTCTAAAATCGCGTGATGTATACGCAGGACGCGACCTAATCGGCGTCCAAAACCTGATGAAGAAGCACCAGGCGGTGATGGGCGAGATGGCCCAGCACGAGGCGCGCGTGGACGCCGTGCGCGCGGCCGGCGCGGCGCTGCGCGACGCGGGGCACTTCGCGGCCGACGACATCGCGCAGCGTCTGCAGCATCTGCACCAGCAGTGGACGCAGCTGCAGGAGAAGGCGCTGCAGGTCGGGATGCCACTCTGATACATACTATCTGAAGGACTAATTAAATATTAACATCAACCATTAGTGTGGCAAATACTGGACAATTAACCTTTATTCTTTTATATTTTAAATATTGCAGACCATCATGATTCTAGCGAATGATCGTTTCTACATTTTCTTTTCTTTATCCGTAATAAGAAGACAGGTGTAGACACTAGGAACTGGTAGTCATAATGGCTTCTAGAAACTGATGCGAGAACTTGACTTGGTTTAAAAAAAGTGAATGGATTTTACGACTTGATTTTTCAAGTTAAATAAATTATATTTGTTTTTGTTTCTGAAATAATTCCCAGGCACTAAAATGTGATAAAGTCCATCTATGTTTCATCAACTAACCTTCGTTCTCTCCCCAACAGCGCAAACAAGACCTGGAAGACTCCCTCCAAGCTCAGCAGTACTTCGCGGACGCCAACGAGGCAGAATCCTGGATCCGGGAGAAAGAACCCATGGCTAACACTCACGACTATGGCAAAGACGAGGACTCCTCCGAAGCGCTGTTGAAGAAACATGAGGCGCTGTTGTCTGATCTCGAGGCTTTCGGCAACACTATCAAGGGTTTAAGGGAACAGGCTGATGGATGCAGGGTGAGTTTACTATCAAATACATCATAATGTGGAAGACACAAAAGGCCTTCTATTGTGTTGACACGAAAATTATATGTTAACACTTTCGCTGTCCCATGAACCACATAAGGTTCAGGACAATTGTTTAACTATTGCGTTTGCTTTGCACGTAGCGAAGTGTTAACGAGATTAGAAGCAGGTTGGTAGAGCGACAGACTGCCCAGAATGCACTGGACAAAAATATTCATAAACTGAAAATGTATGGTTAAACAGTCCCTAATCATTACTTAATTTAAAGCAATGTTTATGAATAAACCCCAAAGTCGTGGAGGATCTTTATTTCCTACTAATATTATAAAGAGAAAAGATTTGTATTTCTGTTTGTAATGAATAAACTCGAAAACTACTGGACCAATTTTAAAAATCGTTCACCATTATAATGCAATATTATCACCGTGTAACATGGCTATCATTTATAAAGATATCACGCAGGCAAAGCCACTGACGGAAGCTAGTTTCTTATATGATGGTTAAATTAAGATTAAATAGAACCATGATATTTTTTTAATGCAATGGTTCGAATATCATGTAACATACAGTTTATAGAATAAACTCTGAAGAAATCTTTAGGATTGCTGACACAATATTTAGAAATCAGACCTCTTGTATGGCATCTTAGCTCTATTATTGTTTCCGAGTGCCCAAATCCTCATAAGCATATAATTTCCCGTACAGCAACAAGAATCCCCCGTAGTGGACGTTTCGGGCAAGGAGTGCGTGGTGGCTCTGTACGACTACGCCGAGAAATCGCCGCGCGAAGTGTCCATGAAGAGAGGAGATGTGCTCACGCTGCTCAACTCTAACAACAAGGTAAGACGAGAAATACTGCCTACTTACTACTTAGTCAGTGAGAAACCTAAGTCCTTTTCGAGTTGGATGAAGATATATGACAGTAAGGCACCGATCATATTGACCACTTGTTTGACTCGAATTGGCGGCACGGCTGGGCAAGGTATTTTTAGGCGACGAATAAAAATATAACCAAATTTTATGAAAATAAAGTTAAAAGCTGCATCGTTGCCGTTGAAATTTCGATTTTATTGTCATACTATTAAGTTACATTTCTATTCGTCGCATCAAAATCCCTTGCCGTGCCGGCCCGCCAGGGGGGCCAGCCCTTAGGGTGTTGGGTGACTCTCGGTAACAGATTGCTGCAAGTTGATCTTCGGAAAGAAACGCTTACAGGTCGAAGCTGCTTCATGCGGCTTTGCCTTAAAATGCGCTAATCTGATATTATATGCTGGCTAATGGTCTTGTGGGATCGTTCGAAAAATGTTTTGGTAAATGTCTGTTTTATTATTATGTAAAAGCATGAATGTGATAATTTATTATAAGAGTCAAAGGTACGAACTTCTGCCAGGTTAGAACTAGACTAAACTTCCTAGAGACATCTTTAAGTAGACAATAGATAAGATATATAAGATACAGACACTTGTATGACTTATAATATGTCACCTTCACCTAGCAAGGAAGATAACAATACATCTATTATTGCTAGCAGATTACATTGTGATGCAAAGTAGATCTAGATAGACATAACAGCGCAATATCTGCAATTACTTACACCGAGGATGTATGTGCTCACCAAATTATACTGAAAGGGTGGCCAGAAACAAACCAAAATCTCTGAAATAAAAATACTCATATAATTACTAAAGCGACAGGCCACTAAAGGTCTTTTTAAATCTTTGTTTCCAATATTGATGTTATTTCCACTTAAACAAAAATAAACTTTATTCTAGTATAAATAAAGTTGATTTTAGACTGACGTACCGTTGAAAAATTCATAAAATAATATGAAGTTGCAGCGCAAACTGAACCTTATGTGTGGGTTTTACAGTTGTTTTTCCTAAAACTCGTGTTTGTTTATATGTTTGGCAAATAAATTGCGAACGCAGAATAGGATACTTTCATTTAAGACAAAGAGAATTATTCGAAGCATATGGTACAGATAGTGCTATCCATGAAGACGCGCCCCACTCCGCGATTAATGTACTGTAAGCTGTACTTTAGTACGGAGCGGAGTAGAGTGGGGCGCATTCGTGGATAGTACTATCTATACAAGGTTAGTAGGCCAAGGTAGGTTCAGAACAAATCTGCCGCTAAAAGCGAAAACAGAAAATATTGCAAAAAATAATGTTGTCTTATATGCTTAGAAAACTGTGATCAATACAATGACGTCATACATGTACTGTTACGCAAAACAGATAATAATAATCGATATTAAAATATTTGGAACGTCGTCCTTATAATTAGCTTCTGTAATACTCATAGATAATTCTTATACCAATATCAGTCGTGTTATCATTATGTTTATCGAAAAAAATTGAACTATGTCCGTATGGAGTTACTTCTGTATATAATTTTACATGATAGGTAGACGATAGATTTTAGATAGACTTGGTTCATGAAACATATCGTGAGTTGTGAATGAAATGGACACTCACGTTATAGTTTACAGGGTCCGTAAATGTACTTTTACCTTTAAGCCGTTGTAATACCTACATTATGGAATGCAAATAAAATATAAATATGAGTTTACCAAAGAAATTACCCACTAGCGATTATAATACAGATAATTGTTTTCCATACCACACAAAAACCGACTGGAACAATACGCAGTCCAAATTATAATAATAAATGGACAAAATATTCAACACTATTCAATCGTAAAGTTTCATAGATCCTGATCCATTGTTATCTGGCTCAAACCGAACGTATTTATGTAACTCGCGCTAAACGGCGCACGTGAACAGTATACCATGAACTACGAAAGAGGACGAACGCACTTATATCATAGAACGTTTTTATAAAATAAAAAAAATAAAACTATGAGCCAGTGCCGAACTATAGATCTGACCCTGTGTTATTAAAAAAAGTATTCTGATCTTTTTAATGAGACGCGGAAATGGAACTTTGATTTGAATTTTTGTAATAAAGAAAAATGTAGTTTTTTTTATAAGTGGCCAGTGAATCTCTCTGTGATAGTGAAGTGATACTAGTGTTAAAATGATAGTGTTAAGCTGGTTAGCAGTTATGTTGGTGGACCGTCTGTTTGTACACAACAGAAAGAATGATAAGAAGTTAGAACATGTGAGTTTTACACCTTATTTCTGCCTGACGAAGTCTCTGATTGGTGAATCTTTTGACTTATCTCATTGTAGCTGCTGTGATTGGATGACCAATTAAAACAACAGCCATTCAGGTTAGCTGTAAAAGTACCTTAAAGTGGATAGGCTTTTCAGCGAAAATGTTTATTGTTCCGATAATCAGGTCCATTTAAATGCGAGAAAAGCCATGGATGGATAGAGTAATCTTCAGAATGCCTTCATGGCCAACGTTGAAAGAGCCGCTAACTAGGTGTTCGTGCGCATCTTGTTTGTAAGTGACCACTTACAAACAAGATGCGCACCGCTATTTATTAAGTTACAACCTATTTAGTTGACCTGCTTACTCTCACAAACTTATAGAAGTAGGTATTCATGCAGTCTCGAATGACGATCTAGACAGTATCTTGATTATAAGTAAATTGCGCGATAAATTAAATACGCATTGCATTCTTTCATACATGTAAACATCTTTTGGATGTACAAATTTCGGTGTTTTAAATATAAAGATAATTTTTGTTCACTCCGAATTATTATAATCCTACCTAATATTACGCTAAAACGGTTGAACGGATTTGGATGAAAGGCACAGGGGTAGACCATGACCTGGAATAGGACATAGGATAATTTTTATCCTGATATTCCCACGGGATCGAGACTAAGGCGGGTGATACCGCGGGGCGCAGCTAGTAGTCTTATTTGCAAAAACAAAATACTTCAAATATTTGAAGGATTCCCAGTTTCCGTATAATCATTAAACTTATGAGTGAGACTGGATCATACCGGGTTTCAGGCATATTAAATTAGCCAGCATATTGCTATACTAACCCAAAAATTCAAACGCAATTATGTATATTCTGAAATAATAGCAAAATATTACGTTTTCCTCGGCTTGAATGGCTGTTGAACTGAATGAGTTTCGCATTGATAAGCGATAACGACGCGCTTAGCGATTATGTCGCTCTCAAATGTGGGAAGGAAAACTGAAATATTGAAATTATCATGTAAATAGTGTGAAAAACGAAAAGGGCTGCCTTTGACGATAGATAGATAAATATGTAAATAATTTATTGACTTTTGCCCAAAACAAAAACGTGTCTACATATACTGCGTTCGCACTATAGTTTTCAAATATGTAAACAAATATGTGTTTTTGGAAAAACAACTTTAATACCCACATAAAGTTCAGTTAAACAGTTTTACGAAGTTTTCATTAGTGCTAGTCATTCTGAAATCAACTTAATTTACAATAGTACAAAATTGATATTCGTATCAGTGGAAATAACATCAATATTAGAAACAAGGATTTCAATAGACTTTAGTTAAGCTACATGTAAAATTTGCTGTGTAGGTGGCCCATGGGCTAGTAGGGGACGAGCGTGCGTCACCGGATATGATCCCAATTTAAATCACATTTTTGTAGCCGGAAATCTAAATTATTGATACAAACATATAGATTCCGAAAAAGTATATTTTTACTTGTCTATCAGGTGGAAACATACAAATATTTATTGCGTGATGTATGCACGTAAACGGCGTTCTGTAGTTTCTGTCTAAAGTCTGTTTTTGAAATGTCAAACTCCAAATTGAAAAACAAAAACAAACAACAATCACTTGAAATGTCAAATTAGTCAACGAGATTTAAAAAAACTTTTTACAAAAGTTTTTATTTGTCACTTTTAGGTTGTGGTACCTCACACAAATTCGAATACCACTACCTGCTATGTAAATAACAGTGATAGAGTCACATAGAACATCGTCTACATAACTAAGTGGGAAAAATACGTAATATTGAAGCTATCTCTGACATCTGGTGTACCGCAGGGCTCAATTCTGGGTCCACTGCTTTTCGTTTTATTTATAAATGATGTAAACACATGCTTTAGGAACTGCAGTTTTTTGTTGTATGCTGATGACCTTAAAGTGTTTCGTAAAATAAGTTCAACTGATGACTGTGTTAAATTGCAGGAGGACCTGGATCGTTTTTCTGCCTACTGTCTAGCTAATAAGCTGCAGTTGAGTTTACCCAAGTGTAAATCTATCTCTTTTACCAAAAAAGTTTATGTCGTTCATTCCACATATTCGCTCTGTAGCACAAATTTAGAAAAAGTTTCCTTAATTAAAGACCTGGGTATACTCTTTGACTCAAAGTTGCACTTTGATGCTCACGTTGATCACATCACAGCTAAGGGTTATCAATTTTACGGCTTTATAAGGCGGACCTGCAACCTATTTAAAGAACCTTCCACATTTTTACTACTATACAAGTCACTCATAAGATCTCAACTGGAATATGCCACGTGTGTATGGAACCCACATTATGATAAATACTGTGACCAGCTTGAATCAGTACAAAGTAAATATCTTCGTTTTCTAAACTACACTTTTTTTAAGAAACGGTCTTCATATCATACTCTTCTAGAAAAGTTCTCTTTGTCAACTCTTAAATCAAGGAGACTGTATCTTGATCAATCATTTTTATATAAAGTCTGTCGAAATGAATTTGATTGCATTAACCTCATAAACCAAATCTACATTCGCATACCTAGTCGTTCCCAACGTATTCGCGATACTTATACTCATAGTTTATTTGCCCCCAAGCCGTGCAGGACTAACGCAGGCGAACGAGCTCCTTTAAGGCGTATTATGAAAAGTTACAACGATAATTTTGCTGATGTTGACTTGTTTGCTTTGTCACTTGCACAATTCAGGAAGCATATCTGTGAAAAAATTGTTCACACCTCCTCATAATGCCAAGATTGCACAGATTTGTTTGTTTATTCTTAACCGGCTTCGTAAGTTTTCTTTCGAATGAGGTTCACTCCGAATTTGAGGTATTTAAATTTTGCTTAATTTAATTTGGTTTCGAAGTCGGTTGTTAAAAGTTTGTCTCACCTTTTACTAAGTGTTGTGTAAATCACATTATAATAGTTAAATTTATAGTGTTTTCTTAAGTTTGCTTGTACCTAATTAAGTTTTTTACAAAATTATTTTGTGGATAACGGTGCTGGTTGCGTTATTACCTAAATGTTCCTTAATTATGTTGTAGTATTAAGCATTATTACGCAATTGTTTGTTGTCCTAAAGAAATAAAAATAAAATAAAAATAAAAATAAAAATAAAAATAAAAATAAAAATAAAAATAAAAATAAAAATAAAAATAAAAATAAAAATTAAAATAAAATAAAATAAAATAAAATAAAATAAAATAAAATAAAATAAAATAAAATAAAATAAAATAAAATAAAATAAAATAAAATAAAATAAAATAAAATAAAATAAAATAAAATAAAATAAAATAAAATAAAATAAAATAAAATAAAATAAAATAAAATAAAATAAAATAAAATAAAATAAAATAAAATAAAATAAAATAAAATAAAATAAAATAAAATAAAATAAAATAAAATAAAATAAAATAAAATAAAATAAAATAAAAATAAAATAAAAATAAAAAAATAAAATCTCAAAAACTACCCAAGCAAAGTAAATTATATGGGACCACCTCTGAAGCATGACCTACCAAACAAAAAAGAATCATCCAAATCGATTCATATTTGGCGGAGTAATCGCGTAACAAACACATAAATAAAAAAAAAGCATACACACGAATTGAGAACCTCCTCCTTTTTGAAGAAGTTGGCTAAAAACAGACTTTACCACCATGGGAAGAAGGCGTTTGTTTATGTATGAGAATCAAACCCGTGTCCGGATCATATGACCAAAGAGGCAAGAATAGTAGCGAACGTACGGACCAATATCATTACAAATCATTGTACCGTCGACACGTTACTGGTAACAGAACCATTATACGCTAGCCTTGCATTCTATCAAAACTACATACTACTCTAGGGCAGCTGAAGGTCAAAGTGTTACCAATAACGTGTGGTCGACTGTACTAACGATTGTAAGGCAGAATTTTGTTGATATATGGTTGTTATTGTTTCTCGATCGTCAAATATCTACCGGCATCATTACCGTTAATTTATAACCACTATTGTCTTCAAATCGTATGGGTTTGGCTTGAGTGATTGTAAACATATTGTTTCGCGTACTGCTTGAATTGAATCAAGGTCGAACGAATTATAACAGGAAGTCTTGAACGTATTCTTCCTGTTTAATCTGCCTAGCCTTTTCCCAACTATGTTGGGGTCGGCTTCCAGTCTAATCGGGTGCAGCGCATTACCAGTATATTACATGGACCGACTGCCTATCTGACCTACGCAACCCAGTTACTGGGTAATACGATACCCCTTGCTAAGACTGGTTGGCGAGAGTTTCGGGCTTCTAACGACCTGTAACAAATGTCAAAGATCTACAAATGACAGCTGGAACCAACTGCTTAACGTGCTTTCCGAGGCACCGAGGGGTCTTGGTGTGTAAAGATAGTCACCCATCCACGGACCATCCGCGGCAAGTGTAGCTTAACCTGATCGACCGACCCGTGCGACTATTATTACTGAGCCTCAATCCCGTATTCTTCCTGTTTTTAAAGAGATTATGAAAGATTTCAGTGTGAATTTTAAAACGTATTTGGCGTATTATCGTTACGCACGTGTGGTAACCAAAACTAATGACTTACTGGGATAATCAATTCGGTTCAGTATTGTTAGCTTATCATCAGGGAAAATAGGCCGCAGCGATTTAAAAACGGCTACATATTACCCCCTTGCCCTTTTATAACCATTTACATTTACCTAGCTGAAAGATACAACACCATTGCGTGCAATCTAAATGTATTCACGCATGCACGAGCTCGAACCGGAAATGTGAGGCTATTTTAGGATATAGGCTATATAGTAATTAAACATGCACCTTGCACAAACGGCATCCATTCTGCCACTATGATTTTATAATTAAAAGTATGATTAAAGTACCCAAAATTATGTAAGCTACGGTAATGACTGTTCACAGACTCAGTTTTGAACTGTCATCACATTAAACTACGTAGGTACTTTTCTATTGATATAGCCGTTATTATCGCATAATACTCCCTGACACTACAAGGTGTAATTGGTGATAAGAACTTTACAATGGAACCAACCAGGGTTCGTCCCATTGTGAAGTTTCTCTAAAATTATGATTACATTGACCCCTTTTCAGGTTTTCAGTTATTTTCATTACTAAACCATGATTATTCTAAGTATGGTCACGTATTTCATATTCCGACTGTAATTAGGTAACCAGATAAAAAGAATCGCCATACTAACGCTCATACATTCACAGGACTGGTGGAAGGTGGAGGTGAATGACCGCCAGGGCTTCGTCCCGGCCGCCTACGTCAAGAAGATCGACGCCGGCCTGTCCTCCTCGCAGCAGAACCTCGCCGACTCGAGCTCCATCGCGGCGAGGCAGAACCAGGTACAGTATCATTGAAACAATAAATATAGAATTTAAGTGAAAGTTAAGAATGATATCTTAATTATACTTTGTTGCTATCTGCTAAGGCCCTTTTTCACAATGACTTGTAGATTTATTTTGTAAAAATCTCACCATGAAAACGTACACAGATCGATTTACGTTGTCACCAACAATGGAACATAAAAAAGTGACATAAACCTAACAAAAACCGTTTGTTCTCAGATCGAGGGTCAATACGACAACCTGCTGGGCTTGGCTCGCGAGCGACAGAACAAGCTCAATGAGACCGTCAAAGCTTACGTGCTCGTGCGCGAGGCCGCTGAGCTCGCCACGTGGATCAAGGACAAGGTATGTTATTTATTTCTTCCTGTCTTGCTAGGCTAGGCAAATGACGAATCGTCATCAGCCTTTCCCACTATGTTAGGGTCGGTTTTCAGTCTAGCTGGATGTATTTTACATGGAGCGACTGCTTATCTGACCTCCACAACCCAGTTACTCGGTAATATCGTACCCTTGCATCTACGAGATGCCAGTCGTATTATGAAGAGTTTAGAAAAGCTTCAATAAAAAAAACTGTAGAAAGAAACCATTTCAATAACATAAAGCCTTGCAATAGAGTCGAATAGATATATTTATTTGCTCCTCTATCGTATTTTGATAAAGAGAACATCCTAATAAAATGCTTTTATGTCAAAAACGGGAAATACTGTGATGTTCCAGAGGTTGTCAAAATTACTGTGATATTCCAGATCCAGGGTTTGTCAAAATTGACTTTGGAGAATTTTTCCAACCAGGGTTTTTCACATTTAAATCTTTTAAAACTTCAGTACACTTTTTACTCTTTTTTTTTCTCTCAATAAGTAAGTCTTTCCGTTTTCACAGGAAATGCACGCCCAAGTCCAAGACGTGGGCGAAGACCTGGAACAGGTGGAGGTCATGCAGAAGAAGTTCGACGACTTCCAGAACGACCTGCGCGCCAACGAGGTGCGGCTCGCCGAGATGAACGAGATCGCCGTGCAGCTCATGACTGTGGGGCAGACGGAGGCTGCGCTCAAGATTAAGACGCAGATGCAGGTGAGATGGGGCTGCTTTTATCTCGGACCAGCTGATGCCCACGGCTTCGCCCGCGTGGATGTCGGTTATTATATAATAAAAACCTTCCTCGAGAACCTCTCTATCCATTGGTGAAAACAGCATGAAAATGGGTGCAGTCGTTTTTGAGTTTATCGCGAACAGGACGACAGACAGACACGGCGGAGGACTTTGTTTAATAATAATATGTAAGGACGTTTTTTTTTACTGTATACTTGTTACAGAGACAGAGTCTAGTTTAGTCTGTTCCTCAATCGTTTTAGGGACAGTTAGATCGTTTTAATGGTTTGCCCACATGAAAACAGATAGTAACTCCGCATTTTAGGTATGAAGGTTCAAGTACGTGACGCGCCCATCTGGTCGCGCCAACTCAGTGAGTGTATCGTAGACAGAAGATCTGACGACGCATAAAATGTTACGTACACAACGCTCTAACTCAGTTTATGTCATATTAACCAACAAATATTTACATCCTAAGCTGTAATAGACATCACAAATGCTTAGCATAAATCGTGATATAATAAATTACATGGTCAGTGTGCAGGGTCAAATCAAATTAGCTAGAGAAACTTCGCAGATGTGTTGTGGGTATACATATAAAAAATGATAAAAAATATATAAAACATTAAAATGTAGTATAATATAATATAAATAGCAGAAGTTGGATTAAAAAAAAAAAAACATTTTTTTTAAATTTTGTTGTATATTATTTTATAATTTATATATCGATATCCATCACATCTGCAGAGTTTCGCTTGCTAATATTATTTGACTCTGTATATAAAGAAGTTACAACAGGAACATTTACCTATTGCGTACCCATCGCGTTATCAGAGAAGAGCCTCATGTAAGATAAGATAAACACGTGGATTTAAGCCGTACAAAGTGCATGCACTTAGCTTATAGTGCTGTCAGTATGTAAATAGGTATTTGATGCGTAAATCCACTTTATGGATTAGCCGCTCGATAAGGGCCGACGCACATAAAAGCGTTGCGATGCCGCACCGCAAGAATCAGATTCTCCTAAGAATTCCCTTTTCTTATGGATATTAGGCATCGTGTGAATCGACTCTTACAGCAGGCGTAGCATGGCGCTTTCTATCTTCATTTATTTATTTTATTATTTATGTACACACAGTAAAATACAAAAAGATACGACATAATTAAAATATGAGTACAAAGGTACTGCTTATTTCTTAAGAAATTTCTTCCAGCAGACCTGCGAAAGGAGAAATGAAAAAGAAATGTAGACAATAGTGTGTGAGAACAAGAAGAGAAAAAACATGAATATGCGAAGTCTTAACTAAAAATAACAAATATACCTACACATATACGCAAGAAAATTAATATATACTTAAATAAATACATAAAGCTTAAATATATAAACATAAATACACTATAGGTACCTATATAATAATAAATACTCAAAGTTGGAAGGAGTCGTTCTGTCTACTGTCTACAGGAAACGTCATTTTTGTCTACTCTTCCGTCGTCAAAACGGTGCTCATGCTACGCCTGCTGAGCGGTAAAACGATAGAGATGCGAAATAACCTTTGAAAGCCTTTTTACACTCTATGGTTTACGCCCGGACTAGACAGCAATAGAACATAAAACAACAATAGATCGCGCATACACAATAACGAATATATGCGAATAGATAGAACATACAATAGATCGCGCTAACGTGCAAATAAGGTAAAGACGCTTGCTAGTTTCAATTATGGTCCCGATTACGATCTGCAAATCAAACCGTATTTAAATGAGTTGGACAGATATTTAACTTTAGGATTGGACTATCTTTACCCGACTACGGCAAAGCAACATTTTGGATATGGATATACACACCTACATGAAACATTAGGTATTTATGTAGTGTAGTGTGCCATCGGCGTCGCGCGCGGTTTATTGCACCGTGCATTTTGCCAGTGCCTACTGCGCGGTTTATTTAAAAGTTAGAGCATAAGGATAGCATACCGTTTACACTTTGAGTAGTTCATCTAATTTGTAGATTTAATAAAAATGAAAAGTAGCTTAGAGAGCATTCAAGACATTCCTATAAATAATCGTAAACACTGTCTACATTGAAACCCCTCGTTATTCTTGCAACATTCCGTCTAATCAATAACAACCTCAACAGGAACTAAACACCAAATGGACCTCCCTACAACAACTGACAGCCGAGCGCGCCGCACAGCTCGGCTCAGCGCACGAAGTACAACGGTTCCACCGCGACGTGGACGAGACCAAGGACTGGATCGCTGAGAAGGAGGCCGCGCTGGCCACTGATGACCTGGGCAAGGACTTGAGATCTGTGCAGACCTTGCAACGTAAGTAAACAACTCTCGAATTAAGTAGATCTGTCTGATCCTTAGTAAATAGATAGATAAAACGTTTATTTCGTGCACACAAAAGACAGCACAACATACAAAAACACGGTTAAATTATAACTAATTAGGTACATTAATAAACAGCTGGGTGCCAATACACAAAAAAAAAATTGATACAATAAAAGAAAACTAGACACAATGATGACAATATTATCTATGACACACTTTAAAAAAAAAACGAAACATACAAAGTGCGGTGTGCGTCTCAACGTTGCCCCAAATGGGAGTCCAACTCAGCATGTGTCAGGCAAATATACCTAACGCTGATATTCTGCTGGATCCCTGCAGTGACATACGCATTTAATAGAATAGTAGCATTCAATATATTGATGTAACCAATATATTTTAACAATATTTTGATTTAAAAGAGTGTCCATGGAGTTTCTTGCCCTTTCTTCTCCATAGGTACCTACTACGCTTTGGAATGGGCAACTAGATTCATATTTCTGACTGACCGACTCCTTGACAATCCAAAAGTGCCTTTAAATGGTTTAATTGAAATAAATGCTTTGAGTTTGAGTTTTGAGTTTGATTCGAAGATTTGGAATGGTCTTGAGAATTTGAGGAACTGCTGCGACTTCAGCACTCAAACGCTGGTGATGAAAAAAAAGCTTGTCCCATCAAAATAGGTAGAATATGTGATAACAGACGAATTTCTATAAGACGTTTATTTATTTTATGCTATCATTAGTAAATGCACTCGGGCCAGTAATTGGCATTTTGCGTACATAGCGGCTATAAAAAGTGGAGGGAGGGGACTGTTTCTCATTTTTGAAGTTCAAAATCACTTATTAGTTTTACCCTGCTTCTTATTGAATAGCAATCTTTCGAACTTTTTGTTCGGTGAATCTGAACGCGTCGTCGCGGCGACAGAAGACGCTTTCCAGATTTCCGAACAGAAAGTGACATGCTCTGTAACACCGTTGTAATTAGATAAATAAATAAATGCTCGCGACCGATCGCGTATACGCGGGACGATCGCTTTGAAATAGGACGAGGCGTTAGACAATTTTTATTCACGACCTTTTCTCTCGACAGGCAAACACGAAGGCCTAGAGCGCGACCTCGCAGCCCTGGGCGACAAGATCCGCCAACTGGACGACACTGCCAACCGCCTCATGTCCACACACGGCGACTCTGCCGACGCCACGTACAGCAAGCAGCGTGAGATCAACGAGGCCTGGCAGCAGCTGCAGGCGAGAGCTAACGCCAGGAAGGAGAAGCTGCTGGACTCTTATGATCTGCAGAGGTAACGTAACCAACTTATATATAGGCAGTTTGTTGAACTGCAGTTGATGATAACATTCGACATCAAACTTCAACAGTCTACTGGAAATCGATGATCCATTCCAAAAAAGTAGTTTCCTAAGAAAAGGCATGATTTTCCGTGGTTATTCGTAGTTATTCGTGGTTATCAACTATGAGAGTGGCATTTTATAATGTTAGCAATATTGAACGTCTGAGTGACGACGCTTTATGCACTAGTAAAAAAATACTGTACAAAAGCGGACTTAATGTCAAGACTTTTCCGTATTTTCTTTTGTACAGGAAACAGTTGATGTCGTAATTATTTTATGAACTCCGAATCGTCCAAAACTCAGTTCATTGGCCAATATCATCATACAATTTGGTCATGCAATTCAAAATTCATATCAACATAATAACTCAACAGGTTCCTATCCGACTACCGCGACCTGATGGCATGGATCCACTCCATGATGGCTTTGGTAAGCTCGGACGAGCTCGCCAATGACGTCACCGGTGCTGAAGCATTGCTTGAGAGACACCAGGTATGTCCATGTTATGATAACATTATAAATACGACTGATATGGTTATTAGCACATAAAACGCGTTACTTAGTATTTACCATATTTATCCATGGTTTCAACACGGTGAAGGAAAACATCGTGAGGAAACCGGCACGTCCTAGAACCTTAAATTCGAAGACATGTGACATCCAAAAAGCCCTCTCTCTCTCTCTCACCGACTGGAGTGCTGTGTCCCAGCAGTGGGGAACATTATATGCTGATTATGCTTATCCATGAAAAGTATAGAAATAGCGGAAGCTCAAAACAAATAGACATAGATAATCAATTAATCAGCCTATAATAATTATATGCCCACTGCTGGGTTTATTCAGGTCTTCTCTCTGTTAAAGGATGGACCGTAGACCAACACGCGGGCGTATTTTTTGTTCTAGGACACCACGGACAGTTTTCCTTCACAATTTTTACAGGATACAATTGAAATATTACGTTTTATGTGCCAATAATAGTATTTCAGATATTTTCATTGTAAATTATTCCCGTTTGGTCCAGTAGTGACTAATAGAGTGAAGTCAATACATCTCATGAATAATGTTTGAATGTATAAAGTTTTGTGATGACATTAGTTGAATAGTTCCATTACTTTCAAAAGTGCAGTCTTATCCAAAATTAAAAAACTAAGAGGTTCTACAATGGGTCAGTTTTGTAATCTTTCATGTAGGTTATACTGGTCGTTTACGTCAAAATTGTCTGAAACTACTAGATATTTTGACGTTACTGAATGGTAACTTACATGAACGGTAAGGGTCAGTCCAAACTGGGACGCGACGCTGCGCGGACTTTTTAACAATTATCGCATTTATTTTCTTCACGAAAACGTATAATTTCGTTGCGAGGGTTGACACGTGTCAAAGTACGCTGAGATTCGCGGTGCTGGGCAGCGCATGTATGCACCTTATTGTGTAGTAAATAAATTCGATATTATATCGGATCATAAAAAAGTGAGCGTCGCGTCGCGCCTCGATGTGAACTTACCCTAAGAACAAACTGGGATAACTTAGTAACGAAATTCAGTATCTTGTAAAATTCAAAAAATGCGAACTACAAATCTCTTATTTGGGTGCAAAAACTATTGTGAAAGAAAATTGGCAGCTGTTGGGTATTGGTGAACAAATATCACATGGTAACTGTGTTTCTAGAGCCAGCGTTTGGAGATAGACGCGCGGTACGGCATAATGCCGCAGGTCAGACGCATTGCACGCATGTGTGCCCCCCGCCTTACTACCATACTTGCATGTCACAAGAGTTATATTGTTAGGACTTGTGTTTATATACATTAAAGATCTGGGAGTCTGAAAATGGGGATTGGGTGATAATCAAATGTTGATTTACGAATAACATATACATTGATAGGTGATTTCCATATCATACACATGCATTTGCTAACAAATAGATCTCAGTAATGCTGGGGCTACATTGTCGCGTTATCGCGAACTAAACTTCGCGCACACTGCTCGACGTATTGCTGAGCAGCGGAGAGCGTGAAATATATTTCGCGATAACGCGACAATGTAGCCCCAGCATTATAAAGAGGTCACCAAGTAAATTTAAATGTATAGCAGAACTCGATAATCATAAAATTCTATCAATATTGATCCTATATTTCCATGGGTCAAGCCAATAGTACCTTATTGCCCTTTGATAATCTCGTATTCACAAATCTTTAGTATACAGTCACAAATCCTACAAAATATAATGTGTGACTTGCAAGAACTCTATAATATACACCCGTGTAATGCAATAATACGCAATAATATACACTTCACTCGATGTGCTGCTGTTTACAGTCTAATTTAATTTAAATTAATGTATTTAGTGGCCGGGGGTAGTAACCCTAACAGTTTAACTATAAAAAACTTAACAGGCAAAGACACGACAACTCTATTAACAGTTTTTTGTTTTGTAATTTATTTTAGTTTTTTTTCTATGTTGTGATAAAGTACAGTCAATCATAAAAATGTGCAACTTAAGAATGTAAACTGTGATTTAAATATTTCAACTTTGAATTCTTTTGCGGATTTAATGGCAATCGTATAATGAGAACAGGCTTACAGTAAAAATTGGTTCGAAAATTTTCGATTTTTGAATAATGATTCGAGTTGATTCACTTTTCATGTTGACTGTACTAGTTTTCCGTGTGTTTTCAAGGTGTCTTCAGTTTGTCCTAAATGTTTTAGTGTGTGTGACTTTTACTTTCTGTAAAATCTGTGTCTTCCATTATTTTATTTATTCTATGACTTTGTGTTTACGAACTATCCACGGTTATTTCATTCTTGGTGTGTGTTGTACAGCTTTATTTTAAAAACAACGTTGAATATTTCTATCCGTCACAGTCACGACCCACAGCGTGTTTTGTGTCCATCAAAAAAATATTGGTGTATAGAAACATCTTTAAATAGTTACGTCATTTAATCAAAATATTGTTGTCGAACTTCTCAACAAATAAATAAAGCTGCCATTCAAGCAGTTTACAAAAATCTGGCAATTCCTTTTTCACAGCACTTGACAAGACATCACAAGCCGTCAAGAATAATTTTCGCTTTTAGATTAATATTTACATAATGTCCTATACTAAACTATTCTGTGTAATATAGGAACATCGCACTGAAATGGACGCCCGCGCCGGTACGTTCCAAGCACTCGAACTGTTCGGTCAGCAGCTGTTGCAAGGCGGTCACTACGCCACCGTTGATATCCAGGAGAAGCTTAACAACATGAGCGACGCAAGACAGGATCTTGAGAAGTAAGTAAATCCGGAATTTTTCTAGAGATTCTGATACCTCTTTTTCTAGATTTTCGCTACCTTAAGCTAAGAAAATATTAGATTATCTGGATGTTTGTTTGTTATGCTTTCACGCTAAAATGCTGAAATGCTAAAAACACGGTTGAATGGATTTGGATTAAATTTGGCACATGGGTAGACCATGACCTGGGTTAGGATATAGGATTTTATCCCGATATTCCCACTGAATAGACTTACGCAGGTGAAACCGCAGAGCGCAGTTAGTAATAAATAAATAAATGACATTGTTGTGCTGTAAAGTCCTCCTCGATCATCTTCGATCTCATAGTAATCAAGAAAATGTACAAAATCGAGTACCAACTCACGAATACCACTATACAACAACAAGCGAGTAATAAATACATCATCCTTCTTTCTCCCACTATTACTTTCTTCTAACGCCATTTTACTCTCCAGGGCCTGGGTAGGTCGCCGCATGAAGCTCGACCAGAACCTAGAGCTCCAACTCTTCTACCGCGATTGCGAACAGGCCGAAGGCTGGATGGGAGCCCGCGAGGCATTCCTCTCGCCGTCGGCTAAGGACGTGACGGATGCTGACGCTGCTGCCGACGCAGCACAGCCGGATAATGTGGAGCAACTCATCAAGAAGCACGAAGACTTTGACAAGGCTATCAATGCTCATGTAAGTGGCATACAACTGGTTTCTGAAAGCCTGATTTCGTAAAAGAACATAATATCACGCCTGTAATCCCCGAAGGGTTAGGCAGAGCTGTACCTATAGTACACCCACATTTCACCAGTAATGTTTCAATCCCATATAATAGGCTGCGAGCCTATTGCCATCAACCGGGCACAAATCCAGACTCCGGGCAGCTACTGAGAAATTTCTAATGGAAAAACTAAATAACACTGTACCCTACCTTTTTTTTTTTTTTGTGGGTGGGAAGTCATCCAATGACTTCTCCCGCTCTGGGTGGAGCGGAAGGGCGTGTCAGACTTTTACTGACTAAAACCCACCCGTGTTCCTTCAGTTGCCTGTTGCCAAGGTCCCGGTATCCCTTTCGGACTAACCCGCAACCCTGGCGGACTGTACCCTACCTGGGAATCGACCCCAGCTCAACTGTAGCGCCCCCCCCCCCCCTGCCTCCGGCGCGTGAGATCAAACTATACATCAATTTGATTTGAAAATGTGAAAAATCATTAAAGATATGACATCTTTTGACCTTGGATATTCTAAGTTCTTGTCACCTATATCTCGATATGATACTACGTATCTGTTATCCCTACACAGGAGGAGAAGATCGCTCAACTGCAGACGTTAGCCGACCAGCTGATGGCGTCAGAGCACTACGCGGCTGACGACATCGACGGCAAGCGGCGCCAGGTGCTCGACAGGTGGAGGCACCTCAAGGAGGCGCTTATTGAGAAGAGATCCAGGTACAGTACTTTTTATATTTATTACTTTTTCCCAAATATATTCAAAGTCAAAGTCAAATAATTTATTTCTATTAGGCACATAAAAGGCACTTTTGATGATGATGATGATACATGATTTATGTTTTATGTTGCGTAATGTAAATGATTTTGCAAACTTTTGTATAGAATCAAATTTTTCTAACTGAACAGACAGCTGTGCTGCTGGGGAGTTTGTTGCACCACTTCTTCTTCCCAGCTTAAGCACTAGGAAGTGGTGAAGGGTGGGCGTTTTGGGGGACTGTCTTATGTAATTTTGACGTTCGAAAAGTGCTGATTCTCAGCCTAGTTTGAATAAATGACTTTTGATTTGATTTTGATTTTGACTAGTATTTTAGATAGAGGCACTGCCTGTCGGACCTCCACAAACCAGTAACTGGGTAATACAATACCCCTTGGTAGGATTGGTTGTCAGAGAGACTATGGATGACATGTTAGCTTCTGAGGTTGAGTAGAATTTGCTATTGATTTTCTAGAAATAACGAATACTATTAAAGCCAGTCCTATTGTGATATAGCATTATACAAGTGAGTCTTTATAAGTGAAACATTTTAGTTCTCATCTTCATGTTCAAACTGAGCTATTCTATATTCTTATGATTCATGCCGTCAAATAAACACATCAACATCTTTTGCCGTTGTCCCATCGTTATGGGTCGGCGCTGCATGTCTTTTTCCATACTATTATAATATGGGCATATTTACATAAAACCGGCGTCCGTCTATGAACAGATGTATGAACGTACCTGAGCAAAAGAAGTGTATGTAAGGAGCACAGGAGGTGGCGTTCTATAGTTTCTTTTACCTACCCCCATGGGAAGATTATATATTATTTACGTATACACGGCTACACATCAAGCTATACATTTCCAGTTTATGTTGATCTCGCATTGTAAAAGGATTTCCGTACAATGCGAGGTTAGTTTATACTGGAAATGTATAGCTTGATGTGTAGCCGTTTGTACTATGGCAAACTGTTACATGCAGTTTTTGAGTTGACATTATTTTGCAGGTTGGGTGACGAGCAGACATTACAGCAGTTCTCGCGCGACGCCGACGAGATGGAGAACTGGATCGCCGAGAAGTTGCAGCTCGCCACCGAAGAGAGCTACAAGGTAAGCAGCTATCGCTTAAAACCAGCGCTGTGACTATGTCGCGCATAGTGTCACAGCATTATGCTGAGCGATGGCCGTTTTCCGTGGATATGACTTGTTCTTGTCTGCTTTCTTTTTTCATTGTTTTTTAATTATTGATTCTACTATTCCTATCTCAGGACCCCGCCAACATCCAGTCTAAACACCAGAAGCACCAGGCCTTCGAGGCGGAACTGGCTGCTAATGCTGAACGTATCCAGTCAGTGCTGGCCATGGGAGGCAACCTCGTGCAGCGCGGACAGTGCAGTGGAAGCGAAGACGCCGTGCAGGTACACACATGAATACTCCTCTAGCATCGACACGAACTACATTATCATCATGTGATCATCGTCAATACACGGACATAATGACCTGTCATGCGCTGCTCGAATCCCGACTTGCGAGTTGTAGTACGTAGGTTCGAACCCAGCCAGGCGCATTACTTTGTGAGGACACCAGCATGTCCTAGAACCAAAAATTCGAAGACATGTGACATCTACCAACCCGCACTGGGCCCGCGTGGTGAACTCGCAGAGAGGAGGCCTGTGTGCCAGCAGTGGGAACATTATATGCTGATTATGCTTATACACAAATATACTATTATTGTATAATTTAAAAAAAAATGCAATTTTCCTATGTAACCTATGTATTTTGTGTTCCGTAGGCTCGCTTAGCATCCATCGCAGACCAATGGGAGTTCCTGACTCAGAAGACGACGGAGAAGTCGCTCAAACTGAAGGAGGCCAACAAACAACGAACTTACATCGCCGCTGTCAAGGATCTCGACTTCTGGCTCGGAGAGGTAAGATCATTATACATATTATAATATAGAAATGATGGGCTTCACAAATGTATTGTAAAATATTTAATAAGCTTTGGATGTTACGTTTTTGTCAGCTAAAAGGAAATCTTACCTTAAAACCTTAGTTCAAGTCCTTTTTAAATTTTGCTTTATTTTGTGAACAAAATTGTATTTTAAAACAACCTTTGCAGTTTTAAATGTTTTGAGAAGACCATATTTTCTTACTAAGTAAACAAAAATATTTTTCATTCGTTTCGTTTATACTGGTATTATAATTTAGGTTGAAAGCCTGTTGACTTCTGAAGACTCGGGCAAGGACCTGGCGTCCGTACAGAATCTAATGAAGAAGCACCAGCTCGTCGAGGCCGACATCGCGGCGCACGAGGATAGGATCAATGGTAAGCGAGTTTGTCATTACGATAGTTATCTAGACTCAGTTAAAAGTGCAAATGCTTTGAAGATAACTTTGTCATCAGTTGTCAGGGGTCGTCCATTAATCACGTGATTTTTTTTTAGCAACTTTGTTGTATGTATTTCTATGGAAGCTTCTTGACAAACACGTTTTTTCTACGGCGTGGTTTATACGCCGTGCCGTAAAGAAACCGTACTATGTAATAAGGGCTTCGCCTGTATTACGTTGCATAAAGTTTAAAAAAAAAAAACAGCTGTATCTAATCTATCTTCGTCCCTTTAGACATGAACGCCCAAGCCGACGCGCTGGTGTCGTCGGGCCAGTTCGACAGCGCCGGCATCGGCTCGCGCCGCGCCGCCATCAACGAGCGCTTCGAGCGCGTGCGCAACCTCGCCGCGCACCGCCGGGCGAGGCTACATGAAGCTAATACGTTGCACCAGTTCTTCAGGGATATCGCTGATGAGGAGTCTTGGATCAAGTTAGTATAGCTTATGTACTTTTCTTATATTTTTTTTGTTCTTAAAGCGTAGACAAGTCTGTACGACTAACGCCAGCGACAGAAAGCCAGTGGCATCGTGTAAACCTCCCGTGACAGAGAACATATTCTTTACACCCGAGTACGTACGAGTTTTTATACAACTCAACGGCCACGTATTACACACTGTTCTCATATTCTTTGTTATAACATACAAATAATTTTTACAACTAAAAAATATCTCAAAATCTCAGTATTTTTTTATAAAGCACCTAGTTTGTAGCCTATTTCAATCGAAAATCTCATGAAGTAAGTGAAATAGAACTAGCAAAAACAATGTTGACTTTTTAAAAATTGGTTTTTTTGGTTGTACAAAGAAAAAATCTAATCTATCTATCTAACAGACCATATTTAACACTAATCACCCTTTACCCCACAGGGAGAAGAAACTCCTAGTCGCCTCAGATGACTACGGCCGCGACTTAACCGGTGTGCAAAACCTACTCAAAAAGCACAAGCGCTTAGACGCTGAACTGGCCAGCCACGAGCCTGCCATCCAAGCTGTTCAGGAAGCTGGAGAGAAACTCATGGATGTCTCCAACTTAGGAGTTCCAGAGATCGAGCAGAGGCTCAAGGCATTGTCCTTGGCCTGGGATGAGTTGCAGGCCCTGGCGGGTGAGAGGGGAGCTAAGTTGCAGCAGTCGCTTGCTTACCAGCAGTTCTTGGCAAAGGTGGATGAGGAGGAGGCTTGGATCAGGTGAGAAAAGTTTCCACTTTATAAGGTTAAAAAAAAAAAAAGAAGCCAGGATATAGCTTACTAGAAATCTATTAAAATTCGTCAATCTGTTGTATAAATGTTTAATGACACAAATAGTTCGTTTTTTTTTCACCTGAAAGACTGAAATCTAGGTTAGGCTGATTGAACTGAAAGGGGTACCCTTCGCAAAGCTTGTAGGCGTGGATGACCTCAGAAAACATGAAAACTTAGATTCCTCCATCTCAATCCAAACTAATAAAACCTTACTTCCTCAGCGAGAAACAACAACTCGTAGTCGTTGGCGAATGCGGCGACAGCATGGCTGCCGTCCAAGGTCTGCTGAAGAAGCACGAGGCCCTGGAGGCCGAACTGGCCGCGCGCGGGGACCGCGTGCGAGACCTCGCCGCTGATGGGGAGCGCCTGCTGGCTGCAGGCAACCTGCACGCTGATGCTCTGTCGCACCGCATTAGGGCTCTGCAGGTAAACTGACTATAACACCTACAATTAATTATACATATAGTAAGGAAGATTTTTTATCTATTTGTCTGGATGTATGTTCCGGATTGGCCCAAAAATGGCTGAACAGTTTTTGACGAAATTTGTCACACAGATAGTTTATAACCAGGATTAACACAGGGTACTTTTAATCACGGTAGTACGTTTCCGTGGGATATTTTCCGGAATCCACGCGGGCGAAGCTTCGGGCAAAAGCTAGTAAAAATTATTTTGCTTGTCTGTAGTACAGCAAAACCAAATCACCACAAATTCTTAATTAATTTAATTCCATTCCTTATGCTTTTTCAAACACCGAATTTTGTGCAGAATCCATAGTCTATAATAAACATGCTGTTGAGCGAACAAAACAAACGAACGTACCGAAAAAAATCTATGTAGTGTTAATTGTACCACATTTTGAAATCTGTTTCGACTTTATCTCGCTCCTAAAGTTGCCATTTATTTCAATTTCCAATGAGAAACACATCTAACCATTTTGCTTACCCCCCATCAGGCTAAACTAGAGAAGCTGACCAGTCTCGCAGCCCGTCGCAAGGCAGCACTGGTAGACAACTCTCTCTACCTGCAGCTGCTATGGAAGGCCGACGTGGTGGAGTCCTGGATCGCAGACAAGGAGACCCATGTTCGCTCCGACGAGTTCGGACGAGACCTGTCCACTGTGCAGACTCTGCTCACGAAGCAGGACACCTTCGATGCCGGTGAGTTGTGTGACATGCATGTGTTTTTTAATGTTTAAGTTTTTTTTTTTTTTGTATATTGGCACCCAGCTGTTTATTAATGTTCCTAATTAGTTATAATTTAACCGTGTTTTTGTATGTTGTGCTGTCTTTTGTGTGCACCAAATAAACGTTTTATCTATCTATCTATCTATCCTTATACAGCTGGCCTTACCGGTACAGCGTCCTAATAGTAGTTTGCCGCACCGGACGACGTCATTACGTCAGCGCCGGCTGTCGCTGAAAACCAGCGCTGGCTCTGTCTTGCATACTGTCGCAGCATAATGCTGAGCGATAGCATGTTTTCCCCCAACCTTTTCTTATTTTTTTCTTTGTGTTTATTTCCTTTTTTTGCGTCATGTTTACCGCAACTAAACGTATTTTCTTTCTTTCTAATACACCAACTGCTTTTAGAACATGATGCACGCAAGCTTTCGTACACGAAAGATTCTCGGTAACTTGTTCGTCATCTGTGTAACTACAGAAACTCCATAACATTATTCAAGTTCACACTCGCTTCAAAAACTCTCGTGTTTGTGAAATAATTTGATAAATAAACAGTTCCACATTTGCCAACCCTTTACCATGAATAATTTTATATCAAAACTTAAGATTTTTTTTACACATGAGAGTAAATGGACGCCCGAATAGTATCACTCAAAGGTTGACTGGTAGAAGATGCCTATGCCATTAAGTCCGCCTCTGTAAATTTGTGTGCTTAAAGTATTAAATAAATAAATAGCTAATAAGATATATATGTTAAAAACCTTTCTAACGTGTCGCTTGGAGAAATAGTTTTTAAGAGATCTATATTTTGATCCTCACAGGCCTAGCCGCCTTCGAGCACGAAGGCATCCAGAACATAACGTCCCTCAAGGAGCAGCTCGTGGCCGCGAACCACGAGCAGACGCCCGCCATCGTGAAACGTCACGGTGACGTCATCGCGCGCTGGCAGCGCCTGCTGGCCGACTCGGCCGCGCGCAAGCAGAGGCTGCTGCAGCTGCAGGACCAGTTCCGGCAGATTGAGGAGCTGTACCTCACTTTCGCTAAGAAGGTATGTAGGGAACCGCATTGATAATCCACTTTTCTTTTTGTTTGGCAATAGCATTACAGTTGTAATAAACTGGTTTAAAAAAAGAACGTACGTTTACGTACGAACGTTCGTACGTTCGAACGATTTACTTAAACCTACGTAGGTTTACGTAAATCGTAATAGTTTTGCATTGTTGAATTTAATGTAAACTATTGAGTTTTCTTGTGAAAACTCAATAGTTTACATCATAAGTTATGGTTTGCTTATGAGCATACTTAAAAGTCATGTGAATACTAGTCTACTTCGGTATTCACAAGTTTTATTATCATATGTATATTCGCGACTCATTTAGTATCTAACGATAACGAACAACTACTGTAGCGGTCAAAGTATTCATCTATTTTTCTCGTATTCATTAACCTTTACTTTTTTGTTTAGGCGTCCGCATTCAACTCGTGGTTCGAGAACGCAGAGGAAGATTTGACTGACCCTGTTCGCTGCAACTCTATCGAGGAGATCCGTGCTCTCAGAGACGCGCATGCGCAGTTCCAAGTAAGTACTTACTTTATTTCATTATTATCTTGTCGGAGATGAAGATTGTGATGTCTCAAGTAAAAATATACCACAAGACTCATCTCTCGGTTAACTAGATGGACGAATAACTGTCAATCTCACGAGAGAGACTGATAGTTGGAGTATCAACGTCGCGAGTCGTTCTAGAATTCGGTGGCTAATGAAGATCATCAGTCGTTTGTCAAATTTGTCAATAAAAAAAATTGCTTACAAGATATTTCTACTTTCAATCATCAGGCCTCCCTATCATCTGCACAAAGCGACTTCGAAGCCCTCGCAGCTCTGGATGAGCAGATCAAGTCGTTCAACGTGGGCGCCAACCCTTACACCTGGTTTACTATGGAGGCGCTCGAGGAGACCTGGCGCAACCTGCGCAAGATCATCGGTAAGTTCACACGACCTGTGACTGTACCACCACCTCTTATAGTTTACTAGCTGATGCCCGCGGCTTCACCCGAGTGAATGTCGGTTATTATAATACTAAAACCTTCCTCGAGAACCACTCTATCCATTGGTGAAAACAGCATGAAAATCGGTGCAGTAGTTTTTGAGGTTATCGCAAACAGGACGAAAGAAAGACGCGGCTGACGACTTTGTTGTATAATAAGTAAGGATCTAATATTCCGTGTAAAGTAATTAAAAATAATACTACTATATGAGGTAGAACGAACTTATTGTTCAACAATTAATAACTATGACAAAAAGTTAAAAGCCATTAGCTCAGTGGTCATACGAAAATATTAGCCTGTGTAGTGGCTGAAAACTTTGCATACAGTTGCCTTCACCAAGCATAGGCTTATGTGCCGCAGTGGACTTGTTTCGGCCGATTAATGATGACGTTAGCGTCTTCTTAGACGTAAGACATCACTAGACAGAAGACTATAACGTATCATGCGCTACTAGGGGAAGCTTTTTACGAGATTTTTAGAAACGAATGTGCCAAGTGTAGTATTTCCGTTTGAACGCCCTCCAATTAGTCCCGTTTACCTTATCAGCAGGTAGTTCAAATTCTGTTTAGCAACTAGAATCAGTTCTATTTCTATGTATTTGACGTTCAAAAGTGCCTTTAATGTGCCTACTTTAAATAAATTATTTGACTTTGACTTTGTTTGATCAATCAATCAGCCTAGCCTTTCCCCAACTATGTTGGGGTCGGCTTCCAGCCTAACCGGATGCAGCTGAATACCAGTATTTTACATGGAGCGACTGCCTATATGACCTCCACAACCCAGTAACTGCGTAATACGATACCACTTGGTATGACTGGTTCAAATTCAAATCTAAGTTCAAATTTTGTTTTCATTTATCTGGTGGATACCAATCTCAACATTATGACACAGTGCCAGTTTCGAAATTAACGTAACGTTGTGTATCTGCAGCTGAGCGCGACGTCGAGTTAACAAAGGAGGCGCACCGCCAGGAGGAGAACGACAAGCTGCGCAAGGAGTTCGCCAAACACGCCAACGCCTTCCACCAGTGGCTCACCGAGACACGGTACGTACACCATACAATACTCCTTTGCCCTGAGTATTTTTTGTTTATTAAACCTTTGCCTACTATCATTAAACAAATTCTCCTAAAATGATAAGTTTACGGTAGTGTGTTCTCATAAGAATTCTAAAAGTACTGAAAAGAGTGGTAAGGCTCAGATGCAGAGTTGCATTTGCAGAGACTTATTCTACATTTTGAATATTTATTTTACTTCTGAGCCTCTTGGTGAATGTACTTAACTGATATTTTGATTGTCTGCGCTGACAAAGCCTGGCGTACTTCTCTTTTCAGTCGTTTTTCTACCTATAGTACTCTCAGTATGAATTCCAAAATATTTATTTTGGTACCTCAGTAGTACAATAGTGATGAAGATATTGGTGTAATGTTCTAAATTGGAGGTGTTGACATATTGATTGGTATACAGGTTACAGCTGTTAGGCTGGGACGGGTAACGTATTCAGAATGTCGCGTGTGTATCTACTAAAATTGTAAAACAATTTACGGCTTGACAAAGTTTTATCAGCAGACTCAAGTTAATTTAATCAAGAAAATATTATTCGGAAACTTTTGGCAAGCCGACATAATCGTTGTACGCTGACGTACGTCTCGATGTCTGTCTGTACCGTTCAGCTTAATGATTGGCTTACTTCGAAATTAAATGTATTCTGTTACATATACAGTATGTTAACTAACAAAGGCCGTTCCCGTTATCACGCAATAATACAGCGTCCATACATGCTAAATAATAACAAATTAAAAAAAAAATATATATGACTAGTGAAATATTCACAAAACTATTAAATTGATACGTAAAAGAAACAAAAATTTTTTTTTGTGTATATTTTACTATAAAAAAAAACGTTTTTTTTGCATGTATAGATGCTATACTATTGCAGGTTAACGGGAACGCCCTTAGTTAGTTAACATACTGTATTATAATATGATGAAATCTTACTATGTATATGTCCTTTATGTTTTCAAAATAATTTGATATAAAGCCCTGTACATACATAGGTTTACTTACTAATCTAAATGTCTTCTTTTTAAAGTTTATTAATTAACTTTCCATTGAAGTTAACAAACGCATTTTATAGATGTTGTAGTAAAAATAATTATTTCTAATGTTACCTGTAAACGCTATAATGAGCGCGGAGTCCATATACTTTATTTAAAAACTATATTTCTTCAATGTTCCACTAAATAAAATTAAATCCAAGCCTACTTACTGTACATACATTACTTACTAAAATTCTATAATATCCCCGATAGTGTAAAAATTATAATCAAAACCAAAAACTAGGTAATATCTTGTCTTCTGAATAACTCTTACGAAGCTTCTAACTCCTTCGTTATTATAATTACTATAATCTAACCAATACTATAAACCCATTATTATAATCTAACCAATACTTCTGTATCCTCATACAGTACATCAATGATGGAGGGCACCGGTTCTTTGGAGCAGCAGTTGGCCACGCTGCGTCAACGCGCAGGAGAAGTGCGTGCACGCAGGGCTGATTTGAGACGCCTTGAAGAATTAGGTAAGATCCACACAGACGATGATAATAATTCACTTAATTTACATCTTTTCAAAATCTGGGCCTGCTGGCACCTAAAATCTCTAAATAGCACTCAGGTTGTTTTTCACGTAAATGTCTTATGTACAGCACTGTATACTTAGCCCGTCTGTTAATAATATCCCAGAATTTAGAACAATATAATAATCGATTTTTCTTTTGTTACTAGGCGCGGCTCTAGAGGAACACCTGATCTTGGACAACCGGTACACTGAGCACAGCACAGTGGGACTTGCCCAGCAGTGGGATCAGCTCGACCAGCTGTCTATGCGCATGCAGCACAATCTGGAGCAGCAGATACAGGCCAGGAACCACTCTGGTACGTAATCAAAATCTCTAACGTATTTCTGTATTAGCAGAATAAATGTATAATTTCTTCTACCTGTAATTTAATGAGAAGATTGCCTTCTCATTAAATTACAGTACTCGTCTTCACATTAGCTATAGGAAACAGACTCAACTTTAGAAACTTTGGCCTATTGTTTTGTGACCTTAATTTTGATAGTAATTGACCATCATATTTTTTTTACCAAAACGGGGGTGGACTAGAAATTTTACAAAAAAAAATTCGAAGATATTATTCGAATCAAATGAAAAATATCTCCGCGTTCGCTTGAGCTTTATAATAACCATTCGACAGTTCGACAGTATTACATACTACCTAATACATAACATACCTTTCGGTCGCTAGTATGGCGGTCGTCTATTTGATTTGTGAACCGTCTTTTGATAACATACAAAGATTGGTCTTCGATTGGGAACGGAAGCGTATCGATCGGTTCTGATTAGCTATTGCTGCTATTTAATTGCGTAACTTATTTTCGTAACCGATTAAGACTAATTTGTTTCATTTTGAAAGTTTGACAACATTTTTACGTTGTTACTAACCATTTGACTAACACCAACGTTTCTCTTCACCAGGTGTAAGCGAGGACGCCCTGAAGGAGTTCTCGATGATGTTCAAGCACTTCGACAAGGACCGCTCCGGCCGCCTCAACCACCACGAGTTCAAGTCGTGTCTGCGCGCGCTCGGATACGACCTGCCCATGGTTGAGGAGGGACAGCCTGACCCCGAGTTTGAGGCTATACTTAGTGAGTATATTATAGTATTTAGAATACTTTGTTTTAGTTTGAAAAAATACGTAGAACAACCGACGTAGTTCGAAGAATATTGAAGCTTGTATGCCAGTGGGCGGGACACACTGCAAACAGAACAGTCCGAATAGACTGGATTTAGAAATGGGCAACTAGTTAAGAAATCTATAGTCTCCAGATGTTTTAAAATGTTTTTGTTTATCTTTCAGATGTGGTAGACCCGAACCGCGACGGCCAAGTATCCCTCCAAGAGTACATGGCGTTCATGATCAGTAAGGAAACTGAGAATGTGCATTCGTCCGAGGAGATTGAGAACGCGTTCCGAGCCATCACCGCCCACCAGGACCGCGCCTACGTCACCAAGGACGAGCTCTACGCCGTGAGTAACGCTTCAAGTTATATAGCGGAACTTAGTCAACCCAGCACACAGCTAACCTGTTGTCTTATTCACAGAACCTCACCAAGGAGATGGCGGACTACTGCGTCGCTCGCATGAAACCCTTCTTCGAAGCAAAGACGGAGCGCCCCATACCCAACGCGCTCGACTACATCGACTTCACGCGCACACTCTTCCAGAACTAAGCACGCACTGCGCACGACCGCACGCGCCGGCCGCCCGCGCAGTACTGCCTAGCTTTATTTACATAACGCATTAAACTCAAAAAGAAAATTTTGTTTTTTAATTTTGTGCCGTGTTCCCACCTCTCACGCGTGAGTACTGCGCGGTCGGCCGCGCGATCAGCTTGCATTACTATTTATATAGCACTATTTGAATATCTCTCATTATTCCAAAAGTATATAGACTGAACAAAAAAAAGGATTTCGATCAATTCATTATGGTAGCTAGTCTGTGTAACTTGGACTAAAAATTAGTAAAATAATCATGATCAGCTGATGTCGGTGCGTTGTCGTTTCGGAGGATTGTGCTTGTGTTCGTAGTACGAGCAAGCGCGCGCGCCCGGACGAATAACGTAGCATGTCGTGACGCTACGTGCGTAGTCGCTCTGTACCTTATGGTATGTGTAGTAAGGGTGAGAATTCCTTTTCTCTGATGCGAGCAGAGAAATACGAAGCTGCCAGTCTCTACGACTTGATGTCAGTATTTTCTATCTAATAACATCGTTTTATAATCCAAAACTTTCTCTTTGAATTTTCAATGTTGACCATTATTGCATTTCATAAATTTTTATCATTTGCTAGATAGTGTTGTAAGCTATGATTAACAAATCTTATTTTATTATTCATTTATTAATAATTGTGCTAAGATGCTATTTATTTTTTGTATTCTCCAATTATTATCTTTTCAATAAATATTTATTCCCAAATTAATTTGTTTATTTTCCAATAAAAGTCAGTGCTCCATTATATACAGTTTATGTAATGAATTATCTGTAATACAATAATATTATTCCTATCATACAAATTCCACACAATATATAAAATTTTCAATATTTTTTGTTATATTAATTTTGTTAATATCACCAAAACGGTGTGAAGGTTAAAAATATGTCAAGTATTTTTATTATTAGTATTAAAGCAAATTGAATATTAGTATTTTTACATATTTACAAGAAGTTACACACTTTGGTATTAATTTTAAAATAATTTTCGATCGCCGTCTAGACGAGTACTTTCGACCACACGTACACACATCAGACAATGTATTATATTTACAAGGACGTATTACTTGGCCAACGAAGCCACTATTATTTCAATTCTTCTAAGTATATATTCACGGCCACAACTCAGAGTAAACCATAAATCATTACAATACTGACAGAATTGGAATAATTAATTAATAAACAAAAGACATGAGATCTAATTCTAGAAGTGGTACTTCTCTGACCAAACGGTTTTTGATCATCAACATCCGAGTCATGTCCTATAACAATGTAAGAGTAGGCTTCAATGTCCAACAACTGGAGTTCTTACAAACAGTGACACATTCACAAGTTGCAAGTATCTTGCTACAGTTGCGCCCTCTGCAGTAATCTATACTCTTGCTGGGTGACGTGCGGCTGCAACTTGTCTAGCAGCTGCTGCGGCAGACTGCCCTTAGCCGGCTGTAAGTACGGGATGGAAAGCAGCTCGCGCACGGACGGCCGCGCGCGCGCGTTGTAGGTGAGGCACCACTTCAGTGCTGCGAGCAGTGATGGAGGGAGGTCTGTGGGGAAAATAATTATGTTATAACGAACAAGAAAAAGAAAGAGTAGGTAGTAAAAGTATTGGAAAATATTTTTTTCTCCTTTGTGGGCCATAAAATTAATGGGTTTCATAAAAAAACTACATATTATAAAACAAAGTCCTCCGCCGCCTCTGTCTGGCTGTCTGTCTGTTCGCGATAAACTCAAAAACTACTGCACCGATGTTCATGCTGTTTTCGAGTGGTTCTCGAGGAAGGTTTAGTATATTATAATAACCGACATCCACGCGGTCGAAGCCGCGGGCATCAGCTTTTTCAAATAAATAAAAACATGCCACACCGAGAGCTTGGCTCAAGTAGCTCGTCTCTTTATAATTCGGTTTACACCACAACGAGCTATTATGAAAAGACGCCTGCTGCTGCTACGTGAGCTAAGCGAAGTTAACTTCGCTCGCTCGGGCTGTGGTTTACGCTTTAGTAAAGTGGCTTTATTTTGACAAGACAAGCTTATCTTACCTAATTGAATAACAGTGGAAGATACCTTCCAAGAACGCGCTTATATTCATAACCCTGAAATACTAATCTTACTTTATCACGACTGATTTTATTACTAATGATCGCTTGAGAGGTCGAGTACTTACGCTCAACGGGCGGATAGTCGATGCGATGGTTAGGGTCGAGTATGGCGGCTAACTTGGCGAGGTTGGGGATGTGGCCGAACGGGGTGTGCCCGTACACCATGCTGTACAGGATGCAGCCCAGAGACCACACGTCTGAGCGGAACGAGATCTGGAATGCAATGACAAGGAATTTTGTTAGGGAAAAGCTGAATTACTATGAGTATCCCAATAAAGCATTGAAAACAGAGACTAGTTGAAAACCTAAGTTGTTTGTAATCATAGCATTTATATTCTAAACTAGCTGTTTCCCGTTTTTTAACCCCTGAGCCCCGAAGGAAACAGGGGTGTTATAAGTTTAACGTTTGTATCTGTGGCCTCATACCTCCTAAAAGGATAAACCAATTTAGTTTATTTAGTTTTGTTTGAAAGGTGACTTGATCTTGAGTGTTCTTAGATATGATTCAAGAAAATCTAATCAGCTGTTTAAAGATTATCAGCTCTTTTCTGATGAATGGATGAGAGCATCTTCCACAGGTCTGATCAAGTCGAAATTTGGCTGTTACTTCAATGATATTAGATTAACATAGTAACCTTGAACTGATGCTACAGCATTACTTGGAATTTGCAGGATACCCAACTTACAGCTTACAGCAGAGATATCGTGTTTGGGCTCATTGGAATATGAATGACAATGGATAAGAGTATAAGAAACAAATAGTCCACAAATGAAGAGCCGGTTACCTTTATAGGAGCACTGCCATCGCCATTAGCAACCCCATACCCTCCAGCGCCGCCCATGAGCGCCTCAGGGCTGATATACGAATATGTCCCGGTGGCCTGAGAGCGTACCACAGACGTGGCGTCGCTACTGATAGCTGAAGCGATCCCGAAGTCGATCAGCTTCAGCCGCCCGCAGACCAGGAGGAAGTTCGCGGGCTTTAAGTCCGCGTGGATTACTCCTGTAGCCACATAATAAGTGTTGAATGACTTGCATTGACTTGATTATCTTAGTTCTATTTAATATTATGAGAAAGAAAAAGAAATGGAGAATAGATAATTCAGAATTATTAAAGCTTTGTCTAAGTATTCAAAGATATAGAATAACGATGTAATTGTTTGTTTTCTTGACTATTGATAATGAGTATTCTAACTAAAAGATTCCGGGTTTACACAATCATGCCACTATCAAGGGGAATGTGCATCTGTGTCTGTGGTCTGTAAGCTCCACATTCGCCTTGCCAACTCAACGTTTACACATTAGCCCAAAAGTTCCGTTCAATGGCAAGGCGAGCGCCACTAACACTTTTTAACGCCGAATTATATTCACAATTTCTCACCATTATCATGAATATAATGCACAGCATGTAGCATCTCCTCCCAGTAGTGTAACACGAGTGCGGGTGGCAGGCCACCGCCGCGCGCCTTCAGGAACGACGACAGGTCCGTCTCGCCCACCTCCAACACCAAGCGCAGGAACTGATTGGTGCGGTCGTACTCACTGCGAAGACAAAGCTAGTGTTGTTATTTGAAGCGAACAAAAGATGAAGAGGATTTCTGTCTGATGGGTGAAGAATCATTTCTGTATAATTTCGTTTTTTTTTTTAATTTTAGAGAATGTACTGAGTGGCAGAATGGCTACACTTGGGTTTGTCTTCTTCATCATAGTGTTGATGGCACAAAAGTGAATTTAATTTTGTTGGCCCAAAACTTCAACACTTCCACAGCATTGTTAGTGGCAGTGCAGAGGTCACTATGACTGCAGATTTACAGTTTTTGGGCCACAGAGGGCAGGATAAGAGGTGGAGCCAACTTGTGATAAGTGAAGTAGAGTTAGTCATAGTCAAACAATTTATTTCAATTAGGCACATAAACACATAAAATATGAACAACAAATTGTACAGAAATAAGTTCTATTTGCTATCTCACCAACGTGATGTGCTATTTGCCTTAGGGCTATGTCCTCTCAATTCTAATAAGTAGCACAGCAAAGGTATGCATTACAAACTTGAAGTGTATGTATTTATCATATTATAAGGGAAAGAACTCACTAATCAAACAGCCTGATGACTCTATCGGAGTTCTGCAGCTCTCTCAGCAGCCGCACCTCGTTGATGTAGCCCTGGGCTAACTCCTGGTCAGTTGCCAGGTATACGCACTTCACTGCATACTCACATGATGTGCCTACTTCTAGCACCTGCAAGTACAAAAGATGTTTTAGTTTATACAAAAGAGACAAAAAAAGTTACATAAGTAAGTTTCACATAAGTTATTTTGATATCATAGAGTAAAAAATTATTTATTTTGCATAAACTGAGAAATAGAAAACATTAATACTTATAAGTAACTCCTTTACTTATGTGGTATAACTTAATTGAATACTTTTTGCTATGCGCTACAGGGTCTGTAATTGTACCTTCGCAACATTATGGAATGCAAATCCTAAGTTAATATTATAAATGCAAAAGTGGGTTTGTTTGTTTATTTGTATGTTACGCTTTCATGCTAAAACGGCTAAATGGATTTGGATGAAATTTGGGACATGGGTAGACCATGACCTGGAATAGGACACAGGATACTTTTTATCCCAATATTCCCACGGGGTCGAGACTTACGAGGGTGAAGCCCCGGGCGAAGCTAGTAAAGATATGAATGTGAATAAACAGACAACAAGTGGCACCCTTCTATTATACAAAATCTTTAAACCTGTTTGGGTTGGACAAGTTGCAACATGAAATATTTAAATCAGTGAGGAGTGTGAGAAGCACATTTCTTATAATTGTTTTTCAATTATTCTTTTATTTTTTTTAAACTGGACATGTTTCTATCATGTTGAAAAGTGTGTCAAGGCCCTATTGAACTCAATGATAATATTTTATAATAGTTACTCTTATTTCTAAGTAAATCTTCCTGCCTTTTCTCAACTATTTTTGGGGTTGGCTTCCAGTTTAACCGGATGCAGCTGATTATCAGTATTTTAGATGTAGCCACTGCCTAACTGAATTTTATAGGAATTTGACATGAATAATAGCAGCCATTTGAAGAATCTTTCACCTATACTTACTTTATAAACTTCACTGGAGCCTCCAGTGCCCAGTTTTTTAATAAACATGTACTTCTTATCCTTTATACTTGTAGTTTTGAACAATATCTTAGAGCTATTGTTGACCACACCCTGAGGGTATGAAGGTGTAGCCACATATGATGCAGGCATTGCCTTCCTGTTCAGTGGGGTCTCTGGCACTGGTACATAAACAGGGGCCGGCTCTGCTCTAGGAGGCGGGCAATGAAGTTCATCTTTTGCAGGGTTTTGAGAAAATAACTCAACTCTTACTCTATCCCTATTCTGTATGACAGCTTTCTGTGGAGTCTTCTTCTGACTCTGTTTAGATCCCGGAGTAAACCTTCTGATACCTGACTTTATTTTAGGCGTCGCTGATTTTAATTTCTGACTACTGCTTGGTACTTTAGCAACCTCTGGAGTCTTTTTAATGCATGAATTTTGTGATCTTGAGTTGCTGTTATTCTGTGACATCAATACACTTCGCTTTTTAGCTTCTGAATTTGGATAGACATTCGATTTCGCTTCTGAATATGGATAAACATTGGAATTAATATTTTTATTTGCACTTTGAATGATACTATGGTTATCTTTAGCAGGATATGTTTGGTGGGGGACCCAAGTATCGTGTGAATTGTTCTCTTTGTCGTGTTCGTTATATATCAACTTCTTCTCTGATGCAAACGCTTTTATGTCTTTCGGTTTGGGTTTGACTGAGGGCGTGAAAAAGTCTTTGTTTATTTTCTTCGTAGGAGTAGATATTTTGGTTACGGTCTCGCCAAAGGAGTTGTCGCTGTCGTCAGCCGAGGAGAAGCTGGCGTCAGGGCTTTCTGCTGCATTCTTGAAAGGCATCAAGTTAGCCAACAATGCCGACATCGGCATCGGAGCGAACTTGATGCTGTTCGACGTCGATTCCGTGTTACCACTCATGTTTAGCAGTGTTTAATACATTTGATAAAAACCTGAAACTATGTCACCACTTTCCACACAGTTTTCACTTAGTTTTATGCACAATTTATTAGTTATTTCAATTATTTCCGAACTTTCAAACTCGTGTTAGAGCCGTTGAACTTTTGAACATTTGACAGATTTGACAGCAAAATATTATGTTTGAAGAGCAGGGTTACCATACAAAATAAAAATTAATAATTTAGTCGATTTTTCAGTAAGTCGCCTAAAATTAAAATTCGTATTCAATTCATTTTACTAATTCAATTAATAAATTATGTGACGAGAAGATATGTTATTGCTTCCTTCACAATGATTGATCAGCGGCTTAGGGCCGAGTCACAATGGAATGGCAGCGGCTGGCAGCGACGACGCGGCGAGCACTTTCAGTGTGAAATAATCTTAAAATTTATCTACATACTTAAAAGACCAGTATCGCTTGAAAAGGTCGCGAGGCCGCCCGCGGTGAAGCGAGCGGCCGCGCGCTACGCGCCTCTTGTCATTGATTTCACCCAAGGAACATTTATACTCACCTACGGCGAGGGTTTCACCAGAGATCAACTCGCCTCATGTTCCGAGGCGCAATTCGGACTGTACAGGTTTCAAAAATGAAAACAACAATTCGTAATTATAGTTCTATATAATTATTCAGTACATGATTTTGATTACAGATTCATTCAATACAATAATATTTATCAATAAATAATCGTAAAGGCGATATTATTTACATAGGTAGCATTCAAGACGATTCTGTTTCTTCAGATTTAGTAGGATATCTACAGTCAACACTCCCACATTCACACTTCATCCATTTCGATTTCACTGACCAGAATTTATCACCATAGTCGAACCTGCGAACAAGAAAAACAGTTTCCATTTATTGCCGTTTAATTTACGCAGCTTTTTTTTTCTTTATTTATTTAAAGAGGGTTCTAGACAGAAATCGACATCGTTACAAATCGACCTCTACTCAAAGTCAATCCTTTCGCTACAAAACATCTTAAAATGACGGCCATGCAGCATGAGAATCAACATGATTTACAATACGACCGTTAGGTCAGAACATAACTTTTGCGCATGTTCTCTCACTCACACTCGCCTCATGTCACTTTGGTTCCTAAAAAATGTTGCTGTGAAATCCTCTGCGCGTTTTAAGATAAGGTAATGTTTGAGAATTCGGGTGTAATTGTAAATGTTTATTAATAGGCTTATTTTCTAAGCCCTCAAACTCACGTAAGCTCCTCATCCTGCTGTATATCACTGGTAGCAAACAGCGCGACTGTAGGTAGTCTGAGATCCCTTGTGTCTGTAAACACCCGGACGGGAGCCAGGTTGGGGTGACAGCTGTGGTTAATGAACCGCGCCGCGCTGCCGAACTGAGCCGCGTCCACGCATAGCTGCGTCTTGTCGGAGCATTGCTGAGGAAATTCGAACATTAATTAATAACAAATAATAGTATAGAATTCCTATCGAAAGGAAAAGACAGAATAGTTTGGAATAAGGAGAGGGAAGCCTTTACCCTGCAGTTGGACAATACAGGGTAGGTATATGACAAGTCTAAACTTTTGTTTTTTCCTATACCTACACAACAAAATACTGTGCTAAATAAGCTGATGGGAATATTCTTACCTCAAGTAAGTCAGGTTTAACATCCAAGGCGAACATGTAGTGGTCTGCCGGGCGCGTGTCGGCGTGCGGCAGCGCCAGCAGCTCGCCGCAGTACAGCGCGGCCACGGCGCCGCGCCGCACGTGCTGGCGCGCGCGCAGGCCCCAGCCGCGCGCGCCGCCGCAGCGGAACACTTGCGCGCGCACGCACACGGAGCCCGCGCCCGAGGCAAAGGTCACTACGCTGTTGCCGCAGCGACGCTAAATCAAAAGTAAACATTAGTAATAAAAACGAAATCGAGAACTATTTACTAGCCATCACAGTCCCAACATTTTATAATAAGAGTACAGAGCTGCAGAAGTATGAATCATAAATTCTTTTGCAGTGGATGTTGGATTGGCAGATTATGTATTTGTCAAACGACACTGCATATTATCGACCTGAGGCTATAGATTTGTCTATAAAATGTATGGAGTAGAGATGTCACGTGACTGCTACTGCCATACAATTTCATCTTTCCGTTGGCGTTAACGCTTACAGAAAAGGGATTTTGTCTAGGCCCCCTGAGGTCCTAGACAAGTGACAATCGCTTCCAAAGCGTTTCGTATTGCTACAACGACTTTCAACAGAATTGACATAAGCTTGTCGATAGCTTATGTCAGTCTATACATTTTTGCCTTTTCCATCGTCGTTATCGCTGTCACTTTAGAATAGAATGTCACTTTGTCTAGGCCCTCTGGCTACTAACATAGTTACAAGCCTTTATTAAAACAAGTTTGATTATTATTTATCAGGTAGCCTGAAGTCAAGTTTGTATTATTATTATAATAATATTGAAACTGAAAATCTTACCAGATTACATCCACAAGTCTGGTTGCACTCGAACAGCATGGGCGGGTCGTGGTAAGGGAAGCTCCCCAGCAGCCGGCCGCGCGAGTACCAGCAGCGGACACCGAGGGCGCTGCAGGCGCACGAGCCCGATGTGCAGTCACCTTCCTTGCACTCACAACCCTGGTGGGAGAGAAATTATTTTTAAATGAAGGGGGAACAGTGTCGTCTGTATGACGACAAACACTACCATATTACCGATGAAAAAACATTAAAAAAAAATATATAAGAATACATACACTGAATGTACACAACCTTGTCCATACAGCTTACAACTCTCCTAATATTATTAGTACCTGGGGCCTCAGACAAAATCCCTTTTCTGTAAGCGTTAACGCCAACGGAAAGATCAAATTGTATGGAGTTGACAGCAGCAGTCACATGACATCTCTAAAGCTAATGTCAACTCCATACAATTTGATCTTTCCGTTGGCGTTAACGCTTACAGAAAAGGGATTTTGTCTATAGCCTCTGGGCAACCAAGCTCTTCTGATGAAAGTAGAGAATGCTCATTTAATAGCACAGGATAGTTCATACTAATTCCATGTATAGTACATACTAATTCCATGCTGCCATGTCATTGTTCTAAAAGGTAGCCACCTTGTTCTAAACTTTGGGCGACTGAGGACCAAGCTCTACTCGGTTGAAAACGGAGAAAACGAATTTTCCCAGCTAATAGAACTAGCTAGATCATTTTTTCGCCCCCTATATTGCAACTTTAATCGAAATCGTTAGAGCCGTTTTCGAGAATGTGTTTACAATATTATACAAATATTGCTCATTTAATAGTATAGGTTATTATTTTTTATCCATCTAATTCTCACGAGCTCATATACCGCTGACACTATAAGATCGTATAATATTAATCATAAAAAGTATTCATTTACGATGTTTTAGTAAAGTTATAAAAAAAAAACGGTAATAACTAACCTGCATAGTGTTGATAGTGTTATCAACATTCACGTTTACCGGCATGACGTGCCGCGTGACGTACGTAAAGTCGTCCGGTAACGGAGTGTCGTCCACTTCGTTTACGCACGGGATCGGAAATGGCTCACGGCCGTTCGAGATGTCACTGTGGATAACAGAGATAGATAGATAGGATACTCTTTATTGTGCACATCGTATATACCACCAACAGCATATTGTTGAATAGTAGCGAATACATAAGGCATTCTCCCTGTTACTGTTGATGCACAAAGTTTAAATTAAATATGACGTGTTGAATTGCCGAAGATTAGGTTTAATTAGAGTCCAACATTTTGACTTGGAAAATGAATTATTTTGTCCATCATTCATTACACCCATAGGATAAGCAATATTGTAACAGAGCTGTTACAATTCTGTTGTACAATAAAGTAAATAATATAATGTAGTCCTCCAGACCGAATTTCGGCTATGGCGGCCAATCTGAACGGAGATTAGCCTTCGGCGCGGGAGATATTATAGTGCAGGCGTGTGTGCGCAGACACAGGTGCACTCTCTTCCCTCACTCTCATAGTCCGATGGGTCGGCACGCAAACCGACACGACAAGAGATTCCCGGGTCGGACAAAGTGCCCGGAGAGTTTGGGAATTGGTAGTGTAATACCCCCGTACCTAGGAAAGCACGTTAAGTTATAGGCCCTGCGGCTAAAAAAAGTAAATAATAAATACACAAGATGAAACTTTATAGCCCAAGGGAAGTTCGCAGAAATCCGCTGAATGCGGTCAGCGAAGGAATGAATGATTGTTTAACCATGTTTATTTGATTGTTTCCATGTTGATTGATACCGGGGCCCTTGGCAACAGGCAACTGAAGGAACACCGGTGGGTTTTAGTCAGTAAAAGTCTGACACGTCCTTCCGCTCCGCCCAGAGCGGGAGAAGTCATTGGATGATTTCCCACCAAAAAAAAAAAAGTGTAGCCCAATGTTTGTGGATATTTTTCAACAGAAATGATGATGGACGGTTACCTGGAGAGCAGTTTGAACCGCGAAACGTTGTCTCTGACGGCGATGGTCATCTGCATGTTGAGTGAGATGGCGCTCTGACACTGGCCGGTACATACTTCTACTGCCAGCTCGCCCGCTGAGTTTTCTACGTCAGTCTGTGTATAACATCAACAATGACAATTAAGACGTGAATCTCTCATGAGTGATCATGAGATGTCGTCATCATCTGTCGAGGTTTTATTCCAACTTAGGTGGAATGGGCTTCCAGTCTAAACGGATGAGTGAGTGAGCATAAACGCAATACTTATAAAACGTTTAATTTTATTTACATTTCTGGATACATTTTCAGCTGTCAAATAGGAACATATTTTCAAAATAAATTGAAAAATAAGATAATAAGAATAAGAAACTTGATTGTTTATGCTGTCATTCGAGGATCTTTGACAGTCGTTACGGGTCGTCAGAAGCCCGATAGTCTTACAACCAGTCTTACCCAGGGGTGTTGTATTACCCAGTAACTGGGTTGTAGAGGTCAGATAGGCAGTTGCTCCATGTAAAATACTGGTATTCAGCTGCATCCGGTTAAACTGGAAGCCGACCCCAACAAAGTTGGGAAAAGGCTAGGCAGATTGATTGTTTTGATTTAAATTTTGCAATAATTCTTTTTTTATTTAAATAAATTGTTGTTTATTTAAATTCATACCCGTGCTCCGCGAGCCAGTAAGATAACCACGCAGGCGTAGTGACCTTGCCTCGCAGCGACATGCCTGAAATAAATACAATAAGACGTATATTCGTGAAGTAACTAACGATTTATGTCATTGCAATAAGGTTTAATTGTTTATTTCTGTAAATTGGTTCGAAAACACATGTCAAAAATAAATAATATTTTAAAAGTAGATGAGTTAGTGTTTCCTATTTGACTACTCTGAGAAGAAAGACCCAAACAAACTCAGAGCACAGATATTATAATACTACGTACAGATACCCAATCCCATACAAAGAAATGACACCACCCTAAATCTGGCTATTGAGCTGGCTATTTTTCTTCCTCCATTTTTTTAACAGATGGCAGCATCAGCGACTCACTAATTGCCAGAGACTGTAGTTTTACAACGTCATCTAGGAGTCTTGCCTAGATACTACGCAATACTCCTAGATATTTTCCTTCCTTTTTTACGTTTCTTCTTCCTAGGTGTTCAATTTTTATATTTCTAGGTAAAGTACTAGATTAAAAAAAAATGTTGTTTGATTTTCCTTAATGAATGATCCATCTATGATTTTTTTTCAAGACTAATTATAATTTGTTCGAGTTGAGACCCCATGCTCAGAGGCTACAGTAGCTTTTAAAGTCCAGACATAATTTTGGTCAGGTCATATGAGGACTATGCAGATTAGTGTCTGAGATGGTCTTTTGAGGACAGAACCACAGAGATTGAGTGGACCTGTCCAGTGAGCGCACGCATTGTTGTAGATGTCATACGTACAGTGGCGTGTCTGCATGCGCGTTGACAGCCGCCGTGAGCTGCGGCGCGGCGTGCAGCAGGAGGCGCAGGGCTCCGGCCGCGCCGCCCAGCGCACACCAGTGGACCACGCCGTTACCCTCGCTGTCACACGTCATGGGGTCCGCGCCTGCTTCTAGTAAGATTCTGTAACAAAAAGTAAATTATATTATTTACATAACATATACAATTAGTTATAGTATGTGGATAAGTCGTTGGAGAGCCAAGCTAAATTAATCTATACAAATAAATAATATTGAAGTGTCTGCATATAATTTCAAAATAACAGCTTTTAATTGAATGCATTATGAAAGTATTGGTGTAACAACAAAAAAAAAAGTTGTTTGCTTGACTGTTTGTTCCGGCTGATCTCCGAAACAGATGGACCGATTTTGACAGGAATTTCACTGGCATATGATTACTCTACTTGACTAAAAAGTAGCCTCAATTACTCCTGCTGATGTTATTAATCAGCAGGAGTAATTGAGGCTACTTTTTTAGAAAAATAATTATGGTCCACGCGGGCGAAGCCGCGGGCCTCAGCTAGTAAATCATATAAACCTTGAACTTCACTAAAGTGCTGGTGATAAGTGACAAATAAGAGCAGTGTGCTGTGTAAAAAAAAACAGATTTTTAAAACTCACTCATGCTTCAAATAATTATAATGCACCAGCTATTGTTGAACCCTTACTTAGTTACTTGAAATATGAGTTCAGAAAATCAATTTTAATTTAAAACTCTAACGCCCCAGCGTAACGTTGGGGCAACTAATGCTCGTGCCATCTCTGTATGAGAATAGGCTTTTGTCCAACAGTGGGCCAGTTCCAGCCTGGTATATATGGCTCACCTCACTACGTCTGCGTGCTCGTTCTCCGCGGCCCACACGAGCGGCGTCCAGCCGCCGGCGTCGCGCGCGTCGCACGCCGCGTGCGGCGCCAGCGCGTGCGCGGCGCGCGCCAGCCCGTGCTGCGCGGCCACGTGCAGCGCCGTCATGCCTTCCGGACCCTGCGCCCATAACAATAATACCTTATTGTGGCGACTGCAAGTTCCATCCGAGGCATCTTATACACAATCGGAACGACTATTTGTGCGGAGTTGACAAGCGGCCGATATAACGGCGTCCCAAGAAACTTAGCCTGGAAACACCTGGGGGTGTTTCAGGAAATCCTTGGAGAGATGCTTCTCAAAATTATCTTGGACGTCGTTTCACGTGCCACCCTGTATATACCCTAATTTGATTGGAAAAACTGGTGAGTTATAATTATAAAGTTGAAACCTTCTAAATACAGAGGAATGTGTTACTTATTCTTTTTAGTGAGCGATTGTATAAGAATGTAACCTGAACAGGATTTGTTTCATCTCCACTGCTCTCAACAAAACAGTTTAGGAAAATATCGTGGGGAAACCCGTAGAAACAAAAATTCGAAGACATGTGACAGCCCGCACTGGACCCGCATGGTGGATTAAAGCCCACTCCCTCTAACCGAGAGGAGGCCTGTGTCCCAGTGGGAAAGTTATAGGCTGATTATACTGAGGGTTCGTTAACACTTTCATCAGATAGTAGAACCGACATAACATGACATTGTTAAACCAACTTACCGGAAAGTTAACATCACAGCCAGCCGCCACTAGATACCGGATCACCTTGATCAGATCCTCATCCTTCGCCCTTCTAACATCATCACCTTCTGTCTGCTCCCCACCCTGATCTACTTCTTCCTTTATCTCTTTTTCTGCGTCCACTTCCGGTTCCTCGTCTTTGGAACTGGTGTCTTTGAGTTGGTCTTTGTTTTTCTTATCGGGTTTTTCGAGAAGCGCTGAAAGGAATTTTGGATTAAGTCTTGGTACGTTATACTTAGATTTCAGTTTGGCAGCAGCTAGATGAGGGGCGGAGGATCGAGGTAAATGACAAGGTATACAGGTAGGTATGTAGGTAAACCGCCCATTGTGTCACCCTATGTTAAATTTCTACATTTGTATCTGTATTTTTTATGGTGTACTTACTAAAGAGTATTCTATTCTAAGGAGGAGCTCGTGGCTAAGTAATAACAGCCGCTCGGGTCGATACATCAGGTTAAGCTACGCTTGCCGGGGTTGGTCCGTGGATGGGTGACCATTTTCACATATCGAGACTCCTCCGTGCCTCGGAAAGCACGTTAAGCCGTTGGTCCCGGCTGTCATTTGTGGATCTTTGACAGTCGTTACGAGTCGTCAGAAGCACGAAAGTCTGACAACCAGTCTAACCAAGGGGTATCGTATTACCCAGTTACTGGGTTGTGGAGGTCAGATAGGCAGTCGCTCCATGTAAAATACTGGTACTCAGCTGCATCCGGTTAGACTGGAAGCCGACCCCAACATAGTTGGGAAAAGGCTAGGCAGATGATGATTCTATTCTAAGGTATAAACGTGTATCGGTATACAGCGTGCCGCTTTAATGGTGACATTATTTTAACACACGTATACGATATCGCGTATTCGTTTTATGAAAATATTTGAATTTCATTAAACTTTATTATTTATTTATTAATTTTCAATTTTCTAAATTACCATCTTGGAGCAACCAAGAACAGCAGCGAAGAGGTCATTTGCCGGGGTCACGGATCATATGTAGGCGAAAAGAAGGAAAGCTGCGCAATTTCATAGAAATTATGCCATCAAAGGATCGTACCGATAGAACGTAAGCAAGCTGGTAGGTAGCTTCATAAATGAATCTTTTACACAGCGTGATCTCAATGTTGGTTATGTTTTTATTATTTAGTTTGTTTGAAAATTAAAATTTTTCAATTTACGAATTATTTTATTTTATTATATTTTTTATGATTACGGGCTACTAGCCCTACCCGTGTGTTAAATTAATGTCGCCATTGTAGCAGCACGTTGTATGTTAATGGTGATGAGGCTCCAGTCTTAGCAAGGGTTGGTAGTTTGGATCATATTATATTTAAGTTTCTAAAGGATGTGGTACTTTAGAGCCTTTCATAGGCCATCTCTACCTACCTAGTACCGCGCTACACAGCGGCGTGCGCATATAGTTGTCCGTCACATCAAGGTTGGCGCCGGCGTAGTGCAGCAGGTACAGTGCGCCCGCGTGGCCCGCGCGCGCCGCCGCGTGCAGGCACGTGCCGCCCGCCTGGCTGGGCAGCGCCTTGTTGATGCTGGAGCTGGATACTGTAGGGGGGTGGAATTCTTTTAAGAGTAACCACAAAATAACTAGACAAAAAGCTACATCTAAAGATGCTTTGTGCGTTGACGGACGCTTTGAAAACTACGTCATAATCGGTCAAAAGCGTTAAGTTGTAGGGCGCATTGCGTGGGGGGATGGGGCTACATAGAATAAATTAAAATTTAATTTGAACTAATGAAATTGCAACGGAAAGTGACATGTTATGTGGGTCGATGGGCTTGCTGCACTATAAGTATCGAGGGTGTCGAAAAGAAGCAAAAATCGAGATCGCTTTGCCATGTTGTCGAGCACAAATAAACTTGTACTTTTTGTCTACAACATTCTACACTTACCGATCTTCGGTATAAGCATATCCACAGTATCCCCCTTCAGTATAGCATCACACAGCTGCTGCGGTGACTTGTTGGGCGCCTGCGCAGCTTGCTCGCACAGCTGCTTCAGGTCTATAGGGGGGGAGGGGAGTAAGTCCTCGGGGATAAGAGGACCTGGCTCTGGCTTCGGCTCTCGGGCTGTGAACGTGAGGTATGCTGGTGTGCTGGAAGAGATGTGAAGGTTATAATGGGTCAAACCATGTATTTTGATTTGAAACTTGATTTTAGCAAAGAATAGTCTGAAATCTGTCAGTTTTTTTAATGGAGTTTCATCCTCTAGCATTGGCCAGAAATTACTATGGTATGATATGGTTCAGTAGTTCTGATACAAATAATAATATATCCACAAGAAAAAAAAATAGTGCCAAAGATGGTGCTTTGCTTCCAAGCCGAAGCAACAGCGGTCGAGCCTCCTTGATCCTTACTGCAACGCAACAGATATCTGTGCCAACACCACTCAATGCTCCGCGTATGTTCAGGGGGCCTAACACGGCCACAATTCCTCTAAAATCAATTCATATCCTGAATTTCCAGCTGTCATTAGCAATTGCTCTAATTTGACACAAAAGCAATTCATAACGTGTACGTGTGGACGATTTTACGAATCTCCATAGAAAACTGCCAAACAGATGAATTATTTTGTAATATGAATCGCACGCAGTTCCTATTATGAATTGTCAGTGTGAAACATTTTACGTTGATTCATAATATTTTCCTATTATGATTCTACCAAAGTGGCTGTTTTGAGCCCCCAGGACTCACCACTGCTCCCTTTGGTCAGGCAAGAAGATCCGTTTGTTACTGCACTTCATCTCGACCTTGACCTTCACGCACGCCGCGTTGGCGGGTTGCCAGCGGTAGGAGTACACGCCGCAGTGCGGACAGCCGGGACGAAGCTTGGCGTCGTTGTATGGGAGGCCACACTCTAAGTGGAATAAGTGGCCCGACGAGCATTGGTAGAAGGTACCCTGGAAGAGAGATAGGAATGAGTACCTTTTGTGAAGAGTTTATCCATACTAATATTATCAATTCGAAAGTAACTCTGCCTATCTGTCTGTATTTTACCTTTTCATGCCTAAACCACTGATCGGATTTCGACAAAATTTGGCAAGGCGATAGATGGCATCCTGGGGAAGGACATTGGCTACTTTTTATCGACATACCACGCGGGCGAAGTCGCGGGCGGAAGCTAGTTGTTGATAAAGCTAAAATAACAACTGTTTGTAAATGTATACTATTATATTATTGCCCTATAAGAGCAGGTGACATGTATTTTGTCATTGAACAAATTGTTTGATTTTTACAGGGTCTTGTAACAGCAAACATTGCATGAACTTTGAGGAGATGTAACTGAGTAAAAACCATTATTATCGCATTGCATTGGGATTAAAATCCGTCCCTTTTTTACCGACTTCAAAAAAGGAGGAAAAAAAAAAACAATCATCCGAACGTGGTACACGTTCGGATGATTGTTTTTTTTTTTTTATGTGTTTTCACCGATTACTCCGCCGCTTGTGAACCGATTTAAAAAAATCTTTTTTAGTTCGAAAGGGTATACTCCCGAGATGGTCCCATATAAATTTTATTAAGTTTGCTTGCGTAGTTTTTGAGCTAGCTTCAATATTACGTATTTTTCCCACAGTCTATGTAGACGATATAATTATTAGACTCCTTCACTATTATTTACATAGCAGGTAGGTACCACCACTGTGTGGGGTAGGTACCACCACTAAAAAGTGAAAAATAAAAACTTTTTACAAAAAAAAACAACCGACTTAAAAATAAACACAAAAAAAGTGAAAAATAACTTTAATTAAAGTCAGTGGCAAAACACGAAAATTAAAAAGCAAAGACACCGACTTCCGAAATTAATGTTATTTTTCACTTTTTTTGTGGTTTTTTTTTAAGTCGGTTGTTTTTTTTTTCCTTCACCCAGTTGACCCAGTGCAAATATGGTGGTCCTGATCCTGAACAGATTATATTATAATTATAATAATTTATTTCAGACAAGGTTGTCCATAGTTATGTTAGTCCCACAGATTATGTCCCACTAGCTCGAATGTCCCAAAATTTTAATGGTGGCGAATTGAAGAACGCCATTATTGCTACGATTAAAATTCAAAATATCTTTATTGTGATTAATGGTAATTACTTTAATACCAAATGATAAAGAACACATTGCGTAAACAGTTACCATCAAAGTGATTCTATTTTTTCTTACCTGAGTACAGAACAGGCCACAAGCTGGACAGCACATGTGCTTAGCCAGCTGCGCGGCATGCAAGCCACACGCCAGGAAGTATGGCGCCCTTGGCCCAGCCCTCACCAACGGCGCCAGGCCGCTAGGGTTGTTACTGCTAGGGCTTGTGTTGCGCTCACGACGCGCGCTGTGAGAACAGCCGACGCGTACGCCGTCAACGAGCTCGATGGCTTGGCAGAATACCGGCTCTGAGATCAAATATGACATATGAACAGCGACGGCCGAAAAGAGTAATGTTTTTAGCTAGTATGTAGGTATGTCAGTCTGTCTCTATCCCAGAGTTTAAATGAGCGAACGGATTTTAACCAAATCACTTATCGTTTTCATGAGGTCTGAGCTACCATCATAGTTTAGCAATCGCAATACTAATCTTAACTTCCTTACTAACAATTATTATAAATGCGAAAGTGAGTTTGTTTGTTTGTTACGCTTTCACGCTAAAACGACTGAAGAGATTTGGCTGAAATTTGGCACAAAGGTAGACCATGACCTGGAGAACGACATAGGGTTTTCACTCGACACTTTTCATCCTGATCCACAGACGAAGTCCTCCAAGTACAGTAACCCAAGTTAATATGGAACATCAAGGTGAATAAAGAGACTGCCGAGTGCCGAAGCCGAACTTTTTCTACAACTCCGTGTGCCATATTTACGCTCGAATACATTTTTAAGAGCAGTGGTGGCCTTTTTTTACGGCCTCAACTGACTTACCGACTTGTAGGTCGTGGGTTTGAACCCAGACAGGCGTATTACTTTGTGTAAATTATTTCATCAGCACTGCTCTCAAAACGGTGAAAGAAAACAACAAACTTCCAGTCCTACATTTAGAGAATTTATTATTCTCTAAATGTTGGTAAAAAGCGCATCAAAATCAGTTGCTTAGTTTAGAAGAACAATGCAGTTACACAAAAACACGAAAAGCGAGTTTAATTTATAGTATGTGGGTACAGAAGCCCAAAATTACCAGTAAGTTCCTCAGGCGCTGCATACACATTGCTGGGCGTGTCACAGAAGCAGGTCGCGACTATAGTTGACTCGTCGACCGGACACGCGGCTTCCGAGCCTTCGTCACCACCCGCCGGGTGGCTAGGCAAACAATGAGATATGTGAGGATAAATGTAGAGTACTCCCAATGAATAATGAACTCAGTTTATTATACTGAAGCAGGCCCTGGCACTTTCATTTCTTCCATTTAAAGTACTTTTTAATGGAAGAAAATGGTGCCTTAATGGCCTGACTGAATGGAACATATTATAACTCATAGAAAAAACTATTTTGTTGGTCTTTACAGAATCCTAACTAATATTATAAATGCGAAAGTGAGTTTGTTTCTTACGCTTTCACGCTAAAATGGCTGAACAGCAAAAGGACATAGGATTTTCGCAAGTTATGTTTAAGAGTCATGTAATAGGGGGGCTAGCCTATTGCCATCAACCGGGCACAAATCCAGACTACAGGCTGCTACTGAGCAATTACAGATGGAAAAACCCACCAACATGGATGGATGGATGTTTGTTACTCTTTCAAGTAAAAACTACTGAATGGATTTGGATGAAATTTGGCAAACAGTTAGTTTATAACCTGGATTAACACATAGGATACTTTTTATCCCGATATTCCCACGGGATCGAGACTTACGCGGGTGAAACCGCAAGGCGCAGCTAGTGAAAAAATAAAACTTTGATGAAGATAGCTTGTATGTTCAGCTTACCTGGTTTCTTCCATTTCAGCATCCGAATGTGCTTCTTCACCACCAGAAGACCTATGCCTCCTTCGTTTACGATGACTCCTGGTAATAACAAATAAAACAGTAGTAAGTTAGGGTGATATATAAACATAAATAAAGGTGGAAGAACATAGTCTCACCTCTCACTCTCTTCCACGTAATTGTGCCTGGCTGATCGCTTTGACGATCGGCGCGGTGACCTGGCGTCAAATGATTACGTCATTTACGAATTTAACATTTTCTTTTATTTTAATAAGCTATCTCCGAAAGGCTAGTTTTTGACTTTTTAGCTTCATCATTAGCCCTTGATTTTATCACTTCAGTAAATATTGGAAAATAATCTCAAACTAATTGGGGTTTATTCAGGAAAACTTAAAGGTGCCTACAGATTTGCAAAATTTTTGAAGCTAACAAATCAATAGAATTATTTGGCTTGTAGCAACAAAAGCAAAACATTATTATTATTTTTGTCAGAGAGACAATGACACAGTGTGGAAAAAGTATGAATGAACCATGTCAAAATTAAAACTTACTTCTGCTCTTCTTCCCCAACAGGTGAAGACCTGTCACTGTCATTCATGCCGAATGACGAGCACAATCTAGTGGACCTCCTCGGTCGATTCTTAGCGGCTACTTCAACAGTACACTGGAAGTCTTCACTGGAATCCTCATCTGTCTCCAGCAGCTTGCTGATGACTACAGGGTCGTCATCCATTTCATCATCTTCTTCTATTTCCTCGGCTTCTGCATCTTCATCCTCTTCTTCTTCTACTTCTTCTCTGTGTAGAAAAAGTGTAAAATAGTAACTATTAGTAAACTGTAATTTGAGAATAATAATCCTAACTATAATCTTATAAAATAATGCGAACGTGAGCTTGTTTGTAACGCTTTCACGCCAAAACGACTGAACAGATTTGGGTGAAAGGCACATGGAAAGACCATGACCTGGAGTAGGACATAGGATACTTTTTAGGATATTCCCACGGGATCAAGACTTACGCGGGTAAAACCGCGGGAGACAGCTAGTTTCATATAAATAGTATGTTACAGTAAAAAAAATCATGTGGGTTTGCCAACACTTACAAATTATTTAACTTACTGCAATTTTTTTGTCAAACAGTTCATTTGCAATCTGTCAACTATGATTATGAATTCTATGATACTACTACACTAATGAAAATAGTCTGAATATTATTTAGAAATAGCCAAAACCATATAAACCATGATTGTCTCAAAGAACCACAATGTGATTGAGTTTTACAACAGAAATTACACAAGTAAGTTGTCAAATAAACATGCTGATTGATGTATTCATCATGTGATATGAAATAAAATAGGTAAGATCAAAGCCATTGCATTATTTACCTGTTCTCATTCTCACCCTCATCCACCTCATCAGGGTTGATAGCCTTCAGGCCGAGCTCACAGAGGTGCTTCAGCTTCATCACAGTGTTCTGACTCTGGCTGTCATCATCCTCGCAAACCTCCACCACCTCCTCATCACCTTCCGGGTCCTGCTTCTTTTCCACCTCCGTTACGAGCGGGCGAGCTGACCGCCTCGTCCTGACTCCCTCCTCAGGAGACTTATCAGTTTGAATACCAAGACGTGCATTGTTCTGAGATTCAAGTCCAATACGTAGCTCTTCATTGGCAAGTATTTTAGCTGTGGGTTTAATTCTACGAGAGAGCCTCTGTGGGGCTTGCTGGGTTTCATAAGACTTCTCTTTTCTGGCTATGGCATTGGCGAGGACGTTGTCGGACTCGTCGCGGCGCCGCGTCGAGCGCTTGGGCGGAGTGTGGGAACTGTCTGACTCATCGTTCTCTGAAGTTGTCTGAGCGCCAGACTTATCTTTCTTCGGCGACGTGTCGCTGTCGCAGATCCACTCCCACTTGCCGCGCGTCCTGCTCGACCGCCGCGGCGCCTCTTCGTGCTTCTCCTCAGTAGTCACGATCTTCATATTGCTACTCTTAGCACTGTTCTTCTCCGATCGAAACGTCAGAACTATACGCGGTTTCGGCTCCTCGTCGCCTTTCTCAGATCTCTTTGCATCTATTTTATCTACAGTCACTGTTAGGTTCTCAGTGGATTGTTTATCGACTTTTTTCTTGGTAGGCGCGTCTTCATCCGCATTCATGGTGTCTTCAAGGCTGCCTCAAATCTTCAAGGCTGGGTTTCTTTTACTTATCGTTTTGTTTCACTAACGTAGGCTTATAGAATATATTAAAAACTACGTCGATCATTTAAAAATACAATTAAACAAGAAACACATAACTTTAACGATAGTAAACAACAAAAATAATATAGATTCTCAGCAAATTTCACGCAGGCATTATTGTAAAAATGATTTTATTCGCACTATGAAACGATTCATTTCTTTTTTATAGTTCAAACACGCATTTATGCATGAACCTTAGAGAAATTATAGAAATATGTTCAAGTAAAAGTAAAATCAAAAGAAGTAAAAATATCGAGTTGATGACACTAGACACTCTAGACCATAGAGTAAAGTAATATAGGTACTCTAGACAGACAGCAGAGTAGCGCACAGACCTATATATAATAGTAATCTATGCGCACAGATAACTATACATACTAAGGGCGTTTGTACACTACACGGAATTTTACCGTCCGGCAGTAAAATGTGAACGCAGCAGTATTACTTGAAGTACGAAAACAGACCTTACTGCTTCGAAATAAAGGTGCTATCACCATCGGACCGTAAAAAATCGGACTGCCGGATGGTAAAATTCCGTGTAGTGCACATACGCCCTATTACTATATAGTCGGAGAAGCGGAGGGATAAAAAAAATAGTAATCTATGCTCTATGCTATGGAAGAGGGAGGAGGGAGGGACAAACCACAGAACAGACAGAGTGGGACAGCATACACAGATAACTATAAACTAGATAAGCCCACTATACAATCGCGCCGCGAATGCCCGGGCAGCGAAAGCCATGAAACGCGAATGTAGATGGTTTCGGTTTCGCGTATCTTCCGCCTTGGCATTCGCGCTTCGCGCCGTTCCCCGATCGATTTTTTGTCCCGCCTCCCATGGGATCGCGCTTGCATCTACTACACTCGCAGCTCTTCGCAGTAGCGCTCGAAACGCGGTTAGTAAGTTTAATCAATTATTAATTTACCTGGTTCTACTGCTATGGATTTTGGTCATCCACCATCTTCTTTTTTTCCATCTAATTTTTGTTTGTTTTTTATTTTTTATATTAAGATAATTGTAGTATGCTACAGCACATATCGTCAAAGCAGCAGCAACAGACACATCGGCGTCCATTTTCTATGAGGTCGCAAACGCAACTGCGAAACAGCGTAAAGGGCGCTCTACACTCGCGCTGCGAAGGCCCGCGAAGGCCGCAAAACGCGAGTGTGGATGGTTTCGCGGCGTTCCCCGTCCGGTGGCGGTTTTTTGGTCCGCGTCAAAAGGGCGCTCTACACTCGCGCCGCGAAGGCCGCGAACCGTGAGTGTGGATGGTTTCGCGGCATTGCGGTCGCGCTTCGTTGCGTTCCCCGTCCGGTGGCGGTTTTTTGGTAGGCGTCAAAGGGTTTGCGAAACACGAACAAAGCGCGAACGCGAACGCGAAAAATGAATGAAACGTGGGTATGTGTGCCGCTGCTGCGCGGAACACTTTTTTCGGTTGTTTTGTGAGTGTATAACATATCTGTTAATATAATATCATTGCCAACCAGCCATCCAGCCGAGGCCTCCGTGAAGTTAGCCGCACGATTTCATTATTATGAACTAAAAGGGTTGATAGACGTGCGAGCCAGTCCGCTCGCAGTATTTTGCTTAGCTATCTAATCTATGATTTGCTCGTAGCCCGCCTTGGCTCGTCGTCTGTCAATTCATTGCCGCGAGCCGCCAATAATTTGACAACTTCGGCGACATTTGCGAGTACACGCCGGCGACAAACCATACGTACTCTTGTCCAACTTGCGGGAAAAAGTTCAGTTACCAGTCCAAGTTTAAACAAACACATGAAAACCATTCATGGAGTAGACTGGAAGGGAACTTTAGTGAAACTTGTAGAAAAGATTGATGGAAATGTACCTAGTTCCTCAAAATAACATATAAGTCAAATAAAACGCCAATTAATATAAATATAGAAATTGATTTATTGATGCAATGATGCCAAAGCACATACATAAAGCCATAAAAAATATATTTAAAAAAAAACAGAAGTAGCATGGGGGCGTGTCCGCGCTGCGTTTCCTCCTCTTCTTCCTCTTCACTTTCCAAATTTGGATCGTCCGATGTAGAAGCTAATTACTAAGAAAAATATCTTACAAGTCGTAGGTACTTACGTACCCTTATCATTATCGTCGGAATCGTCCGAGTTCTGTCCACTCTCGTAGCGACGGCGCAGTTCAATGAACAAGTTGCGCAGGCGCACTGAGGCCTCGTATATCGACGACTTCCTTGTGTGGCTCATCTTAGCGTTGGCGCATAACGTGAAGAAATCACGTTTGAGCTCCGATATGTTGCCATACTGTTGAAGATTACAAGAATATTCTGTTAAAATCAGTTCATTATGGTATCGTATCGTATATTCACTTTATACGATAAGTTACACAGCGCCATTCATTTTTAACCGACTTCTTCAAAAAGTAGGAGGTTCTCAATTCGTCTGTACTTATGTTTTTTTATATTATGTTACGCGATTACTCCGCCAATTATGAATAGATTTTGATGATTTTTTTATTGGTAGGTCATGCTTCAGAGGTGGTCCCATAAATTTTTTATTAACTTTGCCTGCGGAGTTTTTGAGTTAGTAGGGAATATGCATGTATTTTTTTAATATTTTTATTCGATAGTTTACATCGTCAAATAATAGTTAAAAAAAATTCGACGGCAAAAAAGCAATTTAAAGTAGTTAAAAAAATGTTTAAAAATATTCAACCGAGCCGGGCTATTTAAACGCCCTCCATTTGGCGCGCTTGGTATGGTGACGTTACAGTCCGTGAAAACAGACAAGCAACTGTCAAGTCAACGTCAAACACTCCTTTTTGTATGAGCGTTTGACATTGACATTTTGATTCTTATCCCGGATTGTTACGTCACATCCGCTCTTAGCCTTTTCAAGTATTTGAATTACCCACAGTTTATTGGGACTTTTTAAAAATTTATTTCTCGCTCAAAAAGAAATTTTATTCAAAAATATTGATGGAGGCATAATTCTGAAGTAACATAGTTTATCAAAAAAAATATTTGACCCATATTTGAATCACATGCATATTCCCTTACGCACTTAGTCTATGTAGACGACATCTTATTTGACTCCGTTACTGTTATTTACATAGCGGGTAGTGGCTTTCGAATTTGTGTGGGATACGTACCGCAGCTAAAAAGTGAAAAATAAAAACTTTTTTCCAAAAAAAAAACAACCGACTTCCAAAAAAAAAACACTAAAAAGTCGAAAATAAATTTAATTTCGGAAGTCGGTGGTTAAAACGAAAATTGAAAAGCAAAGACACCGACTTCCAAAATTAAAGTTATTTTTCACTTTTTTAGTGTTTTTTGTGACGTCACGTGTTTTTTTTTTTTGTAAAAAGTATTTAGTGTTTTTTTTTTTGAAGTCGGTTGTTCCTTATCATTTCTATTTACCTTGCCATTTTCAAGCCTGTTAATAATTATCTTAATATCCAACGGGTTCGTAATAATGTCATAATAATCTGGCCACTCGCTGCTTGAAGGGAGTTCCATAAACGGCTCAGATAGCACCTGCCCAGACCTAAAACATTTCATTCTTTATTATGTTGTAAAACCCTATTGAATCTAAAAGGATATTAACGCCTAATAAGGATGGCGATATTCATCAGAGACACTGTAGTTTACTTACTCATCTGTATATTCAACAACTTTCTTCATTATTTTCTTGCATAGCTTCAAATGTTGAGTGATTTCTGTGTTACTCCTTATCTCATATACTTCTTCTTCCTCCGAGTCTTCTTGGCGGCTGTAAAATTACGTTCAATTAATAAATCTTTCAATAAATTCAATAAATCTTTTCGTAGATATCTCAATCCTGTCAGTGTAAACGAGGTGCCGTTAAAAAAATAATCTTACCGTCTTTTACGCCTCTCTTTGCGTTGCTGATTTGCCTGTTCCTTCTCGATGCGTTCCTGTTCCTTCTTCTGTTCGCGCTCGGCGTTGGCGTTGTTGTTCATGCCCGACAGCTTAGCGGCATTGTTGCGGTGATGCTCCTCTAAGTCCTTAGCTAAAATAACGCGGGGCAATTTAGTTTAGTATGATCACTATGATCAGTATATTGTATATTTAATTCAGTTTACGGTAAACTAAGCAAACCGAATAGAAAGCGGGTAGGGTAAACTGTTTACCCTACCCGCATTCTATGCGCTTTGCTTAGTTTAGGCCCTACCCTACCTCAAAGTGCTTAGCATGATCCTCCGTTAGTTATGCCGAAAATACTGCAGCTTTGTTTTGACGTTCAAAAGTGCCATAAATATGCCTATTTGAAATAAATTATTCGACTTTTGAAATATATATAATTATGTTAAAGTTGAGGATTCATGCTAGGTCCTATGCTTGGCGAAAACACGTTCACATAAAATTTACTCGATAGAAAAAAAATCTAAAGTTACCTCTAAGCCGACTACACCAGTAGTCGGCTTAGAGGTAACTTTAGATTTTTGCAAAATTAAGCTGAATACCAATTCAGCTGCATCCGGTTAGACTGGAAGCCGACCCCAAAATAGTTGGGAAAAGGCTAGGCAGATTGATTGACCTCTAAGCCGAACAATAAACCACTGGTATTCAAAAAATACTTAATTCGGTTTCGGTTTCGGCCCAAACTGAGACTGTTGTCGAAATTCAGTTTCGGTTTCGGTCGTAAAAGCCAGTTTGGGTCGGACACTTATGTCAAAAGCGATTATTTAGCTGGGTTCACACCGTCCGATCGGGCGCTGCAGGAGCGCGATCCAAATGCGCGGTCGGTGTGGACGTGCCGCCAGCGATCCCTATCATATTAGCAACCACGGCGGAGCGCGCAATCCGTGGACTGACCGATCCGACCGCTGTCTGTTTTTTGACAATGCTCAAAGAAAGGCGCCTCAGTCAGTTGTTTGGCGCGCTCGGCGTGGATGGTTGTGCGCGGATCTGGCGATCGAACCTACGATTCAGTGCCAATCCACAAAATAGTATTGTGCGCCAAACAGGCCCAGTTCAGCATGAAAGAGACCTGATGCTGGTTTTCAACTATGCATGTATTTTTTTAATATTTTATATAACATAGTTTATAAAAAAAAAAAATTGACCCATATTTGAATCACATGCATATTCCCTATTATCTATATTACTGATTTACATCTGTAAGACGTCCTCATAACATAAGGTCCAGTTGAAAACCAGCATCAGGTCTCTTTCATGCTGAACTGGGCCTGTTTGGCGCAGACGTGTGGCGCACAATACTATTTTGTGGATTGGCACTGAATCGTAGGTTTTGTAAAACGGGTCGTGCGAAAGATTCTCCGACCCACGATCGGTGCTTATGATCGTGAATCGTGGAGCGCCGATCCAAATTTGGATCGTCCGATGTGGACCCCGCTAATTATTAAGAAAAATATCTCACAAGTCGTAGGTACTTACGTACCCTTATCATTATCGTCGGAACCGTCCAAGTTCTGTCCACTCTCGTAGCGACGGCGCAGTTCAATGAACAAGTTGCGCAGGCGCACTGCGTCCGCGTATATCAGCGACTGCTCTTCGTTGTACGTCTGAGCGTTGGCGCATACCGTAAAGAAATCACGTTCGAGGTTCGATATCTCGGTATACTGTTGAAGATAACAAGAATATTCAGTTAAAATCAGTTCATTATAATTATTGTTATCGTATCGTTTAATCACTTTATACGATAAGTTACACAGCGTCATTCATTTTTTTAACCGAGTTCTTCAAAAAAGAGGAGGTTCTCAATAATTTGTCTGTATGTTCTTTTTTTGTATGTTACGCGATTTCTCCGCCATTTATGAATCGATTTTGATGATTCTTTTTTTGTTTGGTAGGTCATGCTTCAGAGGTGGTCCTATATAAATTATATTAAATTTGCTTGCGTTGTTTTTGAGTTAGCTTCAATAATTACGTATTTTTCCCACTTATTCTATGTAGACATCTTATTTGACTCCGTCACTGTTATTTACATAGCAGGTGGTGGTATTCGAATTTGTGTGGGATATGTACCACAACTAAAAAGTGAGAAATACATTTTTTTACAAAAAAAAAAAAACCACTTCCAAAAAAAAACCACAAAAACAGTGAAAAATTACTATAATTTCGGAAGTCGATGGCAAAAAACGAAAATTGAAAAACAAAGACACCGACTTCTGAATTCCGAAGAAGTTATTTTTTACTTTTTTGTGTTTTTTTTTTAAGTTGGTTGTTCATTATCAGTTCTATTTACCTTGCCATCTTCAATTTTGTTAATAATTATCTTAATAGCCAACGGTTTTTTAATAACGTCATAATAATCTGGCCACTCGCTGCTTGAAGGGAGTTCCATAAACGGCACAGATAGCACACGCCCATACCTAAAACATTTCATTCTTTATTATGTTGTAAACACTATTGAATCTAAAAGGATATTAGCGCCTAATAAGAATGGCGATATTCATCAGAGACACTGTAGTTTACTTACTCATCTGCATAATCAATAATTTTCTTCATTATTTTCATCCATAGCTTCTTCTGTTGAATGATTTCTGTTTTACTCTTTTTCTTAGGTGAACTTGGTGCTTTTTCTTCCTCAGATTCTGCTTCTTCTTCCTCAGCTTCTGCTTCTTCTTCCTCGGATTCTGCTTCTTCTTCTTCAGATTCTTCTTGGCGGCTGTAAAATTAGGTCAATTAATAAATCTTTCAATAAATCTTTTCGTAGGTTTCTCTATCCTGTCAGTATGTCATAAACGAGGTGCTGTTAAAAAACTAATCTTACCGTCTTTTATGCTCCTTCTCGATGCGTTCCTGTTCCTTCTTCTGTTCGCGCTCGGCGTTGGCGTTGTTGTTCATGCGCGACACCTTAGCGACATTGTTGCGGTTGTGCTCCTCTAAGTCCTTAGCTAAAATAACGCAGGGCAATTTAGTATGATCAGTATGTCAGTATGTATATTTAATTCAGTTTACCCTACCCGCTTTCTATTCGCTTTGCTTAAGACCCTCCCTACCCTACCTCAAATTGCTTAGCATGACCCTCCGTTATGCCGAAAATACTACAGCATTAATTTTGAAATAAATATACATATTGGTATGTTCGGAGTACCAATGTTACCTCTAAGCCGAACTATAAACCGCTGGTATTCAAAAAATACTTAAAATTAGATCATGAAACTTTGCATAATAACTGAACTAACTATAAAGCAGGTCATAAGTTTTTTTTTAATTAAGTACCATTATTTTCACCGTAAAAAGCAATTACCTAAACTATTCGAGGCTTGAGAGCCGCCAGCACCCCACTCTGTCTCACTCACTCAGGGGGCCAAGTCTACTAATTTACAAACGTGTCAGTGGTCTCACAATGATCAGTTTGTGACTGGTATGCCATTCAACATCTGTCAAAAACTCATCATTGTGAGACCACTGACACGTTTGTAAATTAGTAGACTACTTGGTCCCGGTCGCGAGTAGTATGGTGCGAGCGAGATAAAATCAGATTTTATCTCGCTCGCACCATCGGTAGGGTACGGCGAAAGCAAATTAGCCCGCGAAATTCAAAGTTCCATGTTTTTTGCAATTTGCAGGTCAGTATCGTTGTATGTTGATCTAAATATGATTCGCGGTCGTATCAAATGTTTATTTATATTATTTAATTCTGTAACGCTATATTTGTTACGATCGCGAATCATATTTTAAAACCTGAGAATTGCAAAAAACCTAAGAAAAATTGAATTTCGCGGGCTACCTCGACGTTCTCGTTAATCCCATAGTGTGGGGTATCTTTAAAAATAATGTGAGTTTTGAAAACCATTTTTGGATTCAGGGATCCGTTTGCGAAATATTAAGCTTTAAACTGCTAATTTATGTTAGAGTCAAGTGTGTGTGTCCCCTGCCAGCTTATTAATGGTTGGTTTTGGATATGTTAAAAAATTCGCTCATCATTTTGGTCGTAGCGTGATGATATTGAACTATCCAACACAAAAAGAATTTTTCAATTCCAACCAGTAGTTCCTGAGATTAGCGCGTTCAAACAAACAAACAAACTCTTCAGCTTTTTATTATACTCAGATATAAATTCAATTCTCGTAAAAGGGGATTATGATTGGTAAATTTTTTCACCTTTGGTATATTTCTGCCACATTTCATACATTTCGTCGAGAGTTTTAAGATTAAGATAGTCATTTGTTGTCTCTCTGGGCATGCGCAACACGGAAGAAGAATCCCCATCTTCTTTATGTCCGTTGTTTGATTTTTCTGGATTTATTAAATGTGATATATTTTCTCTTAAACGTTGAACTTCAAATTTTAATTCCTTTATATCTCGTGTAAAAGGCACTAGTTTGTCATCCATTTGTTTTAATATTTCTCTAGTTTGGGCTTGCAGTTCCTTTTTGAACATATCAATCATGGTTTGGTTTTTCATGGCTGATTTTTGCGTGGAACTAAATGAAGAAATTCAATTTACCGCAAAGTGAACGTAGAAGACATTAACATACTAGACAAGACGACTTAAGACAAACATTCATAAACTATTATAATAGTGCTCTGTACATAAACTGTTTGAAACCGGAAGCGATTAACCACAAAACTTCATTACGAAACCATTCCACTATGACTACAAGGTTTTGTGTAAGTATTTTTTATGCGGTTTTTAGGGCTCTGTATTAATTTAAGCACTTTCAGTCTTTGTTTTATTCACAAAATCACAAGTCACAAAACAGTATATATCAGTAGGTATAGTATATCAGCCACGAATAGTAGCCATATAGTTAAAGTACTCTGTGGCGTAGTGGCTGGGCGTATACCAACTGGTGGTGACCTGTGGTGACCTATATAAAAATTTACCTACTCGGTGACCTCATCAGGAGAATTCAAAGGCCGGCCACAAACGTTCGGTTTCCGAATTAGGTTTCCAGATCAGGAATTCAGATTCGGAAACCTGAATGCGGTTTCCGAATTAGGAATTCGGATTCGGAAACCTGAATGCACATTTTTACATACCTACAAAATGTTCAACTAGGCGCACACGTTCTAAACGAAAAAAAAAACTGATTTTCGTTCGAATCAGGAAAACGTACGTATGTGGCCGGCCTTCCTGATCAGGAAACCGTACATATGTGGCTGGCCTTACGGTAACCGTGCGTTTGCACTGGCGAAATATTCACATATAAACATGTTGAAATCTTTGTTTTCTGTCAATGTATCTTATTCGCGTTCGCATTGTCACGCAACTTCAAGACGCGAAACATGTTTGACGTTTCATATTACTCGACATGTTTCGCCACATGTCTTTACAAACCAATTTCGTATCAAAATGTATCTTTATGAATCTAGTAACATGTTGTAAGATTGGTTTTGACACTTTTGTCGGTTTTTATAGTCCACACATTTTGTATTCCACAAACATGGAAAACCTTGCCAAAGCTCTATAAACTACATCGTGTCTACTTTGGACCACTCTATGTTTCGATATAAACACGGGATGTTTACCACCATACTCGGATAACACTAAACATCAAGCAATAGACAAGTTGCGAGACATAATTTGACATAAACAAACAACAGTGCGAACGCAAACGTGACAAATCTCTATACAAAACATGTCTATTGTGTATGTTTCTAGACAGTGCGAACGCAGTTTACAACAAATCTTGAGATCTGCCTTAAGACTTACTCATGTTTCGTACAGTGCGAACGCAAGTTCAACAAAACAGGTAATGAGATTTGTTTCATGTGACAAGTTTCGAAACATCTACATGTTAAATGTTTTCTGGTGCAAACGCATAGTTAGGGCCACAGAGAAGGTATATTTTTTATACTATGTGCCAATGTAGAAGAGCTGTAACCGTGCGTTGGCACTGGCGAAACATTCACGACGAAACATGTTGAAATCTCTAAATTCTGTTAATGTTCCATACAATTTTTGACTTGAATGTTTCGCCAGTGCAAACGCACGGTGACTAGGACAAAGTTACATGCTCTGTGGGCCGAATGGTCCAAGACACACCACTTTAGACTTACAGAAAAATATCCATATATCGATTTATCGATATTTTTTGTTCGATATATTGATATTTTTAGGCGATATTTATTATTTCGATATATCGATGTATCGATATAAAATATCAAGTACGGTATCGAAAATGTATCTAAAACGATATATTTCCGATAGCGGTGCCGTTGTCGCCAACTTGATTGATTAAAAAACTTGAACTACATAGTGTTTTTTTTTAAATTCCTCCGATATATCGATATAATTTTTTCAATTTATCGAAATCGATATTGACATTTTTTTAAATATCGATACGATATAATTATGTCGATACTTTTTGACACTTCCTTCATCCCTACACCACTTAATTTCTTTGGAAAAACGGTGGAAGACTGGTGAATTTAGCCGCACGATTTCACTAAGTAATATGAACTTTTGTAAATCGTTAAGTTCGTGATAGACGTGCGTACTTAAATGACGCGGTTTTTAAGTTCGCGACCTTACTCGGCTCGCTGTCGGTGAGACACGTGATTACACAGTATACACCACTCTATACTCTGTTTTTTTAGGCTGGCAAAAGGCCGGCCGGCCGCATACGTACGTTTTCCTGATTCGAACGAAAATCAGGTCGTTTTTCCGTTCGGAACGTGTGCGCCTATTTGAACATTTTGTATGGAAAGTGAGCATTCAGGTTTCCGAATCTGAATTCCTGATCTGGGAACCTAATTCGGAAACCGAATGTTTGTGGCCGGCCTTAAACGGGAAATTGACGTTGTCATTTTGACATTTTTTGTATTGTTTTGAAAAACGCATTCCATTACAAATTTTTGCTAATGCCTTTTAGCATTATTTACGTGTTGTTTAGCTTACTCTTACTGTGTACTCATAAATGCATCTCAGTGACTGATACGGAGAAAAAATTCATTCACCACCTATAATATTTGTATTGTATTCCAACTTTCATGCATATTTTACTATCAATTAATTACTGGATATCTGATAGGAAATAATTTAGCGTGAATTCAGACATTTCCGTTTAAACCATCGTAGCGACCGTTTAACTTGGGCTCTTCTACGACAAGATGAATCAATTATTTTTGAGTCCCGAATCTGTCCTGCAAGGAGGGTACTTTCACTCGACTCTGAGGAAACTACAGGAACCAAATACAAGTATTGAGGCGCACAATATTATGTACCCCGTGTTCTTATTGTAAGTACTTAGGAGGACCCGGCACCGCCGGATAACCCTGTAAGAACGTTCTATGTCAAGAAAAATTTGCTATCAAAATGTTTTATTTCAAGCAATTTCTTAGTATTTTATATCAAATCAGGTTAACTTAGTGCGCTGCCCGTAGTCTATAGACCTCAAACTTAAGTACCTATTTTCTGTATTATTTATTTAAACAGGGAAGATGACAACCGGGTTGAACCAGTGGCAAGCATGCCCAACGTATGCAGATACGGTATCAATCAGCTAATCGCCAGACTTGATGAGCTGGTCAGAATGGGACTGAAGTCCATACTCATCTTCGGTATTGTCCGCACATTGCCAAAGGTAGGAATGTTGAGAAACAATTAATATTGCTTTATTTTTCTTTCATCACCATGCTGTACTGACCACAAATATGGGGTGAGGAAATGCGGATGATGATAATGATGCTGAAAAGAATTAGCTTTTTTTTTTTAAATAACCAACAAAAAAGTTAGTTAGTAAACATGGTAACTCGATTACATCTATTAAATGTTTCCTGGGTCCGTATTATGAAGTATAAATGCATTTATGATTCCAGACTGAAAACGGGATGGTGCTAATGGTCATCTATAGCTCCATCTCTCTCTTGCACTGGAATCATGATGGCATTAAAACATCATAATACGCCACCTGATATTATGAACAAGCAACCAGTGAGGATATTAATATTTTTTTCTCCTTCTTATTCCTCAATAAAAACTACAAATAACTTTCAACAGGACAGTAATGGGTCAAGTGCAGATTGTCCAGAGAATCCAGTATTGAAGGCTGTTCCTAAACTACGGGCTAAGTTCCCGAATCTCCTAATAGCATGCGACGTCTGCTTGTGTCCATACACATCACATGGACACTGCGGGCTTCTCACACCCGGTGGAACAATAGACCACGCTGCATCCGTCAGGAGGATCGCTGAAGTGGCCTTGGCTTATGCTAAAGCTGGTAAATTATTTTATTATTATGATAGAATCATCATATCATAATGATTTGTAAATATTTGATTTGGCCTTTGATCTGTGCTAGTAAAACTCGAAAGATAAGGTCAGCTTAGAACACTATTATTTTTTAATAAAATATAACTTTAATATTTTATTTGATAATATAACTTGAATTGTTATTACTTTGATCAATTTAAGGGCGCACCCAATCACAAATTGTATAAAATCATTAAAAAAATAAAAAATAGGGGCCGCACCGGTATCGGGAACATGGTCCAAGCTACTGGTGGTCAGGGCTCCTGAGAGAGGAATCTCGTAACGATACGCGCCGTGTCCAGGAGTACCGCTTTCTGGATCAAGCCCTTGATCCAGCCGCCTAACGAGAGCCTCCTTAATTTATTATTATTATTTCATTTAATTCTAGTAAGTAATATTAATTAATTAAGAACCCCTCGACGGGTATGGGCTAGATGGCATACAAGGCCAAATTAGATTAATTAGCAAAACTTCACAGATGTGAAGTCACCACGTATAGTAAGTTTTGCCAGTTCAATTATACCTTTAATGTTTCGGGTAGTTAAGAAATGTATGTTTTTAATCTCGTAGACTAATTTGACATTTGCACCCAATGATATATATTAACAGATATGTTATACACTCACAAAACAAACGAAAAAAGTGTTCCGCGCAGCAGCGGCACACATACCCACGTTTCATTCATTTTACATTTCACTACAAGTAAAAACGTTACAATTGGAATTTTTCCGAGTCTTCACGATTGCGCGCTTATAACGTAAGTTGTGCCAAAAAGCGTTTTATACCATTAACGATTACATTGAGGACAAAAAGGCTTGGGATTGAGCTGCTCCAATTTGTACATTTATTTTTTTTATTTTTGGTTTTAAATTACTTACGAGTTTTGTTATTTTTGGTAACTTTTTATTTTATTATATACCTACACAGTGACATGAATATTTACTTTGTGAAGTATAATATTATTATTATTTTAATTATTGTGAATTTGAGGACTATGTGGATCATATTTTTTATTTATCTGGCAGTTTGAGTACTATAGGCGGCCTACCCAAATGTCCTTTCTTTGGTATTGTTCGTCGAGTCGTTGAGCTCCTTAAGTTCTGAGTTGAGCTACACGATTACTGACAAATGCGTGCACTGACTGGACAGGTCCACTCAAATCTGTATGGTTCTTTCCTCAAAAGACCATTTCAGACACAAATCTACATGGTCCTCAAATGATCTGACCAAGATTATTTCCGGATTTTTATATTTATATTTACATTGACATGAATATTTACTTTGTAAAGTATTATATTATTTTTAATTATTGTGAATGTGAAGATTATGTGGATCTTTCTTTTCTTTTTTATTATTTATTTTTTCTTAATTTTAATTAATCATAGTCTGGCAGTTTGAGTAATTTATGAGGCCTAACCAAATGTCCTTTCTTTGGTATTGTTCGTCAAATCGTTGAGCTCCTTAAATTCGGAGTTGAGCTGCACGATTACTGACAAATGCGTGCACTGACTGGACAGGTCCACTCAATCTGTGTGGTTCTTTCCTCAAAAGACCATTTCAGACACCAATCTACATGGTCTTCACATAATCTGACCAAGATTATGTCTGGACTTTAAAAGAGACTGTGACCTCTGAGTTTGTTTCGGCCTTTCTTCTCAGAGTAGTCAGATAGGAAACGCCGACCTCATCTAGTTTTAAAAAATGTGATTGACGTGTAAAAGTGTTTGTACAAACCTACTTACAGAAATAAAATCATTTATCATTTATCATTATCATTAACATATCTGTTAATATAATATCATTGTTTGCACCTGTCAAATTAGTGATTAAAAAAAGACTTTCGTTAATACGTAAATGTTGGTTGTCTCTGAACAGGCGCACAAATCATCGCCCCATCCGACATGATGGACAACAGAATAAAAGCTATCAAGGATTCTTTGGTGGCCTGCAAACTGCAGAATACGGTACGTTTTTAATATCCGATAACGATGCGATGGATGGGCTGTGTGAAAGATGGTGAGTTTAGAAAGGGGGTGAAATGACTACCGAGATGAAGAATAATAGAGAAGTATGGAAGAAAAAGACATTGGGATAAAGGCAGGAGAATGATGCATGCATCAGCATGTTGCGGCATCTACAGCGCCCCATGTGAACTACGCATCACACCGACATAAATAAATAAACCGACACCATATAACATTTTATCTATCTATCTATCTATCTACATGACGGAAAATCCTGCGTCGCGCAAGCAGTTTACCGCGCGACGAATCTATACTTAATATTCTAAAGCTGAAGAGTTTGTTTGTTTGTTTGAACGCGCTAATCTCAGGAACTGAAAAATTCTTTTCGTCTTGGATAGTCCATTTATCGAGGAAGGCTATAGGCTATATAACATCACGCTACGACCAATAGGAGCGGAGTATAAATGAAATATGTTGCAACAACGGGAAAAATTATTCCTTTTTTAGAGCTTTCGTTACGTGCGCTGCGTAAACGGTTTATGTTACGTTAATATCATGTATGATGGAATTGTTCCTCTTTAAAGTTTCTAAAAAAAAGTCCGCGACAGCATATGTCTATCTTTTAAGATTGACTCACTATAACCTTTTTTATGGTAATCAAATTTGTTCGAAATAATGCATTATTTGCGAAGGAGTTTTATCAACATAATATTAATTCTTATTCAAATAAATAGTTTTTACATCAAGGGTATTTATTTAGCAGTAAAATGCTTTTTAATTAATTCGAATCGGACATTTAATTTCGAACTTATCACGAGTTTAAAAATACGCGAACCGCTCGAAGCCGGCGCCGCGCCGTCGCGAATTTCCCTACTCTAGAGAGGAGAGGATGAGCACACGGGTAGACGATGACCTGGAATAGGACATAGGACACGTTTTATCCCTATATTCCCACGGGATCGAGACCTACGCGGGTGAAACCGCGGGGCACAGCTAGTACATGTATATACAACGTCCCGACATCAATCGTCTGGCAGTTGCCCACCAGACACAACACCCGTTTGGCCGGGGGATCCTTGTCTATGGACGATCAGTTAAAGAAAAAAAATGTTGGCAGTCATTGGGACTGCTGGCAGAAGCAAAAACTTAAAACTGGTATTAGCGCCATCTATATTCTAAAGCTAGCACTATGAGCGCGAGCATGCCGGTGACGCCATTCGAAGTTTATCCCCTACCAAAAATCGCTCAACGCGCCCAAAGAAGTTTTCACTTCAAGAAGACGAAGAAATTTTAGGTTTAGCCATTTTTTGGCCTCGAATATTTACATCGTCCGTGGAAATGTTAAAGCCGATTAAATACACACCAGTACTACATGCCAGGTGTTAAATACACACACATAACATCATGCTAGTTTTCCTGAAGGGTTAGGCAGAGGCTACATTTCGTCAGTATTCTGATTATAGCTTGATTTAATTTATATATTTCAGGTGTCAGTACTGTCATACTCGTGCAAGTTCGCGTCGGCGATGTACGGCCCGTTCCGCGACACAATGAACAGCACTCCCATGGAGGGGGACAGGAAGTGCTACCAGCTGCCTCCGGGCAGTGCGGGCCTCGCCGCTAGGGCTGCTGTAAGTAGTAATGTTCTTCTATTATTGCAATAGGTGAAACTTCTGTCTGTCTGTCTGTAACAGTTGTTTACTCTGAAACTATTTGATGCGTACATTTTATAGCTAGCATATTGTTAGTGCAGATTGTGGAGAGCCTTTAAATCCTAATTCTAACTAATATTATAAATACGAAAGTGAGTTTGTTTGTTTGTTACGCTTTCACGCTGAAACGGATGAACGGATTTGGCACAGGGGTAGACCTTGACGTGGAGAAGGATGGGTTTGCTTTTATGCTTTCACGCTAAAACAGCAGAACTGGTTTGGATGAAATTTGGCACATGGGTAGACCATGACCTGACATTTTTATCCCGGTACTATGTTTCCGTGGTATACTTTCCGGACTACACGCGGGCGCAGCCGCGGGCAAAATCTAGTTGATTATAAAGTTTAATTTTGTTTTATAGGTAACTATAAAAGCCTTAGAAGGTTAGTAGATACTGCTAAACGCCACTAGTTATAATTCTAAAAGCTTTATATAGAAAAAAATCTGGTATTGATGATAAATAAAATGTATTCGAAAATATTTTTATTTTATTTTGAAATCTCGCACGTATTTACAGGCTCGGGACGTGTCGGAGGGCGCGGACTTCCTGATGGTGAAGCCAGGCCTGCCGTACTTGGACATCGTGAGGCAGACCAAAGACAAATACCCGTACCATCCCTTGTTTGTATATCAGGTATAAACAGTTTATAATTTTCAGTAGTATGCTTGATAATCTGGAGCCTAGTTATCCGCACGGGTCGATCGATCAAAGTTAAGCTACGATTGCCGCGGTTGGGTCGTGCTTAGGTGATCAAAATCCAAAGTCATTTATTCAAACTAGGCTGAGAATCAGCACTTTTCGAACGTAAAAATTACATAAGACAGTCTCCCAAAACGCCCACCCTTCACCACTTCCTAGTACTTTAGCTGGGAAGAAGAAGTGGCGTAACGAACTCCCCAGCAGAATCATCCATACAAGCCGCGACTCCTCCGTGCCTCCAAAAGCACGTTAAGCCGTTGGTCCCGGCTGTCATTTGTAGAGCTTTGACATTCGTTACGGGTAGTCAGAAGCCTGAAATCTGACGACCAGTCTTACCAAGAGGTATTGTGTTACCCAGTACTGAGTTGTGGAGGTCAGATAGGCAATCACTCCAAGTAAAATACTGGTATACAGGAGCACGTTGAAAGCCTACTCCAATATAGTTGAGAAAAGACTATTCTGAGTTCGCAATTTATTTGCCAAACATGTAAACAAACACGAGTTTTAGGAAAAACAATTGTACTGCTTACACATAAGGTTCAGTTTGCGCTACAATTTCATATTTTTTTATGACTTTTCAACGGTTATATTCAGTCTAAAATTAACTTTATTTATACATACATAAAGTTTATTTTTGTTTAAGTGGAAATAACATCAATAATAGTACAGCGTCTATACATGATTAAAAAAAATTACCGTAACTACCATTAAAAACAAAAAGTTTTTACATAGTAAAATATACACAAAATACACACGCACACTTATCATACTTGTCTTTCCACGTTGAAAGACAAGTGTGCGTGTACGTACGTACGGCTACACATCAAGCTATACATTTCCAGTATAAGCTGACCTCGCATTGAACGGAAATCCTATACAATGCGCGATCAGCATAAACTGGAAATGTATAGCTTGATGTGTAGCCGTGTGTACAGTGTGTTTCTTTTACTATAATATTGCGGGTTAACAGGAACACCCTTCGTTAGTTAACATACTGTATAAGTAATTAGAGATTTTTAATTCAATCCTACGAGCGTAATATGACGAACACCACGTAATCATCCGCAAAGTTAATTAAAATGTACATCTGTTATCTTTACAATAATGGTCTAAGTTTGTCACACTAAAAAAATGATTAAATACACTATTATGTACTTAAAGTTTGTTTTTTAATCTCGCAGACTAATTTGACATTTCAAGTGATTGTTGTTTGTTTTTTCAATTTGGAGTTTGACATTTGCACCTGTCAAATTAGTCTACGAGATTAAAATACAAAGATAGAAATCCTAAAAAAAAAAAAAACCTAAATATAGAGATTTAAATCCTGTAAATCGGGGAATGGAGCTTGAAGTCCCAGTGAAAAACTCAAACTCAAAGCATTTATTTCAAATAAACCAATTACAGGCACTTTTGAATTGTCAAAGGGTCGGTCAGTCAGAAAATATGAAGCTAGTTGCCCATTCCAAAGCGTAGTAGTTTCCTATGGAGAAGAACGGGCAAGAAACTCCACAGACACTTTTAAATCAAAATATTGTTACAATATGTTGTTTACATCATTCATATTGGAATCATACATGTGAGTACAATGTAGATAAACGTGCAGGTTAAAAAATGCTGTGCATCTATATTTATTTTGTCGGACTCGCAAACGATGGGTTCTGTACCAACGTACAATACAGGGTGTTAGGGTAAACACCGTTATCCTTGAAACCAGTAGTTTGGTGTCATTTATAGAACGTAAAATCAATGGAAAATTATAACATTATTTTTCTTTTATTTAATACTACATTTTACCACAAAAGACGTTGCCCTACCTAGACGTGAACTGACCGGCCGCGAGCGCGACCCTTCCCTCAGTTAGTCAGCTGTTTCGCTAGCGAGCACGGTGTCGGATATAAACTTTTTAAAATCTTTTAATGAAAATAACGTTTGTTTTTTGTTGCTACTCGGTCTTTTGCTTTTATATTTAAGTCAACTACCCATGGTTTGAGTGACAACGGTGTTTACCCTGACAACCTGTATTTAACAATATTTTCTAAAAACGCTGACAAAAACACGTTTCTTGTATGGTGACTCCATTTGTCCCCAGGTACCTCCAATTTTTTTTATTGTTTTTTTTTTAACGGCCATTGTTAGACACTGTGTACCCTGGTCTTTATTAAATCCTTCTTGCTTCAAAGAGAGCTGTATTTTTCTTAAATATATTTCAATTGTTTTCGTCAGGTGTCCGGTGAATACGCAATGATCTGCCGCACTGGGGACAGCTCGGAGGTCGAAACTATTCTCATGGAGACGCTCACGAGCTTCCGGAGAGCTGGTTTGTATTTTATTGTTGATAAAATGAGCATTGTGTATATACAGCATCTACTGCTGAAAAAAAAAGGATTGTCGAACTATGATCTGTTCGAAATGTACCAGATAAAGGTAATCAAATATTTGCACTCAATTTGTAAGTGGATCACCATTTCCCTCAAAACAAAACATTGTGAAGAAACTGGAAACCAAAAATCACCACCAACCCGCACTGGGCCCGCTTGGTGGATTCAGCATCCGCTCACAGAGAGGTCTGTGACCCAGCAGTGGAAACATTATAGGCTGATTATGCTAACATTCATTGTCTTTTTCAGGTGCCGATTGCATCATCACTTACTTCGCGCCATTGATATTAGAGTTGATATCAAAGAAACTTTAAATGTTGACTGTTTTATTTCATAATAATTGTTATGATTTGTGGGAGAGGGGTTTTGGATATACATATTAATGTATTATAGTTTACCGGTTACTGGTCAGTCTCATCATCCCACTGTTATAGCGGTACAAGGTTCTTTTGGCGCGTGGCCAAAATCGGAACTATCGTCGCCATCTTGTTTTTCAATATATTTTCACGAAGCACAAAATATGTGCATTGTGCACCAACAGCGCCCCCCTGTCAACATCGTTCGAGCGCCAATAGATCTGGTAGCAGTGTTATACTTTGCTCAAATTAATTTCAATCTATAAGTACAGAGACTACAAACTGTTGTTATAGTTTTTAAGTTCAAAATAAAATAGTAGGGTATGGTTTTTATTTTTTCTATTTTATTGTTCATCCGCATTTTATTATACCGTAAGACATACTCTTTATTTCATTTTTAATACATATAAATTATATTTTTAAATATTAGAATAAAAAAATATATAAAACATTTAAAAATATAAAAAATAGTAGCCCACCGGTATCGGGAACAGGGTCCAAGCTACCGGCGGTCAGGGCTCCAGAGAGAGGAACCTCCTAACAATACGAGCCGTGTCCAGGAGTACAGCTTTCTGAATCAAGCCCTTAATCCAGCTGCCCAACGAGAGCCTCCTTAGGTGTTGGTCAAGGCTCTTGGCCATTAAGCCGTTGGCTGATACGACTATCGGCACAATGATCGCAGAGTCCACATCCCACATGTCGACAACCTCGTGAGCCAAGTCAAGATACTTGATTTGTTTATCTTTCTCGGCCTTCACGAGGTTCCCGTCATGCGGGACCGTTATGTCAATGATCATTGCGCGCCGCTCTGTTCGATCCACCACCACTATATCAGGCTTATTGGCAACAATAGTCCTGTCAGTGATGATGGATCGATCCCAGACATACTTATTATTATTGTATTTATGACACCATAGTCAAAAAATGTATGTGTAGACTGTCTGTACCACCCTTATATGGCGTACAGGCGTGATGTTAGAGTATACATACAAGTTAACATGTAAGTCTTTATCAATAATGTGATAGAAAAAGAAATAAAGAAAATAATATCAAATAAAATAAACACGTCATTTTAGTTTTTATTTTTTCATGGAACCCGTTACCATGCCATTGTGCTTTGCCATTTGTTATTTACAATTAAAACAGATGGTCATTAATCTTCATTATTACAAGCTTTATATTAGATTGCTCTGTTCGTATGTGTTTCCGGTTACTCCTTTTGTCATCAATTTTTCAAGCACTTCCTGCCATCCGATTGAGCTGAAACTTGGCATACTCATACAAATACCGAGACATTTTGAAAAAATGATACCGTGGAGCTGGTCTGATAATGGAGCCGGAAGTTAGGCATAGGAACTCCTCAATCAAACAAGATAGCACCATCGTATTTGGACTCATTGGTTATGTATTCAAGTGCTTTGACACAAGGTCTGATGATGGAGCCGGAAGGTGGCCCTGGGAAAACCCTTTTTAGTTAATTAAAAGCTTGTTTTTAAAAAGGTTTTTACTTATATTTTATTTATAAATACTTTTTGCGCACAAAATAGTTATTTATTCGTTATCTAGGCTGACGTGGCCTTTTGGTCATTTTATTTAGAAAGTAAACCCATTTCGGGAATGTTAAGAATGATGCAATTTTTATCAAAAGTTTATCACGGGGGTTCGTACAATCCTGGCCGAAAAGAGATAAAAACTTGTTAAGTATATAGGTAAGTACTACAATAGTTTTGGGACCATCTGCATGTCCCCCAAAAATGTTGCCACAGGTTCGAGTACTTACAGTCAGATAGGGGTCTACCCAAACTCCATACATTTTTTGGGTCTACCCAAACTACATACATTTTCGGATAAGTTTATAAATAAGATCGCCAAATAACCACACAACATGTCAGTATAGTGGAAGTTACTGTCATTTTCTTTTATTTTACCATTGAGCTGCACTTTACCCCAAAATGACCCCATGGCCCCATGCATGTCTGATAAATGTTGGCTCAGCTTGCTATAGGAATAGTGATTGGTAGTATCTGTACCAGATCTGTACAAATAACTTTGCATAAACAACGAAAGGCATTGGAAAACTGGAGGTATTCGTTTAGTTAAACAACCATGCGTAGTCTAACCACTTTATAGTAGTGCTTTTCGAAAATTTCGCTCCAGGTTGGAAATTTCTAGAACGTAAATAAAAAAAGGTTTCGAAAAATCTAGAAAAAAAAAGTTAAACTAGGGACGGCGAATATTCCATGTTTTTCGAGATGTTTCGAAACCTTGCATCATTGCCTTGCGTAAAGAAAAGCCAGTATCATTTATAAGAGCTTGAGCATGTCTCCATGACTACATACGTTCTTATTTAACTAGCTGCCCGTTTTCTAAATAAAGATACGTGTTCCACCAGAACTATAATTTTATGCTAAGATGTTATGTTCTAGAATATTTTCCATTCGTTTTCTATGGAGATGTGGCCTTGGTATTTTTAATTAGTTAATAAGTAATGGTAAAAAGTTGCTGCTGTTTGCAATTATACTTCATGCATTACTTTATCTCTACTTCATCACAACCATACAGATATCATCATCTCTTTCGCAAGAATCAGAAATATTAAAATCTCGCTTTCGCAATAAACCTGAGCAATAAACTTGAATAAAACCTATTTTCAAAATTGGCGGTATGGGGAATGTCCTATTCAGGGCCAGTTATAAACGTGGGCCAATCAGGTTGCGCCAAATACACACATTTGGATCAATCGTAGAGAAAGATTTGAAACGTCATCGCTTGGTGGACCAATCACGTTAGCCCACGATGGATACTAGCGCTAAATAATAGCGACGGCCGCGTGTGAAACTTCAGTTCTTCTTGAAAAATCGAAGGTGAAAGAACAACGTATTTGTGAATATTCGTATTCAAGTGTCCCATTCAAAGTGCTTGTATCGTGGCTGTGAATTATATTTATTGGGATTTAATCTAATTTATTCATCTGTAGTACTCGGTAATTATGTTTTTCTATACGTTTCGTCTTGTCTCTGTCTCAAAACCGCGGATCGCCATGAAATCGTTAACCTCACCCGTCATGGTTTGATAGCTGACAATAATTAGGTTATTTACGAAGTTTTCCGTCAAGTGGCTATAATAATTAGCTTTTAAACTGTGAATTTAGTGCCTCCGTACATTAATTCCAATAAGATTAATATAAAATCTCGCTTATCTGCGTGGAACGTCAGCGAAATTTCTCGACGCAGCAGTTTGGGCCGGTGGCGCGGCCTACATTTCCCGTGGCCGTTTTATGGTACCGTTAGGTCTCTCATGCCGTTATAGGTGGGACGGGGTACTTTCCTTTTCTATAATTCATAACCCGGCGGCGTTTGGCCCGGCGCCCTATAGTGACGTGTCCCCATAGCGATTACGTGTCTCTACAAAGAAGTGTCATCTGGTAGATGTGAGATTTTAACTTTAGTCCGTCTGCATGCTGACGCGTACGCATATTTAGAAGATTTATTAACTTATTTTACTTTGATTTGTTTCAGAAAAGTAACATTGCATGCTGAAAATGCGGTGGAGTATTCTAGCGTTGGCCTGTGTGGTCGCGGCGGTGGTCGCCGACGACAAGAAGGATAAAGAAAAGGACATTGGCACCGTCATCGGTATCGACTTGGGTACCACTTACTCTTGGTGAGTATCTACTGAATCTAACGTTTTTGATCCACCCCTTTTTTCAACTTGTACAAGACTTACCACTTTTTCGAAATAGTCGAAAAACGCTACAAACCTCATTCAGTTGTATCATGAAAGAGATAATCATCCTCTTCAACATGTCCATGCCTCAATTATCGAGAATTCAATTTAAAAACTGCATCATGTACATTTAATTATTAATTTAACTTGTTACTAACCAAAGCTTCTAGTAATGTCCATAGAACCTTCATAATGTAAACTGAAAAAAAAAAAATTGCAACATTGTGAATGATAATAAATGTAATGAAATATAGCTTAATCAGAAAACTAGATAATGATTGCCATAAAACATGTAACATTATGGCACTGAATAATGAAAGCAATCGGAATCAGATCAACATTTATTTAAAAATGCTTTTTCAACAATAAGAATAAAACAATTTATTTATAGAAATCCAGTTTTTAAATTAAGATTTTTGTTTGGAATAACATAACTCATACATAATTAGCATATTTTGGGTCAATAAACTTCATACACAGTGTGAGATGAGATCTTAAATTTTCTTTTCTTTGAATCTCTACATGGGCTGCCAGATATAAATACTGCTTCAATTAAATTAATAAATTAAAAACAAAATTTTATTGTAAAAAATATTACAATGGTTTTACATTTCCCCTAACTAGGCAAGTCTGTATCTTGGGTACCATGAGGAGGGTATACCATTTAAAAACATGTTAGTAAAAAAGAAAAAAAATAGGTTTGCTTTGCACTACAAAAAAGGAAATAAACACTTGAATTTTAATATGGTAAGCCTACCAGGGTTTTAAACCAATGCCTATGTTATCTATTTAAATATTATTTCATTCTGGTGGAAGAAATCACAAATTCACAATACCCAGTCATTGATTAAAATTCATGCTTTTTTAAAGAAAATTCTAAAGAATATTTTTCGTTGTCCACAGTGTGGGTGTGTACAAGAATGGCCGTGTGGAGATCATTGCTAACGACCAGGGTAACCGTATCACCCCCTCATACGTAGCGTTCACTGCTGACGGCGAGCGTCTCATCGGTGACGCCGCCAAGAACCAGCTGACCACCAACCCAGAGAACACCGTGTTTGACGCCAAGCGTCTCATCGGTCGTGAATGGAGCGACACCACTGTTCAACATGATGTCAAATTCTTCCCCTTCCAGGTGGTTGAGAAGAACAGCAAACCCCATGTTTCCGTCATGACCTCTCAGGGCGACAAGATCTTCGCCCCTGAAGAAATCTCCGCCATGGTCCTCACCAAGATGAAGGAAACTGCTGAGGCTTACCTTGGTAAGAAGGTGACCCACGCTGTCGTCACAGTCCCCGCTTACTTCAACGACGCTCAGCGTCAAGCCACCAAGGACGCCGGTGCCATCGCCGGACTCCAGGTGATGAGGATCATCAACGAGCCCACCGCCGCCGCTATCGCTTACGGTCTTGACAAGAAGGAAGGCGAGAAGAACGTGCTGGTGTTCGATTTGGGTGGCGGTACCTTCGACGTGTCCTTGCTCACCATCGACAATGGAGTGTTTGAAGTAGTAGCCACCAATGGTGACACTCACTTGGGAGGTGAGGACTTCGACCAGAGGGTCATGGAGCACTTCATCAAGCTGTACAAGAAGAAGAAGGGCAAGGACATCAGGAAAGACAACCGTGCCGTCCAGAAATTGCGTCGTGAAGTTGAGAAGGCAAAGAGGGCTCTGTCCTCCAGCCACCAGGTCAAGATTGAAATTGAATCTTTCTTCGAAGGTGAAGACTTCTCCGAAACCCTCACCAGGGCTAAGTTCGAAGAATTGAACATGGATCTCTTCAGGTCTACCCTCAAGCCTGTGCAGAAGGTATTGGAAGACGCCGACATGAACAAGAAGGACGTCGACGAGATCGTGCTCGTCGGTGGTTCCACCCGTATCCCCAAGGTTCAGCAACTGGTCAAGGAATTCTTCAATGGCAAGGAGCCGTCCCGAGGCATCAACCCCGATGAGGCCGTCGCTTACGGTGCTGCCGTCCAGGCTGGCGTGCTCAGCGGTGAACAAGACACTGATGCCATCGTGTTGCTTGACGTCAACCCTCTTACCATGGGTATCGAGACAGTCGGAGGTGTCATGACCAAGCTGATCCCCCGTAACACCGTCATCCCCACCAAGAAGTCCCAGATCTTCTCCACCGCCAGTGACAACCAACACACCGTCACCATCCAGGTGTACGAGGGTGAACGTCCAATGACTAAGGACAACCACTTGCTCGGTAAGTTCGACTTAACCGGCATTCCTCCTGCGCCCCGTGGTATCCCTCAGATCGAGGTTACCTTCGAGATCGACGCCAACGGTATCTTGCAAGTGTCTGCTGAGGACAAGGGTACTGGAAACCGCGAGAAGATTGTGATCACCAATGACCAGAACAGACTGACACCTGAAGATATCGAGAGGATGATCAAGGATGCCGAGAGGTTCGCTGATGAGGACAAGAGACTCAAGGAGCGCGTTGAGGCCAGGAACGAGCTGGAAAGCTATGCTTACTCCATCAAAAACCAGCTGCAGGACAAGGAGAAACTTGGCGCTAAATTGAGTGATGAAGAGAAGACAAAGATGGAAGAGGCAATCGACGCCTCAATCAAGTGGCTCGAAGACAACCAGGATGTTGACTCTGAGGAGTACAAGAAGCAGAAGAAGTCCCTCGAGGACGTCGTCCAGCCCATCATCGCCAAGTTGTACCAGGGACAAGGTGTGCCCCCGCCCGGCGCGGGAGGTGACGAGGAAGACTTCAAGGACGAGTTGTAACCAAACAGACTTTAAAACGTGTGATCATAGCCAAATGTGATCTCCGATCGCTGCAGACTGTGCTCCGTGACATGTGACGTCACGCTGCATAGCCTGCACCGGACACGGATGCGGAGTGTTTTGCTCGTGTTGTGTATATTTATTGTATGTCTGGGAGTGAGCGTGCTTGTGGCGTGTGCGGCGGGTGGCCTGCCACAGAGCCGAGATCTGATCGAGTTTCTGCCGCTGCGCACGCGTGTCTGACTGGTGCGTGAATTTAATTGTAAAAATTGATGCATTTTTATTTTTAGTGAAAGTAATAGTTCGCGTGTGAATTGCGAGAGGCCTGATTCCATGACTTTCTCATAATCGATTCGTATTTTTGTCATCAGCCGAATCGATACGAGTCTCATTACATCTAAGAGACTACCTCAGTGTTCTTAAACTGTATGTATGTAATTATTTTGAGACTGCAGAATTGTTAGTTCATAATTAGCAGAATAATTAAATAATTATGTAGTAATTAAATAATTTCAATTGAAGTACGGAGGAGTACATAAATAAACAATTTTTCTAACGATATAATCTTTTATTTTCGGATAACCCAAGAATATAATACCTAAAGTAAAAGTAACAAAGGAAATAAATTAATCGACGTAGATGTTGTCTGAGCGCAGTTGAGCGCAGCACTCGATGTCGAAGTGCGGTGCTGCGATGACAGCTGCTTGCACTTTCACTTGTACTTTATCTGAGAAATAAAAAAAAACAAAATTATTGGTCACTACTGCAACACTTGGTAATTTAATGTAATCAAGTTTTAATTACCGCCGAGAATGCAAAATATACATCCAAATGAATCAATAATCATGAATGCTGTTTCTTTAGTAACTTTGTCACGTATCCGAATCCGATTTTAGGAAAGGAAACTGTATTTTGCGTGATAAAATCTCCGTATTGATGTCTTATAACATCTTTGTTACTATATCGAATAAAGATGGGCTTCGGAATTTACGAGAAAAAGTAATAATATTATCTAATAGGTAGACCTAGGTCCCCTAGGTAGCTAGAAACGACATGACGTGTGTGTGTATCATAATTAAAATGATATCGCCGGCGTCGTCAGGGGCCACATGTAAGTCCCAGAACCCATTGCTGATAGACGATGACCGCAATTTTTTTTAACGACGCTTTTGTCGCCACGTAACTACACCGAACATTGGCCTTGATCTTGAACGGTGAACTCACATTGTTAGTACCGTACGCTATACGCGTATCTGGCGTTTTCCTCTTATATGTAAAACTACTTTTTTATGCTATTATTAAAATTAAGTAGTATAGCGTCGTAGTAAGTCAGACATAACATACAGCTGTTAATGTAATTAGCACTATAGATGAGAGTAGCCGAGGCTACCCTCAGCTACTCTGCTGGTCATAGCCCCCTCTAGTAGTTAAAATTTTTCTTTTGCGACTAGTGTTTTCAACGGTAATCCGTATTTAGGAGTCGGTCAGGTCAACCATTACGTACCGAAAGCTTCCGAAGCATCAATCTCAACAGCCGATAGCCCTGCCGATGCTCGCAGTTCCGCTAATTGCTCCGTGAAGTATAAGTCCCACTATTAGTAAAAAGCGAGGGATATAATATATATGGGATAGATACATTAGTTAGGTACTTATTTAGGCACTTTTTAAAGCGAAAGTATCTGTTTACTTTTTTATACTTTTTCAAGGCAAAACTGCTGAACCGTTATTGATGGAATTCGGTAAAGAGATAAAAATATAAGAAAGGTGTTACTCCTGAGATATGTGGAACTTGTGTTAGAGGTAGGAGTCAGAAGATCATAGCTTGGTAGAACAGCATCACTAGAAAAACTTATCAAGTTTGTATAGGAAAATCCGAAATCCATATAACCCAAGTCCAAACAGATTTTCATTAGTAACTAGGTATCTAAATTTTACTTTCATTGCTAGTAGACAATTAACAAAGTCGACAACGGGACATCCGTACTCGTATTTATTCTATCACATTCCCGAAAATAAAACGAACAGTTACTCCTAATTTTATTCTAATGCGTAGTAACGGTTCGTAACAGTTATCTATCCACAGTATATTATCACTGTGATATCATCGGAGGCAAAGAGTATTAAACCACGAGGCTACCGCGTCGCCGCCTGCGAGTCAACGACTTGACAAATATGCGCATACCTACCATAAATTAGCATTTTTTTGCTAAATATGCGAAGTAGCTGGCACGTAAGACATCGGTTTAGATTTGAAATGTAGGCCAGTGTTAATTGATTCGCGTAAAGTGACTGAAATTTGTAGTAGCGGTGGTTGATCCGAGATGTGGCTGGGAAGGTTCCTTGACACAGTTGATATAATTAAAGGATGTGCTGCTGCTCCTTCTAGATAACACAAACATAGGTACAATACAAATTCTGATCCACGGAGATATTGTGTAAATGTAACCTATGCTAACCACCAAATTCAACAGCACTACTTCCTTCCGGGGAACAGTAGGTATAGCCGCAGCTGGGAAATCAGTTTAAAAAAAAAACGATAATAACCTCATAGTCTCTCCGAACTTCATCGTGGTCTGGATGCAGCACGACCCGGGGCCCGGAACCAATCGGCACCGACTTGCCGGTACACGTATCAAAACCCTCGTTCCTAGTCCGATCGCGACACGTCTCCAAGTCCATGTTCAAGAATATTATGCTGGTGGAAACGAAATTATTATCTAGGTTCGTTAAGGCCGGCCACATATCTATAGACGGAAATCCGTTTTGGAATATTTAGAATCAGAGAAAATTTTGAACGGAGAACTACTGTACCTACGTGTGTTTTCCTTGATTTTGTATGGATTTTCTGCCTACGAAATTCGGAATCGATATTTCGAAACGGAATTCCGTATGTGACCGGCCCGACCTAGCACCACATCAAACGCACTACCTATCGTTAGGTATGTATGGCCCTTTAGGCCGCGCGTGCGATCGCGCTCGACTCGATTTTTGAGCCGAAACTACTAACTAGGTACTTATCCTATAGCATTTAGGTGTATGCGACAGTTTGGCAACAGGCAACTGAAGGAACACGGGTGGGTTTTAGTCAGTAAAAGTCTGACACGGCCTTCCGCTCCGCGTAGAGCGGGAGAAGTCATTGGATGACTTCACAGATTAAAAAAAAAAAAAATAAGGTGTATGCGACAGTTAGGTTTTTATTTTGAAATTTCGTAATCATTCAATTTGGCAACAAACTACAGGATCTGCTGTTGGGTTTTGGTATAAAGTAGCAAGACCAAGACATAGGGACAAAACTTTTTATTGCTACTCCCACAGTATTACTAGAAGCTGCTCCCTAACCCTACCGCTGCGCTGTCCGCTAGCTAAGAGTTTGTCATCGCAGACCTGCACCGATCACTTTACTCGACTTTCACTTAGAAAGTAATGTAAATTAGAGCAAGACTAACTGAACAAAACGAAAATGCAAGTTGCACTCGTCTTATTGGTCTGACGATAAGCAACTACAGCGGAATAATTTAGCACGGTGTCGACAGCTTTAATTAAATTGGGTAAAAAGGGAGTTTTATTCTGTGTCAATATGTCGCAAACACAACACGTTAAGGCTCATTTACGCGGGGATAGAATTACTCGACGTTAGGCTGCCATCAGACAGACTGCCATTAAACTGCTCTCCAACTGCGAATTTGCAGTTTGAATGCAGTTACCAGAACATTACGATTATTGCAGTCGTACTAAACAGCAAGAATGCAGTTCGTCTGATGGCAGCCTTAGAGAGACGCGAATGTCCATGCGATGATGCGACACTGCTGTTGCAGTGTTGCTATGCGGTTGACTGTACCTAATCTACTATAATATCACCCTCATTTGTTTGAGGCGAGAATCTCTCTTAGGGTGTAGGTACTTACCTAAATCCCTAAATGAGTAATTTCACTCACCGGTTTGGGGGAGTAGCCATTGCGTCCAGCAATTCGAAGTCATTTCCGTTTGTCGGATAGCCGACCATTACCCAACCGTGGTCAATGCAGTCCTGTTACAAGTCTTACTACTTAGTCACATTATCCTTAATACAGTCCGGTCGTGTTGAGAGAATGCGTTCCTGACACCTGACAATTTCTACATAGTAGTAATAAGGATCAATTTCGCAAAACGCATATCCGTTAGTATCAAACTGACAGGTGTCAAGAACGCATTCTTCCGACGGCCGGACTGTAATGTAATGTATCTTAGCTAGAAAAGTGAGATGCCAATAAACGTATTTTACCTTCATCTGCAGCCGTTTCTTGACAACCTCTCCCCTTAGCGTGATGTTGGTCTTATACTTACGGATCTGTTCTCCAATATCATCATCCTTTGCCGCAGCCTCCTTGAAAATCGCGTCAAAATGTACTGCAAACGGAAAATAGTCTAGGGAGAACTGGACAGCATGACATGGCATCACGCTAATGTTTCCGAAGAAACGACTTGGAGGACAGTACCTACATGGTGGGCTGGCGGCGCCGGCGCCGCAATACAACGCATAGCAAAATTTCACTTTCATACATTTTGTGTCAACCCTCGCACCAGCGTTGCCAGGCGTTCCGATTTTGGCTGGTGATAGTAGGAATTCGTAGCCCCCGATTTTTAGCCCAAAATTAAATGTCCCGCTTTTCGCATTAAGTACTCGAACGTGCGGCGAAAAATGGTACTAAGAAAAATATTTTTTTAGACTAGTTTCCTTTTTAATAAGTGTCCCACCTGCTTTCGCGAACGCGTTTTAGCCAAATTAATTCAAAATGGTCGTGCACTGGGCTTTTCGTTTTGAAATGCGATGCGCAACGGCGCGATGAGATCGCGCTATACCTTTACAATCAGAAAACTTCTACTTACTGAAAACCAGTCCAAAATGCTTAGCAAGGGCGACGGCTTGAGTACTGCGGCCGGAGCCCCGAGGTCCGAGAAGCAGCACACGGTACACCGCTGGAGCCCCGGTTGCATTCATGCCCTGCTTGCTGCCCTGGTGCCCTTCGTTGAAGGCGCGCACTGCGTTGAAGCACTTCGTCGTTATAGAGTCTAGGTCATCTTCAGGTGTGATATGTACTTCCTGCAGATAATCACGTAAAAATTGTTCAGTCCCAGGGTGAGCCTATTGCTAAATCTTGCTTCTTCGTTCCCTTTAGGTAAGTACAGACGCCAGCACATCAAGCTACTACAATCTGTCAAATTTCTTTAATAGATTTTCAACTTTATCGCTAAAGCATTAAGGTTCAAGGTTGATTGGGAAAATCTGACAGTTTCGGGTAGCTTGACCTGCTGGCGTCTGTACCTAGAGTCGTTTCACGGACTTATAGTCGTTTCACTCGCAGACTTATAGTCGTTTCACACCAATGCTGATCGTCATCAGTGCAGTATATGCAGTAGCGTATTTCGACTTACCAATTTTACGCAAAGAATTTGCTGAAGCTGAAACTCGTGAAAATGTTCTTGTTTTTGTAAAAAAAATCTTATCTCATTCAAGTTTCAGTCAGTCTTGTCACCAAGGGACTTCATAAAAACCAGGCAAGTAGAGTCGGACTCGCACACGAAGGGGTTCGGACCCGTACCACCTTCTACTGTTTGGCAAAAAACATCGGAAAAAATACACGTTTCTTGTCAAATATTCTGCAGAGGTCATATAAATTATGACTTGTAGACACCTGCTAAACGACGGCGGCGGCGGTCCGCGCCCCATGCAATGGACCGGTAAAATTCCCGGCTGAAAAAAAATATTCCGATTTTTTTTTTCAAAAAAAAGGCGACTTACGAGCTGAGGTCGAAGGTTCGAACCCAGACAGGCGCTTCACTTAGTGTAAATTATTCCCTCACTACTGCTCTCAAAACGGTGAAGGAAAACATCGTGAGGAAACCGGCATGTCCTAGAAACAAAACATTCGAAGACATGTGACATGTACCAACCCACACTGGGCCCGCGTGGTGGATGACGGCCCACTCCCTCTCACAGAGAGGAGGCCTATGTCCCAGCAGTGGGTACATTACTGGCTGATTATGCTATTATGCTATACCTATAGATAACCTTTTAGAAGACGGTTAAAAAAAAGAGAATCAAAAGTAAGTATAGGTACTTTAGATACCTTCACCGTAGCTCTGTACGCATATTTGAGCCCCTCGAAGTCTTGCTGGAAGAAGTTCCGAGGTGGAGTGTGGTTGCTGTCGGCTTTAGGAGCGACCGGAGGCGTCTTCATCAGCACCAAGGTCACCGTGGGCAGGACGGCATCTTGCTGAAGACAACGAGCCTCGCGAAATGTGCACGGGTGATCTAGAGTCAGGTGATGAAAACCGTATTGTATTTCCTCTCGATTTCCTGCAATCTGTGGGAGTGATTTCGTGAAAAGGGACGGAAGTGTGTAACAGGAAGCCGGGAAAGTGCGCGCTATTTGTTTTGAGCGTCCTTCAGATGTTACCATGATGATGATGATGATAACGATGCTGATGATGATGACGATGATGCCGAAGGAGATGGTGACGACGATGATGATGACGATGATGCCGAAGGAGATGATGACGACGATGATGATGACGATGATGATGGTGATGACGATGACGATGGTGATGATAATGATGATGATGATGACGATGACGATGGTGATGATAATGACGATGACGATGGTGATGACGATGACGATGGTGATGATAATGATGACGATGATGGTGATGATGACGACGACGATGGTGATGATAATGATGACGATGGTGATGGTAATGATGATGACGATGACGATGGTGATGACGATGACGATGGTGATGATAATGATGACGATGATGATGATGATGATGATGATGATGACGATGACGATGGTGATGATAATGATGACCATGATGATGATGATGATATTTTTTGAAAACATGGATATAGGCGCACTTACCCACAGGGCAAGTGCAAGGCAAGTGCAGGGCAAGGCAACTATCGGCGCTCCGATAGGCCCTTCACTGACCTTCACTGGTGAAGGGCCAATCGGAGCGCCGAACGCGGTTCAAATTCAAATTCAAATTCAAATATTTTATTTGTAATGCGGTCGATGCGTTAAGTGAAGATAGTTAAAAGAAACTCGCACTAAAGCCTCAGAATATATATATACTAAACGCAATATTCTTGTTTTTTCTTTGGTCGTCTTACAGGAAACTGCAGCTTTATTATAAAAGGGACAAGTGCGCAATAGACTAACAATCAGGGGCTCTAAACCTTTAACGCTGTTTTTTTTACACGTCTGCCCAAAAACGGAGTGTAATGTTTTATATAAAGTAAAAACGGTTGTCGGCGCACTTGTCCCGCCTGACCTTACATACATACAACGAGTATCACAGAGCAAACGCTGACTGGATTATCTATCATGCCGCTGAGTCACTATTTTTAGTAGGTATGTAGGCAGTCAGAATGAGCAGCAAATCATGTTTTTAACATAGCTTAGTCTTAGACTAGTTAAGTACCTAAATACCATAGACTCGCAGGTTTCATTTTAGAGACCGCGCGCGACTGCTAGAGTGCGTCTCATCAATTAGTTCATATGCCGTAATGTTGGCTCTACTGTTGTAAGACCAATACGAATACGCTACGCCCCGTGGCTACACCCACCGCTACGGCGCGGCGACGAGGCGCTACCTAATAGGTCCGTTTTTTTAATTTAACAGTAGAGCCAACATTACAGCAAAGGAACTATTTGATTGATCCTATGTTATAATGTTGGCTTTGGCTCCCAGTATTATATTTTAGTGCTCTTTCAGCTTTGTGTTTGGCTCCCCTGCCTATTTGTCTATCAAGATAGTAGATGTGGAAGACAATTCTGTAGATTTTCTACGTTTTGGTTTCTGTTAAAAATGCCCAAAACATTAAGTAGTGGTGAAAGACAGATGGTGTTGAAAGTGAAGAACTTTTGTGAGCGTGAAAAACGTAACGAGGCCCCACTTATTCCGTTAAGATGTGTTCAGGCTCGTGTCGCCGCCATTACAGGTTAGTGAAATAGGGTTACCAGAAGTAGTCTCATTAATTCCACTGTTAAAATGTGACATTATAGTTTAAAATACATACTCGTATTAATAAAGATTTTTTAAATAGGTACTAACTTCATGATGAATACTTAGTAAACCTTAGTTTTAATTTTAGGTATATCTGAAAAAACAGTGTCAAAGATCACCAAAGAAGGCAAGGTGGCAGCTAGCACGTCGACTAAAATTTCGAGTCCGAGCAAAAGAGGTCCTAGACGTAAAATTATTGAACTGGATGGTTTCGAACGTTGTGTTATAAGGCATAAAATACATGAATTTTATTCTGTCAGAAAAGAATTACCTACTATGACTAAGTTATTGAATGAAATGCGACGTGAGATAGATTTCAAAGGGAGTCTTACAACTTTGTGGAGAATCATCAAGGATATGGGGTTTTATTTTAAAAAGTGTAGATCCAAAAGAAAGGTTTTGATGGAGAAATATGATATTGTTGCCTGGCGTTATCGGTATCTGGAAGAACTAAGAAAGAATCGCCTTGAAAACCAGCGACCGATTGTGTATTTGGACGAGACTTACATACACGAAACGTATTGCGCTGACAAATGCTGGCAAAATGAATCAGATGAAGGCGTATTAGCCAGTGTTTCTAAAGAGCTACAGTGGATTGTAGTCCACGCGGATGGCGTCATGGGCTTAGTTCCCAATGCTCAACTGACATTCAGATCTGAGTCGCAAGCAGCAGACTATCACGACGTTAAGAATAGAGCCAATTTTAAAAAATGGCTTGTTGAAAAACATTTACCGAATCTGCCCGCCCGTTCATTTATTGTCATGGATAATGCCTCCTACCATACCGCAGCGATCAATAAAGCACCCACTATGTCAAGCACAAAGGCTGAAATGCAAAATTGGATTCGAAGTAAAGGTCTTGCTTATTTACCGACTATGGTAAAAGGTCAGTTATTTGAACTCATTAAAGAGCAGAAAGAGCCGCCTATATATAAGGCAGACCAGATATTGGAAGAGCATGGTCATAAAGTGGTAAGGCTTCCACCTTACCATTGCGATTTAAACCCTATTGAACTCATATGGAGTATGTTAAAAAGACGAATCGCTGCTAAACATGTGGGCCAAGAAGAGAGAAACATCGTTAAAATAATAGCAGAAGCATTTTCTACCGTAACTCAGGAAGAATGGAGAAAAGCATGCGAGCAGGTGAAGAAGATAGAAGAAAAATATTACGCTGATGGTCCAGCTGTTGATAGTGAAATGGACAGATTTATACTTGAAGTAGGAGATGAAAGTGACACTTCTGATGACAGTGATGATGATGAGAATGATGACAACATCTCTGTTGTACCCTTAGATAAGCACGATTATAGTTAAAAAATCAACATAGGTGATCATAGTTCGTTACTAACATAGTTGTAAGTCTTACTAACCATTTTTGAGTCATGATACTTGATTAAAGATAATTCTATAATATTGTATTCTATATTATAGATATAGTAAAAATAAATTTAATCATTTTTGTTTTTTGTTACTTACGATCCTAACAACTTGACTGTAAAATTGGTAAAACATCCCTCTATCATCATCACAAAATGAATGAATGTCCTATTGAAAATACCTCATTTAATAATTTCCCTGATTTTAAGGAAACACATTTTGTGTAATGTAGTAACACTGGTTATCCATTGCTTCCAACATAACGGCAAAGGAACTAGCAATTTGTTGAAACCATGAAGTAACAAATAAAATAACTTCATGGTTGAAACTCTCTCACCGCACCGCCTGAGGCCTGAGGTATGAGAGAGCGGTGAGATGGGTGAGGGCGCCATTGACATGAGTTAGCTTGGCCACAGTATAAATAAGTTACAGTCATATCGCCGGGTTAAAGGCAAAACCAATTATCTAGTCAAAAAAATTCAATATAAAATTTTCCGTAGGAGCATTTGGAAAGTTCGCTATTAAAATTAAGTCCTTAGTAATAAAATTATGTCAGTCGCAAATGTAAGGGCGTGTTCTATAATTATCCGAGTTTCCAACAGTTAGATACTAAACACAAAAATTAACTTCATTTGTACAAAAAAAAATTAAAATAAATTATAACCCCCCCTTTTAGTTGGTTTTACCTCTATAGTACAAATACAAGCATATCTGGAAAACTAATTGTCCTGTTTCTAACAGACTTCGCATTTACGTGAGTTAAAGTATTGTTTTGATATTTTGCTTGTACGGCTGATTGTCGAAGCGTTGGTTTTGAAACAATTTAAAAAAATACGAATTAATAGTTGGTTTTGCCTTTCTATTTCATAATAGATGTCTTTAAATGTAGCATGCAAAATTGTATTAACATTAAAAGTTGCTGATTTGTATTGCTTAAATCATTGAAATTGTGTAATCTCAGCCAGTACAAGAATACACACAGAAAATAAAACGTTCAGGTAACAAGAAGAAGCATTCATTTTATTGTTTTTTATATTGTATGAACATAAAAGTTTCGTAATCTAAACAAACAATAATTAGTCTTTTAAAATGAATTCTAAAAAAAAAATCGCTCAGCGTCATTCTCCGAGTCCTCTGATTCTTTAGAAACCTTAACATCAGGTATAAGATCCACTTTTTGGCTCTCAAACTTTGGAACCATCCATGATATTCGTCAGGAATGACTCTTTTTTTTACGAAGTTTCAAAAGATCGGCTTTCTTTGTTTTTGAAATTCATAATGGTTCTTTATAATATGTATAACGGGTACAGTATCTGTGGCAAACATGAATTATTTGTGGCTTGTGGTGGTGGTTCAGTGACAACTTTTTGGACTGGCTCGACGTGCTTAGAGAAAAATATTCAACCACTCTGTAATTGAGTATGTTTGAGTGTTTTTGGGCCGATTCTATGGTGCTGTGCATAGAATCGACCTCCATGTGTGAGTGGACCGATTCTAAAAAATTGTGTTCAAACACAAACAGCCCAAAATAACACCGGCCACATATTGGTTCCTGTTTTGTCCACCACATGTGTCTGAACCTAACGAAACCTCGTCGATATGATCGGGGATAAAATTATCGATCCAATCTCAGACCTTCCTTCCACGCATATCAAAATGCTTCATTTGGAAAAGCTCATTTGCTCATAAATCGTCAGGTTGTATAGTGAAGGTTTCCTGCAATAATACAAAACATCTTCACTAGGGATTTGCAAAATTGCCTGCAAATCAAATCAAGTTGGTTTCTTTTTCTGCTCTCTTCTTGTCCCTTTGTTTCTCGCTATTGCATGTATCTTTTCTTTGAATGTGCTGTTTATACTCTTCTTCAATTTTGGTTTTCTCTATGCTATCCAAACGATGATACTTGGTGCACAAAAGACACTGGTCTTTTTTGAGAACAAAAAACCCAAGTTGAATTGGGTGCAAAATACATTTTGATATGTCGCCTCCGACACGGATGTAACGCTCTCCTCTCACACTCCTCCCCATACAATGCATACATTTTTGTAATTGACAGACTGCGGTCTAGATATTGGCGTTTAATATCTTGGCGAACATAATGGCTTTCCATCATATGTAAAGATTTGATATGATGCGGACGCCCGATTTCTTCAGATTTTTCGCGTTTTGTTTTGGGGCTCATGTCATCCTCGCGAATCACAATCTTGAGAATAAAATCCCATCGCATCTCGACTGTTTCTGTAATAACTGAGCAGAAATGCATAGAGTTTGGCAGACGAAGTTTTGGCATATCTGCGATTTACGCAAAAGTCGAAAAATGCACTATAAACCTCGCAGTTCGCTGCGCAAGATTCGACTAAATCCCCGTAAAGCTGGAGGGTAGCGCGGGGAAGTACCGACTATAATAATTTAATTGATTTGCTTCTAGGCAGTTCGCTAAAAATAAACCGAAAAACCGAAAGCCAAAATCGACTATTTTTAGATAATAATTATTTAGTTTGAATGTTCAAGAACAAAAGGGTGCTAATTAAATATATTATTTTTTACCATTAGTGACTAAGACGGAAGGTCTCAACATTATTGTAGGATTAAAACCCACTAAAAAAGTTTGGTATTTTTTGCAACTTTATTTTGAAATGTTGCGGGCAAATTATTACGAATTATTGGTTTTTAATTCTCTAAAGATACACTTTCTCGATTTATTTGTTTCTTAATTCAGTCTAATAAGAATATAATCGGTTTTTACATTCAGTAACTCGGGAACGGTAAGTCCTGCGGTTTAGTTGGTTTTACCATTAGATAAAGAATCAAATGCCGATTCGAATGGTATATTAAAGTGAAAAACTGAAAAAAATGGCAGATAGTCGGTTTTGCCTTTAACCCGGCGATATATCTTATTAGAAAACGGACGAAACGATGCGCTTAGAAATCTCAGTATATAACGCGCACGCGCAGTACGCATGGAATGGAGTACCCTATAAATAGGTAATTGTCTAATTGTAGTTCGTGGAATAGATTGCGCGCAGTTACACACGGACGCGGAAGGTTCTATTCTATCTACTGAGCGGCAGTAGGTAATTATTTTAAAGTCACTCCCGAGATATAATAGGTACCTATTCCTAATTTAGTCTTTGTTATAACTGGCTTTATTGTGGCTTGGCCTTTGTCCACCTCCCCCATCTCAGTTCTCACCGCTCACATCACATACCTACCTCAAGCAGTGACCAGTAGGTAGTCGCGCGCGGATTATCTAGAAAGGTAGCTTTGTAACATATTTTATTAAGTGATGGTGCAGATGATGAAAAAGCGTAGGAAAGTATTACCGAACATCAACCATCCAGCTTGCGGAACGGGTTCCCTCTGAGTAAAATATTTAGTTACTTCCGACATCATAGCTGGGTCCACACAGCCAGGAACGTAGTTATCATGCTGTGCAAAACATTTGTGTTACTAATCGATTATCACCACAATTGTTTCATCAATCATCGAATAATGAGGGTTTTCTGAAATGATGTTCACTAGGTGGCAGCACTGAGGCGTCAGGTCCGGGCGCCAGTCAAAAGTGTCGAACCGCTTTCTTTAGTCGTGGCCGTGACTGAATGATGAACGAATGATGAGCGGAATCATGTATTTTATTCATTGTCGAAATGTAAGACCTCTTGTCAAAGTGGCGCCAACTGGTAGCGTGAATTTTCATGAAAACCCTCATTGTGCAATAGGACTTACTTTTTCATAGCGATCCATCACGCAGCGACGTGTTATAACAAAGCAACCGAAATCTTTCATTATGTATTTCGCCACAGATGTGATGTCTAATAATAAGAAAATGATTAGGTAAATTAACTGGAAATCATAAGAGAATTTATTTGAAGGGCTTTTCTCCTCTAGTGTGTCTGGGCAGGGGCACAACCGCCGGTTTTATCGTCCCTCAAATTCGCTTAGTAAAAATAGAGCAGATAAGTAATTCCAGGTCTGTAGTCCGCAGTAAATAATGCATTAGGGCATGGGCATGGTGGTGTGGTGTCATGCTCATTCAGAATAGGTACACGTCCAGCGTCGGTCTGGGACCCAAAAAACTACCGGGATTTTTTGAGGTTCGAAATAAAATAATAATTATCTTACTAATCATGGCTTTGGTCTAAATAAAATGAAGGGAAAATGGACCGGACCGGTCCACGGAGGGACCGGCCCACGGAGGGACCGGCCCACGGAGGGACCGGCCCACCGGGAAAAGTCCCGGTATGCCCTGGGGCCAGACCGACCCTGGGTACGTCTGAAAACATTTTTTTCTAACAGTAGGTCTACAAAAATCACCAAGTTTGGCAAGTAGGAGATTGCAAAGTTCTGCAGGTAGTGTAGTTGCTGATGCTCGATCTTAGTTCGAAGGTTAGTTTGCTGGAAGACAAGGCCCATGCCAATATTATTTGCATCATTCCTAAGTGCCCTGTACTTTCTGAAAACATAATAATAATATATCATCATTGCAGTGCAGGTCCTAGCCTATATTTTGCAGGGAAAGGGTAGGAGGTGAGTGAGGATGATCTAAAATAAGTTTACCTATATCGAGACCTGGTTCAACAAGCAACAACAATCGCGAAGCCTCAACAGTATGCAGGTGGCGGATCGCGAAAACCTTCATATGCTTAAGATGATCTTTTGGCAGATGTATGATGAGATTCCTGACCATATCCTGGGAACAATATTTTAGTTTTGAATAGGACATTTTTTTTAACTAGCTGATGCTGGCGACTTCATCTGCGATCCAGGATGAAAAGAAGCCTATGTTTTTCTCTAAGTCTTAGGCTATATAACCGGGTCTTCACAATCGAACTGTTCAGTGGTTTAGGCGTGAAAAAGTACAGACAATTAGAAAGTTACTATCGTATTTAAACCTTCATCATTAGATAAACCCGCGATCTCTCAAGCCGAGGCAAAAAATGCGTTGGCATTTCCAGCGGTCGTTTCGTGGCGTCGGTTTCCGTCATATTTCACGAGACTTAGTGAAAACTTTTATATGTAAAGACAGTAGATATTATTTTTATATGTAATATGCTCTGTGCTTTATAAATCAATGAACTCTTTAAAAATTATTATTTTAGATAATATTACGAAAAGACTGTGTCCTTTAGAAAAATGTACTCTATGTGTGTGTCAATGTTAGTTTGTCAACAGTAAATTTTTCTTACAACCAAAACAATGCACTGCAATGCACCAAGGAGTTGATCGCAGCGCTAGGGCGCCCCGCGAAATTCAAATTTTCTTACGTTTTTTGCAATTTGCAGGTCAGTATCAGGTTGTATGTTGATCTAAATATTATTAGCGCTCGTAACAAATATGGATTTATTGAATTATAAACATTAGAATCAGCACTACACCTCTCTAAGTTCATGAAAGTGTATTGAATGATTATTTCATGAAATCATGACATTTGGCACTTTCATGAACTTAGAGAGGTGTAGTGCTGATTCTAATGTTTATAATTCAGTAAATCCATATTTGTTACGAGCGCTAATAATATTTAGATCAACATACAACCTGATACTGACCTGCAAATTGCAAAAAACGTTAGAAAATTTGAATTTCGCGGGCCACCCCGAGCACTCACTGCTGTTCTCGTGACATGAAAACATGAAAATCATCGATTGCTTTTCTGAATGTTTTGACAGATGTCACTCACTAACATTTAATGTCAGTGTCAATTCCACATGTTGTTGTGAGGTTATGTTTACGTAATTTTTGTTTTTTAGGATGCGATTATTGCAAAAACCGGCTTTGTTCGGTTTGATGTTATGACAATAGCCGGTACGAGGGTCAGATGTCATATGCCTTATCGATAAGTAACAGCAGACCTAAAGAAACGCCATGTGATTTTACACGTTCGTCGTTCGCGACGAGGTCACGGTTTTTTCATTTATTTCCAGTATACTTGCATCTTGATTGCGTCGTTGAGCCTTGAGCCGTCCATTAGACGGATGACGCACTGATGAACAGCGTCCACTTATTCCGTAGTTGTTTAGTCAGTAGTCTAGCTGTTAGGATGTGTTCGACAAAGACAAGTTACGAGGTACGAGTTATGACAGTATTTTTGTTTTAATATTTTGCTTGATAGTGCATTGATTGCGTAAATTCTGTTTATAGTTGCAACAAACTTTTAGCTGTTCTAGCAAGTATTGCCACATCATAGGTACTGTATTTTAGAACGTTTCCTGTTTTAGCATTAGTTTCTCAAGTTTACACTATTTTAGGTATAGGCTTTAGTAAGGCATTATATTTAAGTACCTACATTTATGCGAATCTTATAGGAGGATTGTGATAATAATTAATTATGTTTGTTTGTAAACATTGACTTCTATACCTACTGAATAGCATATATTTTTATTTTTGTACCATTTTATAATTCTTTTTTTGAGACTCTAACAAGTTTGAAATTCCGTACAAACCTTAAGAATTTTGTTATTTTGGACATGGGATTAAATAAACCTACAGTTGTAGATAATTAATTTGACTCAATTTTTTTTTTTACTCTTCCTAAAATGCTTCAGCAAAAATATTTAAGATAAATGTTGGTACTCAAATAATATAATAATGGCATTACATATTCCAGGACGCTGTCCGAAAGTTAAATGTGCTGCAATCAAACAAGGCGACCATTGAACAGATCCGAAAAGACATAAGAACAGGACAAGTAAGTAACACTCTACCTCAGATTGCAAAGGTAAATGTTTATGTGATATCTTGCACTATTCCACTGTGGGTTTCATCATTGCATGTCATGAATTATGCAAGACTTTCATATCCTAATTCAAAGAATAAATAATGGGCTCTTGGCTCTTATGATATTGTAATAAAATAATAAATATGGGTTTTTGGATTGGATCTTATGGGACTGTAATCAAAGAAGAAATATAGGCTCTTGGCTCTTATGGGATTGTAATCAAAGAATAAATATGGGTTCCTGGCTCTTAAGGGGTTGTAATCAAAGGAAAAACTATGGGTTCTGGGCTCTTATGATATTGTAGTAAAATAATAAATATGGGCGGTTGGCTCTTATGGGAATGTAATCAAAGAATTAATATGTGTTCTTGGCTCTTATGGGACTGTAATCAAAGAAGAAATATAGGCTCTTGTCTCTTATGGGATTGTAATCAAAGAATTAATATGGGTTCTTGGCTCTTATGGGATTGTAATCAAAGAATAAATATGGGCTCTTAGCTCTTATCAGAATGTAATCAAAGAATTAATATAGGGTTCTTGGCTCTTATGATATTGTATTAAAATAATAAATATGGACTCTTGGCTCTTATGATATTGTATTAAAATAATAAATATGGACTCTTGGCTCTAATGGGAATGTGATCAAAGAATTAATATGTGTTCTTGGTTCTTATGGGACTGTAATCAAAGAATTAATATGAGTTCTTGGCTCTTAAGGGGTTGTAATCAATTAAATATGGGCTCTTGGCTCTTATGGGATTGTAATCAAAGAATACATATGGGCTCTTGGCTCCTATGGGATTGTAATCAAAGAATAAGTATGGGCTCTTCTTGGCTCTTATGGGATTGTAATCAAAGAATAAATATGGGCTCTTATGGGAATGTAATCAAAGAATTAATATGGGTTCCTGGCTCTTAAGGGGTTGTAATCAAAGGAAAAACTATGGGTTCTTGGCTTTTATGATATTGTAGTAAAATAATAAATATGGGCTGTTGGCTCTTATGAGAATGTAATCAAAGAATAAATATGGGCTCTTCTTGGCTCTTATGGGATTGTGATCAAAGAATTAATATGGGTTCTTGACTGTTACTGACACAAGGTACCTAATTAAATGTGAGTTGGCTGCATAGGACAGTGCTTTTTCTTGGCTGCTGTTGCAATGCTATATTTTAAAGGCACATACAACTTTCTACTACAGGTATAAGTACCTGTATGTACTGGATAATAAATACTAACTTCACCTTGTATAAAAATAAAATGGTATAAAACTCCCCCTGTATACATTATACAGCCCGGGGTCAAATTAAATTAGTTAGCGCAACTCCAAAGACGTGTTGGGTATCGACATCTAATCTAAGCATGATATAACAAAAAAGAAACAGATTTTCTTGAGTCATACTTCAAGTATGACTTATCTACACTATCAGCTGTCATTGACCCCAAATAAATTTTTTGTCACCTTTGGATATCAATACCCAAAACATATAATATCATTATATACATATACATATATAAATACCTATCACGTCTGCGGAGTTTATCTAAATAATTTTATTTGACCCTGTATGTGTACTATAAAAATGTGTGATAATTAACCGACTTCTTCAGAAAGGAGGAGGTTCTCAATTCGTCTGTAACTGTAACTTTGCTTGCGTAGTTTAAAAAAATAAAATATGAAAAATATTTATTTAACAACAAATGCTTCATAAACAATGACTTGTGTTTGGAGCCTCCTTTTAGGCAAACAATGCCTGTGTTAGGAGACTCTATGAGACTCTGTGTTAGGAGAGTTTATGAGTAAGCTTCAATAATTACGATTTTTTCCCACTTACTCTATTTAGACGATATATTACTTGACTCCGTCACTGATATTTACATAGCAGGTGGTGGTATTCGAATTTGTGTGGGGTAGGTATAGGTATCACAACCAAAAAGTGAAAAATAAAAACTTTTTACAAAAAAAACCAACCGACTTCCAACAAAAACACAAAAAAAGTGAAAAATAACTTTAATTTCGGAATGTATTATGTATTTCGGAATCAGTTCTTTAGTGTTTTTTTTTGGAAGTCGATTGTTTTTTTTTTTTGTAAAAAGTTTTTATGTATAAACTGGTACTGGTAACTGGAACACCTATGAGTTGGTCTATAACTCATAGGTGTTCCAGTTACCAGTACCAGTTTCAGAAGCTGTTCATAAAGTGAACTTAACTATTATAATCATAGTCTTAGAAGTCTTACAATATTCTGCACTAAATATTATTTTATTACTTACTATCTGAGAATCAGCACTCATGTATACCACTCATATACGCGATAATTATGATAAAATATTGTTAATTACCCTATGAAGGCTATTGTATTGAGTAAGCAAGGTTACACATTAACATTTGCACTTTGTTTTAAATAAAACCTATGATTTACCTAATAATGGTTAATTCTTTGTCTCTGCTCAAATCATTATTCATTGAACAATATTTCATAACACAAAAGTGAAAGATACGATTTAAAAAAACATTACCCTCCTTCTGGGGCAGTCGGGTAAAAAGCATGTTGTTTGTGTGACGTCACTTCTGTATGGGAGATGCATCTTGCTTGAGATAAAGCTAAAGACAAAATAATCATTTTCATTTGAAATTCATGACATTTGATATGTTTTACAGCATGTGAACAAGTTTACTTATTTTAGATTTAGTCTTCTCTTCCTAAGATAAAGGGAAAATGAAGCGAATGCTCTAGAACAACATCCATCCTCCAACATCAACTATAATATTATAAATGCGAAAGTGAGTTTGTTTGTTTGTTACGGTTTCACGCTAAAATGACTGAACGGATTTAGATTAAATTTGGCACATGGGTAGATCATGACCTGGGTTAGGACATAGGATACTTTTTATCCCGATATTCCCACGGGATCAGGACTTATGCGGGTGAAACCGCGGGGCGCAGCTAGTGTTTTGTTAATCAACTTCTGTGCTGTGCCATTATAATTTTTTCTAACAAATATTTCAGAAATGCACAAACCTAGTGGATATGGAGTACTATTTGTCGAGAACTGGAGTGAGCCTCACAAAGTTAGATGAACTATCTGTGATACACATAGCTGGGACTAAAGGAAAGGTAATTTTCTTATGTTATGAATTATGAAAACAAGAATGATTGAAGAGAATATGGGTTCCCAACGTAGACCTCAGCCTAACCTTCGCGAAATACAGGCATGATATTGTGTATATTAACTACGCGTGTAATCTTTATAAATTATAGCCTATGTTACTCAGGGTGAATGTAGCTTTCAAATGGTGAAAGAATTTTTGAAATCGGCGCAGTAGTTTTTGAGTTTATTCATTACAAACATACACACAAAAATACAAATCTTTCCTTTTTATAATATTAGTGTAGATTATTAGTGTAGATGAAAAATTTATCATATCATCAAGCCTGACAAATTTCTCCTCAATGGCCTCCCATAATTAAAATTGGCTTAAAAAATCATTGTAAATCAATGACCATCGCAAAGTCCCATCTGAGATTGGTCCTCGCTTTTGCCCACATTGCCCGGAGGAAGCTTTGGATTCACAGATTGTAATTTTACCTTACTAGTAAACTTTCGACTACGAAAATAAACCTCATTCAGGATAATGTTCATATTCGTAAATGCGAATGTGAGTAAGCGTTTGATTCGAACACAGACATCAACAACATAACATCACCCCTATAATAACATAACAACACCCCTATAAAAACATAACAACACCCCTATAATAACATAACATCACCCCTATAATAACATAACATCACCCCTATAATAACATAACATCACCCCTATAATAACATAACATCACCCCTATAATAACATAACATCACCCCTATAATAACATAACATCACCCCTATAATAACATAACATCACCCCTATAATAACATAACATCACCCCTATAATAACATAACATCACCCCTATAATCCCCAAGGGGTTAAGCTGAGGTGTACCTATAGTAGGTACCAACATTTCGCCAGTTATGAAAATTAATGCTATACGAATAATGAAGTAAAACATTTGTGGTGCTTTACAAGTCGTGATTTTCCTATGAAGGAAGCAATACACAGCAGGAAAAATAATTAACTGTACAAAAAATGGATATCCAAGAACATGTTTAGAAAACATATTATGGCATTCATTACACTTATAAACCATGCTATTGTCACGTAACCGTTTTATGCGATCATTAACAGGCAATTTCAAAGACGATTAACGTTTTTATACAAAACGTGTGAACGTAAATAAACTTATCAATCAACCATAAAGTTTTTAATGTCAAATATTCAGAATATTCTGGCTACACAAATGGCAAATTACCCACGTATAAAAACATTCAAGCAAATATGTATCTTATGTTAGTGATTTAAGATTCATATTCGATTGTCCTTTACAAAAATGCCGTCACATTCAATAAAAGTCCTAGTTATAATTTTCAGGGTTCAACAAGTGCGATGTGCGAGTCAATCCTCCGCCACCACGGGTTCCGTACAGGATTCTACTCGTCACCACACCTCGTGGCGGTGCGCGAACGCATCCGACTTGACGGCCGCGTCATCACTGAAGAACAGTTCGCGAGACATTTCCATCAGGTCCATGATATGCTGGATGGGACTAAGGTAAGAGTTTATTCGACGTACACAGCTGCGAAATATTACACAGAGTACAGAATCGAAAAAAGACAGGACATTTCATGTCTTTTTAACCGACTTCTTGAAAAAGGAGGAGGTTCTCAATTCGTCTGTTTTTTTTTAAATGTATGTTAACCGATTACTCCGCCAATTATGAATCGATTTTGATGATTCTTTTTTTGTTTGGTTGGTCATGTTTTAGAGGTTGTCCCATATAATTAAATTTTATCTTTACAAAAAAACACAAAAAAAGTGAAAAATAACTTTAATTTCGGAAGTCGGTGGCAAAAAACGAAAATTGATAGCAAAGACACCGACTTCCGAAATTAAAGTTATTTTTCACTTATTTTGTGAAGTCGGTTGTTTTTTTTTTTTGTAAAATGTTTTTTTTTCGATTCTGTTCTCTGTCAACTAACAATAATCAATCAATCAATCTGCCAAGCCTTTTCCTATCTATGTTGAGGTCGGCTTCCAGTCTAACCGGATGCAGCTGAAAGAAAAACCGAAAGAAGGCAAGACAGATCTAAGATCTATCGACTATCGTATCTATTTTTTTTTGTTTTTTTCCTAAGATGTCCTGCAGGCAATGGCCATTCTTTCCGTCTTGCGCTAGTGTGGACCAATCCTGTCTGTAGGCGTCAAGCTCGTCCAACTCCATTTATGATAGCGTGTCACTGACTCTGGCAGGGCCACCATCTAATTTTGATTACACAAAAAATTAGTCGCTAATTAGTCGAATCGCCAAATATCAGAATTTGTCGGTCACTGGTTCAAAAGATATAAGGGTTTATAGGTGGCCGATCTGGAGAGAGTCTCCCCAAAAGGGCCACATTTATATCTCAAAAACTAGGGCACCTAGCGAAGATCTGTTTTCTCCCAAATTTAGTCGCTAATTAGTCGGAATCAGTCGCCAAGTCACAGAATTATTCGGGTCTTAGTCTAGAAGATAGAATGAGTTCAATTTTTAAAGCATAGTCCAAGAGCTAGATCGAAGAGTTTACGCGTAAACTCTGCGATCTAGCTCTTGGACTATGATAATATTGAATTCATAGCTATTATTTATAGCTATAATATTAAAATATATTATGTAACTAGAAGCCTCATCTTTCCAGGCGTTTGAAGGTGACATGCCGAAGTACTTCGCGTTCCTGACCGTGATGGCTTTCAACGTGTTCCTGAAGGAGAAGGTGGACGTGGCCATCGTCGAGGTGGGCATCGGCGGTATTGTAGACTACACGAATGTTTTAAGGTAGAAAATTCTTGTTGTCAGTTATTCTATAATCACTCTTAGAACAATCGAATAAGGTTTAAATTAGATTGGCATGAGCTAAGATGAATAGTAGCTAAACTTTCGTCAAAGTCATCTTCGCCATCAATGATTTTTGAGGTATTTATTTGTGGAATAAGGAAATTAGATTAGCTGGCGAAACTTCAGACATGATGGATATCGATATTTAACGGCAATAAAATTCTACCAGCAGCGTGCAGCGACCGTTAATTATGTTAGAAAAACTTTATTTAGGCGTACCTTTGTGAGTCGCACCAGAACTGTTGTACTCGTGCGTCACTCGAATTACGCAAAAGCATAAGTATCGCTCGAGGAAGTCGTGGCTAAGTAATAACAGCCGCACGAGTCGATCCATCAGGTTAAGCTACGCTTGCCGGGGTTGGTCGATGGATGGGTGACCTTTACTTAACGAGACTCCTTCGTACCTCGGAAAGCACGTTAAGCCGTTTTTCCGTATTCGTGGATCTTTGACAGTCGTTACGGGTCGTCAGAAGCCCGAAAGTCTGACAACCAATCTTACCAAGGGGTATCGTATTACCCAGTTACTAGGTTGTGGAGGTCAGATAGGCAGTTGCTCCATGTAAAATACTGGTATTCAGCTGCATCCGGTTAGACTGGAAACCGAGCCCAACATATTTGGGAAAAGGCTAGGCACATTGATAAATATGGCTTGTGTTTTTCGTTACAACAACCATTACAAACAGCTATCTCCTATTTTGTTCAGAAAAGTCCCAGTCGTCGGTATAACAGCTTTAGGCCTGGACCACACATCAATACTAGGCACCACATTGCCAGAGATCGCGGCGGCTAAGGCAGGCGTCATGAAGGCTGGCTGCGAAGCCTACACGGTGGAACAGCCGCCAGAAGCTATGAATGTGCTGCGAAGTGTTGCTGATAGTTCTAAGGTAATCTACTTTTCCGTTGCTTAGCACCATTAATGCCTGTGAAAGTACGTGTATATTTATTTGGCAACTAGTTGCGCCCCGCGGTTTCACCCTCGTAAGTCTCGATCCCGTGGGAATATCGGGATAAAAAGTATCATATGTGTTAATCCAGGTTATAAACTACCTGTTTGACAAATTTCATCCAAATCCATTCAGCAGTTTTTGTGTGATTGAGTAATAAACATTCAAACACACAAAATTTCACATTTATAATATTAGTAGGATTAATCGGCAATATATAGGTGGGTATTGTAGCTGGAACGGGTAGTTTTCCCTAATATATTTGTAAAATATACCCTATTGCTATTGGAATAGAGTTAATTTTGTATAAGCGAAATAACGCGCATAATTTTACAAAGACGAGTGTACACCACACACACAAGTGGCTTTGCTGTTATTTAGACATCGAATTTATATTCATTTACTAATGTGAGTGTGTTTTCAGCAAATAATTCAAACTTCACCACAATAATTAGCGCTTTTTTATTTACAGTGCCCCCTGACAGTAGTTCCTGCCTACCAAACCTACACATTCCCAACCACAGAGCGAGCCCTTTTGCCGATAGACGTAGAAGCATACCAAACGAACGCCTCCCTAGCCATACAGCTAGCCCATGCCTGGATGAGAATCACCAAATCAGTGCACAGAAAAAACGGCCTAATTAAACACCTCGTTAACGGTCAAAATGGCGTGACCAAACCAGTATTAGAAACAGTAGTGAAGTGTGTGACGAAGGAAACTATGACAGGGTTGACGTCTTGCAAATGGCCGGGAAGGTATCAAGTTGTGGATTCTGATTATGCGAAGTTTTATTTGGATGGGGCGCATACTAAGGAGTCTATGGAAATCTGCGCGCAGTGGTTTAAGAATTGTAATAGGTGAGGAGTTTTAAACACAATTGTAAAGTCTAACTTATTTAGCAGCACATCGATGTATGTAGTAGTTGCTGCCTACCCCCATGGGAAGGGTTTAAATATGTTTGTGTGGGAAACTTCAGGAAACTGTTTTAAAATGAGAATACTAGCTGAATGTCAGGGCTTTAGATCGTACCCCCTCGAAAAAAATTCTTAGTACAGTTCGATTCATACTTAAGGGCGGCACGGAAGTTAGCTAATCGCTGCGCAGTACCCCACCCCTCACCCCCGCTGACATATGAAATTGTTACTGTGCAGCTACTCGCCTCATGTTCCGAGCCGCCATTAAGTTTGAATCGAACTCTAACAGCTATGTATTACAACTGTGAATTGTCAGGAGTGAGGAATACTCTGTCTAATTATTATACTTTTCAAGTATGTTAACTAAATCCACCATTTTTATTCCAGGTTACATGACAAAGTACTGATATTCAGCGCTACAGGCGACAGAAACGCTGAAATCTTACTCGAACCACTAAAAAAAGTGGGCTTCAAATCAGTCTACTTCGTAATCCCGACTGCCCACAAAAATATAAGCCAAAACAATGACAATTACTCCTTGGTAGAACAAGAAGAACTCATTGCCAGATGCGAAAAACACGCAGAGATCTGGCAACACTTCCAAGAAGGTTGTACGAATGTGACAGTAGCTGGCTGTGTGGCAGATGCCTTAGTCAAATTGAAGAAACAAAAAATTGTCGATAGATCATCTGTGTTGATCACAGGGTCATTACACTTGGTTGGTGCTGCATTGTCGATATTAGATCCTAATTTGAGTAGTTGATTTCTGAGTGAATTTTATTATTAAAGTTTATTGTTTGAGTAAGTTAATTTGGCATTTTTTATTACCTTCCAATGGAACAAACGGTTTTATTTGTTGGCACAGAATAGTACAGAAGGCGCACTCCGCATTTTAGGTATTAAGCTACAAGTACGCGGCGAGCTTGTCTTGTCAGGCCAATTCATTGAGGTAGTCAGAAGATATGAGTTACGCGATAGAAAGAGAGGCAACTTCTATGTGAATAACTGTAGGTAATAAGCGGTGTGCGACCTGAATTGCACTTTATTGTGTCGTAACAAGTCTCTTTTTATTTAATTTTTTTTTGCCTAGGTTTTCAATAAACAAAACTATATTGCTTCGACTCCACCATCCCTGCTTTACCAGTACTCAGAAAAGATGAAGATTAAAAATTTTTTTTTTAATAAATTAAAAAATAACATATCATATTTATGTACAACTTATTCTACAGTTAATTGCGTATTACTAGTATCTAACAGTCTGTCTACATCAGTAAGCCAACTGATCAGTCTATCCAAGTACCCTCCATCTTGCTTATAACTTAGAAGTAACAACTGCATATGTTGGAACGCAGTCGGTTGTTCAAGTAAATGTTCAAGTCTCTTGTCTCTCAAAGACAAAAGCTTTATAAAAATAATGGCTATCAACATCCACTGTATTGGCTTAAACATGATATTATTTGCTTTTAACTTAAAAGTATTTACTAACAAACGAATGTCCGAACTTATTGAAAATTGACTGTTTAGACCCAAAGATTGGAGAATGTCAGGTAATACTTTGTTTAAATGTTGACCAACTATTCTTCTACGTAAAGCGTTCTGGGAATTTTTGTCTACTAAAGGCAGGTTTGTTCGGTTTTCCTCTTCTACAATTTCTGGGGATTGTATAAGTTGTTCAGTCACTGGTTCTGTGACTTCCGTCTCCCCTGTGAAGAATGCTTTTACTTTTAATTGCATTTTCTTACTCTCCTCCTGCAGCATTGTATAGTTAGGCAAGGGTTTTGTCTCCCGTTTAAGTGTTTGAGTGTCAAATTTTCTGTCTTCCAACTCTAGCATATTAAGTTTCTTGCATAACGCTTGGTACTGATCATATACATTGGAACTGTAGAATATTCCCTTAGCAAAATTATTCAGATATTCTTTTATATATTCTCCTTTATCTGCAACCATTTCTCGAACTTTTTCTTCACCAAATAATAAGAGAATTGTGTCCAAAGTAAACCATTCTGCTAGACATTTTTCAACTTCAATGGTTAATGCCATTATTAAAGGTTGCTTTTTCTGTGGCAACTTTTTATTTGATTTAGTTTCTTTGATTTCTTTGTCAGCGGTACCAACAGGGGTCATTAGTATTGGATCAATTTTCTTTTCTGGTTTTTCTATGATGTCACCAACAATGTTAAATGGATTGGATGCTAGTTTAAGATTTTCCTTAACAGGTGTTTCCGTTTCAGTTGTAGTATTTGAGTTAACAGATTTTGCAGAATCTGTTTGAAGTGTTTTTGGATTATGGTCTTTTGTATCATGCTTAGATTCTACAGAAACATCCGATTTACTGAAGTTTTTGTCATCACACTTTAGGTTAATATTGGTTATTTGTTCATGGATGGATTCAAGCACTTTGTCTACATCACTCTTATTTTCAGTTCCACTTGGTTTTGATCCCTTTTTGTTATTTGATTGTTCATTGTTATCATTTTCATCTTCAGCATTAGGAGACATTTCACTAAGGCTTGCTTCAGCAAAATCGTTAATTGAAGTAAATGCTTTTGTTTCTAAGATTTTAACTCTTTCAATCAATGTTACATCTACTTCCTCACCCATAGTGCCAACCCCATCTAGGTTCAGGAGGTGGAAGGTTGGTATGTTTTCATACTCCCTGAACCATAGGGGGCTAGTCAACATTTGTTTCTTGACATACATTGCAGAGTTATAACATGAGTTACTGCAAAAGTTCTTCCTAGCAGTGATGTCATAAACTTTGTTAGTCTTCATTGATATTCTGTACTTCTGTTTAGGAATATCCTTTATTGACAAAGGCTTCTTACATAGTGGGTAGCCACATAAATGGATTATAACTCTTTCTTCAATAATATCTTCGAAATGCGCCTGATTGATGTCTGGAAGGCACTGGAGTAAGAATGCTTCAGTAACGCTCGGTTCCAAGAGGCTCTCGACAATTTGTTGAGCCCTAGCATTGCACTCTCGCTTTTTCACAATTGCTTGACGTATTTGCTCCTTAGTCATCTCCTCGATTTTCGTCGGTTTCTTCCTTGGCTTTTGGTTGCGCACTTCCATGTTTTGTGTATTTGTGATGGATTAGTTGACTTTGATCGAAATAATTCTAAATTATCCTATTTTTTTGACGATTTTTATAAAATGCTGATGCGAAAGCAAGCTTGTCAGAACTTGACTTGTTTAGAGTTTTGACTTTTGACCTGTGTTTTGACAGTGACATTGACAATTGACATTATTTACATGACAACATTGGTGGTCTATGGCCACCATTATAAACGTAAACCAGCCAATCAGCCATGGAAGTAGTAAGTAGTTTACCGTAGACCTAGCTCAACACTGAAAGACAGAAAACAATGAAGAAAGGGAAAAGGCATGAGTTTAAACGAAGAAAGCCTATCAGCTTAGAGCATTTAACCTCCTATCAGCGAAGTACGCAATAAATATTATCAAATTGTGTGAAAATGGCTATAGTCGAATAATATTTTAGTACCTCATAAATCGACTAACTATTACATAATTGTTGGAACTGACAGTTATATTGACAGTGACAGGTTTCATTATCATTGATAATTTTTTAACGAATGGAGTTGACCAGTTGACTTTGTGTGCAAAATTATGCGAATTAATTCACTTTCTTTAATCAAATGCAACCAATACAGCACGTCTATATTTAGTGAGCCAATGGCTTATAACCTAAATCTCGTTAGAGTTTTTGGATATATAGTGGTTTTTAAATGTTATCAGGTGTGACAGAAATATTCTATTTACTTTCTAATTTATCAATAAAATGTGTGATAACAATGTTCGTTTAGTGTGATATCTTGAGGACAGTTAGTAAACAAATACATGGATGATACGGATTAAAGAGACCTAGTTAGAAAGCAGCAATAAGTAGTAAAGGTGAGTGCAATGATATACATTTTAAAAAGAATTTAAAAAAATCAGCAAGCTAATTACTTAGACTATACACATAATTTTTGTAATATTTCTAGCTTGGTTTAATGTCCTACAAATGAATATTTACTGTATCATTAAAGCATAACAACTTAGTAAAATAATAATGATCTTATTTGCTAGGTACTTTTGCTAGACTTTCTTTTTAATAGAATGGTCAGTCGCCCCAGATAAGATATATAAACAATAGGTACTACTATAATTGGATACTTGTTCAGTTCAAAGAGTGTTATTATAAAAAACATTGTTATTTCTATAACTGGTGATATACTTAAAATATGACTCTTTTATTTTATCTAAATTTTATTTAACTATTTTAATGGCAGTGGTCCATTAAAATTATTTTCTTTTTAAACAATTCAAAATTATTCAACTTTAAATTTGGAAGAGTAAAGTGTCCTAAATACAGTTTTCTTTGAAAGGGCACTTCAAGCATCGTTGTAAAATAAGTAAGCAGACAATACATTTTTAACAAGTTAATAAGTCAAGCACATTTTTGGGGTCCAGCACACCCAGTGCCACACATTGGACAAATTGTTCACCACAATTTGTCTCAGCACTGTGCAGATAGCGCTTGAAATATACTACATGCTTGCTCTGTATTATTTATAAGTCATTTCAAATGATATTAAAGCAGCAATCAATTATTGTAAACAACTTAAGTGCATGTGTTATCAGAAGACATCTTTATTAGCCATATTAAATAGTGAGATATGACAAAGATAATATATTATGTGTACTACATAGGACTTGATTTATTAATGAACTAGCTGTTGTGGATATTTTTTACCCGACTACTGCGAAAAAAAAGGAGGGTTATGATTTTGACCGGTATGTATGTATGAATGTTCATCTGTTCCCTTCTATCTTCTAAACCAGTCATCACAATTTGACAAATGAGGTACCGTTGGAAGCTTCCGCTGGTTATAGGCTATATGACGTCACATTAAACGGACCAGAGTCGGAGTCACACAGACACAACAGATTATGTGTGACTGCGGATTTTTAATTTGTCTGTCTGTGGTGTCTTGTTTATACCTTTTAATTCGTAGTTGGGTTTTAGTTTTTATTGCTTGATTTTTTGGGGTTTTTTTGGGGTTATGATATATATATTTTTGAAATGTGCTCATTAAGCCCTTTCATTTGATACCCAACATGGTACGATTCATATTTTTTTAATAAAACGTAATCTGTTTGATTTATGCCCTAACACGTGTGACTCCGGATTTTTAATTTGTCTGTCTGTAGTGTCTTGTTTATACCTTTTAAGTCGTAGTTGGGTTTTAGTTTTTATTACTTTAATTTTTTGAAGCCCAAGAGTCTGACAACCAGTCTTACCAAGAGGCATTGTGTGCCTAGGTTGTGGACTCAAAGAGATCAACGAGGCAGTCGGCTTTGTGATAATTCACAAAGCCGACTGCCTCGTTGATCTAGAGTGTATCTACTTGAATAATTAACACTGATATGACGATAATTATCATAATGATTAGCACTTTTTTTCCTTACTGACATTGTTAATAATCTGTTCTCACTATCTTTTACTTACAAGTAATTTTCTAATATTTCCATAAAATATTTAATTGCCATCAGCATTGGGCTGATTAGCCCATGGTACCAGTTGTCAGGGCTTCAATGCTTTATACAATGAAACGACTACCTACACAAAGGGAATACTCGATGCAATGCAAACTCAAACTTGAAAAAAATTACTCACCGCGGGTGAGATTTTAGCGAATTGAATTTGAGCATGTTTGCCGCGACCGCACTCTATACCTACCATTAATTGCGATACACAGTCCGCGCGAGTCGTGACTCGTGGGACACGGCATCATATGCTTGCGGCACCAACTGACTGTAAAATTCACGGGTACGTAATTTTATAATAGCAGTAGGCCGTTAATGGTACACCATCCAGTTGGTAAGAGTCTAACATAAAACTGAGAAGTCTGTGGTGGGGTGGCCACTGGGCCACGGGGCCACGTCTCTGGGCACTGATGAAGTCAGGCACTTACGAGATGTATAAATCGTGAGTTCGAACCGCAACAAGCACGTTAATTCAGTTTTATAGGTATTTCATTTCATCACCACTGCACACACCTACCAACCGGCAACCTGCACTGGGCCCGCTTGGTGAATTACGGCCCACTCTCTCTCACACTCACAGAGATGAGGCCCGCCTGTATCCCAGTTGTGGGAACGTTATAGGCTGCCTACATAATACTTCTTCGTGACACACATATAAAGTAGTTCCCTTTCGCTAAAAAATAATACGATTTCCATACAAGTTAGTGTTCCACATAAATCACCACGTCAGTCAATGTCCTTGACTGATTATGTTGTTATGAACTTATGATAATTATCCTTGTATTGTAAGTTTAATTTACGAGTAGAACTTTTAAAAACATGCATTCGCTGTTAATACAAATAATGTACTTATGTAGTGAAATGGTAAATTAAATAGGCATTGTTATTTTCAGTCGTAGTGGTCCAGTGTTAACGGGCCCGATTTATTTATCAGAGGTCGTATGTTCGAGCCCTAGATTCCAGCTCTGTCTGTTACATAACGGGCAAAAAAATCTTTATTTTTGAGTCTCTGTGTGTCGAACTGTCGATAGAAATGCTGGATGGACAGGTTCTACGAAGTATGACAATTGCAGTGGGTGGTTTAACCTATCTCATTTTCGTTTCCCAAATGAACCTCATTGAAGACTGCTGTGAGACAAATATTAAAGCATTCAGTGCCCATTTAATCATCCTCACACCTATTCTATTCATAACGTAACCGAGACTGTCCATTATACAATATATATTTAAAATCTCAAGTATTATATTGACAGGCCCAAGGATATGCTTTATGGTATAGTTGAGTTCCACACGGACGAAGCCGCGAGCAGAAGATAGTGTTATATAAAACAATAGTATTTAAAGATACAACGACGGGTAACGATAATGAAACCACTTACACCTGGACATATTGACATTCCATTATTTAATTAAATGTCGCAGTATGTGGTGCAAACACTTGTACCACGTATGGAAAGAAATTACAAGGTTAACAAGGAAAGTTACTTACTCTTTTTATATTATCGTTTCCACCATCATCATCTGCCTAGCCTTTTCCCAACTAAGTTGGAGTCGGCTTCCAGTCAAACCGGATGCGGCTGAATACCAGTATTTTACATGGAGCGACTGCCTATCTGACCTCCACAACCCAGTAACTGGGTAATACGATACCCCTTGGTAAGACTGGTTTTCAGACTTTCGGGCTTCTGACGACCGGTAACGACTGTCAAAGATTCACTAATGACAGCCGGGACCAACGTTTTAACGGGCTTTCCGAGGCACGGAGGAGTCTCGGTATGTAAAGATGGTCACCCATCCACGGACCAACCCCGGCAAGCGTAGCTTAACCTGATGGATCGACCTGTGCGGCTGTTATTACGTAGCCACGAGCTCCTCATCATATCCACCATTTATTATATTATCGTATCCACAATTTATTTGAATAACAGAATTAATTGGTATTGGCTATTTGAAAACATCAGGATTCAACTGGGACCTTTCAAAGGCTTTCGATTAGTTTCGATTGCGTTACAATTATACGTTAGTCAAGTAATTGCATTACTATCGGGTTAAAAACACTACTGGTCGTCTTATTTAAGTTGAATATATAGGCTGAAAGTGGACGTTGACAGGAAAAGTCCTCCAGCAGGCGTAGCATGGCGCTTTCTATCTCTACGAAGAATAGACATAGCTTTTTCTATACAAAGTGACAGTTCGTTTCTTCATTTTTGACATCCACCGTAGAAATCTTTCTACAATCTGTCATTTTGTCTTTCATTTCTAACGATCTTTGTCTAGGTCTTTTTATATGTAGACTATTTCGGAAGAAAGTTTTCTATCTTTACTGTCAAAATCACACTGGCAACCGATAAATCCTATGATAAAACAAAGAATTCTGAGTCGAATTATGTAAAAGAGTGAATTTCGTAAAAAGTGCAGTTGACTCTTTCTACTTTGCTGCCGTCTCGTACTGTCTACAGGAAACGTCATTTTTGTCTACTCTTCCGTCGACAAAACGCTGCTCATGCTACGCCTGCAGATATCGTCAGTTGTCACTGTTGGAGATCCGCAAGGGTCTGTTCTTGGCCCGAACCTAATTAAATAAAATTATGAAATACATTGTGTTAGAAAAAAGAAAAACAATTAGAAACTACTATAAAACGATAACTAGCCAAGACGGTAAAGAAATTACCTATTACACAGACACTAGAAGATTTTCAGGTGCTGAATGCCGTCAGATTGATACAAATTTTTGGACTGCGATTTTATAAATATTTCTACTAAAGGCACCCATTCAACGATAGCGTATTGTAAGACTGGCTGGACGTTCATAATAATATCATAAGCATTAAACATAAACACGAATGAGTAAGAGTAATAGGAAATAACAAGGAATGGTACGTATTATCTAATAGATTACCTATCAAAACATTCGAACGACGCGCCCTATTATATTTATGTGCACTAATATTATTGAGTCACTCGAAGGGTGACCATGATGGTAGTAGTAGGTATGCTTACATAACAGCAGGGCTATAATGAACTTGTATAATGAAAATGTTTTTTTTTTCCTGATTAACAGCAGTACAAATAACTGTGAAGTTTTGGAGACCTTTCGAATTCCTATTAGATTATAAATCGAGGAACTACATAGAACAAAACTATAAGGAAATAGTCAAAGTTTCCTGTGCTTTTATACTCGTACCTATTGGCACAATATTCTACATTATTTTAATATAGACATTTTAGAGATTAATGAGCCATATGAAAACCCGATAATCATCATCGTTCTCCTTCCCTTATCCCGATTTATTTGGTGTCGGCGCAACATGTTTTTTCTTCCATAATTCTCTATTAGGTGTCTCTTTCATCTTATTTTTTTTTTTGTATATTGGCACCTAGTCAGTAGCTATTTTCTGATATTCATGTTATTAGATAGTATTTAACCGTGCTTTTGTATGTTGTGCTATGTCTTTTGTTTGCACCCAATAAACTATTATTCTATCTATCTCGGTAGCACTCCCTATCTACCCATCAAAGCCTGATAATATCCAATTAAAATCTACAACAATCATAGCCATTCTACAGATCACCTAATCACAATGCGGTTTGGCGAAAAATAATTTCGGGTGCATGTTTTATAATTAGCGCCATTGTTCTGTAGTGTTTACAATAACAGCGTCCTCCTAACAGTCTGAAGCCAATTAGCTATAGCTGACACTCGTAATTTGGGGACGAACCCTTGTCATACCGGTCATAGGTCAGTATAGGGTCCGTGATGACTGTGGAGTGACTCTTGTGCTTGTGGATGTTTGTGTCCAATAAACCTGTAAGTAAGTTAGTGTTTGTTTTAAAATTGTACATAAGCATCTGGGGCCTACCACCACCACTTACAGCAGTATTATTTTAATATTACTTCAGTGTAGGAAAGGGATGAAGCTCTACAGGACGTATAGCTCCATCGCTTCCCCCACGAAGTAAGATTAAAATACTGCTGTAAGCGGTGGTGGTAGGCTGGGTGTCAACACGATTATATTTTAATTGTTTGCTTCTCTTATCTCTGTATACCGGTATCTACTGGTTGGGATTCGGAGTTCGGGGTCAGAATGTAAAAAATCGGTTTTGTTTATGGTTGGTCAGTTTGGAAGATGACACCAATGAACTTGGGGCAACGAATCTGTAGAAATAATGCCACAATACCTTGGTAGAATTACGAACACTAACAGACGCACGGGTAGATTGAATTATATGGATCTTTGTTGTCCGAAATAAATGAATTTAAATTGAATTGAAGGTTAAGCTACGCTTGTCGCGGTCGGTTCGTCGATGGGTGACCATCCATTATATACCGAGACCTTTCCGTGCCTCGGAAAACATGTTAAGCCCTTGGCCCTGGCTGTTACTCGTAGATCTTTGACAGTCGTTACAGTAGTCAGAAAACCAAACGTCTGACAACCAGTCTTACCAAGAGGCTGTATAGTCATTGCGTGTTACCCAGGTACTGGGTTGTGGAGGTCAGATCGGTAGTCTCAGCTGCAAGCGGTAAGACTGGAAGCGACACCACCATAGTTCGGAAAAGGCTAGGCAGATTGATTGACCTTCGCAGAATACCTGCTAGAAAGTTTCTACAAACTCCAGCCTGCCGGAGGAGCGCAGAATGCGCGAGTGAATTATGTATATGTACCCTCGCCCATGCCAGAGAAACACCGTGTGGTTTTAGTCGGTAAGAGGCCGACATAACGTAACCGTTCGCCTACCCTCTGTTCAGGTTCAGGTTCGTACCCATGAGGCATTTCCCACAATAATCAAACTTTAAAGGACAATTCTACTAGAATTTGCTAACATTTGGCCTAGCCTAGACTGGCTTCTATGTTCTATGTTAGGGGTTTGCCATGGCGGCCGTTGGTGGTTATTCCAACCAGCCCACTTCCCTCCAGAAGTTGACTAAGTCTCCAGGTCTGTACAGCACCTCCGTTTAAGATCTGGGTGACCCGAGGGTTTCTGTTCTAATCTGGGTGAGGCCCGTGCATTCAAAGAGCACGTGCGCGACGGTTTCCTCTGCCTCTATGCACGCTCTGCATAGAGGACTGTCCGTTATGCCTATGTATGGTTTGGAAGTGTTTGTTCAGCCAGCAGTGTCCTGTTGATGGTAGACTGACTTAAATTATATGCAGTTAGAAAGTTGCGGTTACCTAAGTGGTGTGATCACGGTAGATAATCTTTACTAGTTTGTTATATCTGCGGTTTAACAGTTAGTTATGTCTGCGGTTTAATAGTTAGTTATGTCTGCGGTAGGTACCTCATAAGCGGCATTTTACTGTTATCATAATACAGTTTCATCAGTACATATAGTTTCGGCATGTTTTGAATCACTTATCACTGCCTCGTTGGTCTAGTGGTCGCAAGATGTTTAACTGCCGAGCATGAGGTCCTGAGTTAGATTCCCAGGTCGAGCAGTGTTATTGGGTTTTTCCATCAAGAATTTCTCAGTGGCTACCCGGAGTTTTTGTGCCCAGTTGATGGCAATAGGCTCTCCCCCTATTACATAGGACTTAAATATAACTGGTGAAAAGTGGGTGTTAGAAACATCTCTGCTTAGCCCTTCGGGGATTACGGGCGTGATGTAGACGTTATATTTTTTTTGATGAATTTGTGATAAAATATGAAGCAAAAAGAAACGATTCGTAATAAGTACTTTAGGAAGTTCGTTCAACCATGTCGTAATAAATAATGCATGTAAAGCCGGTTAATACAAGTGAATGTGAAATACTCTTTCGATTAATTCATAAATAGTCGAGAATAATTCGATCATGCTATATCCAGTAAGTAGTGGACTTCTTGATGATGGTGTAGAGGACATTGAGAGACATTGGGCATTGGACAGAAGAGCTCGTGGCTAAGTAATAACAGCCGCACAGGCCGATCCGTGAGGTTAAGCTACGCTTGCCGGGGTTGGTCCGTAGATAGGTGACCATCTTTACCGAGACTCTTCCGTGCCTCGGAAAGCACTTTAAGCCGTTGGTCCCGGCTGTCATTTGTGGATCTTTGACAGTCGTTACGGGTCGTCAGAAGCCCGAAAGTCTAACAACCAGTCTTGTATTACCCAATTAATGGGTTGTGGAGGTCAGATAGGCAGTCGCTCCATGTAAAATACTGGTTATTCAGCTGCATCCGGTTAGACTGGAAGCCGACCCCAACAAAGTTGGGAAAAGGCTAGGCGATGATGAGAGGACATTGGAACGAAGGAATCCCGAGGAGATAAATATTAATTCTCTATAAGAATACATAATTTACTAATATATTTATATAGAGCAGTAATATCTCTCTCCCTCTAATATCTATCTCTCCGTAAACAGTTATGAGTATCTGAACCAAACCGTCAAATCTGCTTTTAGTAATATTGATAGCATTAAGGTTATCTAAATGCGGAAAACATAAAAACTATAAAGTTCTACAAATCAAATCAACAAATTTTTAGTTTAATTCAAATAATATCACATTCATTCCGTGCTAAATTAGATCAATTACATCGTCCAGATATAATCGATACGCACACTTCTACAGTGCATTGACTGTAAGCACATGCCATGACTAAAGGCATCGGATTCGAACCCGCTGATAACGATATAATTTTGTGGGCTTATTTATTTTGTACTTACAAGATAAAGTTGCTAAACAAGTTTGTATCGATTTAAAAGCTAAGGGAATCGTGTTTCGGAAGTGAGAATCATTGTGGACGTCAGAGTACAAACTGGTAAAACCTTTCCCTCTTGGATCGATAAAAGAGGTACTTATCTCGCTTATCGATGTGGCTCTTCATATTTTTGCGTTTCTGCTTCAAAAGCACCCAAAATTTTGTGGACCCAACTAAAATACTGGAAACCAGTCTTTTGCTTACGTAACTTTAAGGCTTTCGGATTGTCTTAATGTTTCTGTAATTTCAAGAATAACAGCAAGTTGTTAGTAAGTGTTTTCCTCGATCATCGATACACTGCGTAAAGAAGACCCATTGAGGTACATTAATTACTTTTAGGTTTATTTTTTTATTTATATTATACTTTATTGTACACCAGATCAAGTTTCCTTGTCTGTAAACTATCCTCCAATAAGATTTTTTCCCCATTCGCGTTATTTCTTTCGACAGATTGCTCATAAATTGTAATTAACATTCTCAATGCCCTTTAAATTCAAATCGCCAACTTTTCGTCTACTTTCACCTGCGCAACCGCATACGCACGAATATAAAGTTCGCAGTTTACGAAATTGTCTCAATATTTAAATTCTATCCTGTATGTATTTTGTGCTGTGTTTTTCTCATTTAGTCATAATTTCAGCCGTAAGATGTCTACTGGACATAGACCTTCTCCAAGATCTCCCCTGATGTCACTTAGCGAATGAACTAATTCATCTGTTTTCTTAAGATAATTCATAAATTTGAATTCCTGTTCTGTTAAAATATCAAAGCCTCTGACAGATCGTTTCCTTTTTCATTGAATCGTCTTAATGTAATAAAAACGCAGTTCCACTGCAGTGATACAAAGCTCGTACAAAGTTCACTTACGTTTTCCACGTACAATGGTAAATATTCAAAGTATTTCGCCTTATTACAGTGAAGGGTCTGGTCGGTCGTGCCCTACATAGAGGTAAGACACGATTAGTTCCTTTCTAAACAATGTAGACTTGTGCCTAATGCTAGACTAAACTAGGACAATAATTACAGTCACTGAGTACCTATGCTATTTCGTAAATCTTAATATACATATATTTATTTATGAAATAGCAGCTGTAGTACCTATGTTCATTACCGCTTCTTTTCATCTTCAAAATTACCGCTTCGAAAGCGCTCTATATTTCTACGACTTTCAACAGGATTGACATAAATAAGCTTTTCGATAGCTTATGTCAGTCCTATACATTTTTGCCTTTTCCACGTTATCGCTCATAGAATGTCACTTTGTCTAGGGCCTCTCGACTCTTGTTATCTCATCCACATAGGTATCAAAGAGGTTTGACAATGTCAAACCGCTGTCAAATTGACACAAAAACCAAGGCACGCCGTATTACAAAACACCTTGCAAACTGCACATTTGTACCACAAGAATAATTTAGTCATGTGTTTATACCGTTGGCTGGCTCTGCGAAAACTTACCCTATTTTCTGATTACGAGGAAATAAATCTTAGTAGATCTTGGATTTCGACAATAATATCCTAATTGTCTGTTTACTAATTCTGACCCTTTCCAGCAGGTCGTGTGACGTCGGCAAGATGATGCACATGTGGCTATGGTTTGGCTACGACCTCGGGGAGTTTATGTTCGCGGGCCTCAACATCGGCTCGCGGTGGGCTTTCGCCCTCACATGGATTGTCTTGTTTGTTGTGGCGCTGCTCTTCGAGGGCTCAAAGGTGGGTAGATGTACTTCTTGTAGCTTATAAGGTTTATGAGCTTTTTGCTTTGTGAGGCTCCTGCGCCATCATTTCGATAGTAATGATTTTGTGCTTAGACACTGCTGTTTGAAGGGTCCACCAGGGTGAAGAATGTTTCATAGATCTGAATTAGTATCTGTAGTTCTGTACCTGTATTTGTGAAGCATTAGATTTCTTCTGTATAATTTAGCATGAGTATAATGAGCTTCTATCGTTCTGGTACTGGGACACACACAATACATAATCCTCCACGCGGGCCCAGTGCAGGTTGATGTCACCAAACTGCATTGGGCTTGTATATGTATCTTCGAATTTTAGGTTCTAGGACATGCCGGTTTCCTGGTATAGGAATTATATTACTTCTATTCAATTGTGGTAATAAACTACGGAAAATATTTAATGTTCAGCCAATGCTTTGACATTGCCTTTTTGCGAGACTGTCCTAGTTACAAAACGTGACCGGTCTTCGATATCGTTTTACTGATAATGTGAAGTGCATACATTGTGCAGCATACATATAATAAATGGCTACAGTCGACATTGAAGCTCGATGAATCGACAATAAAACTCAAACAAAGAAGCGCAAGAGAGATCGATCGCAGTTGACGCTACAGGTAAAACGCCGCCAAGTCCAGAAATAAATTGTTTTGCACAACTTCATACACAACACCGTAGTAAGTACTTATACAAAGTACCTACCTCATATTGAAGAAAATTTTATATTAGACTGACAGACAAAATGGCTTTTGCCTTTTCTAGTAAATAGCCCAAATAACTCGGGGTCACAATTTATTATGGCCGCATTCTTAGGCGTTTGCAATCATCTTTCGGTGTTTCCTAACTTTTACCACATGACTAAATAAGGAGTTCTCGGTTTTTTATGCTTGTGCTTTTATAAAAATCCTAACTAATATTATAAATGCGAAAGTCACGTTTGTTTGTTTGTTACGCTTTCACGCTAAAACGGCTGAACGGATTTAGATGAAATTTGGCACATGGGTAGACCACGACCTGGATTAGGACATACGATACTTTTTATCCCGATATTCCTGCGGGATCGAGACTTATGTGGGTGAGTCGCAGGCCGCGGGGTGCGCCCCCGCGGCCTGCGACTCACCCAGTAAATATTTTTTATTTCACGCTAGTAAATATTTTTTATTTATTAGACAACTAGTTTGGTCCATAATAGGTGTTATTATAATACTATGGTTGAGTTTATTAAGTTTTGCACTGTCCTCAAAGGTACCTAGCGATATAATCTTTTATTTTTACGATTTCTATGGTGAAATAAGACAACCTTATAATTTCGTCATCCGTTTCTCACAAATACCGCAGAAACTTCCGATTAAAGTTGTTTTGCCTCATTTATCCAACTCGTTTTTAACCGAAGAAAGGAGGTTCTCAAATCGACGCGTAGGTATATTTTTTATGTATTATTTGCAATCCTTTGCTGTTTATTCGGGTAACGTCAGAAATACCTTCTCGCACCCAGAACAAATATCAGGAAAGTTAACAAACCGGTTAAGATACTTACCTAATAGGGAATATGCATGTATTTTTTAAATCTTTTTATTCGGTAGTTTACATCGTCAATTAATAATAGTTTTAAAAAAATCGACGGCAAAAAAGCAATTTAAAGTAGTTAAAAAAATGTTTAAAGATATCCAACCGATCCGGGCTATTTACGCCCTCCATTTGGCGCGCTTGGTGGTGACGTCACCGTCCGTGAAAACAGACAAGCAACTGTCAACTCAACGTCAAACACTCCTTTTTCTATGAGCGTTTGACATTGACTTCACACTTGTTGATTGACTTGACATTGACATTTTGATTGTTATCCCGGATTGTTACGTCACATCCGCTCTTAACCTTTTCAATTTTGTATTTGAATTACCCACAGTTTTTTGGGACTTTTTAAAAATTAATTTCTCGCTCAAAAAGAAATTTTATTCAAAAATATTGATGGAGGCATAATTCTGAAGTAACATAGTTTATAAAAAAAAATATTTGACCCATATTTGAATCACATGCATATTCCCTATTCCGAAACATTATTATGCCCACGTTTTACACGCTCAATAATCGATTTAATGATTTATTTTGCATCCATTTAATTTGATTTATTTGATTCTACTTGATTTTATCTGACTTTATTTGATTGATTTTATATGATTTTTATTTACTTATTTATTTTTGGCAATGGGTGTTATTTACCTGAAATAAATGAATTTATTTATTTATTAAAATTTACAACCATGTCCGTGTGCATTAAAGAAGGTTATCAAAGGCGTCATACCTTTTTTTTTTGCCTACTCCGGTATTGAGGATGTCCTATTCTTATTGAGGGAGCATTTGTCTATTCTTCGGTCCGGCAAATTGTAATTTCGACTAGGGATTTCAGTAGAAGTATTGGGCTTATAGTTTTCGAAAATAAAGGTGTACGCTAGCTGGAGGGGCAATAAAGCCGTGACGTCATAATTAAATAATTAGCTCCTTTCCGCACTATCGACTCTGAGCCTCTGACGTAGAGCTGTGCGCAAAAACGCCCACTAAACTACTAATTGTGTGTTATCTCGTCCCACAGAATATTCGCACGTTCTTTATTACAATTAGACATCCACCGGACGGAATTCGTGTGCAGTTATCACACGAATTTTCAGACAGTCCCGTGCCGTGGGCAAATCGATTAAAATGAGTTTGTTTTCACAACATGATAATTTATCATGAACGCTTATTTAGATAACGAAGGGTTTATAATAGAATTTAGGATTATTATGATAAACGGAGGACTGGAAAACTGTCTATTGTCCAGCGGCGGGGTGGGCGGAAAACACTGTTACCATCGCGGGTACACCCTGGATGAGGCTGGCACAGGAAAAGAGAGGCCTATGTTCAGCAGTTGGTGAAGTCGGGCTGTGGATGATGGAAAGAAAGAAATAAAGCAAGAAAGAAAAATGCGTTTATTGGCATTACAGGAGAAAAATACGCTTTAAAACTATAAAAATAGAAAACAATGATAAAAGATGAATAGGTAGAGATTCTGATAAATTACTGAACTTGTTCTGTCTGTGGCATAGAGATATAATATTACATAGAGTGCACAAATTGCTTAGTGCGCATCGTAGAATCGTAGACAAGTGAGCTATAGATTAATGTTGGGTAGGACATACAAGAGGCACTTCAAATGTCCCATACAAAATGTTTGAATGTCCCAACAAAATAACATTTTGTACCGCTTCACTGTGACATACAAATGAATGAATCTCGAACTGACAAGTGAGTGAGTGTGGTGAGGTACGTCGTGTTGTTCAAACCCGTGGCTACTGTTCATAGTTTGTTGCACGCACTCTATACTATAATTATATCTCTATGGTCGGTGGTATGCGACGTGTCTGCGGGACCTTAGTTGTTATTCATCAATCTCAACTAACAATTGTAATTGCAGGTGTATTTGGCTAAGGTGCAGCGCGCCGCCCATAAGAAGCTGTATCCATACAGATCAGATGAAAGGCGGAACCTATTATGTGATAGGTGAGTTTAATCAACAACTAGTAGGGTCAGCTCAGACCGCGACGTGAAGCGACGCGCACTTTTTAACAATTATCGAACTTATTTTCTTCACGAAAAGGTATAATTTCAGTGCGAGGGTTGACAAGAACGCTGAGATGCGCGGTGCTGCGCAGCACCGCGCACCTTATTGTGTAGTAAATAAATTCGGTATAGTCGATCATAAAAAAGTGCGCGTCGCTTCACGTCTCGGTGTGAACTGACCCGTAGCTTAAAGTAGCTTTTATTGCCTGGCTCTTTGGTCGGAAGCACTACAGCTGAGGATGAGATCCTGAGATTCGCAGGTCGGGCAAAAGGGGTAAAAAAGAACTGACTTGCAAGTGTGGATAAACGCGCCTTAAAAAAATGCCCTGTTGTGCTGTAAAAATCTCACGGTGAAAACTTAGATGAACTGAATTGTCACTGCCTTAGTATCAGCATTGCTATTCTGTAACCATCTCACCGTAAAAACTTAGGCGAAATGAGCGTGGAGTGAGCTGAGAGTGTCATCCATTCCCACTGATGCTAGTGACAGTTCACTCCAAGCTCACTTCACCTTAGTTTTCACGATGAGATTTTCACAGAATAACACAGCAGTAGGTACCGATGACAATGACAGCTCACTCCACGCTCACTTTACCTAAGTGTTTACGGTGAGATGGTTACAGAATAGCAATGCTGTTTTCTATGGGGTGAAATCAAATGATGTTCTATCTATCTACCAGGGCCGCAGCTACCGTACAACCCGATTCCTATCGGCTTCCCTTCTGAAATTCGAAACAAAACCACTCTATCGTCATTGAAAAATGACACAGTCAGTAGTGTTTAAAATGCCTTTTAAGTAATCACACTATAGGTATTTAATACACCATATAATTAAAACTATACAAAACGCCTACATTCAATGTTTTGTCTTTGTTGTCTCCCAACAGCAAAAAAAAATTCTCTAAAATAACTCGGCGGCGCGGCTGGCTTATCGCTCCTTCAAAAATCAAGGCGTCATGACGTCACTTCGGTCACGTGACACCCCGGTTTTATACGCTTCGAGCAAGCCGGTCAAATACGAGTTATTGTACCTAAAGCGATCTAAACTTGCGTTCGCGTGAACGAGATGCCGCGATATCGGTTCGGTAGTTTTCGTTGAATTTCGTAATGCGTTCGGCTCGGAGTTCGGACAGGACGCTATTGTGTGGTTGCTGTTTGACGTAATCGCATTATAATTTGTTTACACTTGCAGTTAATTTGCATTTTGTTCTTATTATTTATTGAATACTTTAGTTTATCAGTTCGAGAATCGCAGTAGTAGTATTAGTTTGTTGGTATAAAACAGTGATTAAAGTGTTTTGACTTTAGTGAAAGTGTACGTTGTAATTATGTATTTGGGGTAAGTAGATAGTTAATAAGTTGCAATTTCTTAATAGATTTGAAAAGTTATTAGTACTATCAGTAGGATTAGGATGGCGGCAATAATTCGTCAAGGACTTTCTAATTAACTACAATGTCTTTTGGCCCGCGTGCGGCCCGTCTGGTAGCTTAGTGGTAGCCTATACATTGTTGTTTAGGATTATTTTCTTTGTGAGGAAACATGCTTTCCAAGGTTAAGTTTTAAGAAACACAATTACGTTAGGCCGTGCTCGCTCAGATATAAGTATAAATTACAAACGACGTGATAGTTTTTTCAAACATTCTAATGTTTCCCTTTACGATACATATGAATAGCTAACTGGCAGTTGTAAATAAAATAAAATGTATTGTTTCCCTTGTTTACTTTTCTCAGATTCTAGTAGTTTATGTAATAAAGGGGTTTTTACATTCATAATCTGACGATTTTTCGCTAATTCGTTTGAAGCTCTACACCCGCGCGGCCAATTCCCTCTAGTGGCCGTGAGCGAAAACTCTGAATTGTAAAATGCCACTCCCTAAAAATTTCTCGTTAAACGCGCCCTCTGTTTAATTATTTGTGAATTTTTTGAATGGAGATATCTCGTTCTTGTACTGACAAAATGCATTGCTTTTCTGATATTTTCGTTAGATGGCGTTGCGCTATTAGGAGCTTAGTATAGATCTGCGGTAGTGCGGCTGAAATCACTTGTTGAACTGTGTGAGTGTGCGTGGTTTGTGAAAGCGGGCTTTTTGAATGTGAGTTTATAAATAAGTTTGAGAAAAGTACATCAAAATAAGAATTTAATGAAACGGTTTATTGACACCGTTCTTTTGTTAGGTAAACAAAACAAGAAGTAGGTTTTCGCGGCCACAAGGAAGGTCCGAAGTGACATCATAACAAGTATTATTAACCGACTTCTTCAAAAAGGAGGAGGTTCTCAATTCGTCAGTATAGTTTTTTTTTTTTTTTTTTTTTCTTTTTTTTTTTTCTTTTTTTTTTGCTCCGGGTTCCCACCCCCGAAAAATCACCCTTCGCCACTGCTATCTACGATGGTATGAACAGTTTATTTCGCTGTGAGAACTGAGCTAGTTAACGAAGGAGGAGAAAGTAAACAAAATACAACACTACTATGTCAATTACAGCGAGGCTTTACTAAATACCTTAGCGAAAGTGCGACGTAATTTTCGAGACCAGTGCCAATTTTGATAGTGATTTCATTTCTGTAAGTAGGTTTGGACAAATACTTTTAAACTTCAATCATATTTTAAAAACTAGATGAGGTCAGCGTTTCCTATCTGGATATTCTGAGAAGAAAGGCCGAAACAAACTCAGATGTCAGAGACTCTTTTATAGTCCAGACATAATCTTGGTGAGATAATGTGAAGACCATGTAAATTGGTATCTGAAATGGTATTTTGAGGAAAGAACGTCATTTTCTGATTCACATATCACAATTCACAATAAGCAAACAGTTCTACAACAAATTGTATCGCTGTCATTGTTGTATAGAAATACAAATTGAATGCACATTGTACCTCTGTTATCTCAAACGCTATACTATAGGCATAAACTATACTAGTCGCGGCGGGTTTACGGCTATAATCTTATTTGAATACTCAGTCTGTCTGTCTGTCTTGTCTACTTGCATTTCCAAATGTGGATTTATTACAAATAGATCTAGTAATTTATCTTGGGTGTAGGGCTGCTGGCAAGCGACTAGGAAAATGCTTAATTCCTTGCCCATATAAATCTTGATGTCAGCGTAATTATGATTTAGGTATTTACTATGACACCGACACCATGTGCTAATCAGCCTATAATGTTCCCACTGCTGGGCCACAGGCCTGTGAGAGGGAATGGGCCGTAACCCACCACGCAGGCAGTCACCATGTCCTCGAAGTTTTTGGTTCTCGAACATGCCGGTTTCCTCGCGATGTTTTCCTTCACCGTTTTGAGAGCAGCAGTGGGCAGTGATGATTAAACCATTTACACAAAGTAAAGTGCCTGCACGTCAGCCTGGCTACCACTACTCTGCACCAATTGTCACCAAACTAATATCAAATTAAAGCGCTGTCGGATGCCTCGTGATTTTCTACTGCATTTCGTAGGTATCTAATGCACATCTGGCACGGGACCTAGTCAACACTCAGCTCACAGCTGTTATCTTCGGGCTGTACAATTAATTTACCTATACCTATTGTTAAGCCCTTTGTAAACACACGTTTTTCTTGCCGTGAAAAATCGGTTTACTTATTTTCCGTGTGTAGGCACGGTGTGAAAAATCGGTTTCTTTTTTTCCGTGTGTAGGCACGGGTTGACGGGTCGTCAGTGTTGTATGGAAGCTTGGTGACAGACACGGTTTTGCTACGGCGCGGTTTATATGCCATACCGTATAGAAACAACATGGCCATGGGTAGGTCTCATAGATAATACAGAACCGTACGATATTAGAACCCGTGCAAAGCGGGCTGTAATTATTTTTTATTTAGTGAAAGGCGAAACTGTGTCAAAGCCTTGACAATATGTAACAATTAGTTACATACCGCTTATGTACTTTTCTTATCCGTGTTGTAATCCAATCGACCTTGACAAGTTCACGACAGATGAATTTATGTTTTTCACGCGTCACTTGTGGGCCACACGCCTATAAAGGGTGTGCAATTGTGCATTCTTGTTGAGGTCATTCAATAGGTAAGTAAGTATAAGAATTTCCATCTTCCTCTAAGTATTTTCCTTGTTGCAGTCTTACTAGATTATTATTAGGGTTTAGCATAAATTCGTTAGGTATTAATGTTTAATCGTTCGCATAATTCGTTAGTATTTCAGGGCTACCGACTGAAGAACCTGACAAATGTAGTCATGAATCTATCGGTTGTGAAAAAAAACTTTATTGGTTATAAACAGCAACAACAATGCGTATGCGCAATAATAATGTGAGATTTGATAGCCGATTTACAAATTAGAAATTTGATCAGGCATTAATTACGTAGGTACTTCATTTCGTGGATAGACTATCCCAGCAGTGGGCACGTTTTATTTATTTACTAGCTTCAACCGGCTACTTCGCCCACGTGAATTTGGTTAACATAAAATATATCCTATGGCCATAGCCATAGGATATATATATATTACAAACATTTATTGAACATCTTCTATTTTTGTTAAGTACCTGGTACTTACTTGTTGAAAGGCCTACATTGTCCTCCCATGGCTACCAACACTGCAATTTGAAAGTATTGTAAAAGCCAATTATTTTTAAAAGAGTAACCATGGAGTTTCTTGCCGGCTCTTCTCCATAGGAAACGACCAATTGGAACCGTGCACCTAGCTTCTGACGTTTCATAAGTGCCCATGTAGGTTTATGTGAAATAAAATATTTTGATTTTGATTTTGAAACTAACGGGGCACTAAGCGAAAAAGAACTAACGGGGCATACCCCGTTAGTTCTTTTTCGCTTAGCGTTTTTTCCGACAATTTTTTTTTTTAGCTCGTCTCCTGAATGTCTGTCTCCTGAAGCCTATTTTATAATCTAAGCCTACTCAAGAATGGTAGTTCCCGAGATTAGCGCGTTCAAACAAACAAACTCTCTTCTCTCTATCTATTAGGAACACCAACTTCATATTTACAAAACATTTCATCTAGTTACATTGATATTCGTTCTGTGTGTCTTCGTTATATGTGTTTGGCTTGATTAAAACAATTTGTTCCTTATCCACCGACTTTGAACACTGCGTCTCATTCACATGGCGTCTTCCATGCACCATTGAATATGGCAGTAAAGTTGCCCATTAATCGTACCTACATAGCTAATTACTTGTAACGAATAAGCTTGACGGAGTGAATTTGAAAGAGTCATCTGGTAGGTTTTAAAACACGATAACAGTGATCCGATACACCTGAACTCCTGAAAGAAAAGCAAAGACAAGCCAAACATAAATGATTTACCTCGAGAAAACCTCAGACCGAACACTTTACCACACATCGACACGTGTCAGTGGTCTCGCAATAATGAGTTTTTGACAGATTTTGTATGGCATATCTGTCAAAAACTGATCATTGTGAGACCACTGACACGTTTGTAAATTAGTAGACTTGGCCCCAGGTCTTCCAATCCTCAAGATGCAGACCCTAAGGGGAAGACCTAAGGCCTTCGCAAGTACTTACAACACAATACGTATAATTCAAGAACACGCATCTTGCAGCCTCGAGCATGGTCGAGCATCGAGTTGGTTTTGCAATGTATGGAATTGTCATAAGATTAATTTTTCAGTAGTCACAGAAAATGCTCTGCTCTTGTCTTGGTGTGCGGTGACGCTTGGAGAGCAGTGTGATGAAATAAATTGCTCAAAGACAGTGCCAGCTTGGGTTCAGACGAAAGCTTAGTTAATGTTTATTTTAAAATCTTGAGTACAGTAATTGTCGCCGTATACTGGTGGAGGCTGGTTTGTAGAGATACTCTAATCAAGGTATTTGTTTTAGTAACACGAACCTATTGCGTGCTTGGATGCACGTGCTCCTATTCATAATTAATTCAATAATTGTTATAATTTACTATTTAATAAAAACAGTTTTAAAGTAAATACAGGCATTGTTACCCTATCGCTGCCAACGCAAATATTTATAAATATTGCATAATTAAATTACTGTGAAGTTAAAAGAACACGCGTTAAATTAGTTCAGATAATTCTGTTAAATAATTTTGTACCTTATTTCTAACTCAGTATAGTTTTAAGTTAAAAATAAAAGGATGCAATGTAATAAAGATGTGAAATAAGTGAGAGTTGGTCGAGCATGACTATCGAGCTATCGAATAAACGATAATCGTCATAAACACAAGTATTATCGATTAATCGCATATTACGCGTTGTAAAAACCATTTTCTAAGAAAATATTGAAAAATAACTAATCAATATATTATATCAAATGGTTATGTTCATTATTTTATTAGGATTAAAAAAATATATTAAGGCCCTGCCCTCGCCTCGATTATGGCGATTAGCGATCTAGGGTTATTAGGTATAGGTAGATATGTTAGAAAATAGATTTTTGTCATGGAGATTTCCTCTCAATTAGACCCTAAGGACAAATAATGTTTCATAATTTAATTTAGAAGGAATACCTTTTATAACTGGATTAAAATACTCCCTGAAAAGTTGGACGAAGTAGGCTGCGATTTGGCACTTTTTGAAGATCAGAAGTTACACAAGACAGCTCCGAAAATCCACTTCCCAGAACAGGCAACAAACTCTTCAACAAAAAAAACATTACCCTCCTTCTGGGGCAGTCGGGTAAAAAACAACCGACTTTTTGTAAAAAGTTTTTTATTTCTCACTTTTCAGTTATGGTACCTACCTACCCCACACGAATTCGAATACCACTACCTGCTATGTAAATAACAGTGACGGACCACTTAAAACGTCGTCCGTAGGTAGGTATATACTAAGTGGGAAAAATACGTAATATTGAAGCTAACTCTAAAACAACGCAAGCAAAGTTAATAAAATTTATATTATAGGAATACCTCTGGAGCATGAGCTACCAAACAAAAAAAGAATCATCCAAATCTTCAAATTCTTAATGCTGGGGCTACATTGTCGCGTTATCGCGAACTATGCTTCGCGCGGTCTCTGTTGCTCAGCGAGACGTCGAGGGGTGTGCGACTGAGAGAGCACGAAGTTCGGAAGCATAATTGGCGGAGTAATCGCGTAACTAACACACAAAAAAAACATACAGACGAATTGAGAACCTCCTCCTTTTTTAGGTCGGTTAAAAAGGACACAATCTACAAGCAGGCTCACCTTTGGTTTATAGATGATGTGGTTGGTTGCAGGGAGCAGGGCAGCATGGAGCCGACCACCAGCCGGAACACCAGCTCCGGACAAGTCAGCAGGTGGGCCTCACTCAGAATACGGTAAGTTATCATCCCGTGTAGGAACCATTTTGGCAAAAATAAACTTGTGGAAACTTACGTTAGGCAGGTAAAGTCGAACTCGTAATTTCTGGACCAGATTTGACAACCCCAGTAAATTGAAAGTTCACTAAGTTTGAAACTATCGAACGGACACAGACAAATAGACCTTGCCGTTTTATGACAACCTTAGGGTGGTAAAGAAATTACGAGGCCGACAATACTTATAAAACAAATATTATTCAACATCGCTGACATACATACAAGGCATTTGTGTAAAAATAAAAAATACTTACAGTATTAATCGAAACACGTCTCATTGAAATAGAAACCATGCGTACATTAGATAACGTTAATGGAATTAAAACAAATTCGCGACGCCGCGCCGGCGCCGCGCGCTTAGTGATCCTTTTTTGTACCTACCTACTGTCATTAGATTAGTGTTTTTTATGTACTTATGATCAACAAAAAGCAATTGCAATTCGGTAAGCAAAAGTTACCGAATTTCAGCTGCTGTTTGTGGATTGTAATTTGAAAAGTATTGATCACTCCTTTCTAAAACTGCAGTTGTATGCAAAGCACCCTTATAGCAAGATTCACAGACCGCACTTTGACTTTGCTTAGCTAAGTAAGCGATTCATACGATTATGAACCTTAATTGTATGCATCTAATGTTCATAATCGTATAAGCATATATGAGAATGTGCGCAAGCGTGTGTAACATAAGAATATGGACATTAATATAACATGAATAAAGTTCATATTCGTATGAGACGATTACTTAGCAAAAAAGCAGAATAGAGAGCAGCAGAGCAGAGTGCTTAAAGTGAAAAAGCTGTGTATGAATCTTGCCCTAAGAGTGAACACGCAACGTTCGCTCTTATGGGGAGTATTCTTCGTTCAACAAATTTTAAAAACAAATTACTCAAAAAGAAGTTCTCAGCTAGAGTCTGGACAACGAAAGTTGAACCAGAAAACACGCGCGAAATAAAAAAAAAACATGACTGTTTGTCCCTAAACAGTGCGATAATTCATGTTGATAATAGAAATTTAATTTCATTTCAATTAAATAAAATTTCAAGTATCAACACGTGTTGTCGCACTATGTATAGGAATAAATAGTCTTGTTTTTTTTTAATCGCGCTTTTTTTCAGGATCAACTTTCGTTGGTCAGACTCTAACTGAGAACTTCTTCATCTTGAGTTTTTTTTTTTTTTTTGTAAGTAATTTTCTTTAAAAGTCTATGTAACTGTTATTAGAAGGATATTAGATAATGGATGATGAGATCCTAACATCATATTCTACTGATTGCTACAGTGCGTTGGTGAACACACATCAGTCGCTGGTCTTCCTGATACATAACGTGGTGGGCTACCTGCTCATGTTAGCTGTCATGGTGTACAATGTACATCTACTACTTGCCGTCGTCTTCGGAATGATGCTCGGTATGTAAAACCAGTTATACATTTTAATAGAATAGAATAGAATATTTATTCAGTATTAAAACTTGGTAAAATCTTTGAAATAATTTACAAAGGTATTATAATGTTAGATGCCTGTACTAGGATAAACCTGTATCACAGGCGGCATGAGCTTACACTTTATGGTAATTGTAGGACAGTAAAATTCTTAACAATACTTAATATTAGAAGTCTAGAAATAATTACAAAATTGTATTATCTTTATTCTTATATACCTAGTTTACTTACTCAATCAATCTGCCTAGCCTTTTCCCAACTATGTTGGGGTCGGCTTCCAGTCTAACCGGATGCAGCTGAATACCAGTATTTTACATGGAGCGACTGCCTATCTGACCTCCACAACCCAGTAACTGGGTAATACGATACCCCTTGGTTAGACTGGTTGTCAGACTTTCGTGCTTCTGACGACTCGTAACGACTGTCAAAGATCCACAAATGACAGCCGGGGCCAACGGCTTAACGTGCTTTCCGAGGCACGGAGGAGTCTCGATATGTGAAAATGGTGACCCATCCACGGACCAACCCCGGCAAGCGTAGCTTAACCTGATGGATCGACCCGAGCGGCTGTTATTACTTAGCCACGAGCTCCTCTAGCTTACTAGCACCTAGTTTACTTACTATTTACCTTAAAATTAAAAAGATTAATGTTACATTCGGAGGAGAAGGTTCGTGTTACCTAGCAACTGCGGAAGACTGATAGGCAGTTGCTCCATGTAAAATACAACGTGTAACAAAAACCCTGTTCGATCCGTGAGGGTGATGTTAAGAATCATACTGAGAGTCTAATTATGTGGTTTTGATTTTGGAAATAAGAAACAAAATTCGCCGCATTTTTTTATGGGGAATTTTACTGGTTTATTACACGGGGCCGTCGTTTATTGGGTGTCTACAAGTCATAAGTTATGACCGCTGTAGAAAATTAGCTAATTTGTAACGAAGTTGGGGTAATTTTTTACTTAAAACGTGAATTTCAAATTATTTTCTGGTGGTAATGTTATTCTAGTACCTATGGGCCCCTTTCGGATCGGACAGGGTTTTTTTTTACATATTGTATATTCAGCTGCATCCGGTGAGACAGGAAGCTGACCCCAACATTTTGAGAAAAGACGATGACGTCCCAGTTAAAATATTACAGTATAGAAATATGCTCCAAATTTTCCGGTAATTTTAAACGTACTATCTCCCTTTTACTGTTTTATCGGGTTTATAAATGCTATGTTTTTATGATAGAAGGTTACTTTGACTTGTAGCTAAAAATTTATAAGGAGTTAGCTGGCCTGAACCAAATTTCTGACGTGAAATTCTTCTCCCCCAGGCTACTTCCTGTTCGGTACGAAGCTAACGCGTCTCCAGATGCAGTGCTTCAGCAGAAAGCGAACGGTTATCTGTACCCCAGAGTGCGACGATACAGGTGAGCACAGATCTGACTACAAACTTTACGTACATGTCTATCCTTTATGTGCTTTTGTGAGCTTAGTTGAATGTATTAATTCTGCACTTTAGGCGAGATTTTGAACTGACGCACGAAATAGTAATAATTAAGTAGAATTGTTACACCCAGCAACACTATTGAGTCTGCAGGTAATAATAATATGTGCATATATTAGATCCCCACCTATGAAATCAGCGTTTTGTATGGGGAATTTTAAAGAAGTTGTATTTTTCATACTAACATTTTCTTAATTTATATAAGAACCATGAACACTAATGTTTTAAAACTTTTATGCACGAATGTTTAAAAACTAAGATAACGTATGCTAGTTAGATTAAGCGACAAAAATAAGTTCAGGCCACGTTAAAAAATAAATTGTGGTCATTTATGCTAACAAAATGAGGAGTAATTTTTAAGGTATCTTTTATGTTTAGAAAACTATAAGTAATAAGGTTTATTTACTATGGTAACTACCAATAGTAAATAAACCTTATTACTTATAGTTTCCAGTTTGACCATCATAGACAACTGTCTATGATGGTCATTATTCGATATAAATACCAAGCAATTGGTTAGTATTTTTAATCATAGAAGTGACGAGGTTCTCTATCTGTGAGAAAAAAAATGCCAATTTCATAGGTGGGGACCCAATATTTGTGTTTTGACAGCCTAGCGACTTAGAAGAGTTGCGAATCAGAAAAGGCAACTTTGACTTACCAAACAGTTGAATTATAGCAAGTTTAATTTTTGTACGCACGGCAAAACTGTTTAGTATGTCTAGCGAGTGGCATAATCATAATATTATTCTAATACGAAACCAATGCTCATTGCTGCCACCCTCACACTTATCTCTTTTGCCGTCCATACTTGATTGTGTAATTCTTACGTGCATTGTGTACTTCAATAGTACTATAGACAGGCGTCATGAGCACGAGTTGTTTGACTAACAATTCCTCGTTATGTTATTGATTCTACACGTTTCTAAGGGCGTATTTTCCCGACTGTAATAAAATAACTTTCTTTCCAAGATAGTTTAATAGATTTGACAATTCATAAACAGTCACTGTGGAGCTGTACAAGGAATTTTTGGCGCGCGGCCAAAACCAGAACTAACGCCGCATCTTATTTTTAGCGTTCCGTACCCAAAGGGACAAAATGGACCTTATTACTAAGACTCCGCTGTCCGTCTGTCTGTCTGTACGTAAAAAATACGGGTATTCAGCTGTATTCAGTTAGATCTGAAGCCAACCTCAATAAATTAGGGAAAGGGCTAGCCAGATGAAACTACAGTGAAGACTGTTATATAAATATGTCATGTTATCAATCTGTTCCCAAAAAGAAGTATTAGCAAACCTATACCGTGTTCACCAAAACACGACCAAAAGCGCCATCTCGCGGTGACGAACATAAAGCTACATCTTCCGTCCTTCCTGACCTATCCCTGCTAAGATCGTTGCAACACGGAGAAGTGTAGCTGGGAGGTGTGCGAAGGCAAGCTGTGCAAGGAGATGGACGCCGTGGAACTGCAGCAGACCGACCACACGCTGCTGCAAGACGACTACCATAGAAATTGATGTAACATACTCCTTGTTATCTATGTAGCTAATTGGTAGCTTCTTGGTTGTTTAGTGTAGGCGTAAACTTAGAGAAATTTAAATTGTCGCATTAGTTTTCATTTTTATGTAACCCTTCCCCATTTTAGCGTACCTTATCACCTCCTAACCATAGTGATCATGGCTTCATCATTGTTAATATGATATCCGTAGTAGAGTATAATTTAGTGGCTCTCATCAATAAAGCTACTGTTTCTTAGAAGAGCGGTGACCGCCACATAACGGCCGCAGTGGGTTTGACGGTGTCAAAAAAGCTCTCTAGGAAAACACGTACACCAACGAACTTTCATAAATAACGTTTCAGTGACGCCATTCGCTGGCAAATTACGGACGCTATGTGGCGGCCACCGCTCTTCTAAGAAACCGTAGCTTAAGATTGCTCAATAGCTTATTCAGTTTAACATTTCGTCGAATCTCATGTCATCTTATTTAATTAGCTTGATCCGCTTTCAGTCAGGGGTTAGTGTAGAAAAGGAATCGGACACTATCAGAGATGTTGTCGTAAACTCACAAGCTGGTTTTTTAGAGTTTACTGCTGGTTTTTATTACTAGGGCTCCGCTGTTTGTCCGTCCGTCTGTCACCAGGCTGTACCTCATGAACCGTGATAGTTACACAGGAGAAATTTTCACAGGTGATGTATTTCTGTTGCCGCTATAACAACAATAAATACTAAAAAACAGAATAAAATAAATATTCAAGGGGGCTCGCATACAACAAAGGTGATTTTTTTGCCGTTTTTTAAAATAATGGTACGGAACCCTTCGTGCGCGAGTCCGACTCGCACTTGACCGGTTTTTATTTAAATGATTTTGCGGAGTGAACTATCTGTATTAATCTGTGGTTCCTTACATCTGTGTCTCCCATTCCATTGCAGCTTCTCGCTCCCTATGCCATAAATCCCATCCTTTGTATCTATAAGTTATTAGTGAATTTGTATTAAGTAGCTTTGGAGCTAGCCTGGTTTCTAACTTATCCATGCTTTAGGTAACTAAGTAGTACCGAATTACCATTGCCACTGATTCTGCTTTTTGAACGATGATGCTTTCAGTTAACAGGTATGAGAGGAATATACATTGATATGCAGTTGACACAAATATTAAAGACTTTGTTTGATATGATATGACCCACTTAAAGGACTGTCCACCACACCGTATCATACCATGACCGTGTTAGGAACGTGACAGACAAAAAAATAGTCTTTGTATTGAAAAGTATGAGACTACTTGACGGTTCCATCACCGACCAACACCGCCGCCAAACACGGAGCGTCAACAATTGTCGACGAAAATATTATGCCGTATTGTTATATCGCTTATCGAAACGGTGAGCATACGGATTATAACCACGGCCACGTATGATGACTGTTTTAAACCTGGTATAAACGGTCAATTTTCTAATAGCCATCGTATAGGTACTTATACATCACCGTAGTCCGAGCTTACGTTACACAAAAAAAAACTATCCATTCGTTTACTTACCAAGCTGTTATCTCTTCTCCAGCCGAAACCTCAACACCGCCTCTACTCGACTCTTCAATGAGTTCAGAGTCCGACTTCTTCATCTGCCAAACTCGCACCTGCATCCAGCCGTCACACTACTTCCCCGCCACCTCGCAAGATGGCAGCACCACCGAGCAAAACGCCACCTGCTACTACGGCGCGAAGAAGTGTCCTTCAAGAGTTGCCAGAGCGAAAAAAATGCAAGCTTCCACATCGCACTGCCACCACGAAAGTGAGAAAGAAGACAGTCCTAGTGTAGAAGATGTTCAACTACTCCGAACGGAACGGCAGGGGTGCTGCAAGAAGAAGCAAGAACCGCCACCTGAGGAAAAATGCTGTAAGAAAGAGACTACTGTGATAGTCCACGAGCCTAGTCAAGGCTGCTGTAAAGAGGAAGGTCATGAAGAACAGCGGCAGGAAGTCCGGGAGCAGAGTCCTCAGATCACGTGCTGCCACAGTGCGTCCGCGCCGAGTGACAGTCAGGAACAGATCATCAAGTGAGACAGACTATCGTGCGAGAGAGAGAAGTGATATTAGAGGCTCTTGTATTAGGCGTTACGCTGTTGTGGGTGTCCGTGTGCGCGCGTTTGTGGTTTGCTTGGTGAGTGACTGTGTTGTTTTGTATATTTTAGGACTTAGAAAGTTATTTTTTGCCAGTGAAATTTAGTCTTCCAATGTATTGCGTAGCATCTTCCTTGGAGTAATAAGGGATCTCGCGCGCTAGACGGCCACGAACGGCAGCAATCGTGGCCGTCTAGTGCGCCTAAAGCCGTGTACTGACCGGTGGTACGGGGATTGTGTAATGTAACATGTTACAAAGCGAGCATTCCTGCACTCAGTACGTGGAAACGAGCACGAACACGCGAGCAACGAGCGCATGTTACACGGAGTTTAGAACACGGCGTAATAAGCTCGTTGCGAACGGTACACTACGCCCCGTAACGCCGGTCAGTACACGGCTTTATAGTTATTTGGTTGAAGGAATAATTGTTTTGTGAACAGAAATGACAAACGTGCCCACACACTGCGATTCTGTGATAAATTCTTTCTATTCTTGATGTCCGACTGTAATAAATATAGTGTTAAGATTCTGACTACGAAAGGCACCCAAAACAGTACGACGTCATTTAGTTTAACGAATCGGTCGATAAATGATGACAAGTAACGTTTAGTATTTTTTTAACTGTACAGTTTTTTTTTTTGTTAGATTTAGATTAAGTTTTTTGTATTGGCATATTACTATTATATATAAAAACTACAAGTACGCGTCGAAAAGATGAATATTTGAGGTTGTTCTGAGGCTCTAGACAAAGTTACATTCTATCAGCGATAACGATGATGGAAAAGGCAAAAATGTATAGAGAGAGACTGACATAAGCTATCGAAAAGCTTATGTCAATTCTGTTGAAAGTCGTTAAAAACGAAACGCTTTAGAAGCGATTGTCACTTCTCTAGGCCAAAGCGCATTCTGTAGAAAGTCACCAATAAGTTCAGTCGCCATGTAAATACAATACGGACGATAACTTGGCAGTTCCGAACTTCGCGCAGAGGGCTGCATGCGCAGTAACATTTTAGGAAACAAATGGTGACATGGGCTTGTGTGAGTGACAGAACATGCGCAGCTTCGTAGTGCCTATGTTCAGACCTGCCAAGTTATATCGGGCGTATTGTAGCGCGCCTCATCAGTGTTACCTGGACAGCCCTTGCCTTAACCCTTTAGGGTTCACTTGGCAAATTGCACCTATGAAAACCAGCTGCTGCCTGAAGCACGTATTATACTTATTAAATCGACGAATTTAACATAACAAGGCTTCCAAAGTTTTTGTAATCAATTTATGAAAGCAGGATAATTTTTAAAAGACTTGAATGAAGTTCAAAATGAAATGACAAGTGACAGTGAAATTTTATTGGTTTGCAGCCACGTACATAAATGTACAGTAGAAATATTATGTTGCGATCAAAATCGATTCTACCATATTTTAATGGATTTTTTAATAAATAAATGAAGGATTTTTACACTTTTACTTGGCATCTTTCCATGTGCCCGTTGTTAAGTCTCGACGAATATTGTAATGGCGACCCACCATTAGTCAGTACCTACCCGTTGCATATTATCCAGACTTTATTCCATTGCCATAAATTATAAAGTACTCACGACAAAAGAGATAAACAGGGTGGATTTTTGAGACCAGAAATTCTAATTTCAAATTTGCATAAAGAGGTTTTCCAGTTGACAATTTGAGGTTAATTTTATAACCTCAATTTTCGTCAATGATTTTTCAGTTAAAAAGCAGGTGAAATATAAAGTAGAAACCTTCTAAATAGAAAGAAGAAAGAAAAATTGTTTATTCTGCACAAACTAAACGCACACTAAATATAGGTGAATGTGTTACTAATTCCCTTTAGTGAGTGATTGCGTGAATTTAACCTGAACAGGGTCAGGCGCGGTCGCAGCCCAAGATTTTGGGGTCACTATTGGTGCCGAGGAATATTTTTAGGGAAATGGTTACCTAATTGATAAGTAGTCTAAAAACTTTTTTTTTTGTATATGGCCATCGGGGCCACTGGCTCAACTGCCTCAAGTACCTACAGTTTTTAGTTAGTAATGCACGTAAATCATTCAGTCTCTCGACAGCTTTAACGATTTTGGGGGGGGGGTCATGCCTCATGACCCCTACCTCGGACCGCGCCTGAACAGGGTTTGTTTACACATTCATCAGATAATTTTGGAATAGACATTAAATTCTTTTGCCGTTAGTACTTTTATTAACGAAAAAATGCTCATTTATGAAACCGAATTCTGCAAAAAAAACATGTGTAAAAAAAAAGTTAGATTTCTTTTTATGTTTCGCAAAGTGCTTATATTATATGTAATATAATATTGACTGTACCTTATTTATACGTAATTTTGCTCCACGCGACAATATTAGTTAGTGAATCAAAGTGCCTTATGATAAGTTGCGTTGTGCCAAATTTGTTTATGTTGAGTATTGAGGCACGTTGTAATGTTGTTGTTGGATAATATAGATGGAATATTTTAGTTTTTTTGCGTTTTATTTCCTGCAGTTTTGAAGAATATTAGAAAAACTTAATTCATTTCACCCCTTTCAAGTTCCTAAATTCTCTTTGATAGTTCAATCTGTGTGTTGTCATCTAAAAGCCAATATTTTTTATAATACTTTATTTATCATCATGAATATAATAATAGAACATTAAATGAATGATATTAAAATAATGCCTTAACCTAACTTACGACTAACATTTTTGTTTCAACATAATCACAATAGATGCGGCGGGCGCGGCGGCTTACTATATTTCCATAGTAATAGGGTCTATAATAGCGAGATTCTAATATTTTAAGACATTCACTGGTGGGGTTAGTATCTACGCTTATAATATAATGTAGAATTTATTGGGTCGTGTACACACTGGGTACGCTAAAGATATTACATAACTTTTCAATTGAAAATGTGTCTGACCATTGTGTACAAGATTCAATGTTAGCTTACAATAATGGTGTGAATTCTTACAATAAACATAATTAGACACGCAATATTCACAATAAAAGTGGTATATACTTATAATGTGTTTTAAAAGATAAATCTAATCTGTTCGGTTGTAACAAAGACTCAGTTGGAACATGTTTCACATTGAGGTAAAAGTTTTGAACTTTGATATTTTGTGGAAGTACTGCCTTTTGACATTTATTTGGAAGCAAAAGATATTTTTTATTTTATTTTAGGGTTTCTACTGCCCGATAATTTTTCATGGAATTTCATAAATTGGTCATTTTTCAACAGATTATAAACAGAACCAGACACAAATAGTTATAAATGATTTAAAAAAAACTGAAATAAACATGTAAAAACGTTTCAAGACATTGGAAATTATCGTATTGTCCGCAGCCCCCCTTATTGTTACATAAACCAGACTAGAATATTGTTTATAAAATGTACAAAATGTTCCGAACGATATTGCACTATGTATATTCTTATTTTTATAATCACTGGCCAATATTAACGTATGTTTTCGTACATACAGAAACAATAGTCATTGTGTTTGTCAATCTTGAATTGAAAGTACACGTGGACCCGCAGTGGTAACCCGTGAAATTCAAATTTTCTCTATTTTAGATTATTTTGTTCCGTAAAAACTTCCATAACAGATTTGTTCATAAGGAACAAATTAGAGAGATGTATTAATGATTCTAATGATTATAATTCTGTAAATACTATTTTTTATGATCGCGAATCATATTTTGATGAAGATACTACCTGACACTGACCTGTAAATTGCAAAAAACCTAAGAAAATTTGAATTTCGCGGACTACCACTGCGGATCCACTTTAATGCTGAAGGGATTTATATGAATTTTTATCGTCATTGATAATGCAAAACAAATTCCGACAACACAATCAGCTAAAAGGTGAAATCTCCCAGATACATTATAGCTGTGTAATTATCCTGCCAGGATTGCGGGTTAGTCCGAAAGGGATACCGGGACCTTGGCAGCAGGCAACTGAAGGAACACGGGTGGGTTTTAGTCAGTAAGAGTCTGACACGCCCTTCCGCTCCGCCCAGAGCGGGAGAAGTCATTGATTCTCCACTCTCAAAAAAAAAAAAGCTGTGTAATTATGTGTCAAGAACACACGAATGGCTTGCACTTGGTATAAAAGTTTTTATTTTTATTTTACATACAGCTTATATCAGTAATGCTTGGATATTCGAGGGTATGGTACCTTCAGACCATCAAACTGAACAACTTTGGGACCAACCATCGTAATATTGCAAAAAAAATAATCACACATCAACAACTTTAATACCCACTCGACCCAGATGTATGGGACACTAGCTTCCGCACGCGGCTTTGCCCGCGCGGTATGTTGATAAAAAGTAGTCCTTCCCCGGGATGCCATCTATCTCCTTGCCAAATTTTATCGAAATCCGTTCAGTGGTTTAGGCGTGGAAAGGTAACATACAGACAGAGTTACTTTAGAATTTATAATATTAGAGTGGATTTGTACTTCGAGTAGGTACGAGTATTAAAGTTGTTCAGTTTGATAATGTCTGTACCACACCTGCCTGATACATGCTGTATATACACTAAAATCCGCCTAAAAAGCTGCTTTTTCTAACGTGTGTACATAATTTCTTGTAGTATCATTAACGATATAAAATCCAGGTTACATTATTTGTATAAAACATTTACACATTGGCCCATCTTTCATAGATTATCCGATGGCCGACCGCGCCCAAGTCTGCGAGGCTTCTTCAAATAATTAATTATAACAATAAAGTTAAATAAATATGGCGGTTGCTTGTCACAATACCTGATACATTGATCGTACTAACATGATACAGGACAATTTGGTAAGCACCCCATCTCTTGTAGCGTTGCATGGTCCTTAGTAGAATAAAACCGTCATTTTTCAAAATGAAAATATTTTATTTCACATAAACCTACATGGGCACTTATGAAACGTCAGGCTAGTACCGTAAGAGGTATATAAACTGTCCAACATACCTACCTTTATGTGTGTACTTTAACACTTTTAATTACATAACATTATGCCTTGTTTCCTAGAAGGATTAGGCAGAGGTGTACCCATAGTAGGTACAGCCACATTTCGCCAATTATATTTAAATCCCATGCAATAGTGGGAGAGCCTATCGCCATCAACCGGGCACAAATCCAGACTCCAGCCTGGTACTGAGAAATTCTTAATGGAAAAACCCAATAACACTGCCCGACCTGGGAATCTAACCCTGGACCTCATGCTCAGCAATAGCGCTTGCGACCAATACACCAACGAGGCAGTCAATTTTGAATAACATATTCTATGTAATTTTGAAATCTTGATATATTTATAACAAGTTTCTTATACACACTGGTTTCTCTGATTAAACAAGTTCAATGACCATGCAACACTACATCGAGAAGAGAGAGCTGTCATTAATAACCTATACAATATAACAAAATAAATTCTTAATTTACATGAAACCTTAGTCAACAACTAGGAAGAAAATATTCGCTTGGAATGAAACTAACTAAGGTATGTTAGTGTGGGAAGACGGCCGACAATGCCGGTGAAGCTAGATTTCCTAGAAGAGCGGTGGCCGCTACATAACGGCCGCAGTGACGTCAAGAAAATCACGTCATCGGGGTCTCACTTTTCGGTGTCAAAAAACGCTCTCTGGGGAAACACACCAACTTATTTTCATAATTAATAGCGTTTCAGTGACGTCGTTTGACGGTAAATTGGGGACGCTATGCAGCGGCCACCACAGTCTTAGTAAACCATAGCTAAAGTACCCGACAGTAAATATGGCCCTTCGAGCTTTAGGGCGAATTTCACCATTGAAACTGAACGCGATGAGCACAACCGCGTTCAATCAATACTCCATACTAATAATGACAGTTCACGCGACATATCACTAAACATTTTTAGTAAGCAGACGTAATAAACAAGAATAGTCGACATCTACCGTGATTTCGTGGTATCCCTAGGGATTTCGTGAAATCCCTGGTTTCCTCATTTCCCTGTGACATATATAATTAAACTGACAGCTCTTTAACGCGGTTTAGATGTGCTGATCGCGTTCAGTTTCATCGGGGAATTTCGCCCTTAGAGGCTGCCACGCTTTACAGAGCCTAGTTTCCTGAAACGCGAAGTGCCATATTTATGGGCGGGTACTAACACAGTTAACTAACGGACCTTACATCATACTCGAACCAAGTGAAAAACGCGTGTCAAGTGTTAATTTAGGACAAGTTTACCTTGAAAACAAGGTATAAAGACTTGGATTATGAGGGGTTGAGACAAGTAATTTAATTAATTTACGTTGTCGAATTAAATTCTCAAACTAATTGTCTTGTAATTGTCTTTTGTCATGGCGATTGCAATTTTGAAAATAAATCCATAATAAATAGTATAAAATAAAGTCAATTTATGAGTGCTCAGTTCTTCTAAACTACACAATGTATTTTGGTGCGGTTTTCACCATAATTTAGAGAATTTGTTCCCGAAGGTATTTATGTATATAAAACATTCATATAAAACTTATTTAACAAATAAATCTCGTCATAAAAACCTTGTGAAGCGGTAACTGGTCGCTTGTAACCTGTGAGTGCTTTCACCTGACACGCGTCATTCACGAACTATTCTATAACAAACTATGCGCTGTGCCGCACAGGAGTTAACAAGTCTCTCGTACGGCGCAGACGCACCCAAATGTCGGTAGTCAGCTTTTAGTACAGTTACACTATACAATAAGTTAGTTTAATACTTACATACAAAGAATATCAGACATAATTTACTTATTTTTAAAGATTAGTAGTATAGTAGCGTGTACACATTACTTACTAATGACCCCTCCATCTAAGTGCAGGTGGTCTATATCCATACAGATATTAACTTATTTAAATATTTGACTACATTTACGTTAAAATAAATAAACGTTTTAAAACTTAAAGCTCACTACCGACGCCAGGCCAACGATCACAGACACACAAGTCGTTCGTAAAAAAATAAAATTATAACCAAACTACAACAAACTTCTCCTACGTTACAACTTTAACATTAGAGTGCAAAATTTATTCAAAACTTACAATTATCGACTTTATAATATTATATCATAATCTTGTGTAATCTTTAGTTTAGGAAGTGAATTTATTTCACTGGCAATACTTTTAAAACGCTACCAAATCGAATAGGATTCTTGTTTAAAAAAAAAACAAAGGTGCTTTTCACACGTACGGGCGGATTTTACCCGGTTTGACTATACATTCCTGCCGGCTAGCCAACAGCTCGAACGTGTGAAAACAGCCTAACTGTATAAAGAGCATAAATTACAGCTTAGTCATAATCATCAACAGTTACAGTACGACACAACTTAGATGTAGCATCGACAAAATTCGTAAAACCGATCACATCCGAACTGAGTGTGTCTTCAAAACCAATCTTTATTACTGACTAGCTTCCGCCCGCGGCTTCGCCCGCGTGGTGTGTCGATAAAAAGTAGCCTATGTCCTTCCCCGGGATGCCATCTATCTCCTTGCCAAATTTTATCGAAATCGGTTCAATGATTTAGGCGTGAAAAGGTAACATACAGACAGACAGAGTTACTTTCGAATTTATAATATTAGTATGGATTTAAGCGAAAATCATCTTTACGCAAACGCAATAACTTGTAAAGTCATATAACCAAATACATTCGTGAAATTGATGCGTAGATTTATCGATGCTACATTTAAGTTGTGTGGTACTGTACTTGTTTTTGAAAACAAGGGTCAAGCGGACAAATAAATGGCTACTGTGCTAGACCTAATATTTAGCACGGTTATATCCGTAACCGACGGCTGACAAACATTCTGCTAAACTGCGGTGATACTAACTGTGTGCTTCATATCACGTTTATATCGAAATTGAATGATCAATGGAAGTGTCGATCATGCAATTTTGACGGCGGTTGCGGGAAGACGGTGATTTATATTTATATTTTTCTGAAACTAGGATTTTTATAGGCGATTTTTTGGAATTTATCTGACCAAATATCGTAGTACGTGTAAATATATAGTGACGTCCTGTCCCATCCTGTAAGGCAGGATAAGAAACCACATGGCTGTAGTCCAGGAGAATATAAATATAAACATCTCAAAAGCTCAAATACCAACAGAGTTGTAAAGCAATATCAATAAAATAATTCGAATAACCAGACACTATAATATTTTATCTAATCATAATCTATTACAACTCTGAAATCAACAAAATTCGCAAGCGACCAGGATACCAATTGCAGGGTAAGTCAAGATGGCAGTTAATACGTACACACATAGTACAAAATCGCTTGACACTGACCTGCTATAAGAATGGCACCTGGGCCATTACTGAAATGAATGTGTTATCCCTACAGACGACAGGATTTGGTCCGACCGACCTTGCTACTGACCAAATCGCGTCTGATTTGGTCGGCACCATTTGTCGGCGTGGTCCTCTCACATGTAGGGTGTAAATGCGAGTTAACAGGGTGTTGTTATTCTTACTGCGTGTGTGTGGGGGTGTTCAGGCCATCAGTTCCCAGTACTGCATCACTCGCTCACCAGAGGGCGTTGTCATGCCTTGTGGCCGCACGAAGTTCATCTCTATTGTTTTGAACCTCTTCTTTAGTTCAGCGTCGAATGACTGTGGAGGAAATGTTTAAAATGAACCTAAGAAATAAAAGTAGTTTCGACAAACTTTTAAGCGAGATTTTTTGTTTTATTGCTTTCAGAATTGTATATTGAGGCAAAACGCGATGTCGCCAATCATTTGGCATCTTATGAGCCGACAAACATCCGACAAAACGTGGTAAAATATCTGCCTGCCTGCCTGCCACTTCACAACTACGTTGAGGTCGGCTCCCGGTCTAACTGGTTGCAATCGAATACAGCATCGTGTTCGTGACCAGGTTATATTGTAGTAATGCTATTGCTCAACGTTTCGTACTTCCAAAAGGAATTGTAATAGTTACCGCTGCCTGGTCGGGCGACGCGAGCGCGACGGGCGCGGCGCGCTCGGCGGCAGGCGCGAGCACCCGCGCGGCCGCGCTCGCGAGCGCCGGCGCGGCGTGGCGGCGCAGCGCCCACACCTCCCACAGCGACGAGCCGAGCGCGCGCGACTGGCGCGCGCACGTCTCCTCCATCACGTACGGGTCGTTCGACACTGGACGTGCACATTATGGTAAACTTTATGATTATGATTCACGTCATGTCTTTTATGTCACTGATATAAGGTTTAAATTACAACGATCGATGGGGGGAGGAAATAGAACATCATCATATTATGTATCACATTTTGACAAAAAGTGTGGTCTGTTATTGGCCCTACAGTGCTGGTACTCACTGATGTGCGGCGTGTCCTCGAGGCAGATCATGCGCTTGAGCGCCGGGTGGCGCAGCAGCAGGTTGGCGACCAGCTGCAGCAGCCCCACGGCGTCGTCGGGCGACGCCACCAGCGACAGGCGCGACAGGCGCTTCGCGAATGCGGCGACTAGGCCTTCGGGCAAGTGACTGCGAAAGAAAAGATATCATCATTATTACTGACTGAAGTGGGAAGACCTTCCATTCCTGGAAATCCCAGGCATAAAAAGACATATTCTAAAGAATAATCGAAATAACCAGTAAAACCCTTACTCTTTGCTTATATTCCATATTTAAAATGGAGTCTAGCTTTCCAATTGATTTTATGTCCACAGATACAAATGACAACTTTATGGCCTGGCCAACCTTATGGCCAGAACTATTGATAAAGTCATGAAAATGTTCGAAGTTGTAACACAAACTGAACTTTATATGTGGGCATTACAGTTATTTTTCCAAAAATACATATTTGTTTACATTTTTGGAAGCAAAATCACAAACGCAAGATACATAAATACAATTTCAATAAAACCCTCTAACTTTTCAACAATATTTTGCCATTGACACGCTACGGCTGAAAAACAAAAAACAATCGATTTCTTTTTTAGGGAATATGCATGTGATTCAAATATGGGTCAAATATTTTTTTCTATAAACTATGTTACTTCAGAATTATACCTCCATCAATATTTTTGAATAAAATTTCTTTTTGAGCGAGAAATTAATTTTTAAAAAGTCCCAAAAAACTGTGGGTAATTCAAATACTTGAAAAGGCTAAGAGCGGATGTGACGTAACAATCCGGAATAACAATCAAAATGTCAATGTCAAGTCAATCAACAAGTGTCAAGTCAATGTCAAACGCTCATAGAAAAAGGAGTTTTTGACGTTGACTTGACAGTTGCTTGTCTGTTTTCACGAACTGTGACGTCACCACACCAAGCGCGCCAAATGGAGGGCGTTTAAATAGCCTGGATCGATTGGATATTTTTAAACATTTTTTTAACTACTTTAAATTGCTTTTTTGCCGTCGAATTTTTTTTAACTATTATTTGACGATGTAAACTATCGAATAAAAATATTAAAAAAATACATGCATATTCCCTATTGTTTATAAAGTGCAGCCAACATGATAATATTAATGATGGAGTTAAAGCGGTCGTATATGTCCAGGTATCCACTGGGCCATCAAGTTTTACTCACGTAGAGCTAAGGAATATATCAGCGAGATGCATGAGCCGCCGCTTGTAGCGCGTGGCGAACATTTCGGGCTCGAACATGGCGTAGAGGCGGTCGTACATGTCCGGGTAGTCGATGTTGTGGCGCCGCACTAGTTCCAGGACGCCTTGGAGCGCTAGCATGCTGATTGGACCACCTGCGGGGTAGAGATTATACGGTAATTAAAATATGCGCGAGAGTGTCAACACAAACGTTTTAGCAGATAAATCGTTGATTGTATGGTAAGTAAAGTTTGTCAACAAGATCATTTTCGCAGAGGAATCTTGCGAAGGGCTACAGTACAGCAGATTACGGGGTCAATGGCCGCTGGTAGTATAGTTTAACTTGAAATTAAGAGTTTAGAAATATTTTTTATTCTTTAGCAATATTTTAGTTATCATACCCATCATAATTATTTTCAACCTTGGTATTTCTATAGTTAGCGGTTTCAGGGCGTGCAGGTACCAAAAATTCGGTCATAATCAAAATCCAAAATGGAGGCCGCGAAAATTTGCGGTTGCTAGTTACTTAGTAGTACACTCACCAGCATCCAGACTGTCGCAGAGCATATCAGTGGCGAGGTGCGGGCGGCTGAGCAGAGGCATGAGCCTCTCCACCAGCAGCAGGAGCGCGCGGCGGTGCGTGCGCGAGTCCTCGCACAGCGGCCACTGGCACGCGAAGCCCCAGCAGCGGTTGGCGTAGCGGCGACATACGCCCGGGTTGTAGGGGAATGGGGCCTTGTCTTGAAAAAGGAAAAGAAATGTTAATATCAAGTAAACAAAGTTCATTTTCGTGAGCATAGAACACAAAAGATCCATGATCTAAACATTCTGAACATCAAACTAAGTAACTTTGTGCCAATTAATTGCTGGGATACAACTTTTACTTTGGTATGAAAAACTTAGTACAAACACAAACAGTGTGCACCTTACGGTACAGGCATCGTGGGAGTATTAAAGTTAAGTTATAACATTTAAAACTTGGTTTCATAAAAGTTGGAACTTTGACTTTCAATATCTCCCTAACCAGAAGATTTCCAGGCATGGTCCAGTACAAAAAATAATCTTAATAACGGGAGAAACAAGTGACAAATCACTCATAACGAAATATCAGGCAAGTTTAACATCTCCAACTAAAATTGTGGTTTTATTGTACCAAGAATATTGTAAGTTCGCTCACCTTCTGTCCCACACAGCAGTTTCTCCTCCTTTTCCTCATTGTCTCTCTCTTTGCCTTTGCCCTTGGTCTCTGTGGCTATCTCACAGACCAGCAGTTTGTCCAGCAGCTCCAAGTAGTTCTGCATGTAGATTGATGTTGGTGACCTGAAAATTATGTACAGTTACTCAAATTGATTTCCAAAGTAAAGTAGCGAAGGCTGCATTTTGGGGGCAATCTTTTGTAACTTTAAGACAAGCAAAAGGTGCTGAATCAGCCTAATTTCGATCGAATATTTGAGACTTTTGGGACATAACAGCAATTAAAGCTGAGATATTTTTCTGAGGTTAGTTTAAAAATTGATAGAATAACCAAAGTTTATTCAATTGACGAAATTACTTTCTATCAGAGGATGCATTTATCAGTTTCTATTTTTCCGTAAAGTCTCTTACTTGCGATAAGCGAGTGTGGAAAGCACTTTGAGTCCATACTGCTGCACATCCCTGTACTCTGTGAACTCCTGGAAGCGAGCTATCGGCGCCGACATCGACATCTCAGGGTCCAACAGAACACTGAAGATGTTCTGGAACAAAATGTCTAATTAAAATAATGTCAACATTTTTCATTTGACACTTGAGATGGGTATTCCAGTTTCTTGGATTGCACTTTTTACACAATTATTTGTAGGAAAATTTATCTGCCATCATTTTGCATAAGGGCATGAGTCAAGATGTTTTTAACAGCTTTGATTTAGTGAGCCAATAGTCAGTTTATACATATTTAGTGGGTTAAAAAAAACAGCAGCTAAAGCAAAACAATTCATTTTTGTTTATAGGAACCAAGCATAGATCAACTTGTCAGAAAAATCTTTACAATCATACATTCACTTCTTTAGAAGACAATATTGAAAAGACAAGAGTTCATACTCTAACATAGATAAATACCTTTAGTCTGAGTGAAGGGAAGTAATATCCCGAAGAGCCTTCCAAGGGATGTTTGCCCTCAGCCTGCATCAGCTTGCAGGCAGTGACCAGTGCCTGCAGTCGGGAGCTGGTGCGACCGCGGCGGATGCACTCTAGGGCTCGGGTCTGTGCCGCCTCGAAGCACTCGCGCAGCCATCGCGTGTACTCCGCCTCTGGTGTTTGGTCTGTGGAGGTTGGATATCAATGAAGTTATGGAAGGTGGGTTGTCTATGGTTATTTCGACATTTGAAACTTTATAAAAGTTTCATAAATTAATAATATAGATTATCTGCGTTTAAATGAATTTTATGATAATTTTTGTGTGTAATTTTAGAACCTATGCCAAAAAACCATTTGAATGCCAACTAAAGTGAACAGGAAACTACAACAACTTTAACTACAGATTAGTTTAGCTATAGCATATAACATATTATTATGAAACTTTATAGTTATCAAAATTATTTGGAACTGAGCAAGTCACTGATAGTACATACATATCAATGTATCATGTTTGTGTAGCGTCCTTGGCAAAAAAAATTGCATGTCAATCCTGAATAATTTCACTATCCTTGTACAGATCACTTTCAAATGCTATTGGTATTCTATTTATAGCAATGATGTGTTGTCTGAAAGCTGGTTTTTAATTGAGTTGCTGTCTCAAATGTGCTTATCACTGCTATAAGGAAAAGTTTGAAAAAAAAAGGTGTAGATGTTTTATTTTTTTGAGGAAGGTTATTTTCAGAGTTTAATTTGCCAAGAAGAATTTTTTCTTGGGGTTTTAGCTTGGAAAATTATCAGGAGACTTTAAACTGGGACATGTTAATGTTGGGAATATGAAATCTAATAAAATAATGTAAACAATGATACAAATCCAACATGGATTTGATTCCAACATAGTTATTTTGTCAAATTTATTTTTTAGTAGCCTAAAAATGGAATATTGTGACTTATTTTACTTTTTCATTGGGGTAATATGTACACACACACACATGTTATTGATGTACCTACTTTTATCATATGTAGTGATAATGCTGTCATTTAAGTAGGAAGTAACTGAGCAGTCTCCAAGTAAACAAAGATATAAACATTTAGTATCCAACCTATAATGAAACATGTGAGTAGGTACAAAAGTACTACATGTTCATGACCTTGAGACAGTGACCAATAGCACTGAACAATGCTGGCAGCCACAACTCACAGCCAAAGGCCAACATTGTTCAAACTTTGACTTTATATAAAACTTATTTATATAAAACCACTGTACATAATACAGTTCGTAACAAGAGCAATTACACAAGAGTGCGGCTCTGCGGTCGAATCAACCATTTATATAAGCAAATAACGTCACATGTCGCAAAATGTGACCAAACAGGACACCTCCCACACGACATCCTTACTTCGCACTAGCCCTTCAAATACTTGACAAGAAACGTAGGAAATACTCTATTACAGTGCCTGGATACAAGCAAAATCAATAATATTCCAACAAAAATAATCTATAACATGGTACACCACTTTGACACTTACCTGCTGGTTTTAGGGGGACGATTCCTTCTACCAAATCGCCTCGTCGCAACAGTTCAGTAAATATCACTTCCACAGTAAGCAGTAAAGGCGTATAATTGTCCGTCTCAGCCTAAAATATAATAAATAACCACCAATAAAAAATGTAACCTATGACGCAGTTTTAATAACGCAATTTGTACCGCCCTATCGGGCTTATCCTTACCTCGAACATCTGTAGTATATCGGCAAGATTATTAGCATGTTTCCTAGAATTCAAAAACTCATTTGCTTTATTACGTAGCTGCGCCGAAATCATTTTTGATAAATTTGGTTGCACAGCAGCCATTTTTGTATTGAAAAGAATTTGTCAGACAGAAGAACGGAAAGGCAACATCAGAATTTGAAAAAAAAAGCAAAATCTTGCGATTGCGATGCGTTCCTAAATAATTTAATTGACAAGATAGAGTTGATTAGAGGAATGTATTGAATTTGATTTAGAATGTGGATGGCAATTATAGTAGTGAAAGACCACTAATATAGAAGTATGGTAGGAGAAGAAAACATGGTGCGCCGACTCCAAATAAATTGGGTTATGGGCAAGAATGATGATGATGAAGAGTCAGAGTTGAGTTGATTTCGTTCTGTCGTAGTATTATAATATCTGTGACTGTGATTCTGTTGATTTTCTTTCTGCTCTATGGTCATAAACAATTTCATAAGTTTAAGGTTATGTGTCAAATGTGCTGACAAGTTAGCGGCGGCATTTGTTTTGAAAAATATTTTTCTTGAATTTACTAATCATATTTCCTGTAAAGGTTGATAATGGACGGTGATTTATACGATGAGTTTGGTAACTACATCGGGCCGGACCTTGAATCCGACTCGGACGATGAACAAAGTGTGTACGCCGATAACAGAGACGCGGATGAAGATGCTATGGAAGAGGATGAAGACGGGGATGCGGAGCCCGAGGTGGCGCCCATGTCCGTCGTGCTGCACGAAGATAAACGGTACGTAAACATATTAACAGCCAGGAGACGAAAAAATGGTATGTAATGGTGGCTATGGTTGTTTACAAACTCGAAGAGGTTATTGATTGTTTTTCAGCAGAAACTGCATAGAAAGTTCATATTTTTCATTAAAGTTATGTAGGACTAAATGTTCCTAAGCTGCACCAAAGAGTAAAATACCATATAACAACAAAAGGCACACTTTATACATCCAATAATTTGCAAAAAATCTTAAATTTTTACCTCATCTTCTATATCCGGTTTCTCACTAACATCTTCTTTTACAGATACTATCCTCAGGCAGTAGAAGTGTATGGGCCAGATGTGGAAACCGTGGTCCAAGAAGAAGACACGCAAGCCTTAGATAAACCCCTAGTGGAGCCGATCAAGCATAAGAAGTTCCAGGTTCAAGAACAGCACTTGCCGGAGACTAAGTATGACATGGAGTACATGGCTGATATGCTGGACAATACCAACCTCATGAGAAATGTTACACTAATGGGACACTTACATAATGGTAGGTTTTTCTGCAAAATATTAATATGAAGACAACTCCAAAGGCAGAGAACAAATAAATAAAGTATAGTATAACTTAATTGAAAAAAATTAGTGTAATTTATATAACATAACATAACACCATGCTTGTATTCCCCGAAGGGCTAGAGAGAGGTGTACAACCAGTGCGCATTAACATGACACCTGGCTCAAAGACGTTTTTGTACCTCCTCCCGCTTCCCGCGCGGGTGTAGCAGGGGGAGTATTGAGTTCTGAGCCAGGTGCCATGTTAATGCACACGGGTTGTACCCATTTATTTATTATTTACTAGTATCTCATTGGCCTCTAATCTCAATCCTTTTTTTTATGTTGGGCTTTTACTGACTAAAACCCACCTGTGTTCCTTCAGTTGCCTGTTCTCAAGGGCTCCAGTATTCCTTTCGGACTTTCCCGCAGCCCTGGTATCTATTCTCTACACTTGGCTTCTGTACATCATAAGACATTTTATAAGTAGGAAAATGCAAGAGCAGGAACCATTAAACCTCTTATTTTTCTGCTATATTTAAAGGTAAAAATTGGCTAGAGTACCAATTTCTTATGTTTTCTTTTCAGGCAAAACCTCTTTCGTGGACTGTCTGGTCAGACAAACCCACCCAAGCACGATAAACACAGACACCACAATACCAATGCGGTACACGGACACTCTTTTTGTGGAGCAAGAACGTGGTGTCTCCATCAAGTCCATGCCAGTCACGCTACTGTTGAAGAATATCAAGGGGAAGTCACATCTCCTGAACATTATGGATACACCAGGACATGTTAACTTTAGTGATGAAGTTACTGCGGCATTGAGGATTTCTGATGGTAAGTTGAGAGTTGGTGTGGTTCTTGAACAACTTCGTTAGCATTTTGTTAGTTTCATAAAGCTTTTAGCGTTCTATTCAGTTTTTTTACTTCACATTTGCAAACAGTAATGCATATTATTCCAAGCAAAAAATAACGAGTCCATTATGATATTTCACTATATAATTTTGATATTGCATTGCAGTTTTGTACTGCTAATGAATCAATCACAAAAGTTACCAAAAAATAATACATAATTATTTTTCCCCATGAAAACACACAGAAGTGCAATTAATTGATACCAAATTACAAGAATATTCAGAAAATACCTATAATGTGTAATACCTACTAAAACATCGCATTAAAAACATTTTTCGTCAAACACAGGTGCAGTCCTCTTCGTGGACGCCGCAGAAGGCATAATGCTGAACACAGAGCGCTTACTCCGTCATGCAGTCCAAGAACGCGTTCCCCTGACCCTCTGCATCAACAAGATCGACCGCCTGATCCTGGAACTGAAGCTGCCTCCTGCAGACGCCTACTACAAGTTAAGGCACATCATTGATGAGCTGAATTCTATGTGCGAGACCCACCAGCCTCAGGATAATCCAGATGAGCCTGCTACTGTGTTCTCACCTTTGTTGGGTATGTTGTTACTGAATTTGAACTATTCTTAGTTGGTCAATTAAGTATCAGAAATGTGTCTAAGTTAGAAAAAACGCCAGGGTTGCGTAAATGAATATGCATGGTGGGCGGAAATTATTCTACGGGAACCTACTTCCGAAATAAAAAGTATCCTATGTGCTAACCCGGGTTGGGATCTACCTGTGTGCCTTCAATAAAATCCGTTCAGCCACTACGGCGTAAAAAGGTAACAGACAGAGGTACTTCTACATTTATAATATTACTAGCTGTTGCATTACGTGTGTGTATTACGTGCCCGCGACTTCGTCTGCGATCCGGGATAAAACGTAGCCTATGTCCATCTCCAGGTCATGGTCATGTGCCAAATTTCATCCAAATCCGTTCAGCCGTTTTAGCGGGAAAGCGTAACAAACAAACAAACTGTTGTTTGTTTTTTATTGTTATGGTGATATGATTATTATGTATTCTGTCAATAATCTCTAGTTTAGTTTCTGTTGATAAAAACTAAACTGAAATATAGACAAAAACAATATAATATGTGAAATCTATCTGTCTGGGCCATTTATTCTGGTTGAGTTTTTGTAGAGACCTTGTTATGTAATTCTTATTTTTTTTGATATAGTTGTAGTTTCATAAATTAAAAATGATGAGATTGATTGATTACTGTCGTTTTATGGATCATCAAACATTCATCCTCCCTCAGGCAACGTCTGCTTCGCCTCGTCCCTCTACGACGTATGTTTCTCGGTGGAATCCTTCGCCGCCATGTACGCAGCAGCACACCCCGCCTCAGGGCTCCGCGGGGCAGACATGTCGGCGTGGCTGTGGGGCGATGTGTACTTTAACGCCAAGACCAGACGGTTCACCAAGAAGCAGCCTCATGCTTCTGCACAGAGGAGTTTTGTTGAGTTCATTTTGGAGCCGCTGTATAAGATTTTTGCTCAGGTAAGGTTCTGAATAGCTGTTATTTAGTACTGCACCCTAATTGCGTAATACACTGTGGCGGCATCTACATCACCACATGCGAACTACGCATCAAATTCCTGACGTCATACAAAATCCTGCATCGCGCAATTAGAGTTTACCGCGCAAACAACATATATACAAGATTCCAACATCAATCGTTGGGCAGTTGCCTGCTAGACAGCCCGACACCCAGCATTTCTATAGAGGATGAATGAACCTTACACCCTGTTCCTCATACCCCTAAAACATGATCAATCAGAATTGCAATCGGTTCGAAACAAATGTCTAATCCATTGCTTTATAAGTTCGAAAAAAAAAACTGCTCTACAACGTAAATAACGCAATGAATGTTGTTGAACTGTCAAAATAAAACCATAATATATAATAAATACATAAAAAATTCCGAAAATAAGGTACGCTGATGCACGACATTTACTCATACCATGGACCGCCATGAGAACGAATGAATCCATACTGGAGGAACTCAACATCACCAAGCGGCTATCTACTGTATGTCAGGAGCGTGCCCTTAGCTTTTTCGGACATATTATGCGTTCACCTAAGCATTGTCTGGAAAGGCTTTTGATACTGGGCCGGGTGGAAGGAAAACGCGCTCAAGGCAGAGCACCAGCAAGATGGTCAGACGCGATCAAAAAGGTTGCTGGAGGCAGCATCTATCAAGCGGTCCATACTGCAGAAGACCGCATAGCTTGGAGACGCGTCATATGTGGTCGCGATCCTCAGCATTGAGGGAACGACGAAGAAGAACGACATTTACTCACGAACAAATGAAAAAAAAAATACAATTAATATTATTTAATGTTATGCAGGTTGTAGGCGATGTCGACGACACACTGCCAGCAGTTCTGTCGGAGCTCGGCATTAAGCTGACGAAGCAGGAAGCCAAGCTGAACGTGCGACCCCTGCTTAGACTCGTCTGCAGCCGGTTCTTTGGAGATTTCTGGTAAGCTTACATGTTCTAGTGATATTTTTTATTCTTTATCTAAATAAAAATGAAAGTTAAAAAACTAAAACCCAACTACGGCAAAAAAGTCAACTAAAAAGGTATAAACAAGACGTCACAGACAGACAAATTAAAAATCCGGAGTCACACGTGTTATAAATCAAACAGATTACGTGTGACTCCAGATTTTGTCTGGACTTTAAAAGAGACTGTGATCACTGTGTTTCTGTCGCTTTTTCTTCTCAGGCTCCCCTGAGAAGAAATAGCGACAGAAACACAGGGAAAAAAACATAGAAAAATATAGAAAATGTGGACTCATCTAGCTTATTTAATTCAAGTTTTAAAATGATTCTGATAACCTATTTTCAGTATAAACAATTTCATTTCACTATAGCAAAATATGAAACAATCAATATGCCTAGCCTTTTCCCAACTATATTGGGGTCGGCTTCCAGTCTAACCGGATGTAGCTGAATACCAGTATTTTACATGGAGCGATTGCCTATCTCACCTCCACAACCCAGTAACTGGGTAATACGATACCCCTTGGTAAGACTGGTTGTCAGACTTTCAGGCTTCTGACGACCCGTAACGACTGTCAAAGATCCACGAACGATGGCCGGGACCAACGGCATCACGTGCTTTCCGAGGCACGGAAGAATCTCGGTATGTAAAGATGGTCACCCATCCACGGACCAACCTCGGCAAGCGTAGCTTAACCTGATGGATTGACCCGTGCGGCTGTTATTACTTAGCCACGAGCTTCTCTACCTCTACCTCTATAATAAAAACTATTTTTATATTACAGTGGTTTCGTAGAGATGCTAGTCCGTCACGTGCCGTCACCACTAGACGCGGCGCCGCGCAAGGTGGCTCACACTTACCGCGGCGCTGCGGGCCCTCTGCACGAAGATATGCTCGCCTGCGACCAGTCCGGTCGCCTGGTCGCGCATACTACCAAGATGTACCCGACAGATGACTGCACATTCTTCCTGGTGAGTGGAGAAATGCCCTAACTTTTTTCAGAAAGTAACTATTATGAATACCATTCAGGGGCCGAGTCTACTAATTTCCAAACTTTAAAATGGTCTCTCCATGTGAGTTTTAACTAGGCACAAATCCAGAGTCTGTGCTAGGACTATAGTATGACCTCACATCTGTTCCGCGCCTGAGGCATATGCGCGGCTCACGGGGCGCAGTGCATGCCGCTCATTCGTCAACGCTGCCGCCCCTCGCCGCGCATTCCTAAGGCACGGCACAGCAGTCCCGGTCAGACTATTCTGAAAATTCCCAATGGATAAACACAAAAAAGTTGCTGAAAAAATGTCGTGAAACTTGATTGTCATAAATACGAGCTTAATACATCCAAAAATGTAGATATCTAAAGTCCGGTCGCGAAGCAGAAAGAATTTCGTAAAATGACCCCTCATTACTTATCTCTATCACTCGCGCTCAAATGTATTGCCGTCGCGCTCGCGATAAGGGCGGGCGATGTGTGAGCGCGCGCTCACACATCGCCCGCCCTTATCCGATAAGTAATGAGGGGCCATTTTACGAAATTCTTTCTGCTTCGCGACCGGACTTTAACAGTAAATTAGTACCAATATTGGTGCCAAAGCGAATGTAATAAAATTGGGTTCTGTTTGTCAAACTGCATTTGTCTGGCATTATGAAATGAGCCTTTTTGGCGCAGCCGTGAAAACGTTATTTTCACTTTTTTATTATGTTATTTGTATGTTTGTTTCACGAACTGTGTCCAGATAAACGTAATTCTTTTTTTTTTTAATGTACTGGCCATCAATATTGTTTAGTATAACTAATCTGTTGTGTTCCAGGTGTTAGCCCGCATAATGTCAGGCACGCTATACGCCGGTCAGACGGTGCGAGTGTTGGGAGAGAACTACAGCACACAGGATGAGGAGGACTCAAGGATCATGAACGTGGGCCGCCTCTGGATATACGAGGCGCGGTATAAGGTGAGCTATGTGTGTTCCGTATATGGTTGGGGATCAGTGTTCTTATCTCTCATTGTGGATGGAAAAAGTTAAAAGTCTTAGCCCACACTCTGTTCCCATCGATCATCGATCATTTTTAATTATTTTTACCTATTGTGGTACAGTAATCTTATTCTAGGTGCATCGTCTTCACATATAATTACCCATATAATTTGATGTATACATTTTTAAAAGAGTAACGGTGGAATTTCTTGCCCATTCTTAATACGAAAACTACCTTTTGGAAGGAGCGACTAGAATCAGTTCTATTTCTTTGTTTTTGACGTTCAAAAGTCCCTTTTACATAGCTAATTGAAATAAATTATTTTACTTTGACATAGTTTGGGATTTCGTCATTTAAAGAGATGGAGAATAAATTGATCTGCCAGTGTCGAAGAAATGGCTCATTTTATTTTAGTGTTATGATGACATCTTGCAAACAACAAGCAATCACTAAAGAAGTAAAAAGCCGTCTAGTCTTCATCTCTCGCTGTGGCACGAAATATGTATAATGTATAAGAAAATAGTTCAGTCTGTTGGAAAAGTAGAAGCAGGCTAACAGCAGGCTTTTTTTTCACTACGATTGTACTCTTCGCATGAATCTCACCTGATGGTAAGTGATGATCAGGCCGAAGGTGGAAGCGAGTTTCACCCGGAATCCTCAACGACAGAGGAACTGGTTTACCTCTAACCGCCGAAACACAACAATGCTGTTATAGCGACACACTTAGATTTTTTACTAATTTCGTAACCGAAAAAATACCTTGTTTAAAAGACCCATATCTCTTTATCTAGGTGGAATTAAACCGCGTACCAGCCGGCTGCTGGGCTCTCATCGAGGGCATCGACCAGCCGATCGTGAAGACCTGCACCGTGGTGGCAGCTGACGAAGACGCCGAACTACACACCTTCACTCCGCTCCGGTTCAACACGCAGGCTGTCGTGAAGATTGCTGTGGAACCTGTTAATCCTTCGGAGCTGCCCAAGATGTTGGATGGGCTGAGAAAGGTGGGTGATAAGAAGGATTTAGGTTAGCAAATCTACTGTTAAAGCTCATGTTATTATGATTGGATTCTTTCAAAATTAATCACTTTTTTACATATTATGAGACTAGCTTCGCCCTGCGGTTTCACCCGCGTAAGTCTCGATCCCGTGGGAATATCGGGATAAAAAGTATCTTATGGCCATGGTCTACCTCTATGCCAAATTTCATCCAAATCCGTTCAGCCGTTTTAGCGTGAAAGCGTAACAAACAAACTCACTTTCGCATTTGAAATATTAGTTATGATTTTGCAATTAGGCTGCAGATTTTCGCCCAGTTTTGTTAAAAAGGAGAAAAATACAAGAAAATTTGATCACAGGTGAACAAATCGTATCCCCTGCTATCCACGCGCGTAGAAGAATCAGGCGAGCACGTGATCCTGGGCACCGGCGAGCTGTACCTCGACTGCGTTATGCATGACTTGAGGAATATGTACTCCGAGATTGACATCAAAGGTAATAAAATCAATCAATGCTTTTATAATTTTTAATAAAAAAAATTAAAAACTGATGTGTAATAATGTATATTTAATGAATAAAGGCTGTAAGGCTGTAAGGGTAAACACTCTTGTCATTCAAACCATGGGTAGTTGACCTAAATATAAAAATAAATGACCGAACACAACAAAATAAAAAACGTCATTTTCATTAAAAGATTTTAAAAAGTTTCTATCCGACACCGTGCTGTCTAGCGAAACAGCTGACTGACTGAGGGTGGGGTCGCGCTCGCGGCCGGTCAGGTCACATCCCGCACCCCCCGCCCGTGTTGAGACGCAAGTTCATTGCCCTAGCGCATAGGGCAACGAACTTGCGTCTCTTGTGGTAAAATGTTGCTATAAAAAAAAGAAAAAAAAAGTTGTAATTTTCCATTGATTTTACGTTCTATAAATGAAACCAAACCACTGGTTGCAAGGATAACGGTGTTTACCCTAACACCCTGTATACTATAAAATACAAAATACGTTACAAAATTAAAGTACGATTTCAATCGCGTTTTTGTCAGTTTTAAACACTCCCTTCCTTGTTATAACTTTGATCAATTCCGGTACTGCTAAACCCAGTTCACGATATTGCAAAAACATTTAGACGGTTCTAAGCGTAAGTTTTAACTACAAAATTAAGATTAACACATTCCACACATCTCTCTTCGGTGTCAACGATAGTCACACTGCTTTCGCCTATGACTCGTTATCAAAACACATACTAAAATAAGATATCCTCTACTTTAAACAGTGGCCGACCCCGTGGTCTCCTTCTGCGAGACAGTAGTCGAGACCTCATCCCTCAAATGCTTCGCCGAGACGCCCAACAAACGGAACAAGCTGACCATGATAGCTGAGCCGTTGGAGCGAGGCCTGGCAGAGGACATAGAGGCAGGCGCCGTGTGCGTCACCTGGGACAGGAAGAGGCTGGGCGAGTTCTTCCAGACCAAGTGAGTTTATGTAGAAACCGGCATGTCCTAGAACCAAGAATTCGGTGGCGTATGACATCCACCAAACCGCAAGGTGTTACAACACTGTGACAGATCGCAAATAGGAGGCCTGTGTCCCAGTAGTGGGAATATTAATATGCCGATTATTTTTATGCTACGCCCTAGGGAAGGCCTCCCACATGTTGGACGGATGACCTTGTGGAGGCCGCAGGACTCCGCTGAATGCGGACAACAATACAGAACCGGTTGAGGGGGCGGTGCTTGATGGAGGCCTATGTCCAGCAGTGGACGTCTTTCGTGTGAAATGATGATAATGACGCGCTATTTATTTATTTACTTTTATTTTCAGGCTATGGTAGTGACAGTTCCCGTAATTTTAATAAAAGAAATATATATCACCCCGCGGTTTCACCCGCGTAAGTCTCAATCCCGTGGGAATATCGGGATGAAAAGTATCCTATGTGTTAATCCAGGTTATAAACTATCTGTTTGCCAAATTTCATCCGACTCTATTCAGTAGTTTCTACGTGAAAGAGTAACAAACATCCATCCATCCATCCATCCATACTTACAAACTTTCGCGTTTATAATATTAGTTAGATTAGATGATGATATTAAGATTTCGATTCTTCTAGTAGCTCCACATATCAGATTTGTGTCTGTAAACACTTCCGAAATTATCTTAATTAACATTCGTTTTACAGATACGACTGGGATTTACTGGCGGCGCGTTCTATCTGGGCGTTTGGGCCCGACTCGACGGGGCCCAACATCCTGGTGGACGACACACTGCCCTCCGAGGTCGACAAACATCTACTAGCGTCTGTCAAAGATAGTATAGTGCAAGGTGAGACGAGGTTAACTTACCTACGGCTCGTGAATGATCTGTACAATCTCAGATTATCATCTATATTTATAAAAATGAATCCCTATTTCCCTTGGTCACGCCATCACGCGTGAACGGCTAGACCGATTTCGCTAATTCTTTTTCTGTTGTGTTTGTTATCGTCAGGAGAAGGTTCTTATGAAAGAAAAAAATTAGAAAATTGCGCGGAAAATTAGAAAAATTAAGACAGGACAACGTCTGTCGGGTCAGCTAGTAATATTATATTTTATTACCTACACGATCTTTTGAAAGAAACCTCTTGTTGTCTCGGCTATCAAGAAATCAATACCCATTGCTTGATGGATTATTCCACTTTGCCCAAGCTGGCTCACCAGTGGGACAAAGTGGAATGTTCACAATTCTGTCGTCCACTGAGCCACTAGACGGCCACGACTCCGGACAGTCGTGGGCCGTGTCCCGGTCTGCAGCTAGTTGGCCGTTGTGACTTGCGACCAAGTGCGTGATTCGTATCGATTTCTATAGATTACATGATCGCTGCGACCACTGGTGACCAATTTTATCAGTTTGAATTTCTGTCAAGTTGACTTATATTTTGTTGACCATTTTAGTCTATTGTTTCATTGTTAAGTGTTTGCAAATCTGAATTCACTGGAATTCGCCCTGAAGCCCCATAAAAAAACTTACCCTTATAAGGCGCAAGGTCACAAAGTTTCATTTATGTGCAATTTTTTATTTGACACGCGAACTTCATCTCCGTGATTTTAATCCAATTAGCGGTTAAAATGTCCAAATTTAATGTCGAATCAGCGTTCAACGATTTGATGAAGAAAGTGGCAGTGTTGACAGCAAAAATTGCGACTCAAACAGCAATGATTGAGTCGCAAAGCAAGAAAATTGAAGATCAGCAGAGGACGATCGGAAATTATTTTACTACGATCACGGAACAGACGAGGGTACTTGCAGATTTGTCCACTAAAATTGAGAAGATCGAAGTTCACGTTGTTGCAATGGATACTTCGAAGAGCGAGATGGAAAAACCAGTTGGGATACCACATACGCAGCGTGCGAGTGAGATAAAAGTTGGAAGTGTTGCTAAGGAACCGCACGAAAAGGTGACGGAACGTGCGCGCCGAGCGACCGAGCGAGCCAAGAATAAGGCTGCGTCCACATTGCAAAAAACCAGCGAGAATTTATCGGAAACCGCTGAGACAGTATCGGAGGATAACCTTGTTTCCGAGGAATGGAAAGTAGTAGCTAATAATAAAAAACGCACAAAAAAGGTTACTGCCATACAAAAAGGAGGAAACACTCAAATTGCTACGCTTCAAGCAATTCAGAGGAAGAAGTTTTTGCATGTTTGGTCACTACATCCAGACACAACAGAGAAGGCAATAGGTGACCATGTGGAGGGAATCTGTGGATCTGCAGATATTAAAGTTGAAAAAATTGTTCCGAAAAGTGCAAGAGACTATGCGTCATTTATGGTTGGAGTTCCGGAATCTCTTTTTGATAAACTAAATAACGTGGATAGTTGGCCATTAAATGCCCAATTCAGCCAATGGGTGTGGTTTCGAAACTCCCGCAAACCATCAAAAGGCAATCAAAGCCAGCAATAAGTGCATTCAAGTGTACTATCAGAATGTTCGAGGATTACGAACGAAAACAAATACGTTCCATAATAGAAGAAAGAAGAAAGAAAAATGCGTTTATTGGCATTGTCACACAAAAATACACCTTAAAACTAAAAAAAAACAGAAAACAGTCATTACAATGCCAAAAGGGCCTCAGCTCAGCATATTGTCAGATGGCAACACACAGTGTACCACCTGACGCTGATTTTCAGCTGCAACCCACGAGTGTCATACGCTAGAAACACAATATACTTAATAAATTAAAAAACTGATTGAAAAGAAAAAAAAGAAATACAATAAATAAAATATCTAATAATTGTGAAAATAAAAAATATAATATATAAAGTACAGTTCCTTTTTTTTTTTTTTTAAAGGCAACATTCCGTTTTGTCGGCATAATATATATAAAAACACACTCACAGGCATTCTGGAAACGTCGGGTTACACACACTGTTCTTAAAAGAAGATAAAATAAATTGTCTTATATGGCAGATATGTCGGCTCGGATATTTTCAGCATCCTTCTGATGGTTTAATAAAAATTCTTTTAATTTCAATTTGAAAGTAAAGCAACTTTTACTATATTTTATAGGAGGAGGGATATTATTCCAACATTTGGTAGCTGCGTAGCGAAAACTGCCTCTAAAAGCTGCTGACTTGTGCCGTGGAATGGAAAGCTGTTGAGAGCATTTTCTTCCCTCACCGATTCTGTGTCTTCTTGTCCACGATAGTCTATCATATAAATAAGAAGGGGACTGAGACTTAATAACACCAAAGAGTAGGCTCGCCAAGTGGAGTTTACGTCTAGCTTTCATTTTTAAAATATTGTGCTCATTGAAGAAAGGTGTAACATGCCCCCTAAAGGGAATTTTAAAACAGAAGCGTGCACAGGCGTTTTGCAGTCTTTGGATCATTTTTTCAGTTTTTGGCAGTAGTCGTTGGCCATACACCGTGTCTGCATAATTCAACTTTGATAAAACCAAAGACTCCACAAGCAAGATTCGCAATTCTTCACTAAGATAGGGACGGGCTTTGTATAAAATCTTGAGTCTATAATAGCAGTTACGGATAGATTCAGATACGTGTTTGTGAAAACGAAGTTCCGCGTCCATGATAAGCCCCAAATTACGCGCTTCGTAGACCCGCTCAATAGGCTCACCCATAACAGTCACACAACCGGTACAGGGTTTAATTTTACCTAACTGCCTTTCGGTTCCAAAAAGCATGTACTTGGTCTTGGTAGGGTTTAAGGAAAGCGTGTTGGTATTGGACCATTGCACTATGTTTTCTAGATCAGTATTGAGATCGTTTAATGCTTGTTCATAGTCCTCCGGCTTAAATGATATATACACCTGTGTATCATCGGCATAAATATGATATTTACATTTATTTATATTTTTAATTATATCGGCACAATACAAAATAAACAATACTGGCCCAAGAATCGAGCCCTGTGGAACGCCCCTTCCCACTGCGCGATGTCTAGAGACAACTGTTGATCCGTCCGCCCGCCGTATTTCAACGAATTGCGTACGATCGCCAAGATAGCTATCAAACCATTTAATTGTGTCCTCGTCAAATCCATAAAAAGCCATCTTTGACAATAATAGGGGAACGTTAATGCAGTCAAATGCACGTGAGAAATCAAGCAATACCAAAAGAGTGCACATACCATTATCTTGAGCCGACAAAATATTGTCTGTCACATCCAACAAAGCCGTGGCTGTACTGTGGCCCTTCCTAAACCCAGATTGAACATCTGGGAGGATCCTATTTGTCTCTAAGAATTCAACCAATTGCGCACATACTACTTTCTCTAAAACTTTAGAAAGTACCGGCAGTATACTGATAGGTCTAAGATCCTTCAGGTCCAATGCATTAAGAGTCTTTGGCAATGGGCGCACTTTAGCAATTTTCCATAACTCAGGGAAAGATGAGGATGTGACAGATGTATTTACTATGGCAGTTATAGTGTCCAATGTCACAGGGAGTGTCAGTAAAATCATATTTATGGTGAAGCCATCGCAACCTTCAGAGTTCGATTTAATAGTAGACAGTGTGTTCGCGATTTCCTTGCGTGTTGTGGGTCTCAAACTAAACGTAGCGCCATTATTTCGTGCGGATTCAAAATATGCAAGTAATGAATTACTAACCGTATCCGCACCCGGCACATTCAGAAAATGGTCACAAATTTTGTCAGGATCATTAAAGTGTAGAGATAACTCTTTATGTTTAGATGGGAGCAGGGTAGACTTTAGGTTTTTCCAAAGTGCACTGGAGTCATTAATTTGACTGTTTATTTTATGTTTAAAGTACGCAGATTTTTCGTAAAATAGGGAACTAGAAACAAGTGACTTTAATTCTTTATAATATATCTTTTTAGAATCAGATTTTCTGTTTTGTAAATAATCTGCATGCGCTTTGTTCCTCAAATGCATCATAAATCTAACATTGTCAGTAATCCACGGGTAGCAGTACTCCTTAATAACACAAGTTTTCAGAGGTGCATGGATATCAAATAGTGTAAGTAGGTTCGAGTTAAATTCACTGACCATTATGTTAACATCTTGCAGCTCGGTTAACGCGTTCCAGTTAAATAACTCGAGATCCTGGTCAAAACATTCCCTGGTAATGTCCTTCAGTGGTCGATAAATAATGGTTCGAGACGGAATTTTCGGGCGTTTAAAACTAAATTCGCCGGAGATCACCGCATGCGCACCTAGATCCGGTATTATATCGACTGATACAGAACGTGGTTTAACATTTGTACAGATGATGTCAATCAGAGTGCTACCATGCACTGTAAAGTGCGTGGGTGACTGTACCAACTGTGTAAGACCTAAGCAGCTCAAAAATGAGGCCAACTTTTCCGTCTTTGTATCCGTGTCACTAAGTATGTTTATATTAAAATCGCCCATCATTATCGTGTACTCACATTGCGTTAGGGAGTTTAATGAACCAGATACAGCGTCTAAGAAGAGGTCAACATCTTGCCAGGGCGGGCGGTAGGCGGTACCTATTGCTAGCTTAACTCCGCGAACACTAATTGTGACCCACATCTGCTCGACCGTGGTGTGCAATGGGCTAGCAGTGTACGAGTGACTCCGAACATTTATACCGTGCCTGATATAAAAACCAACGCCACCACCACGTCCCTTCTTAACAGATAATGGGCGCGGAATATGCCGTAGCCTATATCCAGGCACAGAGGGCGCGCGCCCTTCTTCGCCTGCTCGCAGCCACGTCTCATTAATGGCCATAATATCTACATCCAAACTCAGTAATGCTGCCACAAACTCGTCGTGTTTCGTGCCCAAAGAACCCGCGTTCCAAAAACCAACCTTAAGGTATGTAGTGGACATCATTGGATAGATAATTTACTACCGATAAATAAAGACATCACAGAATGTACTAAATAACAGAACTGACTGATTAATATAAGATGCATGTCAACAAGATTCTTGTCATAAATAAATAAAGTGTAGTGAACGAGTGAGAGTAAGTGAATTATCGTAAACGTCATAGAACGATTATATAAATATGGTCTGGCACCGTGGGCAGTGTAAATATAATGTAAAACATAGCAAATTTGAAAATTAATCTTGTAAATAGGATGTAACTGACAGGAGCATGAACAATATTTACCAAGAATAGTTAAAAACAAAAAGGATGTACAAAACAACGCGATGCAACAATAATCCGACAATAAATCATAAAAAACGTTAATAGTAATTTCTACGTTATGCACGAACAAACCTACTGAGCGATGAAAAAACGCGAGATGTCCTTTTCCGTTCGGATGTGCACGGCTGACTTTCCCTCTTCCTTACGCGCAAGTATGCGGCCATCTTTAGTCCAGGTGTATTTCCATTCCAGGCGACTAGCAGCTTGGCGCGTCTCGAAGAATAGTTGCCTGTTAGTTTTAGTCAGGCGCTCGTTGAGATAGATGCGGTGTTGCGCTCCCAGTACTTCGATGTCAGCAGTGGTGAGATTGCGGCGGACGCGCGCGGCATTCAGCAAATTATCACGCGTCGCGCGTCTGGCTAGTCGGACAACGATGATTCGAGGGCGGGGCGCTTCGCCTTCGGTGTGGTTACGCCGGACGTTCCCAACACGTCTAACGAAAACGATGTCCTGTTCTTCGAGCTTTATCGCTAGTTTACGAGCAAGGGTATGAATCAGCTGAGCCGGGTTTTCCCCACTAGACTCGGTCACGCCCGACAGTTGAACATCGTTTAGCAGTGACTCTTGTTCACGTTCATTCAGCTGCTGCTGGAGTTCCCCAATTGTTTCCTCCAGCTGAATTAAACGAGGGGAATTCGTTTGCTCGGTATTCTCTTCGAGCTGTTTGACACGGCCTTCCAGGGTATCCATGCGGTTATAACAATTGTCCACCTTATCGTCAAGACCTGAGAACTCATCTCGAAACTGACGAATTTCATCACGCAAGGCGTTAACCTCACTGCGGAGACCACGAATTTCCATCGCTAGGCTGATCTCTTGAGTATCCGGTGTATACTTTTTTGTTGGAACTGGAATGACAGCCTTATCAGTGGGGCAGGCCGCTGCTGGACTGGAGGATGAATTTGTCTCCGCTGTTCCCTTCACAGGGGTTTGGGAGTTGTCTCCCCGCGGCACCTTTGCCTTACATCCAGGGCACATCCAGTTTGCCGAGATTGTTGCTGTAGCAGCAAGATTTACGCAGACTCGGTGATAAAATAACGGACATTTCGAGCATTGTATGCCGTCATTTACTGCCAAAAATTTTCCGCAAGCTCCGCACTTCGGCATTCTCAATTATCAAAACAATAAACGTAATCAACAAATTATAGGATCACAAAAAGAGAGTTCTCAGCGTGGATTTGAACCCACACTTGTGGCTGCTAGGTAGAGGTGCGGCCTTAACTGCTCTCGCTATTCGGACAGTTAATAAGATCGTTAAATTAGTTGAGCTTATTACAGACGGACAGCAATTCCAGAATTAGTGAGGGTGTGAAGATATTGTTTCTAGTTTAAATACACAAACACCTTGCACTGTACTGACACTTTGAATGATACTTTTTAATTTGCTTTTATTATATTTTGATGATTTACACTGTTTGTTTTATTTGAAATAATGAAAGTTAAAGGTCACGATCACAGCTTATATGACTTTCCAAAGTCCAGACTTCACAATTACTACTACAAAATAATTATTATTACGGAGCAAAAAGAAATACGTATATTCAGATTCGAGCGTATGACGCGTCTCCCTAATAATTTATTGGCATCGACGTATGATCTCTTTGCAATTACAGAGTCAGGTCTCAATAATGGGATTCATGACGGTGAATTAATTCCAACTGAATTCACCATACTACGATGTGATCGAGCAGACGGGCGTAAACAAGGCGGAGTATTTTTGGCGGCTTCCCCGCGTTTTTGTTTAAATCGCGTTTCTGTTGACAATGTGGACAAGGCGTTATTTGAGATAGTGTGTGCGACGGTACACAGAAAAAATAATTTTGTGTTTTTGTGTTGTGTTGTTTACATTCCGCCAAAATGTGATGCAACTGAGTATATGCATTTATTTCATATATTAGAGAATGTTTGTGTTAAACATGACAAAGTTCTAGTGATGGGTGATTTTAATATGCCGTCTACGACGGTGGAAATTCAAAGTTATTTAGAATATTTTATTGCCTTCGGTGGATTTCGGCAGGTAAATAATGTTGTTAATATTAATAATCGTACCTTAGATTTGGTATTGTCAACGTTTGAGTTAAGTGACTTAGGGGTACAACTCTCGGAGGAACCATTAGTTATTATTGACACACAACACCCGCCGTTGGTAATTAGCGTCAGGCTTTCTCATCGGGAACCAGAGGGTAACCGGGCGGTTTCTCAGAATGAAAGAGTTTCGTCACTCAATAGACACAGGTGGAATTTTAATAAAGCTGATTTTCTAAGTTTGTACAATTCTTTTAGGCTAGTAAATTGGGAGTTCTTGTATAATATTCAGAACTCAGAGGCGGCTTTAAATTACTTTTATAAAATTGTGAATGAGATCCTTGACGAGGGCGTTCCTAAGAAAAATGTTAAATTGAATAGGCATGGGTCTAGGTTTAGTTATCCAGAATGGTACACATCTGAGTTGATAAGGGATATCAAACATAAGTGGCGTTATCATAAATTATATAAGACAACTGGTTCCCATAGTGATTATGAAATGTTTTCTGGTTTTCGAACGCGTGTCAAATTAAAGATAGCTTCTACCTATGAAGTCTACCAAAATAGACTCCAGAGAAACCTAAAAGGGGATCCGAAATCGTTCTGGAACTTTATTAGGAGTAAGCAATCCAGGCGCAATAAACCCAAAGTCACAAAGGACGGCTTATTGCTGAAGGAGGAGGAGTGTGCGAATTGCTTTGCCTCATATTTTCACTCGGTGTACAGTGAGAAACGGCCGGCGCTTGACTGGGTAGCCGCGGAGCGCGCGGGTGGCGAGGCTGCGGGAGCGGCGCGCGTGCATGTTGACCGCCTCAGTGCGCGAGACCTGCATGCGGCGCTCCTGCATCTCAAGCCCAAACGCTCAGTGGGTCCTGACGGCATACCACCTTACATTGTCAAGGATTGTCGTATGGTTTTTGAGGAGCCCTTGTTGCATATTTTCGGTTTGTGTTTGCGGGAGGGTCACTACCCGGACGATTGGAAGATCACCCGAGTTATCCCAGTCCCTAAAGGGGGTACAGGCACTGACGTGAGTGGATACCGACCGGTAGCAGTACTGTCGGCGTTCGCGAAGGTATTTGAATCTGTGTTGCATAAAAGTATTTATACACAAGTGAGCTCACAACTGTCGGACGCTCAACACGGTTTTCGGCCGGGTCGCAGTACGGGGGGTAACTTGTTGTCATTTGTTAACTACCTGTCGCCTGTCATTGACGCCGGGGGGCAGGTGGATGTGGCGTATTTCGACTTCCAGAAAGCTTTTGACACCGTGGATAACGATGTACTTTTGTGCAAACTCTCGGCTATGGGATTCACACCGCACTTGCTTAAGTTCTTTGCTAGTTACCTTGGCGAGCGCCGACAGTACGTCGAGTTTGCGGGACATGAATCCAGACCTTATCACACGTTATCCGGGGTTAGTCAAGGGAGTAATATTGGACCTTTGGAATTCATTTTGATAATTAATGATCTGCCAACAGTCGTGAAAGAGGCGAAGTGTCTACTGTTTGCAGATGACTTAAAATTATTCCTTAATGTTGGGGACACTGCAGACTGTAATCGACTCCAGTCTGACATTGATAATGTAGTCCAATGGAGTAAATGCAACAAGCTGCAGTTTAATATTAAAAAGTGTTGTGTGATGAGCTACAGCCGCGCGCGTGCTCCACTACAGTATCAGTACGAGATGGACAGCGAAGTCATATCGCGCGTCTCACATGTACGAGACCTGGGGGTACAGATGGTATCTGAGCTGACGTTCCGCAAACACATAGTTGAGATGTGCGGCAGGGCTTTTAGAAATCTCGGTTTCATCTTGAGGCAGTGTAAGGATTTTACCGATACTGCGGCTGTTAAAGTTTTATATAATGCACTTGTGAGGAGTCATCTCGAAACAAGTGCAATAATCTGGAACCCGCATGAAGGGAAATATAGCCTTATGTTAGAAAAAATACAAAATAAATTTTCTAGGTTTCTTTACCGTAAACAGTACGGGGTTTATCCTTTTTATCCCCTGATGTACCCGAGTCTGTTCGTCCTAGGCATGGTCGGGTACACCAGTCTAGCAGTGAGAAGGGACGTCGCGCTGGTCAAGTACGTGGCTCGCGTACTGCTAGGGTTGCTGCACCACCCGGAAGTGCTGGCAGCGCTGCGGCTTCGCGCGCCGGACGGGTGTGTAGGTGCGCGCCGCCGCCCCGCTCTATTGGACGTGCCAGTAGCTAGGACTAACCTACTCAAGTTTACCCCTATGTCTCGAGCGGCACGTATTGTTAATGTTATTACGATATCGGAGGATATATTTGGCCAAAACCTGCCGAAATTCATTAAAATGGCACAAAATTTTATTGAAAGAGGTCCCATCTTATAAGATTTGTCATGTTTATATTAATTGTTATATGACTTGGTAGGTATACAATTCTTTTTAATTCTGCTTACAAGTGATGTTTTTTTTTTTAATGTGTGTAAACAGTGTACTTATAACATCGCTTTGGATGATTCTGTTAAGGTGTTATAATTGTGATTTAAATAAATAAATAAATAAATAATAATAAATTTATTTCCACAGGCTTCCAGTGGGGCACGCGAGAAGGTCCACTGTGTGAGGAGCCGATTCGTAACGTAAAGTTCAAGATTCTAGACGCGGTGATCGCACAGGAACCACTACATAGAGGCGGCGGGCAAATCATACCCACAGCGAGGAGGGTGCGTAGAGTTTATATTCATACTTATTTTATTTAATACAATAGGCTCGCCCGCTCGTGGCTAACTAAAGACAGCCGCACGGGTCGATCCATCAGGTTAAGCTACACTTGCCGGGGTTGGTCCGTGGATGGGTGACCATCTTTACATACCGAGATTCCTCCGTGCCTCGGAAAGCACGTTAAGCCGTTGTGGCCGCTGTCATTTGTAGATCTTTGACAGTTGTTACGGGTCGTCAAAACCCCGAAAGTCTGACAACCAGTCTTACCATGGGGTATCGTGTTACCCAGTAACTGGGTTGTGGAGGTCAGATAGGCAGTCGTGTCATGTAAAATACTGGTGTTCAGCTGCATCCGGTTAGACTGGAAGCCGACCAAAACATAGTTGGGAAAAGGCTAGGGAGATTGATTTGAGGCTCGCCCGCTGCTATTAAATGGGACTTAAAACATAACTAGCGAAATGTGGATGTACATTTCTGCCTATTGCTTCGGGGAATACTGGTGTAATGTTGTTTAAAGAATTTTTTGCTGACCGGCTGTCCATGCATCAATAAAGAACTTCATAAAGGTTGTGACAATATTTAGGGCTGAGTTTTCAATCATCAGATCACTTTTATCTGAGAAATAAATATGAAGATTTGACAGTTTTTGTATACGAGATAGTTTCTTAAATTATCTTACTAATATAAAATATCTGACAATTGAAATCCATTGCCAACCATTGAATTCATACGTAGCCACAGATTAATAGATGGTTGACTCCGCAAAATCATTTAAATAAAAAACGACTCTTGCTACGACACAATAAAGTGCAATTCAGGCCGCAAAGCGCTAATTACCTTGAAGTTGGCTCTCTTTCTACCGCGTAACTTTTATATCTTCTGACTATCTTACGCTTACTGAATTGGCCCGGCAAGACGAGCCCGCCGCGTACTTGTAGCTTCGTACCTAAAATGCGGACTGCGCCTTCTGTACTATTCTGTGTATTGGCATATAATTATCTCGACCTCTGCGACAGACGGACAAAAACTGATCCTATTTTGTGTTGTGTTTGTCTTGTGTGCGTAGGTAGTGATATTTTTTAGTTCGGAACCATAAAAATTGGCCGTAATTCTAGTAAAATAATAGCTAAAACAAGTATTCTTCGTAATAAGGTGGCGTACTCAGCGTTCTTGATGGCGACGCCCCGACTGATGGAGCCCTACCTGTTCGTGGAGGTGCAAGCGCCGGCTGACTGCGTGTCCGCAGTATACACAGTACTGGCTAAGAGGAGAGGTAATGTCTTCAATTTTTTTTTATTACAAAACATTCTTGACTAGGTTTTGAAGAGAAGCATTCTTCGATAAATTGATGACAATATTTACTACAGTAAAATTTTAAAATCAACACTTATCGCAACCGTAACGCACAGTCTTCGCCACTGTCTCGTGTTTATGCTTGGAAAATGTAGCGCAACAAACTCCGCACTGATAATAACATTTTGTACTGGACAAATAATTGCACTTATTTTCTATAAACTTCTGAAGCCCGTTTTCCCGAAGTGAGTTTCTTTTAACTATCTCGATTTTACGCATCGACCGCGTTTGGCGCTCCGATTGGCCTGACACTGACAATCCAATCGGAGCCCCGAACGCGGTCGATGCGTCAAGTCGAGATGGTTAAATGAAACTCACACTAAGGCCTCTGTGGTTGATTAATCAATGTAAAGAAGTGAAAAATCACATTCATTATACCCCACGTCACATGTGTAATATCACTTTTAAAGTACTGTCTTATATTCTGCCATATTCGAGAATAAATCCTCTTTAATAAATAATCATATTTTCTTCTCAGGTCACGTCACACAGGACGCCCCAGTCCCGGGCTCTCCCCTCTACACGATCAAAGCGTTTGTACCCGCAATCGATTCGTTCGGCTTCGAGACGGATCTACGAACTCACACACAGGGCCAGGCCTTCTGCCTGCAAGTGTTCCATCACTGGCAGATCGTGCCGGGCGACCCTCTTGATAAGAGCATCATTATCAGGTACACCATCTACTTATACAGTATGTTATCTAACGAAGGGCGTTCCCGTTAAGACTGCGTCGAGCGAACAGGGCGCGCGGAAACTAGGTATTTACTGCGGCGCGCTAGTCGTGTGCGTCGTCACGCACACAATGACAAGTTCGCTCGGTGCCCGCTTGAGTTGCATGGCAAAAGTAGATAACTAAGGATTTTTAAAATTTGAGTAGCTGAGTGTTACTTAGGGTTTTTTAAATTTGAATGACTTGAAAAGACGGATACTGAATATTTAGACGGTTCTGTGTAGGTACATAAATCCGATTAATAAAACTTATCCTACTAATATTATAATCGTGAAAGCTTGTATTACAAACGTGAAAGTTTGTTTGGATTAATGTTTGTTACTCTTTCACACGAAAACTACAGAACGGATTTGGATGAAATTTGGTACACAGATAGTTTGTAATCTGGATTAACACATAGGACAGTTTTTATCTCGATTTTCCCGTGGGATAATTTTCGAGTTGTAGCGGTTGAAACCGCTGACAACAGCTAGTAATGTATATTATATGTATAAAAAATTGTATTTGTTTGTACTATAGTAATATTAGTAATACATAGTCCGTTCCCTTACTATTTATGGATTGCGATGAATTTTGGCGTTGTGGATTAAACGCCCTGGAACTACACTGCGTAAGTAGGTTGGCTATGTGAGTAAGTAGGTGAGATAGATGGGTAGGTTGTTATAATAAAACCAGTCTGTAATAAAAAATCTATAATTACCTAATGTAATACTACCTACTGTAAAACCTTGCTTGTTTTACAATTTTACAAAAACATACAAAAGCGCAGAGAAACGTGGTATATTTATTATACAGGGTGTAACGGAGAGGTGTGGTCTTATTATAAAAATTGCTACTGCCCATGTTAATAAAAAAAAAACTCTAGAAAACTCAAAGGCATTAATCCCAAAAAATAATTCTGAGTTTCCAAATTTGTCATCAGCTGAGCAAAATTTGTGTGAGAATACAATAAAAAAAACTGTAAAAGAAACAAGAATGGTAATATCAATCTCATTCAAAAAACGTAATAGTTATTTCCAACCACAAAGATAAACTACACGTTATGCAAAAAAAAAATGCACATTTGCGTATCGGCCTGAAGACTGAACTTGAACTTACGAATTTTAGGGCATAATGGAAGAATGTGTTCATGTGATTTATGACGCTTTTCTTTTGCGTTTTGTTATATCTTTGGATTCTAATTTTCGTTTTGAATCTTTTTGATTGATTGCATCAAGAATATATTTAGGTTCCCTGATATCCATTTGCCTATCTAACCGAGAATCAAGGATTTCAGGCAGTAAGCAATCAAAATAAAAAGCTTTCAATTTTTCTTCCATTTTACACCAAAATTCTTTATCTTCCTCAATAAGTTCAACCTTCATGTCCACTTCAGTCCAAACGGCAAATATGCATGTTTTTCTTTGTGTAATATGAAGTTGTCCTTGTGCTTGGAAGTACCAATCATGATTTTTGTTTAGATTGATATTACCTTCCTTGTCTCTTTTCCAAAAAATTATTTTCTTTCGTCTTATGCCATCGTCAACACTCATGTCTCTGGCTGAATAAGGACATTTAATTTCCACAATTTTGTCCTCTTCTACAATACCATCCGGACTAGCTCCTAGAAATGGTAAATCTTTGTCAATAAATAAACCACACATTCGTATGGGCATTCCGAGGTGTAGTTCCAATTGATCACGCGCAAGGTGTTCATTGTTTTGACCGTGTTTAATTGATTTTACGTGATCTAAATTTTTTTCAGTCACGATACTTTTGACCAAAGGTCCACATTTTATAAGCCCTCGTTTGCACACTTTCCCAAAAACAGATGCCGTCAGCCGCAGTTTCCGTTCCTGACGCCATTCCATTGAATCGGCCTGCAGAATGGTTCTCCTTTCTAGTGCTTGGCGATCTTTGTCAGCTAAAGTTATATTTTTCATATGTTCACTCTTTGAAAACTCAAAATCGGCCTCACTAATGTCAGGTTTTTCGCAAGACTCGCCATAATTTTTGTCGTTCCCACTAATAGTAGGTTTCTTCGTTATTTTATTAAACGATTTGTATATTCTGCGTTTAGCTGATGCCAATCTTTTGAGATTTCTCTTGGTTTCGAGACGTTTTATTAGTTTGTTTGGACTCTTGAGTAAAATTTTTTTATTCAGGAATGACAGTGGTTGTCTCGAATTGAATGAGACCACTGATGCGGCACATCGTCCAGCATACGACTGCCTGCCTGAGTAATTTATTCTCTTTCCGCCAATGAACTTTGCTATGATACTATTGAAAACTTCAGCAATGTTGCTATTTACGTTATGCATCAAGCTAGTAGAATTATTCACTAATCTTGAAGTAAATTTTAATATGGCTGAAAAAATAAAGCCGCCCTCTTTACTTCTCATCATTGGTACCAGATTTTCTTCTGTCGATAACTCCCCTTCGGTCAGTTTTTTGCAGTAGTAGGATTTGCATGAGTTATGATTTCCAAACACGTGGTGTGGCCCGTTTAGCAAATCCTGCTTCAGTTCTAGAACTTTTTGAGAAAAGGATTTGTCATCTTGCGCAATTAGATATTTTACAGCGCCAGTAACAGCACGCCTTAAACGCAGTATATTCTTCTGGACAGCTTTTCGGTACCTTAATGGGTAGATTGTGTTTCTAGTTATCTCATCTAATTTCGTGCAGTAATTTCGCAATAAATGATTAGTGCATTCAATTTTCTCCACTAACATGTTGCCATACGGTTTTGATTTTTCTATATTCTTATGTGTACTTGCATCACCGTCAGCGATCAATCTTGAATAAATTAGTCCATGAGTGTCTTTTGAAGTTTTGAAACCTTCAACCAGAGCTGTTGATTCCATGGCACTTGAAGAGCCTGTGTAATTTTTAAAGCAAGTGTGTTCAGGAATTGTAATTTTTCTGTTTTCCGCTCTAGCACAAACCATGCAATACTTATTTTTGACTGCCATATATAAAACTTTCTTTGTCCTGTAGCCTATTATTACTGCGGCACCCGACAAAGCATTGTAATTCTTGCGATACGATCTTTTTGACCAGCAGCCATCAGCAACCACAGTAATCATCGGCACTCCGTTCAAATCCACTTCCCCGTTGAGAATAGCTAGATCGTATTCTTCTTTAGCTGCTTCCTCCATGCTTTTTTCTTTAGCTAATTCCCATAGTCCACAGACCTTGGTATGGCACTTGGCGTATAATTTGTCGGACATACAGGGAATGTCAAGGGAAGCTGAAACCTGTTCCAAACCAGAAAACCCCGCTCCTATGGACATAAAACTGCTTACAGCATTATCGTTCAAGTTGAGGTCTTTAGGGCTATCTGGTTCTTTACAATTTGTTAATTCTAGTCTTTTTCTACACATTCGGCAAGTAAAATAGAATTTCGATAGAAACCCTTTTTTTACCTCTTTAATAAGTTTTAAACAACTCAAGTTGCAACCCAGTGGGGAGTTGTGATTTGCAATTTCTTGCAGTTGTTTAAAGAAATATGCGAAATCGACTATTCTATTTCCATGTATTATGATCTCGTCTTTATCTTTGGTTTCTTCTTCTATTAAAATTTCTGAATATGAATCCGTATGTTTTGAAGAATCCTGAAATAAGATAAAAATATCGTGAGAAGTCCCTAAGCCACAGGCAGAAACTAGAACTAAGACACATTTAAAATTGTATTTAGGAACAATTAACTTACTTCGAGATTGTTGCATTGAATATTATCACTAACTGTAGGTTCCTCACCAATGTATAGGCAAGGTTCTTCACCAACGTGTTGGCGAGGCTCTCCATTGGTATGCGTTTCCTAAAAAGTAATAATGTTATTGTAAGTATTTAAATAAAATGATTAAATTGACGTAATTATCAGATGTGTTACCAACTTAAGTCTTAAAATGCTGTTAACAGACTAAAAAAACTATACACTTGCGAACAATAAACTGAAATCACTCCATTACAGCTTGATACAATTTTATTTTTTCTATGGTTTGTGATATATCATTTAAAATGTGATTTTACTAACTTTCAACCGTTTTTGATATAATAACGAAAAATAGATTACCTTTTGTCATGGAACGTCAAAACGAAAGTCAAACATTTTCGGAACGAAACATCAATAGGGAATATTCATGTGATTCAAATATGGGTCAAATATTTTTTTTTATAAACTATATTACTTCAGAATTATGCCTCCACCAATATTTTTTTATAAAATTTCTTTTTGAGCGAGAAATTAATTTTTAAAAAGTCCCAAAAAACCGTGGATAATTCAAATACTTGAAAAGCTAAGAGCGGATGTGACGTAACAATCTGGGATAACAATCAAAATGTCAATGTCAAGTCAATCAATAAGTGTCAAGTCAATGTCAAACGCTCATACAAAAAGGAGTGTTTGACGTTGACTTGACAGTTGCTTGTTTGTTTTCACGGTCTGTGACGTCACCACACCAAGCGCGCCAAATGGAGGGCGTTTAAATAGCCCGGATCGGTTGGATATTTTAAAACTTTTTTTTAAGTACTTTAAATTGCTTTTTTGCCGTCGATTTTTTTTTAACTATTATTTGACGATGTAAACTATCGAATAAAAATATTAAAAAAATACATGCATATTCCCTATTGCTTGGAACTCCTATAAAACTGGACGTTTATGCATATTTCTCATCAGTCCAATATTTCACGTCACTGGGAATACTCAAGTTATAAGAAAATGGAAACCACACCTACAGAAGCCACAGAAGCAAAATAAGGTCTGGAACAACTAGCGATGACGTGATTCCAGAGTATTGCCCGCAAGTGTAGTTTACAAAATACTTAATGACTAAGTCACAAAGTGCTACTGATAAATTGTTTTAAATTAATACATTTGTTTGTCCATATTTGTACGCTTCACGGCAAAACATTGAGAATCTAAGTTCTGCATTGTAACATCTCACACACCATGTAATTACCTATGTTTACAAATAAAAGTTTCTTATTCTTATTAGGCAACACTGGTTTTTGACCAAAACTCAAATTTGTTATTACGTATCATAAATTTAACTTACCGCGTTGGAAGAATTTCCAGTTTCATTTTCTTTATTTGCATCAGTAATGGATCTACAAAAAAAAAAGAAAAAATTACAAGTATTTCTATCACCAAAGTTTTTAATAAAGCATATTCGCAATAAAAAAAAAGAAATATATTGTTCCATCGTCGTGGGCGGAGTAATGACACTCTAGAAACCTATTACACGATACCCATATCGAATGTTTGACAAAAATTTGCATCCGCCATTTTGGATTTTAAAATTAATGCCAGATTTGCAATCGCCACCCCCAAAAACCTATAACACGATACCCATATCGAATGTTTGACAAAAACTAGCATCCGCCATCTTGGAAGATTTGCAATCGCCACCCCCAAAAACCTATTACACGATACCCATATCGAATGTTTGAGAAATATTGAATATAAGAGATTACATCCGCCATTATGTAAGGTAAAAGGAAATAATATAATAAAAAAAAAACTGAAATATGTACTTTTTCTGAGACCACAATTTTTTTCGGAAATTAGCGCCAACTTTCTTCTTATAATAACTTTCCTTACGCTTTCCCATTTTACTAAAACAAATATTAAAAAAAAAAAAGTTACAAAAATATGTATAGAATACTAAAAGAATTAAACAGTAAATATTAGATTTATGCACAATAAAATAAGTCATTATCAACTCAAAAAATAAAAAATATGACTTACCTTATTTAACCGTTTGTGTTTGCGTTTGGCAAGGTATAAGTACACAAAAGATCGCGAAGTATCGTTAGCGGCGTGTCGCTCCCCGATGAGACGTGATGCCGGTCGAAAATTCAGTCGTCCTCGAGAGCTCGGAGAGTGCCGAGCTCTCGAGGACGACTGAATTTTCGACCGGTATACGTTGCGTATGATTCAAAACAGCGCGCGCAATGGCTCAATTTTAAACAAAATAATGTCTACAATAACCAAGTGACATTTTTGAAAATGTTAAAACGACAAATTGTAGTATGATTATTATACATTGATATGAATTAAAGTTTGTGAAAGAATTCAACAGTTTACTATCAAAATTCAACTAAATACGACCATGCTATTTTAACATTTTGGTCCATTTTTACGTATTTTTGTTATTTAAACTAGACAATAATTATAATTTTTGCCAACGAAAAATTGTTAACACATTCATTGTGTTGCTCAAAACATATTTTTTATGGTAATTATGGCAATAGTATTGATGAAATCCCTTTAACCGTGACGGTCGTTTTGTATTATTTTGCTCGACGCAGTCTTAAGGGCGGGTAGTAAGCAAAATTGCCTGTCTTCAATTTGATTTTTCATGAAATTGATAAGACTTAGGTGTAAAATAAAAATAGTATGAGTAACTACATGATATTTCCAAACTTTTTGTGGAACAGAAACACAAAATATTAAAATTTTCTCGATAAAAAAATATCACGAAGTTACCTCTAATTTTCACGTATTTTCGATTTGTACTTAAAATGCTAATGCCTATTATGATAAAAATTAGATGATTCTATGTATTAAAACAAGTCAAAAAAAATTGTGTAGGCTTTTTTTTTTATTCCTTTTATTTTTGGTTTTATTACGAATCAAAGCTTGTAGGACTTACGACGTTCTTAGTTCGTGGAAGAAGGCATCTTCCGTCGCACATTACGGGAACTTCAAGCATATTTTTGTTTCACAAGTCAGTCGGCGTCGCTCTGTTGAGACGAGAGGACTACGCTCAAATTTTTAGCTGCGCTGAGATATTATTTATTTTCGTAAATAATATTTTCGTAATTTATCATATTCCACAAAAGAAACTGAGACATAGAAAACATGAAAAAAACACTAAAACCACTTCCAAAACGAATATTACAAGTGTTATTGATTGATAAATAAATAAATACCGAGTCTAAATAAACATATAAAATTCAATGTTGATATTTAAAAACTCAAGATGACATACATTTTATTTGACAGATTTTTGACTGGTATAGTAGCACGGAGTATAGAAAGAAGTAGGTAAAACTAGCGCCATTGCTCTGTATTGCGGTGAATTTTCTTGCGGAGAAAATTTACAACATAGCCAACGAGCCCATTCCACGTTCATTTGAAAGTTCGCACGGGAGATTAAATCTTATTGCGATATACTCAGGATCCAAATTCGTTTACTCCCACTTTTTTTGACAAACTTCTTGTAAGGTGACTCTTAGACGAACAATTGGAGCGACTGACCGCCCCTAAATAAAACTTGTTTAGAATACCTTTATTCTTCGGTTATTGGTATAACGAACGAACTCGAACAGATTCCGTATGACACCGGATTTTTAATTTGTCTGTCCGTGATGTCTTGTTTATATCTCTTTAGTTGACTTTTTGTCGTAGTTGGGTTTTAGTTTTTACCTGACTACGGCGAAGCAAAAAGGAGGGTTATAATTTTGACCGGTTTCTATGTATTTATCTATGTCTGTTCCCACATATTATCTTCTAAAAGACTCATCACAATTTGACAAATGAGGTATCGTTGGAAGCTTCTTGATCGTCCGCTGGTTATAGGCTATATGACGACACATTAAATGGCGCCCTCTAGGTGACGTATCATGAACAACAAAAAATATTTTTTAATCATACCATGTTGGGTGTTAAATTAGCACAATTCAAAAATATAATATATTATAACCCCAAAAAAAACCGCGACAATCAAGACGTATATTGCCATATGTTTATGTTAACGCGTGGGATGATAACTGCCGCTTCACGCGCCGCCGCACCGTAAACAGAAAAAACGTCAGACGCGCCGCGTGACGCCACACTGCACGCGACGCGCCACGCCCCGCGTCTCCGTAAATGAGGCCTAAAGTTATAATGCAACTTGGCATGTTTTCAAAGCTACAATTTCAACAGTTACAAAGAGGGACCATACTAAACTTTCTACTAAGGGACTAGTTATAACAAGCGCCCGAGACGCGCATTTTGTACGCTGCGTTTCGGGCGCTCAATAAAATTGTATGAATTCCTATGTAACGAATTATATCAAGCGCTGCAGTCTAAGCAAGCGCCCATGGCGCCGTTAGGCCTGCACATGTCGCAACTTGCCACTCTCAACTTGCATCTCCGTTGTGCGATTTACAAATAAGACTGGGAGAAGGTATGCCGCGGGCATTGCTGCTACGTGCGCCGCCGTGATGAAACGCCGCGTGTGACGCGGCTATGCCATTCGCGGGCTCCGCCGCAAAAAACGCTCCATTTCAAACAAACGCGTGTCAAATCGCGTCTCCGTAAACGCACTCATACAACGCCATATGTTTGAATTCAGTGCGGGCCGCGCCGCCCAAAGCCACGCGCGACTCCTCGCGTCTCCGTAAATGAAGCCTAACCGTGCCCTTGACGCTTGGACGCGAGTTCCTTTTTCACTATTTTTCCTTGTCATTTTCTCCGCATTAGTAATAAACTTAAAAGAAACACGGTTCAAAAGTTACAACAAAATGCGGAAATCTTGTTGCGTTTGACGAGTCCAAAACGCGCCGGGCGCGCGCCCAAAACACAGCGCCGGTACTGAGCGCGTACCTCGGGCCTTTGTTATAATTAGTCCCTTTGGTACTTTGGCACCCATTTACATAGATGAATAGATGTCAATTCTTTTAGTGGTGAAGCCGACAATCCTACATTTATTTCTTTTGTACAGAACTCGGCCTCTTTTTCACATGTTTCTAATGTTTTCGAAGGGGATTGTTTGCGTTTGGCGCAGGAAAGGTTTTCATGACACATGCCATATTCGTTGCACAATACAGTGCAAAATTCATTATACGAATATTATTTTTTACTTGGGTATCACTTTGCACGATCCTCCAAAGAGAGAAATCCACGATATAGCATTATATTTATTACTTGGTAACACAGTTTTCCACAAAGACGTCATTAGGTACAAATTGTACAAGGTCCTAAATAAAATTTGGTAACATTTAAATTTGAACTTTTTCACGTCAACATTGAGTTTCTAGTTCCAAAACATGAACATGATCTATAGTTCTGAATTCAAGCTTAGCGTATCGTATAAGCAAAATAAACTACAGAAGATTGAAATTCGAATTCTATAAACGCCAGACGAAAAGTTTCTGCTGGCGGGAAGGCATTGTGTTTTGTTTTCGTCGTGTTTAATGAGAGGGGTAGGTAAGGGTTGCGCGGGTGAAATATGATTTTTTGCTGTCAAACTACTCCCCCTTAACCTGCAATAGTATAGCCTCATGACATGCTAAAAAACATATAGAAATAAAAATAAAAAAAATAAAAATTAGGGAAAAAGAAACACTCTGTACACGCACACTTGTCTTTCTACGTTGAAATAAAAGTGTTTCATATTTAAAAAAAAAAAAAAAAAAAATTTGCATGTATGCACGCTATACTATTGCAAGGGACAAGATATGGTGAACTGTCAGTACACATCTTCGGTAAAATATAGGCTGTATTGTGTATAACAATTTTTAATATCATTGTATTTATTCCTCAGGCCCTTGGAGCCCCAGCCCGCAACGCACTTAGCTCGTGAGTTCATGATCAAGACGCGACGTCGCAAGGGTCTCAGTGAAGACGTCTCCATCAACAAGTTCTTCGACGACCCCATGTTGTTGGAGCTCGCGCGGCAAGACGTGCAGTTGAATTAAATTAATTTAATATAGATTATATAATACGAATGTGTCATTTCATTTTTATCGACATTTCCAAAAAGCATTATTATGAGAAAAGTGTACCAGTGATAAAAGAATAAATTAAATGGACTTTTTACTGCCCTTGTCGATTATTTTATTTTTCACTATCCCGTCAGGTGCGTTTGCAAAGATAGATAGGCCATTAGAAACAGTTGATTGTATTAGCGTTACATATGAGAAGACTTTATGCTGAGCTGTGAAGTGTGTAACTCAACTCAAACTCCTATATTGGCGTCACAGACTTGAGTTGCTTTTATTGTTTAGTAACAGCAATTTAGAGCGAGGAATAACGAATAATTGCGACAGGTAGAAAGAGGCCACAAGAGAACCATAGACTATTTATATGGTCTAACAGAAGAACCGTGGATAGAATCATAGGAGGAAAATAAATAAAAATAATCATAAACGAAAAGAAGAGTATTCTGAGTATTGATCATATTTAATTTTATTACTGTGTCGACGTTTGTTTAGAAGTGCAAGAATGACGTTCACTAGCTTCGTAAACGTTTCGTCTGCAACTGTCACTCTCACACACTCACACTGTCAAGTGTCAAAACAGTAGACATGGGTCGTACTTGCAAAATCGAGTACCAGGGCTTCCAAGTACGTCCACCTTTAGACACCAGCGCCAAAAACCAGGGCTTGAAATACTTTCAAGTATTTTCTTTCTGCATGGAAAATAGATCCGTAAGGTTATATAAATAAGGAGTACAATCGCGTATGCAAAAAAATATACGTCCAACTTCCAACCAAGCCTTGGTGGAAGTAAATACTTGCATAGAACATTGATCCGTAATATTATATAAATAAAGAGCACAGTCGCGTTTCCAAAAAAAAAAATACTTCCAAAACCTTAAAGGAAAAATACTTGCATAGGATCCAAGCCTTGTTGGTAGAAAAATACTTGCATAGAACATTGAGTCGTAATTCAATATAAATAAGGAGTAGAATTGCGTCTACAAAAAAATATACTTCCAAACCTTTAAAGTAAAAATACTTTCACAGAACATTAATCCGTAATCAAATATAAATAAGAAGCAGAATCGCGTCGAGTGTTAACGGAGCAAAATACTTTGAAGTATTTCGGGTTGGCACTTGGTCGGACTTCCATAGGATCCAAGCCTCGTTGGTAGAAAAATACTTGCATAGAACATTAAGTCGTAATATAATATAAATAAGGAGCAGAATTGCGTCTTCAAGAAAAATGCTTCCAAACCTTTAAAATAAAAATACTTTCACAGAACATTGATCCGTAACATGATATAAATAAAGAGCAGAATCGCGTCGAGTGTCAACGGAGCAAAATACTTTGAAGTATTTCGGGTCGGCACTTGGTCGGCGTACTTGTTAGTAAATACCTGGTGTAAAAACCTGGTCGCGTAAATACGCACCTTCTCTACAAAACAGTGAAAAAAGCATGTTCCACATGAAAATCGTTTACAAAATTATTGATTTAAAATAAAAATATAACTAACTGGTGATAATATAATTGTGGAAAGCATTGTTTTACGTCCCATCTCATTTAATTATAAAGCAAAATGGCTCGCGGTAAAGACAAGAAACAGTAAGTTTGGTTATGTACGGCAAATTGTATTTTGTGTTTACAAGTAGAGCCTCTACACAATAACATCGTGGTGTTACAGGCGTAAGTTGGATAAGAAGCAAGAAGGCGACGATGTCCCGAAGCAGGTCCCCCACACTTTGGAGTCCCTCCGAGAGAAGGATGAGACGATGCTCGCTAATGTTGACGATGAAGAGAAATTGGAGGTTAGAAACTGTAATTTCTGTATTTCAAACAATACTCTTCTGAAAATGCTGAAAACAATATCTAACTACTGGAAATAATAAATCTATCTTACCAAATTCTACATGTAAACAACAACTATTTTTTTTTCTTAGTGAATCATTCTTTAACTGGTATTTTAAGCTCAAAACTAGCTTGATAAATAGCTTAGAGTACCATTTGTTACTCAGTTGTCATAACACATGAAAATCTATCATTGTTATAGCATTTTCCAATCTTGGATAACTTTATTTATGTTACTTAGTTACTTACTCATATTTTTGTTCCAAAATTTAAAACATCAATTAATATTTCCAGGCCCAAAAGGACATGGAATTAGATGAACTATCAACATACTACGAGAATTCATACGAGCCTAAAGTACTGATCACATACTCGGATAACCCACACAACAAGACTAGGATATTTGGCAAGGAGCTTTGTAGAATGATACCTAACTCTATATCTAGGTATAGACAAAGGTAAGGATATGATTCTGGCGTTTTTAAAACACCAGAAGAGATGAAAGGTCTGGCTAGTGTTTTTTAAGGTTCCTCTTTTTCTTGTGACCTTTTAGCATTAAACTCAGCAGGGTCGGACTGACCATATTATAGTCGAGGTGGCGTTTGCCCGCCGGGCCCTAGCATGCGCGGGCCCCCCGAGTGTCTGGCGGTAGATAGGTAAAGTAGATAGTAAACATACATTTATATTTTTTAATAACACATTTATGAACAACTCGTCAAACATGAGTAAAGCTACAGTCATCAATTAGCCATGATCGCCTTACTAACAGCAAAAAAAGGGGAAAATAATGTTGAACTTCATCTAAAGTGGGTGATAGACGTGCATACTTAAAGTACACACGGCTACACATCAAGCTATACATTTCCAGTTTATGCTGATCTCGCATTGTATAGGATTTCCGTACAATGTGAGGTCAGCTTAAATTGGAAATGTATAGCTTGATGTGTACCAGGTCTATAAGTTCGCGACCTTACTCGGCTCGCCGTCTGTGATAAACGTAAGCTTGCTCAAAAGTTCATTGTCAAATTGGTTTGCGGCTCGCGGCAATGACAGACGGGCGAGTAAGCTCGCCGAGCTATAAGTATGCGTACTTGCTCGCACGTCTATCACCCCTTTAAAGGTATCAGTATTTTCCGATAGAATCCCATCTATCAGTATACCGTCCTGGGCCCTGGGCTCGCGGGGAGCCACTTGGGCCCTTCCAGCCCAGTCCGACCCTGAAACTCAGTGCATCGAGTGTCCTCTATTTTTTTTAGGATATTGTTTCATCATCAGCCTATAGAAGTCTGCTGCTGGACATAGGCCTCTCCAATTGCAAACCCTTGCTTTTTGTTTAGATATATCTTTTCCTTGCACAGCCTCTTTTTCGGAAAGTTGGAAAAAAGGACTCTTAAAAAAAAAATGTAGCCCTTATTTATATAGCACCATAAATTATAGTTTATATTTTCTACTTTCAGATCTTCAGTAAAGCGGATAGTTCAGTCAGCTCTCCGTGAGAATGTAACGGATGTGATAGTTGTAAATGAGAACCAAAAGCAGCCAAATGGTTTCCTCCTGATACACTTACCAAATGGACCAACTGCACACTTCCGCCTGTCCAGCTGCAAGATCACGCCAGAGCTCAGGAAAGATTATAAAGAAATAACCAACCATAGACCTGAGGTAGATATTCGTAAATTAATTAACTATTGTATAGGAGGAGCTCGTGGCTAAGTAATAACAGCCACACGGGTCAATCCAACAGGTTAATTAAGCTTGCCGGGGTTGGTCCATGGATGCGTGACCATCTTTACATACCGAGACTCCTCCGTGTTTCGGAAAGCACGTTAAGCGTTGGTCCTGGCTGTCTTTTGAGGATCTTTGACAGTCATTACGGGACATCAGAAGCCCGAAAGTCTGACAACCAGTCTTGCCAAGGGGTGTCGTATTACCCAGTTACTGGGTTGTGGAGGTCAGATAGGCAGTCGCTCCATGTAAAATACTGGTATTAGCTGCATCCGGTTAGACTGGAAGCCGACCCCAATATAGTTGGGAAAAGGCTAGGTAGATTGATACAGAAGCTAGGTGTTCTCAAAAGTATAATTTCAAGAGATTGAGAGGTGACCATAGTTCACAGCAGTTAATTTGGTTAAATAATCTGGGCTTACATTGATTTTGGCAACCTTTTTCTTAGTTCCAAAGAAAAACCTGAAAATAGGTTTCATTCTGCGGAAGTGGCTATCAACGAAAAGGTTTACCCATAAGTGCTTTGTTACGAGCTAAGGAAGCTTATTAGCTGAGCTTATCTTGACTGTTGTTGCCAGTTGTTTGTGCTGCTTGGAAACCAGCTTACTAATTTGTATAAGCATTATTTATTTAAATAACACTGTCCCATTCAAAATCCTACCAAGGAGCTGAACAACATTTTCATTGTATGTTACTAGGTGATCCTGAACAACTTCAGCACTCGGCTTGGTATGACGGTGGGGCGCATGCTGGGCGCACTGTTCCATTACGAGCCACAGTTCCGCGGCAGGCGCGCCGTCACCTTCCACAATCAACGAGACTACATATTCTTCAGACATCATCGGTTAGTTCTTTAATGTTTCGTTATTTTTGCTAACATGGCGTGGGACTGCTGATTTTTTATTAAACTTTAAAATACATGCAAGTGCTTCGAAACAAAGTGAGCAATAATAAATATTTGAATTTCTTGCTCATTTTTCTCCCTAATGAAAACTACTTTTTGGAAGGGGCAACTAGAATCAATTGTTTTTTTGTAAATTTTGTGTCATATACAGCTTGGCAAAAAAGAGTTTGGAAAAAATGAGGGCGCCACTACCGCGTATAGGTCACTTCAAATGGGAAATGAGTAAAAGAATTAAACAAATAGTTAAAAACGCTGCTTGTACTGACTCAAAAACCTACTAGCACTTGTCGGCAAAGTAGTGCCAACATATAGGTCTGCATTACTTAAGTAAAATATTTAGTTTCATCTGTCACCGCATCATACTCTTTTTTGCCAAGCTGTAAGTAGACTTCAATAATTAGTATAATAATTACAGTACTTAATGATGCTCTAGAATCGTTTCGTTGTTTCGCCCACGACTCTCAAGCTTTCGGTTGCTTGTATCAATTCCTTCCTATGACATTTATTAACTGGTTTTCTAGATACGAGTTCACCTCAGACGGCAAGCGCGCCAAGTTGCGCGAACTGGGCCCCCGCTTCACCCTCAAGCTGATCTCCTTACAGCAAGGCACCTTCGACTCCAAGCGCGGAGACTTCGAATGGATCATCGCCGGCAGGAGGCACCAGTTGGAGACCTCCAGGAGGAAGTTCTTCTTATAGGAGGTTATGATAAGTGTAAAAGGAATAAAGTATTTTTTAAGAGCTCTCTAGTTTTATTTGGAGGATAATGTGTTTACTTTGCCGTGTGACTGACACTGGCATGGCCACCATCAGGGATTTTAATTTTGATAACACAAAAAAAATAGTCGTTTGTCGGCGAATATCAAAATTTGTCGATAAGTGGTTCGAAAGTCATTTAAGTGGCCGATCGGAGGGCATCTCCCCAGCTAGGGCACCTAGCGAAGATCTGTTTTCTCCCAAATTTAGTCGCTAATTAGTCCGAATCAGTCGCCAAGTCACAGATTTATTCGGGTCTTAGTCTAGAAGATATAGGTAATGAGTTCAATTTTTAAGTATCTTATTCTTCTAAACTAAGACGTTGTGCCTTCGGTTCTTAAGCTTTTAAGGAAGGTACTCTCAACAAATCCCTTTATTTTATGGAACCCGACGTCACAATATAAATATGCCTACGTTTACAACCTTTTTATCATTCTTACCGTGCGTTTGCACTGGCGAAACATTACAACAAAACATGTATAAATCTCTAGCTCCTGTCAAAAAATGTATATAACATTGACAGAAGATAGAGATTTCAACATGTTTTGTCGCAAATGTTTCGCCAGTGCAAACGCACGGGTAGGCCTACGTTCAAAATGAAAAGACACTCCCAACTCCTAAACTTTATTAGGTATACTCAGACTAAACTTAATCAGGTATACTTAGGCACAGATATTATAATACTACGCTTAGGTATACCCTTATTATAATAGTTTAATGTGAAGAATAAAACGGACTCCTATACCTATTTTTTTCTGTTTTAAAATCTCCATAAATCTGGAGCAGCTTCTACTAATCTTGACTTAATTATTTAATGGTATACTATATAAACTGAAACGCCTGCTTTTGCTATAACAAAATCCAAAACTTATCTTGTAAACATTTTTATTGACAATAATGTGATGGAGGCAAAGAAATCACTCACAAAATTGGTGGTTATTCAATTTTCAGAATAAAGCAATAGATTTGGTTTTTGTTTACCAGGGAATAAAAAAAAGCAAGCTAATGTATGATTAAAACGTCGTTTTATTGTAACAGCAAAATTAACAACAAAGTCCTTAAAAATAACTTAAAACCAATTTTCTTGTCCCCGATCGTCTTCGTGCGTGGATACGCTTACAGAAGTTCTATGAACTGATCGGAGTTGTTGTTGCAGCCTCAAAGGCATTGGAGAACCGATTACGTAAACCTTCATTTCAGCTTTACCTGTAACAAAAAAAGTTTTCATTTAGTCTCAATCTCATGACTCAACAGCAATATTTCTGCATGAGTGTGTAATAATATTTGTAGTGTGTTGAAATAACCGAGGTGACGACGGGGCGCCATCCCCGGCAGTTTTAACCACGATCATCTGTGTCTCAATTTACAGAATGCTACTTCATGGGATCGCATTCTCATAGGATGAGACAGTAATCCACATAAAGTAACCAAATAGAAACTTAGAGATAAATAGGAAACAAGAGGTGACTACATAATAATTATTGTCGTCATGAAAATAAGTTTGGATAGCCATTGGATATTGAACAGTGTTATATTTTGAATCTTTATGACCATAATCATTTTACGTAAAAGAGAAATATAGTTATTTAATCAGATCTGTTAAAAAAGAAAATTTCAAAATGATTGCATCATCAATTCAGTTATTTGTAAGTCTTGCGCCGCTGTAATTTGAACAGTTTATATCAATCAAAACCAATTTAACAGATTACTCTTAATTGACAAGATAACATGAGATAATTAATGATTGACGTTCAGTAATGCCCAGTACCTCTACTCTTTATTGGTCATGTGATACAATAAGGCAAAACAATACAGACTGGTTGTATACTGTCTCAAGTTCTACAGTATGATAGGATAATAGGGCAAGCTATAAGATGCAGTGGTTCAATAATCAAGAGGAACTATAGACATCACACAAACAATAATTATAATTTAATGTTTTAATCTCACCTCCAATCTTCATTGTTCAATAAATTCCCCTTTCAGCTCTTGTACTTCTTCTTGTCACTGGCAGACAGATGTTCCAACTTTTATGACCCAAAACATGGCTTCCATTACTATTATTATAGTCCTACAACAAAGAATAAAATCTCTATAACACATAACATTAGAAAAGTATAAAATAAGTATGTGTTTTATGTAACTCAGACGCATAAGGTGGTCAACATGGTTGTATGGGTTCACTCTGTTGAGGGAGACCTGAAGGTCAAATCATCATTGTAACTATTTAAAACAAGAAAGTATCATGAAATCCTTTAGTAAAAAGTTTGCAAATAATTTGGGATTTGTGCAGAAATAAATGAAAGTAGGTGAATTATATCTTCCTCTGCCTGAATATATTTGCACGATTGTATTTATGTTTGCATGATACAAAGCCAACAGTAATTTGTAATGGTTTATATTTTGAACTTACCTTTTTAGACTTGGGAGGAGAAGCTAACTCCTTGCAACTTTGCACTGCATTCCTGTGAACAATAAAAGCCTTTTGTTAACAATATATTCTCCTCGTTTTGATGAGAATGTTATTCGTGTGAAGTTATATTACTCAGACGCGTAAGGTGGTCAACATGGTGATATGGGTTCGCTCTGTTGAGGGAGACCTGAAGGTCAAGTCATCATTGTAATCTTCGAAAAATATGAAATATTCAAATATAATATTCTTTTATCAAACTCTTTCATGAATAAGTTGGGAAATTATTATATCATTTAGAGCATGAATATACTTCCACTTGTTCATTAGGTAGACATACTAAACGCAAATACTCTCACGGCAGTCGCGGAGGACGGTGAATATTTTTAGTATGGGGTTTCTACTCAATAAGTCTCGTGTTTACTCACTCTAAATTTTATGAACGCTATCACAAAAGTTGCGTAATGATTTAAATTTTAAACTTACCTAGACAGAATTTGTGGGATTAGCTTCTTCTTGAGATTCTCTGCTGGATACCTGAGAACAATAAGAGCCCTTGTTTAATATTTACTTCATATTATCGTGAAAGTTATTATTATGGAGATTAATTACTCAGACGCGTAAGGTGGTCAACATGGTGATATGGGTTCGCTCTGTTGAGGGAGACCTGAAGGTCAAGTCATCATTGTGGACATTTGAATCTACACTAATATTATAAAGACGAAAAATGTATTTTTTGTGTGTATGTTTGTAATGAATAAACTCAAAAACTACTGCGCCGATTTAAAAAATTCTTTCACCATTAGAAAGCTACATTCACCCTGAGTAACATAGGCTATAATTTATAAAGACTACACGCGGGCGAAGCCACTGGCGGCAGCTAGTTAATAATAATAAGTAAGCCAATATTGTTCTTACCTGTTGATAAGTTTCTTCATATAAAACACCCGTGTTAATAGTAATCTGTAAGGAAACAATGAATTTGAATGATTTAAGGGTAAAAGTGTTGGATACAGATTATTTCAGAGCTTCAGACAGCGGAACACGAAGCTCATCAAAAGTTTACAGGTAAGTGTGTTCATCATTACAGACATAAAAACAAAGATAAATTTAGTATATTGTATTGTAATAGAAACAAGAAACATACCTGGTTTGATTTTTTTTAGATACAATCTTCATTTGTTTAGGGAGATCAGGGTTGTCAACTAAAACCTCACGGTGTTGGATTCTCTTGCATTTGATCCGCACGCTCGACAAGGTTCGATCGAGTAGCCTGCAGAAGGAGATCCTAATAAATATTTTTTTTAGTAGGCAAGTTTTTTTTATTGTATTGCAAGGTCAGTTAGGATAGTTATATTAACAGCATTATGTGTCAGATGTCCCTATCTGGATTCATCATTTGAAAGATTAGAAAAGAGTCCAAATTATATATAATAATATATATTTTTAAACAATTGATATATTTGAAACAGCCTTGCAACATATTTTAAATAAGTCTATTTTTGTATGATTTTTACCTTTTGTTATTGTTCTACAGCTTTTGAAACTGTCACCCTTGAACGATCTGTAGAAGAGAATATATCTATGAGTATGTTGTTAACTATAGTTTTACAGAATATAATTGTATATTTTTATTACTCAGACGCGTAAGGTGGTCAACATGGTGGTTTGGGTTCGCTCTGTTGAGGGAGACCTGAAGGTCAAGTCATCATTGTAAACAAGTAAACATGGATTTCATTCAATATTTTATATAGATTCTACACTAGGACACCCTGTATAGACACTTTGTCATCCTATACAAGGACACACTGTATTAGATATAGCATTCCATAGAGTTTACTTACATCAAAAGCAGCTTCCTTAGATGAGTGACCATAAAGTTACTTTTGAACCTGTTAGCAAAAGAAAAAAAATATTTAAAAAAGAAGAAGTATTGGTTGATTCTGTTCTAGGTATTATCTAGTGTTATCAGTATGGATAGTTATGTTAACAGCATTATAATCAGATGTCCCTATCTGAAATCATCATTTGAGTATGAAGTAAATAATTTTATTTGTGGCTCTATTTAAAAAACATAGTAATATCTTACCTTGTAAGTGAAGCAGCATTTTCTAATCGCCAAAAAGTTCACCCTGAAAATATTGAAAATTTGTTAAAATATTCTTTCTAAGCTTTGGTACAGCCTTTGATCTGATAATATAATCAGATAGGAGCGAAAGACATTGCAAATTGTGTACATCAAAGAGTTCAGATGAACTATGTGGTCATCATTTAAATAACTATTCAAGGGATAGTTGTTGCAAATCACGATCTCGCGTCTAGTGACTTTAATGTCATTAAGATAAGGTTTATATTGCAAGATTGATGCAGAGTTGTGAAATGCTACTATGATATTTTGGTAGTAATTGTGTTCTCACCATATAAGTGTTATATTCGCCGACGTCAAGTAGCGACTACAGCTTTTTCATGGTGTCTGTAAAGATTACAAACTTGTTAGTTTACTTGTGTAGCTTTATTGTATTCCTTTGTAAAAAGTGATGGGATCAGATAGGAGCGAAAGACATTGCAATTGTGTACATCAAAGAGTTCAGATGAACTATGTGGTCATCATTTAGACATTAATTTCACTAAATCAAATTATAACACTATATAGTTACACGATTGTATGATAGATTTGGCAGATAGTAAACAATGTAATAAAAATAACATTAACTTTTTGTATCTATTAAAAATAAATGATTGCCATTTTGTAAATTTTCAACATTTTCTAACTTTAAACTATCCTTAATTAGGTATTAAGAACATGTTAACTCCAGTATGTCTTACCTTGCCTGTGTAGTACGCCAAGTCGCGCCAATACAAAATCTATGTCCTTTTCTCATTCTTGATTCTGTGAAATGCAGAAACTTGTTAATATTTGTGTGTAGCTCCTGTGATTGTACTTTATAAGTGAATTCATCAGATAGGAGCGAAAGACATTGCAAAAGTTGTACATCAAAGAGTTCAGATGAACTATGTGGTCATCATTTAAATATTCATTTAACTGAAAAATATTGTACTTAAATCAACAATTTTTTTTAAAGAAAATTGTTGTGTTGTTACTCACCATAAAATAACTCCATGCTGAAGGTAAATAGATACCTGCAAACAATAAAAACGAAAAGTGAGGAACATTCACAATTGAAATAGACTGAATTTTTAAGAGCAAGGAGTCAGTATGCTTAAAAGCATTTTGTCTGTGCATCAGACCTCACAACAGGCTGCCCTACACTACCATTTAATTAAAAAAACAAAACAAGTAACTGATGAAGTACCAGCTACAGAAATTGAATGAATTACTAAATTGAATGAGAAATGGTTTCCCTAATCTTGAATTAGCCGTTGTGAGGCAACTGAAGGTTTTCAGCTGCACTGCGCTGTCATCATGCTGTTAAAAAGGGGTGGAGAAGTATTTTAATTATTTGCCAACCAAGTTAATTAGACAACAGAACTGTCACCCCTAAGACGACCCACTGACCGTCGGATACCAATGAGTAGTTTTTTTTTTTTTTTAAATGTAAACATAACAACAGATTTCAGTATAAGCGGAGTTGCATTGTTTAATGGCTCCGTGAAAAATAGAGAAACTTGATTATTCACAAATTCAACACATGATCATGTACCAAGATAAACACAGGCGAATATGGAGGCTGGTTTCCACCCAGTTGTTTAATTTACATGGTTGGCTTTATGACGGAAGGCAAAAATACCCACATTATGGCATGGAATAGCAATGCATGATGTGCAAAACACCCCAGTAACAGAAATTAAGACTTACCACAATAAATTCCATTGCAGTTTGGTGCTCTTGAATACTCTTTCAGCCTAAAACAACATGAAATGTCTGTGAGAATAGTTTTTAAAGATGTTAATTTGTTAATTGTGTTGTAGTGTGTTCAGATAGAGCTAATATACATGCAAATCATGGGTTTTCAATGGTTAGCATTTTTCATCATGTGAATCGATAGTTTTGCAGGAATTTGGATATGGCAAAAAGTGCCTTATCCCAACTAATATTACAAATGTGAAAGTGAGTTAGTTTGTTTGTTACACTTTCACGCTAAAACGGCTGAACAATTGGGATGAAATTTGGCACATGGGTAAACCTGGAATAGGACATGATATTTTTTATCGCCATATTCCCACGGGATAGAGACTTCGAGACACGGGGTGAAACCACGGGGTGCAGCTAGTTATGTTAAACTAATTCCTTTTATATTTGTAGCTCATAAAGGCTCCTTCTTTGAGTTAAATAATAACTATGGATGTTTTTTAGTATCTTACCATTCACAGGTTTCTGATATTTCCCCTGCACAAATATACGAGGTACATCTATTCCCTCTTTGAAGTTGACAGTCCGGCGCTGCACATAAGTGTTCATGAGGATCTCGAAGCCAGCATCAGTGAACAGCTTCTGTAGCTCTTCTTCCGTAAAGTAGTAGCTCCTGCAAATAAAGAAAGCATATGTTAATGATGCATAGTAAAGTTGTTTTAGTATTGAAATGCCAGGGTACCTATGGAAACATGGTGGTAATTTTGATTAAAATGGTCAGCACTTTAGAACATGTGGTTAATTTATGATAAGTTCTGTTTTATGCCACACAAGAGTAAAAAATCTGTAGAATCTTACCTGGTGCCGTCCTGTCTCATATAGAAGTTATCGGCAATCTTATGCCCAGGCTTGAACCGCAGCTGCGCCATGTCGTATCGTCCGTAGTCGCGGAACAACAGCACGCCTCCGGGGCGGAGCGCTCGGTACGCGACCCTAGCCACCTGCGACCGCGCATCAGGGTGGATAGCAGACAACACGAAGATCAAACTCGCTATGTCCATGCAACCTTCCTCTATGTTCTCGAACAAGTCATCAGTGGTCAGGTCAGCGCAAAACGCCTTCATACGAGTCGCATCAAACAATTTGTTGGTTTTCACGAACTCGACCGCACGTGGTGAAAAATCACACGCGTAGAAATGAAAATTCGAGAAACCTTCTTCGACCAACGGGAATATCATGTTACCTACGCCACACCCCAGCTCTAGAAAGGTGATCTTATAGTCAGCTTCAAAGTTTATAAGCTCTTGAAACTCACGTGTGGTCCAATGCCGGTCCTTGAAGAACTTCGTCTCATTTCTCTTGTAAAATATGTCCCAGTGCCGCTTTGCTTCTTTCTCCAGTCGCGCAGCTTTGGCTTCAGGTATTATTCGCGAGTTTTGTGCCTCAAGACGCTGTTTTTCTTCATCGGTCAGATCTTTCATCCGATGTATGAAAACATCGCCGTTTTCACAGACACGTTGGATTTCATCGGTTTCCATCTTGAGTTTTACAGACGTAATTAGGAGTCTCTTCATATAGCATGGAAAATGTGTAGCAAAGCGTCACAGATTTACACTTATTTTTTAAATTAATTGAATTACAGGACTCCCATTGCAACTATTTTTGGGAACTTTTTGATTTGACGCAGTCGCAGACGCAAGCAAAAGCAAATTACACAAATGAATGAAGTGTGACTGTGTGAATGAATGAAATGAAACGAAAAGATCAACAGAACAAACAAAAAAATGAAATGTCAAAAAAAGCAATGAATGACATACAGTTCAGGATTGAGTGTTGCTAGAAATGATTGTAAGCAGTAATTCTGTAGTTTATTCCTTCTGTTTGTGCGGAATAAACATTTTTTCTTTCTTTTCTTTGGTGATTTAATGAAAGCTGAAATAGATCTACTTCATATTTGGTGCAAGTAAATATATTATTTTCTTTCTTTCTAAGAAAAATATCATGTCAATAAGCATAATCGGCCAGAGTTACGTTCCCACTGCTGGGACTGGGACACAGGCCTCCTTCCTGTCTGTGAGAAGAAGCACGCCAGCACGCGAGCACTGGATTCGTGGATGTCATATTATGTCTACGAACTTTATTAGGTTAATAAAAAGAAGTAATAGATCGGTAATTTTTTAGGGTAAATAGAAAAATTATGATTATTTTCTAAAAAGTATAATCCATCGAACTGTACTCCGATCAGTATTTCTGTAGGTTGAGTGGGCCACATCGGCCTAAATTAGAAAAAAATCCATAGGTCTGGCAACATGGACTGAACATTTGAACAAGAATTATATTTGAATGAATGAAAAAACTTAAATGAATTCAAATTCATTCATTTTTTATCATTCAATCCAAACATTCACTCACACTAAAATGTCAATGTCATATTTTGACATTGTCATTTTAGTTTTCGGTATTACCATCACCAAAAAATATTTACTTTACTCAGATAATAGCATTATTAGCAATATCCGCATATCATCACAGTTTTGAAGAAAAAAATCTTCTGTTGAGACCAGGCCAGGGTTGGAGTAATAAAAGAGTTCTGTGTTTGAGAATGACACAGACGGGTGGACGTGGCCTAAAAATATTAAAGGGGTAAGGGACAAAATAAATAACCACATGAGCAGTCATTCATTAATGTCGACCATATTCGCAGTCTGCTGACAGTTTTACCTACTACGTATTGGCGGACTTTAACGAAATACTATTGATATGAACAATTATTACGATAGTAAACGCGACACATATCCGTTGTTACTTGTTACGATTACGCCAAGGTCAAACATTATCACGATAGACGTCAATTCGCAATCGATGTCATCTTTGTATCATGATTAACATGCATGAACCCGGCACAATGCGGGCCATGTCGATTGTTCGACACGTGCTGTTAAAAACGGCTGCTGCTGCATTTAAAACGGTCTAGTTTTTGTTGGGTTAACTTGCTTCTGCTTTTAACTTGAATTCTTACAGCTGGGATTGATTTGGTGAGCTAGTAGCTTACATAGCTACTACCAAAGTCCTGTTACCTACAATGCTTCCGCTGATTGTAGCTACCAGTCAGAAACTTGACCAGGCATTTGATTGATAACATAAAGAAATTTTTACTGTTTGCTAATGGTGTTCTCTATTTTACGAACTTTTAAGTTTTCCCTCAGTTTGTGGAGTAGTTTTGAATAACAAACAGAACACCTGGAGATAAAGAAGGTCAAATATTGATAATTATCCAGCTACTATCAGTATGCTTATTCTTATCGATTGTCCGCTGCATAAGTGCAAACCTTATAATCACCTTTTAGTACCTACTACCGAAGTATTCCCACCTACTTACTAAGTATTTTCGGATATCTAAGTAGGTACGCATTTAGCTAAATTAGCTGTTTTAGCAATCACGCTGCCGCGCTGTTGGATATTGAAACCATGGAAACAGGATACTGCTCCGACTCAAAAGAGGGAATTCGCTCATTCATCGGATAAGGAGTCACTCCATGTAAAATACTGATATTCAGCTGCAAAAGGAATAGGGATTTAGGTAACGCGTACCGTCCAGTATTCAGCATATCTGAGTAATAAAATCAGTGAGTATATCAGTGAGTATGTGCGCATGTTTGTAATACGCATCCTTTCATCCTGTGATGTTGTATCAACATGGGCACGGCTCGACATTAAAAAGGCGTAAAATATCTTTAATTAGTTTCAACAGCTGACAGACATCAACTAGTAGTGATTCATATATAAAGATCAAATAAGTAGTTAATTGAGGATGAGATAAAAACCGTATGGACACGCACGTATGGTCGCGGTCATATGTTATGCATATCTCGCCATTCCGCGCCAATAACAAAATGCATTCATAAAGTGTACAAGCAAAGACATTTAAATAAACTTACGATCTTAAATCTACAAGGATCTTTTGTTGTTTAAATGATACTCAGAGCGGGGCGTTGTTGGTAAACAAGAAGGCGGCGTTAGTTCCGATTTTTGCCACGCGCCGAAAGATCCTGGTCCAGTTGTAGGTGCTGCGATCCCCTATCCAAACGTCAAACATGGTGATTTTTTATCCCAAGGTATTTGGGGCCGCGCAGGCAGCTTGACTTCTTCCATCCATGCATTTCGATTATCAATAGTAATTGCAATATTCAGCCCTATACTAGCGTGCTTTATAATGTTAAAATCCATGAACAGTTTTGACTAGTCAAGTTTCTTGTACACACGGCTACACATCAAGCATAGGACACATTTTCAGTATAAGCTGACCTCGCATTGTACATGCCAGATCAGCATAAACTGGAAATGTACAGCTTGATGTGTAGCCGTGTGTACACACAGTAGGTACATGCTACTTACCCAATTACCGATACGTTATCATTATTGTTGCATTGTTTACTCTCGTTAAATGGCTTCTGTCGTTACGCGTATCGCCGCCCGCGCCGGTGTAAATAACTGGTAGATACACAGTATTAACACAGTGCCACTGCGAGTCGGCTTAGCTATGAGAATCTAGCACATTGCCAGCGAGCGAGTCCATCAGCATAGGTTTTGGTCTTTTTCATAGAAACTTTGATCCCCTATTTTACCCGTTGAGGGGTAGAGCTTTTCAAAAATCAGCAACACATTGTTCTGTTTCTGATACCAATTCAATTTAAATTTTCATTGATTTTGGGTACCTACTTAGGTTCCTACATATTGAATGATGGATTTTCATACAAACTTCCATCCCCTATTTTACCATTACCTAAGTACATAGAGAAGTACAATTTCCAATATCCTGCCCAAATACTTATAATTTTGATCGATTTTACTAAAAAAATACAAATTTTCTTACAAAATTGCATCCTCCAATCAAAAAAGCAGAAGAATTGAAGAACTATGCTAAAAATATTAATTACAGTCTTGGTCATCAGTAATCTAGATTATTTCACGCTTTCATCCTATCGCAGCTAGAATTACGATGTTATGTCAACTCAGCCGCTGCGCCTGCGCTCGAACAGGTCAACATCGGGTTGTTTATGCAATCTGCACGTAGCAACTGTTGCAGAACTCATTGCACTGATATGGCCACTTTCTGTCCACGACTACTGATTCTTAATCTGGTGAGACCATTTATTTATCTAAATATGGCTGTTTAAATACATAATGTATTTATATAAAAGGAGGAACGGACTGATTGTCTGACTGACATAGGTATCAGCGCTCAGCCAAAACTACTCGAACTAGGAACGTGAAATTTTGCACAAAGATACCTTTTATGATGTAGAGGAGCACTAATGGGTTTTGAAAATTCGACTTTAAGGGGTGAGAAAAATAATAATTTGTTTGTATGAAAAATATGATACTTACTTAGGTTAATAAAAACTTGAAACTTGACACGAATACATTAATACTTATAATTATGATAATTTTATGAAGATCGTACATATCGTACCTACACATCGCATATCCATGGTACATTGGTTTCACAAAGATCTAAGTACATAGATAAATTTTTGCAGTTTTAGACCTAAGTACATAGATAATTGTAGCAAATGCATATTCCTGGATAAGCATTAGGTCATCGTAAAACAAATCAGCAGTAATACCTACGTATGTAGATTTACATATTAATTAGGTAAGTAAACGGTTAATTATTCACATTTACATAATTAAACTGTCTAATAACTCGGTTATCGTCGTAGAAAAAGGAAACAATTGATATAGGAAGTAACAATGTGGTACCAAGGTCGTGTCGCTAATTAATGAGCGCTTGGAATAGGCAAGTCACCGCGTTGAGTTTGGCGAAACAAAAAAATGTTATTAAGTACTTGTCTTTTTTTAGGGTTCCGTGCCCAAAGGGTAAAACGGGACCCTATTACTAAGGCTCCGTTGTCTGTCTGTCTGTCCGTCTGTCACCAGGCTGTATCTCATGAACCGTGATAGCTAGCTAGACAGTTGAAATTTTCACAGATGATGTATATCTGTTGCCGCTATAACAAAAAATACTAAAAACAAAAATAAAATAAATATTTAAGGGGCCCATACAACAAACGTGATTTTTTGCCGTTTTTATAGATAATGGTACGGAACCCTTCGTGCACGAGTCTGACTCGCACTTGGCCGGTTTTTTATTGATTTACCCACAAGGATTTTTTACAATATTAAATAACATAACATCACGCCTTGCTTTCCCGAAGGGTTGGGCAGAGGTGTACAGTCACGAGCAAAAATATGTATACACTCAGCAAAATTCAATAACGATTTTCTCGTGGAATTAAAATTGTAACTTTGAGATGATATTTTTTTCATAATAATAGGGGTTCCAAAATACTATATATATATATATATATATATATATATTTTTTTTTTTTTTTTTTTTTTTTTCGTAATATATTTCGTTTTTTTATATTCGTAATATCATAAAGTTACAATCAATACAGTAGGAGAAAATCACTTTTAAAAGTTGCTAAGTGTATACATATTAGTGCTCGTGACTGTACCTACCTATAGTACACCCACATTTCGCCAGTCCCATGTAAAAGGGGGCGAGCCTATTGCCATCAACCGGGCACAAATCCAGACTCCGGGCAGCTACTGAGAACACAATAATATAGGTAGATTTTATTATACAATATGTTAACTAACAAAGGGCGCTCCCGTTAACCTGCAATAGTATAGCGTCTATACAGACTAAAAAAAAATATTACCATTAAAAAAAAAAGGTTTTTTGTTTGTTTTTGTATAGTAAAATATTCACAAAATATATTAAATTGTTACGGAAAATAAACTTTCTGTACACGCCCACTTGTCACACTTGTTTCTCTACGTTGAAATACAAGTGTGCGTGCACAGAGTGTTTCTTTTGCGTTTAAATTTAATCGTTTTGTGAACATTTCACGTCGCAAAAAAAAAAAAATTTTTTTTTTTTATTCTTAATATTTTTTTTAGCCTGTATACACACTATACTAATACAGCTTAACGGGAACGCCCTTTGTTAGTTAACATACTGTATTATTGGGTATTTATGGTACATTGCTTTACAGGCTTTATAGGTTGTAGTGCTTTTGTAACGTTTCATAAGCTTATTGCCCTATTCCCTCGTAAGCCAAGATCGTCAAATTATACTTCGTTTATTACAAGATTCACACCATATTCTCACCGGGGGTGATAACATTAGCCCATTAGCAAGGTTGGTTACAACAGCATCAGCGTAACAAGGATTAGAAGGGTAAGTAAGGATTTGAAGGGGATTCATAATTCGTCTGCTCATGAACTCAATAACGAATTTTGTTGAACTGCCAAAATTAAAAGCATTGCCATTGTAAGTGTGTTAGGCTCTTACATACTGGCGCGATTCGCCGCGAGACGCGAATTTTAACAAAACAATTTTTGAGTTAAGTTCACGGCGAACAATGCAGCGGCGTCGCGTCGCGCGGCGAATCCCGCCAGTATGTAAGAGCCTTTACGCAACAACCCCGTAGGTCTGACTCCAATGCTACGGCTACACTTCGCGTTATCGCGAACTTTTCTTCGTGCGCTCTCTGTTGCTCAGCGAGTAATCGAGGGGTGTGCGAGAGAGAGCGCACGAAGAAAAGTTCGCGATAACGTGAAGTGTAGCCGTAACATTAAAGGTGCTCTGGGCGTGAGCGTCAGCACAGTATTTATAATCAAATCGCCACTCGTTTACCCACAGTGATACCTTCACTATATTGATGAACCACGGAAGTTATGAAGAACCAAGCTTTTTCCATAAGTCGCGGTCAATCCAGTCCAGTTGAGGCCAAATAACGGTATCTTCTTCGTAGGAGTGTGACTCACACTTGACCGGAATTTTCTCATTTCCACTAGTTAGTTTATTATCAAAAATAATACTTACTTACGTAAAACAATGAGTAATACATATTACTCGACATAATGTGGTCATTGTTTAAATAAGTATAGTTTACTGCTATGTGTCGGACTGTCGGTTCATGGAACTTGCGTGTAGATTTATTTATATTGAGTTGGAAATATTAATTTAGTTTTTCATGTCAACATGAAGTTAGAATTGTAAAAACTGTGTGTGGTACCTACAGCCTCAACTATACAAATCTGTATACTTAACAACACTTAAAAATGTCAAAGGGGCCTCTGCGCGTTGGCTTCGGCCCCTCGTACGCCTTCCAATAGACCTGGTCCCGAGATATGTAAACACTATACAAAATAATAATAACAAGACCAATGGCCTGATGGCCGAAACCCTCGAGCAACAGCTCTCGAGGCACTCGTTAGGAGGTTTGATGAAGGGCGTTCAGAAGGCAGTACTCCTCGATACGGCTCGCATTGTGTGGAGGTTCCTGTCTCTGCAGCCCTAACGAGTTTCTTGCCAGTTCTTCTCCATAGGAACCTCATCCTACTTTTGGAATGGGCAATACTACCTTGATAATCTTTGGGAAGTGATCGTCTCTGAGACTGACCGACCCCGACATACTTAGTTAAAAGTGCCTGTAATTGGTTTAATTGAAATAAATGTGCCGTCAGTACGAATTCCTGCATATTTTCTGATAATTACAACATTCCAACACACGCTGTGGCTGGGACAGACTGGATGAAGAAGGCGGAGGACAGGGTGCGGAATTGCGCAGCCTGGGAGAGTCCAGCAGTGGACTACGATATACGATAGGCCGAGTTGATTGACAGCAACGCAAATAGCCCGTGTCATCACAAGTGTATTCATACACGTACCACTGGATTTCAAGTATCTACCTATCTAGGTAGGTACCTATCATACCTACTTGAAACTTAGGTACAATTCGCAGAATTCACCTATTACCTATCTAAATAAGAAGGTACTTGTAGTCTTGTGCTTGAGTCACATATTTGTAGGTGTACATACCTAAATGTAGTTTGCGTATACAACCGCGGATAGTTGCGCTGAACCACTTTTCATCCTTATGCCCTTAGTACAGCCCTTAGTAATAAGATTGAAAAGTGGTGTACCGCTAGTGTCCGCGAGGATTCCTACACTTCCTACGAGTACACACGGCTACACATCAAGCTATACATTTCTAGTATAAGCTGACCTCGCATTGTGCGGAAATCCTATACAATGCGAGATCAGCATAAACTGGAAATGTATAGCTTGATGTGTAGCCGTGTGTACATAACTATAACATTGAATGTCACATATTTCGAAGAAACTTCGTCAAGGATTACAAAACAATCTTTGACGAAGTTTCTTCGAAATACATGGGTTATATAGTCCTCATGACCGTATTTCGGCCACGGCGGCCAATCTCAACGGAGACGTCTTCGGCGCGGGAGATATTATAGTGCACAAGTGTTTGCGCAGACACAGGTGCTCGTGCACTCTCTCTTCCCTCACACCCATAGTCCGATGGGACGGCAATCCGTCACGACCGGAGAGAGATCAGACGCAGGACCAACGGCTTTCCGTGTCACGGGGGTATCACACCGCCAACTTCCAAACTCCGGGCTGTTACTAAGAAATTCCTAATGGAAAAACCCAATAATACTAAAAGAAAATCATAAGAAAGAAGATAAAAACATAAGTAGGTCGTTCATTCCTTCAATGCTGAGGATCACGGCTACATGACCACACGACGCGTCTCCAAGGTATGCGCCGATCTTCTCCTGGTTTTGGTTTGGCCTGCTTGATCGCGTCTGCCCATCTTGCCAGTGCTCTGCCTTGAGCGCGTTTTCTTTCCACCCTGTATCATAAGCCTGTCGCTAAGCTAGGTGAGCTAGGTGAACCCACAATACTTAAGCCTCGTACAAACTGTCGCGATATCGCGGGCGCGACAGGCATCGCTACCCTTGTCGCACCCGCGATATCGCGCCTTTTTGTGGGAGCCTTTATGTTCGCTCATTATTTAGGTACCTACTTATGCTAGTATTTGATGCTTTCAGTCTTACCGGATTTGGCTGGCTTATCATTCAAATATATGCGTAAGGTCATTCTAGTTGATAGCAAATAAGATTTCAAGATGCTGTAAGATCTTTATAATATTTATACGTTTGAGGTCACTTAACAGCCTACATAAAAAGCAATACAAGTAAGAAATATATTGTGTAGCGTGTCCATTCGAACAAAGGTGGTCCCACAGTTTGTTCTAGCCAGGTAAACGAGGACTTCCCGGAACGTTGCGCCGGCGCAGGCAAACATCACGACCGACACAAACACTGATGACTGAGTGAAATATTTCACACGTACCTTCTTTGTTTGGATACATATTCTGTGTCTTAGCTATTTAGTTAAATTAAAATATAGGTAGTTACTTAGGTAAAAAAAAAAAAATTGAATTGAATATTGAAATACCTACCTATTGATATTGAAATTATTGGTGGAAATATTTTGTTGGATAATATAAATCTGATGTGTCAAGGGACTTTCTCCATCTAAATAACTAAGTAGGTACAGCTTGGCAAAAAAGAGTATGATGCGGTGACAAATGAAACTAAATATTTTAGATAGGTAATGCAAACCTATGATGTTGGCACTACTTTGCCGACAAGTGCTAGTAGGTTTTTGAGCCAGAACAAGCAGCGGTTTTAACTATTTGTTTGAATTCTTTTACTCATTTCCCATTTGAAGTGACCTATAGGCGGTAGTGGTGCTCTCATTTATTCCAAACTCTTTTTTCCCAAGCTTTACCTATAATACTTACTTTGTTGGTTGGATTTATCTATAACTAGATCTTCTCCATGAAAGCTGATCACACTGTTGCCATCTGCAAGGGTTTATGTGGACACTGGAAAGGTTTTATTTGCATTCTGTGTAGAGCAAAGAAAGGACCACAAACTTTCTTTAGAGTACCTTTTGAGTCATGATTGTATCCTCTCGCATAATCAGCCAACACCTAATGGTCCCACTGCTGGGACACAGGTTTCCTCTCTGTGAGAGAGCTGTACCCCCTACGCCCTAAGAGAATTTACGGGCTTCATATCACTTATGGACTTATGATTAGTTCGGGGTCCGAACTAAGAATGAATGACAACACGATTTGACAGTTGTCAGCCCGTTACGTATTTACCCGTCCGAAAAAAATAATTTGGCACTTGTTTTCGGACGGGTCCGTATTTTTGTAGAGCTTTGATGTCGTTTGGTAGAATGATTTCATGAGAGATTTGCTTCGGTTCAATTCCCGCGTGAAACAAATTCAGTAAAATTGCCTGCAAAAAATCGTTCCCAGTCAAAAGTACCTACATTGTGACATACCTACTTATTTCGTATTCATAAAAGCCTAACTAATATTCAAAAGAAAACCCCAAATGCGAAGTATTTTACGAGTCGAGCATAGCGGGACTAGAGCATAGGAGACTAACCGAATGCGAAGTAGGATTCTAACCCTTTTTTACTAGTGGATTTTGTTTATAAACAAAAGAAAACTACCAAGGTACACATAAGGACATAAAAATTGACCTAACATTTAATTGGTTGTCTTTTGCGGGATTTACCACTGTATTTAAAAAAAAATAAGTACAGTGGTTGTTTCCCAGTTTTACCACAGGCCACATAGTAGTATCCTATACTATAACAGACTACTATATTTTATGTACCTATCTTTGTATTTTGTGTTGTGGACGTTGTGGTATTCTTTACGCATGAGTGCGTACCTATTAGATTACGTAAAAACAGCTGTGTTTATTATACATACCTACTATGTAGCTTCGTATACGTAACGCAACTTTATACGTTACGTTACAGTCATAACATACGTCACCCTGATGACGAATATTGACTACCTATCAGGATAATGTTGTCTTGGTACTGGTAAATACGTCATTAGTTCCCATTTCAGTTCCGTTGTTGCTGTCATTGATTCATTGGTACTTAATGATGTTATGTACCTAATGAATAATTCTAATTACACAATTAAATTTGTAAAATTAATGACCTAATTGTTTAATATGGAATTGATCTGTAATTACCGAATAATTGTGATTTATTGAATTGCGGAAAACCATAATAATAACAGTGATTGGAAAAGTCTAGCACTTCTGATCTAGCTACATAAAATGCCAACCTATTAAGATTCTGTATGTTTAGCTCGAAATTGAATGTAAATTACCGTAGTAATGCTGTCATAATCTAACCAATTACAGGTATGGCTTGTCAATTACAAACAGTTAAAACCTGGTTTAACCTGTTTTGTTGAAATGGCAGTCAGATCAGCAGCTTTTTTTAAAGAAGGGGAGATTCGAATTGTTTTTTTATAACAGCGCCATCTATTACCTCAATGATAATGAGTTTCCATATGACTATACGAGATGGCGTTAGTGGTTCCCATTGTTGCTTTGTGTCGAGTCGAGGCTGCTGAACAAAGCAGTTTGTTATTGTTATCTTCAAGATTAGTTGAATCATCATTTATAATGAGGAGTTCTTATCGAAATAATACAAAATTATTGTGGCAGTAAATATATTCAGAAAATATCAACCATGATCGCAGGTATTTATCGATTTTATCAATGTAAAAAACTTTAATACAAATCAGTACGAATTAATTATGTATATGTATAATATTGTCGACTTTCATTTTGTATACTTAGCCTTTATCTTATAATTAATAGTTCAGTTACATTTTATTACAGTTTAGCTTTATTATTGCTTTATACAATATCGTATCGTGTAGCCGTCCACACGTTCTATTTCGTACACGCTAGTCACTTAATTTAGATTAATAATAATTACATATCACAATGAGACGTTCCTTCAACATGATACACTCGCACACAAATAATACAAAATACAAAAACGAAGGCACGAGATCTAACTACATCTACGACTACTAGTATAAACATGCCCCAATAACTTTACGCTAAATGCACGCGCGCCCTATGTGGCGCGACTCAGTCAAAGTGTTGCGTTTGGAAGAGTCATATCACCTACTTAAATTTCGGTAGCGTTAAAATGTTTCAAAGCGGTTCTGGAATACAACAAGTGCGGCTCGGCGGAGGTCGTTCCCCGCGCCGGCCATGGGTAATGGAATGTCGGCGTGCAGCCGCTCCTGGCGCTCTTTGTGCGCCGCTCGCCCCGCCCGGTCCGCGGCGCGGGCGCAGGTAGCCGCGCGCCGGCCACGCGAACCGGGCCTTCGATCACTAATAACACGTCACACGGACGACCCAAAGTCCACTAGCCACTTCACACGCCCCAACAGACTACACACTGTCCTTCCCATCGAACTTCTCGGCCAGCTCGCCCATCAACTCCTTATAGATCAGGGGGTCGATGTTCTTCCCGAGCTGGTAGAGCACGAACCAGTCCCCGATCTGCAGCTCGCGCGCCACAGTCTCCACCTGCGTCTGCGGGGCAAGGCGGCTGCGCGCGCGCAACAGGTATAGACGCACGCGCGGGCCTGCTACCACGGCCATGCGGTAAATCAGTGAGATTCCGCTCAGGATCGATAGAATCATGAACCAGAACCACAGGAACACGTAGATCTTCTCGTTGACGATGTTCAGTGGCAGCACGCACAGGCCGTCGAACTTCTGCACAGTTCCCGAGGGACCGTATTTGTGGAAGGTGCACTTGGTCACTTTAGGGAATACTCGAGCCATCGGGTCCACGCGCTCCTCCGGCTCCATCTCGGTGAAGCTCACCACGTCACTGCCGTACGTGGAGAACTCTCCGTCCAAGAAGAAGTCCATGAAGAAGATCTGGCCGACGACGTTGATGAAGTTCAACACCTCGCAGATGAAGAAACGGAACGCGTAGAAGTTTTGCGTGTGCAGGTTTGTATGGAAGTAGTCCACGAGTAACTTCTTGCGACTCTCCTTGCATTCGTCTCCTACTACAGGGCAGTTTAGGTCAAGCACTAACATCTTGATGCGGCCCCCTTCCCATGTTTTCCACAAGTATCGCGGCACATAAAACAAAATGGCTTGGAAGAACAACACAAAACACACCCACTGGTAGTACTTGTGGTATTTCACCTCGTCCTGGCCGTCGACGTGAGAGGCGACGCCAGCCTGCACCACATCCTTGCCAACGCGTCCCACCAGCCGGTTGGGAATTGTGAAAGTTGAGTAGATCCAGCAGTACGTGTCCATGACGGCGAGCGGGATCTCGTCGACGATGCAGTCGATGGGGTCGCCGATGTATTGCCGCGACGTGACGAGCAGCGAAAACGCGATCAGTATGATCACGGTGGCTTTGTAATGCAGCCGGAACACATTGTTGTCAATGCACACTGAGTCGAGCTTGAGAAGCCCCTTCACGGAGCCGAAAACGTCAAACATGGCGGTCGTCTAGCCGCGAGCGCGCGGCGCGTCGTACGCGATCGTTTAAAGCAGGGCGTGCGCTTCGCCCTCGCGTCGAGTGCGGAATGCTGATCGACGGTGGGGCGCACCGTCAGTTGAGTAGGGCGCAGGCCTCCGGGGTCGGTGTGCAGTGGGGTGTGAGGGGGGCCCGCGGTCCCCACCTCACCGCACCGCGCAGTCGCCGCAGACTCTCGGATCAACGACACAGCTCTGACCCCTTTTTACTACCTTAGTGGCGTCATCTGGTAGCAGTGACGCCGCGGCCGTACCCAGGGGCTATGCATCTCAGCGTTGTCGGCAAGTGATAATGTTCACGGTGCGCCGCAGTGCCGCTTAATTAAATCCATGTCTACGGATTGCATCACTTAGTTTAGGAGAGTGCATGTCCGTGAAATGGTACCTAATCAAGTATGCAATGTAACGGTAAAGGGCGACGCGACTGCCGCGGCCCGTCTCACGTGCGTACCAGTCGCTCACTCGGGCAAATCACTTAATATCTTAACTGATTTAATGTCTCGCGACACTTTTGAAGAAGCATTATAATCTTCATTGATTAGGTACTCTAAAGAAATCTTGACAATGATCATAAATAATGTTATTGGTAACATGGACGTGGGAGTACACTTGGCTGATGACGATAAGTCGGTCAGAGGCTAATAGTTCAAGTGTAATAAAATTAATGTTATCATTCTGAAAGTTCTAAATTACTGCATATATAAGACCGTAATGTAACATAACGTAAAATGATCGTTTTACTGAACATGGATACGAAAGGCCTTCCATTTTTGTAACTCCGAAAAAGCACACGTGCTATTTTTGTTTTGTTTAATTGGCCAAAATTGCACCATATTTGAACAAGCCCGACAAGAGAGTCATGTAAAATATTCGCTTTATAGAATAATGATGTTGTGCCCTTTCATTGAACAAAAGTTGCAGAAAACCGATATTGCATGAACCATTTTAAAGATGGTGAAGAAAATGGCATGGGTGTTTTTTTATTCCACTAATGATTGCTGAGTAGAATTTTATGAAAGTGTTTTTAACAGTATGCATGATGATGTAACGACAAGCAATCTAAGTATTGGTTCATAATGTAATATTTTAAAATATTGTGACTTATCATCGTTAAATATCTCTCTCGCCGACCCATATCATTCTGAGTGAATGTTTACGTGCTCCCACGCACGCGGTTTTACTCAAACAACTCGTTTATTTGAGAAAGTGGGTAAAAATATTATCAATTTTTACTGTTAGCCGTATTTAGTGTCCGCCAGTGTAATGAATGAGAGACTGTTGTCAATGTAGCTAACAATTTTTTTTATAAGCTTCAACTTTTTGACTAACTGACCGACTCTTCGACAATTCAAAAGTGCCTGTGAATGGTTTAATTGAAATAAATGCTTAGGTGCTGCTAAATACAATTTATACAATAATTTATATGACTATTATTTTGTTCCATTACATTTTCAATGAGAATGGTAATATTTGTATCGCCTAGATATCAAGTGGATATTATTATTGTAGTCACACTACGTATCTAGATGTGTCGCACGGAATCCTCGAATTTTATTTATCGTCGATATCCGCAAGATAAGATTGTGTTTCTTGCAAAATGTCGCTCCAAATGCGACACAGTGAAAGATAAATACTCAGAAAATTAAATAGTACCTAATGATGAAACGTTCTGAAAATTTATTGAATCACTAGCTCGCCCGCGTAAGTCTCAATCCCGTGGGACTATCGGGATAAAAAATCCTATATAGATAGATAGGTAGATAGATAAAACGTTTATTTGGTGCACACAAAAGACAGCACAACATACAAAAACACGGTTAAATTATAACTAATTAGGTACATTAATAAACAGCTGGGTATACAAAAAAAAAATGGAAATAATGAAAGAAAACTAGACACAGTGATGACAACATTGTCTATGACACACTTAAAAAAAAAACGAAACATACCTACAAAGTGCGGTGTGCGTCTCAACGTAGCATCAAATGGGAGTCCAACTCAGCATGTGTCAGGCAAATATACCTGACGCTGATATTCTTCTGGATCCCTGCAGAATATCAGCCGTTATTATATATCCGTATCCTATGTCCTAATCCTAATCCAGGTCATGGTGCCAAGTTTCATCCAAATCTTTTCAGCCGTTTAAGCGTGAAAGCGTAACAAACAAACTCACTTTCGCATTTATAATATTAGTTAGAAATTATGTAAGTTTCACACAGTTCTTCCATCGTTCCTCGAGTCTTTGACAAAAATAACAAAATGTTGTCACGATCACGATGGTACTTAATGTATTAACAACTAGCTGATGCCCGCGGCTTCGCCCGCGTGGATGTCGGTTATTATATACTAAAACCTTCCTGGAGAACCACTCTATCCATTGGTGAAAACAGCATGAAAATCGGTGCAGTAGTTTTTGAGTTTATCGCGAACAGACAGACAGACGCGGCGGAGGACTTTGTTCAATAATATGTAAGGATAAGGATAGATTAAATAATCAGAAACCAAGGTGAATCATGGATATAATGTTGTCACTCACTAGCTTAACTTGTATTTTACTTCTAAGAGCAAATCATAGCTACATAATTAGTAAATCACGTTTGCTGTTGGTATTTTGGTTCATCAATAATTATTGTAAAATATTTAATAGGCTTTCGGAAACCCGGGTGAGTCACATAGCTACTCGTATTATGACTGGACTGGCATTATGTTTTACCTGTCATAAACAGTGTAGGTGGCCCGCGAAATTCAAATTTTCTTACGTTTTTGCAATTTGCAGGTCAGTATCAGGTTGTATGTTGATCTAAATATTATTAGCGCTCGTAACAAATATGGATGTACAGAATTATAAACATTAAAATCAGCAATACAACTCTCTAAGCTCATGAAAGTGTATTGAATGACTATTTCATGAAATCATGACATTTGGCATCAACCTTAAGCACGCTTACACACGGCTTTTTGTAGGTCCTAATCGGTCAGATTATTTAAATCTGCTTAGCCTTTTCCCAACTACGTTGGGGTCGGCTTCCAGTCTAACCGGATACAGTTAATTAATCGAATCGCACAGGATATCGCTCATTAAAGTATATCGTGACTATTCGTGAGTAATTGTTATTTATTATGATTTTCCTCACAAGATAAGAAATAGGTATTTATATTAACATTAGTAACGCATGCATACCCTTTGTGTATACATTACCCTTTGTGTGTCCATATCGAGTTACAGGCTGACCAGTTTTTCTTGAGACACAGTGGAATTAGAAACTATATTAGAAAGTACTGAATTTGACTTTCTCCTTTTGCAAGTAACGCTGTCGTCAAGTGTCAAGTCAGACTGGGCAGTGGGTGCCTTACTTAGGCACTGCACTTTCAGCGTTTCTCTGCAGCATATTAGTTTACATGATTTGAACGCATTTGTTTGCGTAGAAATCTTGCAGCCTGGAATCTTATTTATTGTACAATTTGATTTGATGAACGGAATTAACTTTAAGATATCTATATCTAAGGTAGAAGAGATTGTTGAATGACCATTTAAATGAAATTATGTAATTTTAGGTCAATTATTATTTAGCAAGTTGTATTGTTGGGGCAACCTGAGACTGTCCTAAAAATAGCAACAAAAAAAAGAAAAATCGAATTACGCGGGTTACCTTAGCGTATCCCCTTCAATTAACTCAGCCTATCGTCTATCGCAGTCCAAGCTGTGCTGTCTCCCAAGCTGTGCCACAACACCCTGTCCTCTGCTTTCCGCATCCAGTCTGTCCCAGCACTCCCAGCCAATTCCGTCGCCGGGTCGGTCCATCTAGCTGGAGGGCGTATAACACTACGCTTGCCGATATGCCGTCTCCACTCTAGGCATATCCCTTAAGTTGAATTATTTCCAGCTGTTCAAGGTTTTGTAAAATAAAAGGCATGGAATAGAATTCCACAATATTTTGTCATTTTTGCGTGTGGACTGTGGACTCACCTGTCAAAGGTGCTATCAGAGACTTGTCGTGTTCGAAGTCAATCAACAGATAATTCTAAGAAGAAAGCGTACTAGCTACCTGTTGAAGATAGCATCACCTGCGTATTGATTGATATACTTAGGTATACGAAATCTGGTGATTGTTTCCGCAACTGTGCCTGTCGAGATGAGTGATTATGACATCATAAAATGAGACTCATAGTGTTAGTAACAATAAAATAAACTTACAACTATGTTAGTGATACAGTTACAACAATTACACAAAATATACACAACATAATAATCACTGCTTCAGTAATCCAGCTGAGATACTGGAGCATCGACTCACAACACAGCAGTCCAGCCTGTCAGCAACAACACAACGCTTTGTCTTCTTCTTTCAAAAGTAATTTGACTTTTGAAAAAAGAAGACAAAGCGTTTATTAGTAAGGCGGTTAGTATTCTTCCTTATCTGCATAGAGGAGTAACTACGCTAAATAAATGTATAACCAAACCGTGCGTCCGATGGGATCACCCCGGTCTACCCATTCAACTGACAGCTGTTAAAACTAGTTTTGAAAAAAATCTGATTTTCGGCCTCGCGGCGCCAACCCGACTCACTCAAGGCTCTGTTATTACTGTGAACTTGGCGAAATTGCCTATCTTGAGAGTCATGTTGCAAGTTTAGGTATTTGATTGAAGTTGGGTACTTCAATAATTATATTACAAACGCTAAAATGGTTCCAACCGATTAAATAAGCTAGACCAGTTTATTAGTATAATAAATAAGCCTTTATTTCTTCCCTAACTTTCATAGAAGATGACACTTTAAATTATCCTAATCCTAACTAATATTATAAATGCGAAAGTGAGTTTGTTTTTTATTTGTTTGTTTGTTACGCTTTCACTCTAAAACGGCTATATCCTCTCTTCTGTCAAAGATTTACAAATAAAAACTGGGACCAACGTTCCCAAGCCCCAGACACAGAGGACTCGCTATGTAATCGATCGTCATTCATCCACGGACCGACAATCAAACAAATAAAGAGCGTAATATTATTGTATATTATATAGAAAGGACCGTGACGAGGCGGCCATGCTCTCAAATTGAGTGAGATTATGTCGCCAATAACTACCTTGACCCAGTCATAATGCAGTACGCAGTTACGCACTGTGCAAATATCACTTATTTATTGGTTATATGCCATATCTTTATCCAATTCAACTTAGATTACTGTTGATGATTGGACCTGTAGGTATAATTTTCAGTGTGGATGGCCAAATCCTAAACAATGAGAAATAGGGAAAAATACTCAAAGTAGTCTATGGTCCGATTTCTGATAAAAACTAAAGTATGTAACATAGCATCATTGGATTTTTGAATTCAAACGTCCACCTACGCATACTTTGAAAATAATTGCGAAAGTGAGTTTGTATATTTGTTACGCTTTCACGCTAAAACGGGTGAATGGATTTTGATGAAATTTGGCACATGGATAGACCAGGACCTAGGGAAGGATATAGGCTACTCTTCAACCTGGATCGCAGACGAAGTCGCGGGCAACAGCTAGTAATAAATAATGTATGCCACTGTCATTCTACCCTACCTACAAAGAGCTGGATTTTTCGTTATAGTTATAACGTTTCGCAACGTTTTTTCCTCAAAATGAAAACATGTGGGGTTTCCCCCCTGATTTTCAGTATTGTGATGTAGGTTTATTGTTCTTCTTAAAGTATCTTAATATTTGACTTTATATAGTTACTTTACTAACTGTCAATAACACAATGATAACCTTTCGTTCTTTCTTTTACGCAGGACATAGGTTACGTGGGCAGTGGCGGCTCACTGGTAAGATGGTAATGGTCCTACTTAGGTCTGGGTTCAAACCCATTCAGGAGTTTTATTTCAACACCACTGCTCTCAAACCGATAAAGGAAAACTTTGTTAGGAAACTAGCAAGTCCTAGAACTAAAAAATCAAAGACTTGTGACATCTACCAACCCACACTGGGTCTGTCGGCCCCCGCGCACAGATACCCAGCCTGTGTCCCAGCAGTGGGAACGTTATAGGCTGATTATGCTATGGTTACGATACCGTTCATCAACTCTTTAATTCACGCATTACATGAGGAAAATAGCTCACCTATTTACCATGCAGCAATGGTTTACGTAATGGTGTACGTAAATGACTCAATTTCTGCAGTTTTGGTTTTCGCTGACCGCAAGTCCTACGTGACTGTCGGCAGATTTGCGTTGCCTCATATTATTATTTTATTAATGTATTGATTTTACATAAGTACAAGTACATGCATAAAATCATAACTGCCGCCCCGTGGTTTCATGGAATATCGCGATAAAAAGTATTCTATGTCCTATTCTAGGTCATGGTCTACCCATGTGCTAAATTTCTTCCAAATCCGTTCTGCCGTTTTAGCGTGAAAGCGTAACAAACAAACAAACTCACTTTCGCATTTATAATATTAGTCAGGACTAGCTTCCACCCGCGGCTTCGCCCGCGTGGTATGTCGATAAAGAGTGCCCTATGTCCTTCCCCAGGATGCCATCTATCTCCTTGCCAATTTTGTCAAAATCCGTTCAGTGGTTTAGGCATGAAAAGGTATATAAAGGAATATACAGACAGACAGATAAACATACAGACAGACAGAGACTTTCGAATTTGTAATATTAGTATGGAGTATGGATTAGGATTGTAATATTAGTATGGATATATACTCGTAGTATATTGTATAGTATGGAGTATGGGTAAAAAAACATGGATAATGGGCGGAATTTATTTGCAGTTCCCAGGAGCGGCGCCGGCGCTAAGGTTGAATCCAGCACTGGATACCCAATACGTCTGTGAAGTTAACACAAAAAAAACCTGATTTTTAAACTGATATTTTAAGCGACTACACTACCGGCTGTTGATAAGTTTCGCTAGCTAATTTAATTGTAGATCTCAGCCTTAAGTGCCTGCTACACGGTCGTCATCACGGTCGTCCCGACAGAAGTGATCTTGGTGGTTTACAACCGTATATATGATGGTTTACTACCAAATTTGAAATAGCTCTGCCGGTCGCATACCATGGTCACATCTGTCGCGGACGCGCTTGCCAACCGTGTAGCAGGCATTTTAGACTCAAACACAACCACGACTACTTTCAAAGGCAAATAAGCAACCCAAGTCTGACCAGATGACATAGCAACAACTAACAATGACTTGTTAGTTGTTGCTATGTCATCTGGTCAGACTTTGGTTGCTCTATAGTCTTAGGTTATTCTTAGCGACGAAACCTCTCCAAACCCGTTTCCATATCTCTCCACCTCATAAACTTAAGTACATTCCGTACATTAGCATGCACACCGGTATTTCGACCGCTTTTTACCGGCAACACAAAGAAATGTCGTTTCTTTGAATAATAAGTGCTCATTCGTAAAAAAACGCTTTTCCTACGTGAGCATCATGATTGAGTTAGCTGTGAGGTGCAAAACTGTTCTAGATTGTTTTAATACTATGGTCCTGTTGTGAGTTTTGTTGAATTATATTATTGTGTGTAGTGTAGAGGCCTGAATTCCTCTTACGCTGATGTCGGTCGTTTTCATGTCAGTTCATTATTTTGTTCTTAGACAGCTTCACTATCGGTTTTATTGTTAATTTTGTTAATATTAGCTCGTGGCTAAGTATTAACAGCCGCACGGGTAGATCCTACGCTTGGCGGGTCCGTGGATGGGTGACCATCTTTACCTACCGAGACTCCTCTGTGCCTCGGACTCGGAAAGCACGTTAAGCCGTTGGTCCCTGCTGTCGTTTGTGGATCTTTGACAGTCGTTACGGGTCGTCGTTAGAAGACCGAAAGTCTGACAACCAGTCTTGCCAAGGGGTATCGTATTACCCAGTAACTTGATTGTGGAGGTCAGATAGGCAGTCGCTCCCTGTAAAATACTGGTATTCAGCTGCATCCGGTTAGACTGGAAGCCGACCCCAACTTGGTTGGGAAAAGGCTAGGCAGATAATGATGTTAATGTATATCTGAGTTCCATGCCAGCACCCTCATTGCGTAACACACGATCAATCGATCGATTGAATTTAGAAGCTATTTTAGAATTAGAATCAGTAGCAGTAGATAATGATCAAAATCGCGTGTCCTTGCACGACATTCTACATCCATAACCTAATCTTCGAAGACCTTCAATAACAGTAGTTGCTTCACTTCATTCATATCTAACATCAATTGTTTATCACATAGACCTGCCATTTACGACTCTCGATTGGCATAAGAAGGCATTAACTTGTCTCTACAGTGTACTTACGTTTTATCTTAGTTCTCATAAATTCTAGTTGCCAATACATGTAGTTAATCCACAAATATATTGCTTTTATCAGTTTTCACAGTTTTTGGCGGTGGACGGTTTATGTTTGGCGGTCTATTTGATCTTATTTCTAATTGATTTTATAGGTGATAGACATTTGCTGGTAGTATCATAGTAGCATAGCATATATTCTTCTTTTTGTATACTTTTATCTTTATCAGCTATCATCTCAGTATTCATTGAACCCCATTCTATATACCCCATATAATCCTTCACACAATCCAGTCATCGCTTTTTTGGTTTTACACTTTTTATGAATAAACAGTATTTAGCCAGCCAAAACTTTGCTCATCAAATATCAATGTCCCTCATTTTCCCAAATCACATGTCTTATTACTGGCAAGTCAAAATAGGCTGCCAAGCATAATTTGTGATTATTTTTTAAGCTTTTAGTGTTGTTCGAAAGAACCATATCATTTAGGTAGATTTTTTATTTTGGGTAGCCAGTATAGTAGGCTACAATAACACGAATGAATGTTTTCTAAATATTTAACTAATGAATCAGTTCACCGGGACTTTCCTCTGACCCAACGGGCGACTGTCTTTTCCTCTTAATTTTGATTTGAATTTAATTAAGAGCAGAGGGACAATTCGTGTAGGTATTTTAAGAAGGTTTGCATTTAGTGTCAATCTGTAAAAAATCTTTCAATTATAAAACATTTTTGACAACTTTTGACTAGGCCTTCTGATAACATGAAAGAACAAGATACTAAATAGTAGTAGATAAGTAGAAGTTACTAAAACTTAATTTGATGGATCATCAATCATCATCATTAGGCTACAGAAGGCCACTGTTGGACATAGGCCTCTCCAATTATACACCATTCGGTTCGATTCTCGACAACTCTCATTCAGGTACTACCAGGCACCCTGCGAAGATCGTCGCTCCATCTTAGCCTGAGGGCTTCCTACCTTACGTTTGCAGATTCGCGGTCTTCACTCAAGAACAAGTCTACCCCAGCGATCATCGGTTCTCTTTGTCACTTCAGCTTGTTTATTTATTTATTTATTTATTTAATTATGGCACTCCAACGACTTATTCACTAATACATTTTTGGGTACTGTGATAATTAAACTTAAATCTAGAGTGAATTTGTCACTTACAGGTGTGCACAGCACTTACATAATTCAAGTTTTATATTATTACACAGAGTAGATACTTATAAGCTAAAGAAACTAAAAAATAATAAAAAATTTAATAAGAAATAAAAAATTTATCTAAAAAACAGAACTACGTGGAAACAAAATTGAAAATTATCAAAAAAGAAGAGAGATGCTCTTAAGAATGAGAATGAGAACAATTAATAAGTGAGTAATAAAATATAGTAAGCAATAATATTAATGATATAAATTTTAACCATGGTCACTGTGAGTCAGTAACAAATTTTTGCGAAATTGCGATAGCGTGCTGGCGAAGATGTTAATGCTATTGCAACGTGTATGGAGCTCATTGTACGTCCTCATCAACCTGTTCATTGGTGCCGAAAGTCCGAGGTTAGTTCTTGTTGGACATGGAGTGAACACATCTAGGATACGTTCAGATCTGGGTGAACTATGCCGAGGGACAGATATGTTTATTTCAACGAGAAGCTTCGGAACTTGTATTGATCCATTGATGATTTTGTGAAACAAAATCAGGTCGTTTGTATGCCTACGCTGTTTCAAAGTTATCATTTTAAAGTGACTTAGCCTTTGCGAGTAATCAGCGTCCAGAGGACAGCTATCGGATTTGTACCGCAGATAGCGTGTAAAGCTTTTTTGGACTCGTTCAATACGATGCGCATGAGTACCATAAATGGGATTCCAAACAGGGGACGCGTATTCCAAAACAGTTCGCACAAGTGAATTATAGAGTACCGTTAAGGTATGGACAGTTTTGAAGTCGTGACAGGTTCTTTTTATGAATCCCAGTGTTTTAGTAGCCCTGGAAACAATAGAGTCAATGTGAGGTATGAAAGTAAGCTTACTGTCAAGGAGGACCCCTAAGTCTCGGATTTTGTCAACCTTTTGAAGTACTTTTCCGTTGAGCGAATATGAAGAAGTAAGCGCAAGGCGTTTTTTTGTAAATGTGATGTGGTAACACTTATCAGCATTGAGACACATATGATTTTTTTTACACCAAGTTTGTACCGAGTTGAGATCTTCCTGGAGTAAGGCAATGTCTGTACTTGCGTCAATGACCCGATATAGTTTCAAGTCATCTGCAAAGATGGAACAGGTGCTGTGTTTGATGAATTTCACTATATCGTTGACAAATACAATAAACAGTATTGGGCCTAAGTGGGAACCTTGTGGGACTCCGGATGATGAATGGTAAGGTAGAGACTGATGACCCTTTACTACAACTCTCTGTTTTCTGTTGGTCAGATAAGATTTGAACCACAGCCAAAGTTGACCAAATATGCCGAGATTTGACAGCTTTTGCAGTAATATTTTGTGGTCTACTTTGTCGAACGCACTGCTAAAATCGGTGTAAATAGAGTCGACTTGCTTGCGTGAGTCTACTAATTTGCAAAGGTCGTTAGCGTAGAGAACTAAGTTGGTCGTAGTAGATTTTTGAGCGCAAAAACCATGTTGTTGCGGAGCTATCTCTATTTTGGAATGAGCGGTTAAGATAGGACACAAGAGAGACTCGAAAACTTTTGAAAATATAGACAAAATAGAGATAGGTCGATAATTCTTTATGTCATCAGCCTCCCCTTTTTTAAAAACGGGCACTACGTGTGCTAGCTTCCACTTGTCAGGAAATTGAGAAGTTGTAATAGAGTGGTTGAATATTATTTTGAGTGGAAGAGATAGACTGACTGCACATTTTTTGATAAATATAGGTGGCAGACCGTCCGGACCTGCACTTTTGCATGCATCAAGCTTACTTAGTGCTCTGATTACGTCTTTTTCCGAGAAAGAAACGCTGCCTAACGTATTGCAAGAGTAGGTCTGCGTATCATCAGAGCGATGTTCAGAATGTTCGGCACCCGATTGAGTAAATGTCGACGAAAAGTGACGCGCAAAAAGATCGCAGATACCGTCACCCGAAGTGGCCAACTCTGTGCCCAACTTCAATTCCGACGGCATTTCACTTGAGCCTGATTTTTTTGCTTTGACGAAGGACCAGAAGAGCTTGGGGTTGTGGGTTATGCCGTTCTCCATCCTCCTAGAGTAAATTTCATAGCTACTATTGATAACTTGATTGGCTCTGTGACTCAATAATTTATATTCGTAGTCGTCACGGGGATTTTTATACTTTCTGTAACGTTTTCTAAGTTTTTCCTTTTCGTTTAGAATGTTTATAAGATATTATTCTGTGACTTATGTCGACATCTTTGGTTCTCTGCCGGATCACCTCATTTGATGAATAGATTCGTTGAAATTTAAAATGGTTTCGAAGTTTTAATTGATTGAAGTTTAAATTCCTATTGTCGTAAGGAAAGTTGACAAATTGAATCAGGTGATGGAATTGGTACAAAAGGACAATGGATTGTGAAAAAGGTACCTATTTTGCTGGGAGTTCGTAAATACCTTTGTTTATTTACCTCATTTGTTTGTTACAGTATTTAAATTGAAAATCCCGAATGCGTAAGTGATGTGATGCATTTGTTGGTTTTCCGTTTGAAGTGTAGGTATTCCAGTGCTATGCTAAAATATTGAATTAATTTTAAATAAATTAATAAGTGATAAGTTTTGTTCTTTCGTATTATTTATCATTGTATGTAATAAGTTTCAGAAAATAAGTTGTTATATTAAGTTTACTTCACTATTGCATTGGGTTGTACCTGTAATAATAGTTGTCAGTGATTATATAAAATAAATAAGTTATTATCTACTTTACTTTGCGAGCATTTGCAAGGAATTGTATTTTAGATAGATTTAAGTAGTAGATGCATATCGGGGTGCCGTATTGCCCAGTTACTGGGTTGTGGAGGTCAGATAGGCAGTTGCTCCATGTAAAATACTGGTATTCAGCTGCATCCGGTTAGACTGGAAGCCGAACCCAACATAGTTGGGAAAAGGCTAGGCAGATTAATAGTAGATACAAGGGGTTTAAAGATCTTCCTAGTAGGTACTTAGTACTTGTGTATTATGCTTGTTTACAACGTGTAACAGAATAAGTGCAAGACCTGAAAGTAGTTTGCTCAGAATCGGCTTCTGAATCGATTTCCATCATTATTTATATGTGTTAATTTTTCATGAAAAAATCTTTTCTTTAACTGAAATTAGAACCACCGCGTCTTACCAAGGTAATTATTTAAGGAAATTTAAGCCTTATCTCAAAGGAATAAAGCCTATTCAAATGCATAAACAAATTTGTAATACGCTCATAGCTATCCTACGTTTCATGTTTAGTCAGGAAGTCTATTTTGTAAAAAAAAACTAGGTGTCGTTTAATTAAATTAAATTACAGATATTATTTTAGTCTTATAATTTAATATTCTAATTGGGGTGTATGAGCTCTTGCGTTTATTCCGTTACAGGTTGTATAATAAAATCCTAAAAAATTTCAACTCTATTATGTTCAAGTTATTTTGTCATTCGGTAGCATAATAAGTATCCTGCCCAACAGTCATGTGATTGGAAGCTCGAACGGGTTTATACCTACCCGTTAATTGCATTGCAAATGATTTATTATAATTCTAAGAATTCTGCTCCTCCATTTACCTGTTTACTTAACCAGGCAGGTGCTTACCTACCTACAATATTTTAATCCTCATCTTCCTGTCCTTGTCCCATGTTACTTGGGGGGTATCTGCCTAGCCTTTTCCCAACTATGCTAGGGTCGGCTCAGTCGGCTGCCAGTCTAACCAGATGCAGCTGAGTACCAGCATTTTACATGGACCGACTGCCTATCAAACATCTACAACCCAATTGCCTACTGGGTAACACGATACCCCTTGGTAAAAGTGGTTGTCAGACTTTTACACTTCTGAATACCCGTAACGACTGTCAAAGATCTACGAATCGATCCTTAGATATGTATCCATACTAATATTATAAATTCGAAAGTAACTGTCTGTCTGTATGTTACCTTTTCACGCCTAAACCACTGAATTTCGACAAAATTTGGCAAGGAGATAGATGGCACCCTGGGAAAGGACACAATGCTACTTTTTATCGACATACCACGCGGGCGGAAGCTAGTTGTGTTATAAAAGATTTCCTATTATCTCGCTCGCACCATACTACTCGCAAACTGAGTGAGAGCGAGAAGGACTAGGGCTGGCTCCAAGGCTCGAATAGTTTAGGTAATTGGTTTTTACGGTGAAAATAATGGTAATAAAAAATAAAAAAAAGAGACCTGCTTTATGGTTAGTTAATTCAGTTATGATGCAAAGTTTAATGATCTAATTAGAAGTTTTTTTTTTAATACCAGCGGTTTATAGTTTGGTTTAGAGGTAACTTTAGAATCTTTTTCTATCGTATCTGCGTCAAACATAGTACATACCTAGCATCAATCCTCAACTTTAACATATATTTATTTCAAAATTAATGCTGCAGTATTTTCGACTTAACGGAGGATCATGTTAAACAATTTGAGGTTGTTTATGATCTTAAAGATGACGATAATGTTTAGAACGATAAATAATGAGCTGCCGAAAGACGATCGACTAAATAAAATGTTCTACAGTACCTATCGTAGACAAAATAGCAAATTAATTGTATAATATAATGTTCAGATAGCTATCAAAGCAGATATTTTCCAGTTGGTAATGGTGTGTAAGCAGGTGCGCCGAATTTTTATGAAAACGATGACTTGTAATAACTTACTGGTCCTATGACTACATCGTTTTCTAATATCTAATCGAATCATCAGTTAAAATGGTTAACCACCTGATATAACTTTCAGTCCACCATGACTATATATATGTATGCTGCATTCGATTTGCACTACGCACCCATGTTTTATCAGTGTTCTACTTTGCGCCAATTACTGGACTTTTTATTGTTGATTAGCGAATCAATTTCGTGCTATTACATAGTTCATTATTATTTTATCCGTTTGTGATAACGCTATCGATGAGAGCCGCACCTTTCTCAATAACGCCTGTATATTTGATAACCTTGGTGAAAAGGTGTGGCTATATATTTGATTGGAATTGTTTAAGTATATTATATCTCCGACTGGAGAATTAGTGATTAGTAAATGATTGTCACTGTGTCGCTAATAGGTATTTTCCCTCGTGTTGCAGTTAGTTGAAAGGCTTTTTGCAACAATCGTGTCATCGCGATGCGATTGCCTGAACTGAATGCATTTAATGTGTAAGATTTTTTGATAATGATGTGATTAAAATTACTTCCATTTAAGGTTTTATAATTTCCTAGTTACTTCAAACTTCCTATAATCTTTATGCAGACTCCTGTTTGTTACAGAGAAGTGGTTTGCCAAAAATAACCGCAAAAAGATTTAACAAAATGATAATAAGCATTTTTACCAACCCGTGGAAGTCAATGACATAAATAAATATATAGTCTGCAATCCTTTTATTTAAACGTAAAAACTTAGGTACCTACACCAGTCATAGGGAACAACCACAGGGATTCAATACTGTTTGTTTTCCTTTATGAAAAACATGGGTTGAAATCATGAAGACGACAAAGGACCTAATTGCGGTTGCCGGAATGTATACATAATCAGCCTATAATGTTCCCACTGCTGGGACACAGGCCTCCTCCTCTCTATGAGAGGGAGTGGGCCGTAATCCACCACGCGGGCCCAATGCGGGTTGGTAGATGTCACATGTCTTCGAATGTTTGGTTCTAGGACATGCCGGTTTCCTCACGATGTTTTCCTTCACCGTTTTGAGGGCAGTGGTGATGAAATTATTTACACAAAGTAAAGCGCCTGTCGGGGTTCGAACCTACGACCTACAACTCGTAAGTCGCGGCCGTTACCACTGGGCCACCACTGCTCCGTATCCGTCCGTCCGCCGGAATGTATGAATGGTATGAACTAACCTGTGGTGATGTACAAATTCATCAATATTAATATTATATATTATAGATATGTTAAAACCATAAATAGAAACAAAAGATGAAACAAAAGACTGATTTTGTTGAACTTTTTGCAACTATAGACAAGACAAAAAAAGACAACGAATATTGTGGAAGTTCCATAGCAGTAGATAATCTATCATAGATGGGACAGCGATGATTGGAATAGTCAGGAGGTAAAACAGAGCCTTGATTAATGAAACTACAGATGACGATGCTAACAAAAGAAAAGATTCAGATGTTGATAAAATCATAAACTATAATAATAAAGCAAACTACAATAGGTCTTTTGCATTCATCCAAAAGCATAAACATCACATGATCACATTTATAACAAAAATAAGCTTGACACAATTAAATAATCATTTACTGAGCGATATTTTAAACCTTTAAAAGTTGAAAAGTTATCGAGTCCTTATCACTTTGTTGAGCTCGTAAAAAGACTTATTGGTTGTTACGGCGACTATTTAAAAGGCTGTTAATCACCATATTTATAATGATGACATAATAACGCTTATAGATGATGACTTTTATGAAGTTTAGTCTGACAGTGAGTACGATTTGTTTCTATATGTATATATGCTGTATGATTAACGTGTGATTTTTCTTTTAGAATTTGACTATTCATCATTTTTTTATTGACGACTTTAGTAGCACCTAAGACGAGGCTTCTGTGAACCGAGGTTACAGTATGTATGTGATCTTTGCACGTTTTCTTCTGTGACTATGACTGGATCTACCTTTTGTATTGTCTAATCTCTAGCTTAGTAAAAGGTGTCCAGGCATTCCATTTTGTGCCAAGATTTTTACGCCTTCGGAAAAAATACTAATATTGCTAATTAAGTTTTCTTCATCAATGTCGTTAAAATTTCTTATTCTGTTATTCCTATTTGATTTATAATTAGTAACTAGTTGTTAGTGTAGCTAAAAATATCCAATTATAATTACAATAAACCAATTACCAATAACCTGTATTTGATAATTGCTTTAAATAGTGCAGATGACTCATCTAATAATGAGTCGTTCCAGACTCATAGTTCACAATAGTAATCGATATGGAAGTTGCTCTTTACATCATCATGTGCCACCTGGTCCCAACAAGACTGGCACAGAGTACTTTTGAAAGACTGGTTTCGAGTTTCGTGCTTCTAACTTGTCAAAGAATATGAAATACCAATGACATCTGGAACAACGGCTTTGCTTTCCGAAGCAAGGACTGGTACATATTCAATAGTCTATTACATATTGTGGTACATAAGAGGAAGCAGCCAAAAATTTCCCACAGCTGGGACACAGGCTTCCTCCCTGTGAGAGGGAGTGAGCCATAACCCACCACGTGGGTGGGCCCAGTGGGGGTTGGTGGATGACACATCATGTCTTCGATTTTTAGGTTCTAAGACATGCTTGTTCAGTTCAATTTGGAAACAGTCTTGACCTCGATCTTGCCAGGTGAACAGTAATGGATGAGGTCTACGTTGGAAGGAGCGGAGGCAGAAAATGCCTATAAAATAATACTTATTCATTCTTGTTTAGAAATGTAAGTCACGTAGGTACTCGTAGTCACGGGTTTTCAGACAAAAATAAATTTCAGTTAGATTTATCCTGTTTACTTTGCAGACAAAATTTCCAGGATTAATTAGTTATTGTCTGTCGAAACATTTACTATGTTGAATTGATTTTCCTAAACCATCATGTAGGCTTATCTTACAGTGTTATTATTGTACACCTATATTCAAAATAACTTATAAGTAATGTTAAGGTTACTAGGCACTGTATTGCGGAATCCTGTAAGCAACCGATGAATCATTTGCGGGAAATGATTCAACGGTTTTTTGGGGGAAAATGATACCTGCGCAGGCGTCACCCAAATTAGAACAGAATGCCTCGGGTGGAAACCCAGAGCTTTTGCAGATGTTCTGAATCAAAATCAAAATATTTTATTTTACATAAACCTACATGGGCACTTATAAAACGTCAGATACACGGTTCCAATTGGTCGTTTTCTATGGAGAAGAGCCGGAAAGAAACTCCACGGTTACTCTTTTAAAAATAATTAGCTGTTACAATATTTTCGAATTACAGTGTTATTAGGTAAGGTATGGGAGGACAGCGTAGGTGTAGGCCTTTCAACAAGTACCAGGTAAATACTTAACAAAATAGAAAATGTTCAATAGGAAATTGAATAAACTAGGAGACCCCTCTATACTTCTGGAAGGAGGTATACCAAGCCGCAAATTCGAAGACAAATTGTGACATTTGTAGATGACACAATTATCTTCGAATTTTTGGTTCTAAGACATGCCGGTTTCCTCACGATGTTTTCCTATACCGTTTTGAGAGCACAGGTGATGAAATTATGTAGGTACACAAAGTGAAGCGTCTGTCCTGGGTTCAGCCCCACGACCTACAACTCGTAAAAGACCGTTCGACTCCATAGAGATTTACGTTTTGGAATGGGTAACTAGCTTCCACTCTCCGACTAACTGACCGTCTCTTTGACAATTCAAAAGTGCCTGTAAATGCTTTAATTGAAATAAATGGTTTGAGTTTGAGACTTTTAAGTCAGCTTTGGTGTCCTTCTAGGGAACTACTATTATCATCGTCTGTCTGTCTGTGGCGGTATCTACATCGCCACATGCGAACTACGCATCAATGATCTGACGTCACACAAAAATCCGGACGTCACATAAATCCTGCATCGCGCAGTTAAAGTTAACCGTGCAGTTTACATATATACAAGAATCCGATATCAATCATTGGGCAGTTGCCCGCCGGACACAACACCCGTCTGGTCGGAGGATCCTCCCTTTTCTATGGGGGATGAGTGAACTTTACACCCTGTTCCTCATACCCCTAAATGTCCATCTAGCTACTGACAGTGACTGTTGTCTCCGTGGAGTAGGTCGGTCTGTCGAAGGTACTGAGTCAGGATTAGATGTCGAGGTTTATAAATCCAAATGGCTGAAACCACAAATTAAAACCATATTTTTACACGACTACGGCGAAAAAAAAAAGGCGGGTTATGATTTTGACCGGTATGTATGTATGGATGTTCATCTGTTCTATCTTCTAAATCACTCATCACAATTTGACAAATGAGATATCGTTGGAAGCGTCTTGATCGTCCGCTGGTGATCCGCTGGTGGTGGTGAGCGGCTATGTGACGTCACATAAAAATGGCGCCCTCTAGAGGACATAAAGTAAGGAACTAAAAAAAAAATATCGTTTAATCGTACCATGTTGGGTATCAAATAAAAGGGCTTAATGAGCACATTTCAAAAAGATATATAATAAAACCACAAAAGAATTGAAAAAAAAAATAAAGTAATAAAAACTAAAACCCAACTACGACTAAAAAGGTATAAACAAGACATCACAGACAGACAAATTAAAAATCCGGAGTCACACGTGTTAGGGCATAAATCGAACAGATTACGTGTGACTCCGGATTTTAATTTTTTTTAAATAGGTACCCACGGGAGTTTTTCTTGGGGCATTGAAAGTCTAATTACCAAGGTATTTTGTTCAGCGTAAATAATTACTATTTCAACAACAACATAACATCACGCCTGTATTCCCCGAAGGGTTAGGCAGACCTTTCGCCAATTATGTTTAAGTCACACGTAGGTAATAGGTAATAGGTAATACGGGCTGGTATCCGCAACTCCACGTCAAAGCGCGTATTTTGCGTAAGTCACACGTAATAAGTGGCCAGCCTTTGTCATCCATCGGGCACACATCCAGACTCCGGGCTGCTACTGAGAAATTCAAGATGGAAAAACCAATAACACTTTTCCCGACAAGGGAATCAAACCCAGGACCTCATACTCAGCAGTAGCGCTTGCGACCAAAGTCAAAGTCAAAGTCAAAAAAATTATTTCAAGTAGGCACTTTTGAACGTCAAATACATAGAAATAGAACTGCATAGAACCACAATACCAACGGGGCAGTCAAAAATATTTTTTTTCGAGTATTTATTTGAGGACCTTGAAAAAGTCCTCTAAATTAGATCAAGCCGATAAATAGGTACTTCTAAGCCGTTATCGATAAAGATAAAATACTATAGTTTACTCCTACCTATTGGGAAACTGACTTTAACGACGTACTGCCGATGTCGGCAACGTTGAAGGTAAGCTTATCGATGTCTTTCAAGATAACGTAACTCAGATAATGTCCTGACTATTATTTTGCACAAGTTGGGATGCGTCGGCATGACAGATGATGAACTGTGACCTGATTTCATTAAGCTGGATGAATAATCTTCAGGCCTTGGATTTGGAGATAAGATTTCCAGTGCTGCTGTGTTTATGCAGGGCACGGCAGTGGGCGAATGGAAACGGCCGCAACTTACGAGTTTTAGGTCGTGGCTTCGAACTCTACACAGGCGCTTTACTTTATGGAAATAATTTCATCACCACTACTCTCAAAACGGTGAAGGAAAACATCGTGAGGAAACCGGCATGTCTTAGGACAAAAAATTCGAAGACATGTGACATCTACCAAACCGCACTGGGCTGGCACTCCTCGAACAGAGGGGGCCTGTGTCCTAGCAGTGGGGACATAATAGGCTAATTATGCTATTTATTTATATGGGTAAATCTGAACATTATTTTAATGATAGAATTCAAAAGCAAACCTTACCTTGCATAGGTTTAGATAAAGAAACCTTTGAATTAACAAATGGGAAGATTCATGATATCTATGGCAAACATGAGGAAGCAAATCTATGGTAACTTTCAGCAGCAATGCTAGAAGACAGAGGACTCTTGCTCTTTTAAGGATGTTTGTCAGCACAAATCGAATCCTGTGCCTTCAATGACTAGCCTTATAAGAATGAACTACCGGAAATGAATCACTAAGTGAAGAGCTCATTGGCATAAACATGTTTCAGATTTTGGTTGCGATAAGTTACCCTTCAACAAAGTAAAAGCAATATCGTGAGTGTTCACTTGGAGTGACATGATTTTTACATATCACGTGATCATTAAAATCTTCCTGCCCTTCTCCTATGTTACTTGGTGTCTGCGTCGGCGCAACACGTTTTCTTCCTCCATTCTCCCCTTTAACCGTCACGCTATCATTCACTCCCTTCTCTTTCATATCATTCCTCACACAATCCATCCATCTTTTCTTTGGCCTACATATACAAGGTGGAGACGACAATACAACAAAAAATGAAACTCCGTATATCTAATGACGTTCTCGGTCTACATACAAAAAATTAATCAAATATATCCAATAGTTTAGTTACGACAGCTGGTCAAAGATCGGCAAACCCCATAATCGGCCCATCACTACTATTTAGTTTTTTTGAAAAAGTGACTTTTTTAATTTCGATGTTAGGATTTATTTGGTAGTTCCAAAATGCTCTTATGCATTAGTATTGCCAGTGTTTTCATTTATTGTTGTATTGTCGTCCCCACATTGTATATTCATCACTCTCTTTTAGTCACATGAGTGGAAATAATCACATAAAGCATGGTAGCAGATGTCACATGTCTTCGAATTTTTGGTTCTAGGACATGCCGGTTTCCTCACGATGTTTTCCTTCACCGTTTTGAGAGCAGTGGTGCTGAAAATATTTACACAAAGTAAAGCGTCTGTCTGGGTTCGAACTTACGACCAACTCGTAAGTCGGTGCCGTTACCACTGGGCCACCACCTGAGCAGTGATGGCCACGCTACACAGTGTACACACCACACATACACATCACACGATGGATAATATAGTCTTTTCAATTTATAATAGAATGTCTATCCAATGTTGTGAATTCTGTCCCTACATCATGCCAAGTCTACTAATTTACAAACGTGTCAGTGGTCTCGCAATGATGAGTTTTTGACAGATTTTGTATGGCATATCTATCAAAAACTGATCATTGTGAGACCACTGACACGTTTGTAAATTAGTAGACTTGGTCCCCAGGCTATTGCTTCTCGTTACATTAAAATATTTATGATTTAAAACTGGTAATCTACGTTGAAGTTGGCCATAAGATTAAAAAAAAAAGGAAAGCCAAATGAAAAGAGGTTTCTATATAATTTCATAGACAATATTTTGTTGAAACGTTGCGTTGCTCATCGATTGGCGCGATTTCAGAGGGTAGCTGCCCCAAAAACTGGAACATCGAATTAGGACAGATTTTAGTTATTCTTGAACACTAATAACTTCCTTACTAATAACGTATTATATCAGGTGAATACTTGCACACAGTTTTGTCTCTTTCAGTCGTTAGTAATTTGACTTTCGAAAGAAGAAGACAAAGCGTTATGTAACTATACAGACGTTATACAATGTTTATTATTATGGAGGTTAAATATTGATTACTTAATAAGTGTTTATGTCTGTTTCTCAAATCATGCCAAAGAGCCAGTTTAATTTAAATAACAGGATAAAAGCTGTAATTACAAGTTTGGTTATTTTTGGAATTCATTTGTCTGTTAAATTAATATTTCTGCTAAATACCTGTGCAATGAAGAATATGTGTCATTTTAAATTAAAACAGTACTTAATTAATTTAAAATTACAATTTTATTGTTGTTGTAATATTGGAAATAGGTGTAGTGTTATTGCTGTAGAAAAACAGCTAAATGTACCTAGCGTAATTAATATATAAGGTCAGACAACCGCAAAAGCCCACATCATTAGACCACAAAATGTCAGTACGCATGGCTTTAATACACATAATTGCTTGTAGACGGGTAGCCTCGCAGCCTGCGCTGGCGCAGACGGCCCGGGGTAGACGCGGGGCTATGCGGGCGCAGGGGGAGGCTGTGAGTAACACGGAACCCGTCAAACCTGCAGCCGAAGATGCTGAGTTCCCCTCTGCCTCTCTCGCGAAATGCCTTCCTACAAACCACTCACAAACAACTTTAAACCCTGTTCTATAGAACAAACAGTTCATTGTTGTATGTCACTATAGTATAGTGTTAGAGATTACCTTCTATTCCTTTTACAACCTCTTTCCGACTAAAAAAGGTTTAAATATTCATTTCAATAATGAAACCACGCTATTGCTGTTTGACATAAGGATTGTATTGCCTTGCAGTTTATGTATATTTTAAGCAAACAAAATTAAACGTTATTGCAAAGGTGTAAGGTTGATCGTTGCTAAAGCTCATATGGTAATTTATGTCTTTTAGATTATTTAGGCGGGTAATGCACGAGACATGTTCAAGTTTGGAGTTTCTCAGAATTGAAAAATGCTGTCGTTAGTCAGAACTGTTTACTCCTTTTTTGTTAAGAAAATTAAGTTGTCTTAATTTGAAAGCAATAAAAACTAGTTGGTTAAAACGATCGATTCTTTTAAAATTTCACATCTCGGTGTGTTTAATTTCTGTTTTTATATTGTCATCTGTCGTAGACCAAGATGATGTAACAGACTTTCAAAGATAAAAAACTTGCAGGTGAAGTTTTTAGCCGCAGCTGGCCATTTTTTTGTTCAGTAGTTTTATTAAATAGAGAGAGAGATCTATCTGAGATGAAAAAGGAGGTAACATAGATACGTTTTGTAGTTTACATGAATAAAACTGACGGTAAGTGCCGTCAAGAGTAAAAAAAAATCAAATGAATGCTATTTACTCATAATCGTAGTGAATCCTCTACAATTAGATAAGTAGTTGTTCTGCTGAGCAAGTAGTAACTCGTTTCCCGTGGACCATTGTGTGCACTTTAATTATATTCTCTTCAAACTAAACAAGTACACAGTTAATCGGAGATTATATATTTTCGACAGTTATTTCTTTAAAATTCCAACAGCGAAAGCTTTTAGTTCAAACTTCACTAATCGACTTAGCTCGTTGTGTTCACGACTTGGTACGCGCATTGCATTTTTACGACCAGAGTCCGGTCCCACGGGCCGTATTAAAAAATGACCACAAAAAATGGTCGACGAAAAAACGAGTATGACCATCCATCCACGTCGGATTAGTAACATGCCTATTATTGGGTTGTTTACCCTATACGTGGCAACGTTTGTTTTCTATAAAAGTTTTGACACCTTGCAATTTTGAATATACACTTTTATGATTTGTCGCGAAGTTAAGGATGTGGATAGTTTTGAATTTATGTGCATTTTCTGATGTAGGACGTAGGATTTTTATAATTTACTAGCTTAGCCCCGCGGTTTCACCCGCATAAGTCTCGATCCCATGGTAATATCGATATAAAAAGTATCCTATGTGGTCATGTTCTAATCTGCTAATTTCCTTTGTCATAATAACACCAATTTCCACTTAGTCTCAAGTCGACTGCCAGGGTTGCGGGAAAGTCCGAAAGGGATACCGGGGCCCTTGGCAACAGGCAACAGATGGAACAGGGGTGGGTTTAAGTTAGTAAAAGTCTGACACGCCCTCCCACTCCGCCCAGAGCGGTAGAAGTCATTTGATGACTTCCCAGTCTCAAAAAAAAAAAAGGTCTCGAGTCGAACCTAAGGCACGCACCTCTGACTTTTCGGATTCAAAAGTGTGAAGGAAATTATCGAGTGGAAAGATATATAGGTGCCTGACAGATATTTCTCGACGGCATGTGAAGCCAAGTCAGAAGCCAATGGGCGGCATAAAATATCAGTCACCAGCAGCACCCTAATTGCGTAAAACACGATCAACCACAATTTAAATCGTTTTGAAACAGATTCCGATTACGTTGCATCATAAGTTCGAAAATAACTGTTCAACAACGTAAATAATGCAATGAATGTTGTTGAACTGTCAAAATGAAACAGATTAGTCTTAATCGTTTACGAAAATGTGTTACGCAATTAGATATAGTCACTATAACCACTCGAAAAGAAGAAAACCAACCAGCGCCCTTAACTTCTTAAGCCTTGTATGTACACACGGCTACACATCAAGCTATACATTTCCAGTATAAGCTGACCTCGCATCGTACGAAAATCCTATACAATGCGGGATCAGCATAAACTGGAAATATATAGCTTGATGTGTTGTGTAGCCGTGTGTACAGAGGGGAACGACGCGATTCTAACAAAAAAATCTAAGAAAACTTCACGGTATACCGATTACCGATGTGTCGCGTCGCCGCCGCATCGTGCCACTTTGCTCGAAACTTTATTCCGATTAATTTGGGTCAGAGAACTTCCCTACCTAATCCCCAATGAAAAACACGTTCCCCATTTTCATAAGGAAAAGGTGTTAATATCTGAAGCTGACTAAGGAATGCAGCAGGACAATGGAGCATAAACGTGCATTCAAAATGTAGTATGTAAAGTCCTGAGTATGATTAATAAGTTGCTTACAAGTATTGGTTTGTGGTCAGCGACCAGGGACCACCGGGAATTACCTTACTTGGTAGGGCTGTCTGGCTTTCTTAATAAATTAACTACTATTGGGTTAGCTAAAGTACTTATCATATGAAAATGTAAACAAATGCGTCAGAAAATGTACCTGAGGAGCCAGTTTGTAGTGCTAATTTAGGGGCACGAAGAACAGGGTGTAACGTTCAATCATCCACCATGAAAAGGGAGCATCCTCCGACCAGCGATTTCCGTGTCTGGCGGGCAACTGCCCGACGATTGATGTTGGATTCTTGTTTAGATGTCCTTCGCGCGGTAAACTCTAATTGCGCGATGCAGGATTTATGTGAAATCAGGATTTCTGTATGACGTCAGCAGGTCTTTTATGCGTAGTTCGCATGTGGCGATGTAGATACCACCACATCACTCCCCTCCGTAGACCGGAGGGCCATCCAGTTGAGGGAAAATTACAAATACAATACTTTGATTTGATTATTCTAATTTTAAATCACTTTGAAGAGATTTTTCGTTGATGATTTTTCTATAAAACATAATATGTATTTACAAAGTGGTGAGATATACAGTTAAAACCTTCTCATTACACAGTAATGTGTTAGTAATACCGTTTAGTGAGTGATTGCGAAAAAAAAACCTTAACGGGGTTTGTTTACACTTTCATCTGATACTTTTAGAATAGGCTTAGTAAAGAAAAAGAAACGATCAAGATGAGAATAGCCTGAGTTACCACGTTTGATTACCGATGGCTGTAATTTGTAGACAGCGCTGCTCCCTATTTTTGTAATCCCCGACATCCCCGTGCGCTTGCCTGTCGACTCATCGTGAATTCCTAAAGTCCCAACCGGGTGGACCAGTTTCAATGCGGTTTTCTAACTAATTCTGTGGTTGCTAGCAACACTATTCATTATTTTTTTACGAAACAAACTCATATTTACCTATTCGTTTTAACACATGCTTTCGAAACAACGTTCTGACCTGTCAACCTATCCAAACCAGTAAGGTAAGATTGGCAAGCAAAAAAATTTGCAATCATCGTGTGCATGTCGCAGGAGGAAATAATATCCAACAGAGATCAAACTTCAAAAATTACGCTCCAATATCCTTTGTTTACGTGGATGGATATGGTTAGAAAGAGAGAGAATTAGCTACCATCTCAGTAAACGTGGTCTACTTGGAAGTCCCTGAACCATTTCCGGACCAAGTGGGAAGATGTAACTCCAAACTGATAAACTGGGGCTTCCTAGACGGAACGGCAGCAGGGTGAGGATGTGGAGCTGTGCCGCAAACTATGCTCTACCTCACATGCTGCCCTCTGTGTCCCAAAATATGCTGTCAAAGTGACTCTGCCCTGCCACAGACGACATCGTGGAAGTGGCAAAGTTTTGGGTCAACAAAATTTGACATACCTACCAGCGACACGAATACGAAGAAGAATCTCAGTAGATGGCAGCTAGCAGATAAGTTTGGGAGAAGAACTACAGCGATGCCAAGTAAAGAACAATGTCAGGAGGAATGTGTAAGTAGATGTGCGTTCACGTTTATCTACTTCAGACTATATATGGATGATATGGTATGGCTGTGTCCAATCAAAAAGCCGCTTTGTCCATGTACACCGTACGTGACCATTAGCGATCCATCACGCACACTTCGTGAAGCTTCGAAGTTCGGTCTCTGTCGACTATCTACTCTATTAATCCATAGTTCGTTAGCGCTAACTCGTAATAGTTATAAATAAAATGACATTATACAACAGGTTCGTTGACTTAGCTATTTGACGGCTGATTACTGGTTTGTGCAAGTTTTTGTTAAAATATTCTATCTTGTGATTTTACAACGCCTAGACCAAGCTGGCTGACATGTGGTGCGACAAAGGTTTGTCGTTGACTCGTCTCTTGCCGCAACATATAACAGCATATAGTTTCTGTGCGAGATGATGCAACGACAGGATTTTGTCGCACTGCCTCGGGTGTTCGTTTTAAGGTTTTTGTAATGCCTCAGGCGATTATTATACAAAAGTGTCGATTCATACGTCATAAGTAAATCTATATGCTAATAGGTCTGCCTATCTAGCTCTAAAATATCACGACGACTATTAACGTTTTGTTTTAGGTTCTTACTTGGAATTACCACCAATATCTGTAACTGCTTCATCCAGCTAAGCAAGCAAATATAAGGATTTTTCATTGATTCAATTCGTTTTCAATATACAGTAAAATATGACTAACAATGGACGTCTTTCGGCGAAATGGATGATGAATGATGGATGGCGATGGCAAGAATTTGAAAGCATTTCTAATTCTTCCGAAAGAATCTTGATGCACGAAAATAATATTTATGAACAAGGCAAAAAACTCGAGGAATAGGGCTATATTCAATATTGTTGCTGGCAACCCTGTCCTGTCTGACACCGCCCAACAGTTATCTGGTGCCATAAAGCCGAGTAAGCATTCGCTAACCATGGGATAGAGTGCCTGTTGCCAGGCACAGGCAGATCTCTACTTATGTACTTATAACTCGGTTATGTCCGCAGATAGTCTTACAAGACGCCCACTACGAGCCACACAGGTACGTATTGTATTTGTAAAGTCCTGAATTTAGTCATAATTGGTTAAGTAAGAATTCTAGCTTAAACTTGAGATGTCGAATTTGCGTTGTAGCGACGGAGGTTCGTGTCGTGTATGTCAGTGTATTTGAGTAATTTGAGTTATCCTGCTATCTAATTGCGTAACGTATTTTTGTAATCGATTAAGAGTAATTGGTTTCATTTTGACAGTTCAACAACATTCATTGCGTTATTAACGTTGTTGAGCAGATTTTTTTTCGAATTTATGAAGAAATGGATTATACATTTGTTTCAAACCAATTCCAATTCTGATTGATGTGATTACTGATTGATTGTGTGTTACGAAATTAGGGTGCTGAGTAATCCAGATATTTTGTATTTCAATCTAATTCTTGTATACTTTATTTGCAGACGTCTCGATATACTTATCTAATTTTGGAAATTCTGCAATTCCTTTTCCATCGCAGTTAAACACAGAGTGAAAATAATAATTTGAACTCTTCGATGGTGGATTTTTGATCGTAGTTAGCCTGGCCATTAAGCTGCAATTCGTTGTTGCTACAAAGGAAAAAGAATACGCTATCTATGTCGAAAATCCGAGAAATTCGATAAATCCTTGACATAATTCTATCACAGTCATGATGTTGACATTGACAATACACACCCACATTGAAGCCACGACATTTCTCACAGCTGATTCCTCTTTGAACAATGACATTCAGGTGATACACTCTTGTGTTGTTCTCACACACTGTTTACTAAATATTATGCAGAAGTCATGCGCTGGCGACGAGCCAACTGCACCGGTAATCGCGACTATTCTTAAAATATCTTCATTTAAATAATAAAGAAGAATAATCCGTGAAGATGTTATTTGTTTGTCGCACGGTGCAGCCACACATGGTAAAATAGTTAATTGATTCAGGTGTGACTTTGCGGAAATCCATTATAAAATACAATAGACGTAGATATATTTAGTAACCTACTCCGCTTAACTATTCCTCAAGTCATAAAAAAACCCTGTAAGTAATCGACACGTGTTTCACCTCTCAACGAGGCATCCTCAGGATGACGATTGACCAGTCGCAAACCAGAACACGACGTGTTGCGACGTTCAGCGCTCGGTGTGGCAAGGCAACACGTCGTGTTCTAGGGTTTTTTATGACTCTTGAGGAATAGTTAATCGGAATAGGTTACTAAATATAATAATATCTATGTTTTTGTATTTTACAAATGGTAAAGTTGAAGAAAGAAGAGAAACTATGGGACACTTATATCCGGTCCTTCATGTCGTGTTGCCGCACGTTACAGGAACTGATGGTCTACCCTCTAATTCCGTTAACGTATGGGCTTGTCGGAAAATAGTAATTAAACTTCGGAGTGAACCCTACACCCGATTTATTCAGTTTTTTGGACGGGCAAAAATACTTCGGGTGGTGTAGGGACAGCTGTCAAATTGTAGTGTTATTCATTCTTAGTGAGCGCGAAATTAGGTATTTAAAAATGTGATAGATACGGAGTAGAAATCTCTCGTAACTTCGGATGAAACTACGGATTGCATCGCTACTGAAGGCGCCAAACTCGTAGCCAAATTCTAGGCTAATTGAATTTAGATTGTCATCGACAAAGTATGAAGATTGGAATAAAAAATTGTGATACGGAGGTTTTAAAGGGGTAGCAGCAATTGGTCGTTAATAAGATATGGATAACGACCGACAACCACAGCTACCAGCAGCAGGAAGTATTTGTCAAACGATTTCACTGGCTGCTGAAATGGACTGGAGAAATCGGAAGTAAAATAGAATATCAGTCAACTTGGAATTTTCAGGGGTTATATAAAAAGAGTTTTTGAATTAATTTGAGATTAAAACTTTAGATTGTGCCAAACATTTTTAGAAAATTTTATTATCATTTCGTTGTCTAACGAAACCTAATAAAATGATGATATAAATCTGTATTTACATAACAATTTCAGCAATATTTAATTGTTTGTGTTAAACAAACCTATTGTAGCCATAGTGACCTAGATTCTGGGACTAACAGATGCGTTATGTTATCATGACAAATGTGGTGACCGTCTGAAGATACGGCGATATGATAAGACAGACACTGTGTGCCGAGGTGATTTAAAACAATATAGAAAAAATATACCTAAGTCCGAAATTAGTTACCTCTGTATTAGACAAATAGTGAAAATACTTCAAAAACATGACCGTTCTGGGGTAGTCTGGTAAAAGCATAGCATATTATGTTCTGTATGTTAATGACGTGCACAATTATTTTCGAAATTTTATTTGAACCTACTTTTCTGTTTGTAGTTACCTAGTATAAAATAATATTGATTGCACCATATGGGCTAGTACTAGGAGTTGCCTTTTAAAGTAGAGTTGTTTGAAACTTATAAAATGTTCTAGATACGAGTATTATGTGTTAGCCAGTCTATTATAGCTATTCTGACCAATATGTTAGACTAGCTGCGCCCCGCGGTTTCACCCACGTAAGTCTCAATCCCGTGGGAATATCGGGATAAAAAGTATCCTATGTGTTAATCCAGGTTATAATCTATCTGTTTGCCAAATTTCATCCAGATCTATTCAGTAGTTTTTACGTGAAAGAGTAACAAACATCCATCCATCCATCCATACTTTCAAACTTTCGCGTTTATAATATTAGTTAGATTAGATATTATATTAGCTGCTATGTATATCGCTGGACATACGATCACGCAGAACTTCTGAATAAACACGAAACAGAGGGGTAATTACCGTAATTTTTGAGAACATTCGCATTCGCATATCTTCTTCTTACCTCGTCGATAGCAACCGTGACTTAACACTGGACATGTTTTCTCACAAAACTGGAAAAATTTGTAAACAAGGAATGGAAACTATATACCTCCATATCAGGAATAATATTCTTATAGACCTTGACTTATTTGCCCAAACTGACCCGGATACAAATAGTACCCCAAACACTATGACAAAATATCATGAAACCAACAAAATAGACAATCAGTTTTTTCTCTGAAATATGTATACATATTCTGCATCAGAATATTGCTGGGTTACTTAATAAATTAGATGCATTATGTGTAAATTTGGAAGAACTCAGAGACAAAAACATAACGGTAGACGTTATATGCATATCTGAGCACTTTATGATGGCGGGTCAAGAGTCAAACCTCGAACTACCAAACTACAACTTGGCTTCATCCTATAGTCGTGCCAACAGTAAAAGAGGAGGAACATGCATTTTGCTAAATAATGAAATTAAATACAGAGAAATTTCAGAAATAAGTCAATTTTGCCTTCACTGTGTATTCGAGTGTTGTGCAGTCGAACTAATCGACTATAACACTATTATTGTTTGTGTATATAGGGTCCCGAAACAAAATAACTTGTACACGTTCTTCAACAGATTAGAAAAATGCCTAACTTATATTACTAAACTAAATAGGAAAAATATCGTAATTGCTGGTGATTATAACATAGATGTTCTCAAAAACAACAATATAACCCTTGATTTTGAATGTTTGTTGTTAAATCATAATCTTAAATTGGCATTACATACTCCAACAAGACTATCGAGTCAATCTTGCTTAGACAATTTTGCACATAATTTTAATAGACATTGTAAAACTCAAATTTTAGAACTTGGTCTGTCAGATCATACCGCCCAATTAATTAAGGCACCTGTTAAAAAAAATCCAACTTTAAAATATTGGCGCTCAATTAAGCGTGACTACAGTTTGCTTAACATAAAAAAATTTCAAATGTGCATTAAAAGTCTATCATTCTCACAAATCTACCTGACTAATGACCCGAATTTGGCTTATCAATATTTTCTAGACAATTTTAAACTATTTTATGACCTATGTTTCCCACGTACCCAAGTGTTGACTAAAGTTAACACTAAACCCAAATGGGTGTCTCGTGGGATAAAAATTTGCAGTAAAAAGAAAAAAGGTCTACTATGGAAACACAGATTAAACCCCACAAATGACAATAAAACTAAATACACGACATACAGTAAACTATTAAAAAAAATTATAACATTAACAAAACGAGCACAAAATAACCATAAAATACTGACTTCAGATAACAAATCTAAAACTGCATGGCGCATCATTAACAAAACAAGACAAAACATACCAAAACAATCGATTGAATGTATCAAAATTGACGATAGCAACCTTATTAGTAACCCTCTAGAAATAGCCACAGCTTTTAATAATCATTTTATTGATAAAATCAAACCCATTCCAGACGCAGGAAAAAATGTGACTCATTTTATTAAAAGTCCAGCAAATTCTATGTTTCTTGCACCAAGCTCACCTCTACAGATAAGTCAAATCATTAAAAAATTGAAAAACACAAACAGTGTAGGGTATGACGAGATCTCCACCAAAATAATAAAAAATGTCAATGAGGATATATCTCACCATCTAAGTCACATTATTAACTTGACCATAACAGCAGGGATATTCCCAAACGCCCTCAAGTTATCAATTATAAAGCCTTTGTACAAAAAAGACGACAAGCTATTAATGGATAATTACAGGCCCATTGCTTTAATACCAATATTCGCAAAAGTTTTTGAGAAATATTTATACAGTCAAATCTATTCCTATCTTGAAAATAAACAAATATTGTGTAATGAACAGAAAGGTTTCCGACAAAACAAATCTGTTAATATAGCAATATATGAATTTATAGAAAAAGTCTTATGTTATGTGGACAAGAGATCACCCGTTTGCGCTATCTATTGCGATATGACACAAGCGTTCGACTACGTAGATAAAAATATACTTATAAACAAACTTGACACTTATGGTATCAGGGGAAATATCTTAGACTTAATTCGATCCTATTTAACAAATCGACAACAAATGACATTAATAAGCAGAGTTAATTATACAACCAAAAAAGAAGAAACATACACATCTATGAAGCGCTATGTGACATACGGTGTCCCTCAAGGCACCGTAATGGGTCCACTTTTATTTATTATTTACATTAACGACTTGCCAAATGCAACGAATCAACCTATGACATTATTTGCTGACGATAGCACTGTTACAATTGCATGTAAGGACATTAACCATTATAACTCTGACATTAATAATTCTTTGACATCTATAATTTCATGGCTGAATAATAATAACTTAAAAATAAATTTAACTAAAACGAATATAATGCACTTTGGACAAAGACTACAAAATTCTCAAAATATACAATTGACTTATAATAACTATACTATAAAAGAAACTGCTACGGCTCGTTTTCTTGGCTTAACTATTGACAGTAAGTTAAATTGGAAAGAACACATACAATTACTATGCAAAAAGATCAGTAGTCTTTCCTACGCACTATATAAACTAGCTCCAACCATCCACCAGAATGCACTACTGTGTGCATACTACGGGCTTGTTGAATCCATCCTCAGGTACGGCATTATTTTTTGGGGCAATTCCACCGACAAAGAGATGGTATTTAAAGTACAAAAACGATGCGTACGCGCTATGTTCGGTATTCAAAGCACAGAAAGCTGTAAACCACTATTTATTGAACATAAAATCCTTACACTACCATCACTGTATATACTCGAAACAGCTGTATTCGTTCACAACAACCTGGATTATTTTACTCACATACCCTCACACAGTCAGCGCCGTGACAATAGTAGACTTTGTGCACAGCCTGCTAAAACAGCACTGTTACAGAAAAGTGTAGTATGCAGAGCTCCACTAATTTATAACCACATACCGAACTCGATAAAAAAATTGAACGCCAATAGCTTTAAAAGTACCTTAAAGAAAATTCTGATTAGTAAATGTTACTATCATGTACAAGATTTCCTTAGTGACAAATTTATTTAACTGAAGGTGAAGGATGACATTTAAATTGTTAACACATAATAATAATTCTATATACAACTTATTAAGTGACTTAATTTGTAAACTGTTTTAGACTTTGTTAGTTCATGACATTTACTATTTAGATATCTCATTTTGACATTCATTCACTCATTCATTGCATATAATAATTAATATTTGTACACCAGTCGTGGTAAAACATGTTGATACAATCGATAAGTAATGTACCATCTTTAGTAAACATCCATTTTTGCATGTATTATTATGACCTACACATGTTTTGACAAATAAAATGATCTTTATCTTTATCTTTATCTTTATCTTCTGCCTAGCCTTTTCCCAACTATGTTGGGGTCGGCTTCCAGTCTAACCGGATGCAGCTGAATACCAGTATTTTACATGGAGCGACTGCCTATCTGACCTCCACAACCCAGTAACTGGGTAATACGATACCCTTTGGTTAGACTGGTTGTCAGACTTTCGTGCTTCTGACGACTCGTAACGACTGCCAAAGATCCACAAATGATAGCCGGGACCAACGGCTTAACGTGCTTTCCGAGGCACGGAGGAGTCTCGATATGTGAAAATGGTCACCCATCCACGGACCAACCCCGGCAAGCGTAGCTTAACCTGATGGATCGACCCGAGCGGCTGTTATTACTTAGCCTCCTCGCATTCGCATATATCATTCGCAATCTGCCAAAATTACTATCAATTTACCAACATTTTTGACAAGTTTGATACGAGTAGATTGCGAGTTGAATGTGAACGTTTTTTATGCACGAGAATTGGCCTTTTGATTGAATGCCCTAAACTAAATATTATTAATTGGTTAACCATAATGAAGTATCGCATGCAAGGTGAGATCTGTCAAGCAACTATCGGGTAGATATTAATCCGATCTTGAGGTGTCACGCGATGGTCAACCTCATCAAATATGAAAGGACAAGCAGTCCTTTACGTAGACTTTTTTTTAATATCGATGATAAGGCAGACGGCCAGTCACTTACAAAAACAAATTATTTAAAAAACAAAAAACCCGACTGCAAAAACCTATAACCGAAAAGAAGAAAACAAGCATTGAACTTTGTTTTTTGTAAGGTATATTTCAGGTTATTGGTTTAAAAATAGCAGTTTAATTAAAAAACGATTAATAGCTAGGTTTTACATTTAAAACTATAAGGGTTCCTTGTTCACTACGGAACCCTAAAACGGTATTTAGGTATAACGAGTTTTAATAAAGTTGTATATATCTTTTTTCGTTAAAGTAGAAAAGTTTTTATCCAGGATTGACTGACATGATATCTTATCTGGGGTAATTGATAAAAAATAACAAAGTGTATTAACTTGTTTTGTATCCATAGTCCATGAGTAGGTACCTATTGTATTTGGCAGACGACATCATAGTCTGTGGACGATATTTAAATGAGAAACGTCAGAGCCACATTTGGCATTGCGACTCATTAGTCGAAGGTAGAAAGGCGAATGGTATGCATAATAATATAACTACCCAGTATAAGCATATGACGAGCGACCTCCCCGACCTATGGCTCTGCTCATGCCACAACAGACAGCTTGTATTTAGTGATAATATCTACTGGAGGACAGTAAAGCGATTGTCGTGAGAACTATCTCGAGCGCGTGCCGATTAATTATGACCTCTTAAGAATACATTAAGTACCACAGTATGCTTTATATCTGGGCCGTTGACTGACACAGTGATGCTTCTTGCATGATATATTTACCAGATGGTAAATAAACTGACAGGTCTCATGGATGGTCGGTAGGCAGTGGCAAATGTGGCAATAGACGAAGCAATACAGGTGCATTGCTACACCGGCTCCCATATCCTTCACCCCGGATTGACGGCACTAGAATAAACAATTTCATTTCAATTTCATTTCAATTTCATTTCAATTTCATTTCAATTTCATTTCAATTTCATTTCAATTTCATTTCAATTTCATTTCAATTTCATTTCAATTTCATTTCAATTTCATTTCAATTTCATTTCAATTTCATTTCAATTTCATTTCAATTTCATTTCAATTTCATTTCAATTTCATTTCAATTTCATTTCAATTTCATTTCAATTTCATTTCAATTTCATTTCAATTTCATTTCAATTTCATTTCAATTTCATTTCAATTTCATTTCAATTTCATTTCAATTTCATTTCAATTTCATTTCAATTTCATTTCAATTTCATTTCAATTTCATTTCAATTTCATTTCAATTTCATTTCATTTCAATTTCATTTTAATTTCATTGGTATATCCTCGGGTCGACTCTTCAACAAAGTCTTCTTACCTTTGTATGTATGTAAAATATTCCAGGATGTATTTGTATGATAATAAAGAGAATGAAGCGCATCTGAATAATGTTTAACATCATGAATTCACACGATAATATTTAATTCCAAACATGTACTCGAGTATAACGCCCTGAGAACAGTGAGCAACATGCCAAGTATGGCGACGTTGAGAAAATACTACCAGGGCGACATGTATTCAAGATTTTATTAGCAAAGACAACTTACCTCTAAAAATCTCCATATCCTATTCTATGTGGTAAAGTTTGCATAATACCTAGAATACTTAGCTTTTACGCAAACTTACGTACTAAGATTTCAGACCTAAATTCCGACTGATTATACAGGACCATTAATTACTGATCGTAGCTAAGAAGATATACTTCATATGAAGGACACGGTACGGTAGAGACTTTTGTGCTTTGGATTTAGCTCCACTTAGTCGACGAATCCATAGTTATAAACATAAATTCATAGCCATCATAGCAATACATTTATTACTCTGGCATTAAATTCTTATAATCAACAAGGTAAATAGAATACCACTCTCATGCTATTATAGTGTCCCAATATGGCGACGATATATGGAATGCGAGTTGCGCAAGCGGCGAACGTTCGTCCAACAGGTCAAATGAACGGGACACATTGATATGGCCGGGGGCCTAAAAATGACCATTGATGAGTATTCAATAAAAATTGAGGTCGTATTTGTAGGTAGGTGGCGTATGAAGTAGATAATAAAGAAGTAACACATATTTGAGACTGAAGAAACTGCTCTGGGATATACGAGTACTAGCAAAATAATATCAGTAGCTTAATTATTTTGGGTCAAAAACTATTAGATACATGTAGGTACTTATTTGAAATTTTTGCCATCGTTGCGCTAAGATAAAGAATCAAAGAAAACACAAAGCCTGATTGATACTTGTTCAATTCAACCTTCAGATCCCTCTCATTTGATCAAAATATTGGTACCAGCTTTTACGGCCTCAAGATTACATAATCAGCCTATAATGTTCGCACTGTTGGGACTGTTGGTCTGTGAGAGGGAGTGGGCCGTAATCCACCACGCGGGCCCATTGCGGGTTGGTAGAAGTCACATGTTTTTGGTTCAAGGACATGCCAGTTTCCTCACGATGTTTCCTTCACCGTTTTGAGAGCAGTGGTGATGAAATAATTTACACAAAGTAAAGCGCCTGTCAGGGTTCGAACCTACGACCTACTACTCGTAAGTCGCGGCCGTTACCACTGGGCCACCCCTGCTCGTCACCCCTGCCTCAAGATTACTTGAAGCAAATTACAGTCCTGTCGTTTCGTGTACTCATTTGGTAAGATACTAACTGACACTGATTCGTGTCAATCATGATCTTAAAGTATGGTAGTAAGATTTCAGTAGGTATCTTACTTTTATGAACCGTCCATATCGTGTTTCGTTTCTATAGAGATGTAGTTCGTCAAGCAAAAAGTAGATGGAGCACACAATTTGGACATGTTGGAGTTTGACGAGAACCGGTACCTACTCGTATCGTCTAAACATGTTAATGAACATGCACTGGCATCTTTAGCAGGTTTAACTGAAACGGGACTTGATTTTATACAGGTTTGTATGCAAATTAACTAACTTAGAGCATCCGAGATTGTGTATTTCGTTTATCTATGAAAGTGTGCTGCAGAATAGCCCGGTGTTGAATAGACATCAGAAATGTAGGCAGATTGCTTTGCTGTTTCTGGCTTCTTACTAAGTGCTCATATATTACAGCGGCACGTTGCAGAGGCAACTGTAGCTGTCGACTGCAGTCTTCGGCTCGTCGGCGGTAGTCGTCAGCTCGTCGACGGCAATCGTCGACGCATTCACGGCGGCCGCCGACGCCTCGACAGCGACGCGGCGCTCGTGTTTCCGCCATTAAATGAGTACGTGTACAAATACACGAGCGCAACGTTGCCACGACCTTCGTCGGCGGCTGCCGCCGACGCTTCTACGACTGCGCCGATGAGTGTCGACGGCTGCAGTTGCCTCTGCCGTTGGCAACGATGTATATGATCACATACTCGTAAATTGATTTAGTTCTAGCTATACCTGTCAGTCAAGTTGCATGCCTAGAAAATCTCGCCTCTTTATACGTTTTTCGCCTATCCTTGATGTACCTAAATACAAGATAGAAATGTACTTAATAAACAGGAAAAATAGAAAGTAATGAATGAATAATGCTACATCAACCTGTGACAAATACATGTCGATGCAATGCCTGTGTTTTTCATACTTATTTGTTGATTCACATACAGAGACACGATACTAACCAGTGTTTGTTCTTTAAAGAGCGATTTATCCTTTCGCTTTGACGTAGTTGCTTAGTTATTTTATATGAATCTGGCAAAGTTAAACATAACTGGTGAAATGTGAGTGAACCATAGGTCTCTGCCTAACCCTTCGCGGAATACAGGCGTGCTGTTATGTTTGTGGCAAAGTAGATGAAGACCAAATAACGATGGATTGTGTGAACGATTATATGGTTAGACAAGAGGTGACGGAGAGGTGGAAGGTCAACTCAAATTGGGACAAGGGTAGGAAGATGGTGATGGGTGGGTAAACAAGCAGGTGACCCAGCTGATAGTGAGTGGTCACCGCCGTCTAGTGATGTGACCGTCGGACTGCCATGCCATAGGTCTCGAGTTCGAACCCAAGCCATGCATCTCTGACTTTTCGGATTCATAATAATGTGCGTATTGTAATATAGTTGTAGTCACGTAAAAAGAACACTGAGTGACGGTGCAAGGGATGTTGTGTCTGCGCAAGAGTACAGTCGCGTCCTAAAGTTATTGTTTAATAAGTGTATGTTTTTTATTGTAGAATCATAATATTTACTCCACTAGCTAGAAGGATAAACATCGTGATGAATCCTGAGAGACATTTGAGCATGCCTGAGAAATATTTCGCGACCGCATGTGAAGCCAAGTCAGAGGCCCTTGGACGGCTTTAAAACTCTGACACGTGGTCCAGGTTAGTCACTATCCAATCGAAAAGAAGAAGGCCATCGTCTATAAATATCTGCAATACCAGAGACAAACTTAAATGTCTCATGTGCATGTAAATATAAAGGCACCCATACATGCCTAAGATAACAGACAAAAGATTTCCCCCTTTATTTATAAGCTTTTAACGACGTACGAGTATATACCTATACGATATGAGGAAAATTTTATCGTGACATAGATGCATGCCTATATATATATATATATATATATATAAACATGTTCTTGTTTACGTGCACATAAATACGCAAACAAACAACTGATAAATATACCCGTACGACAGTTTAAATATTCTACATTATTTATAAATAATCATCGGGTATTACCCAGTACTACCCAGTAACTGGGTTGTGGAGTTTGAATAGGCAATCGCTCCATAAAATACTGGTGTTCAGCTGCATCCGGTTAGATTAGAAGCCGACCCCAACTTAGTTGGGAAAAGACAAGGCAGATGATGATTTATAAATCCTTTCATATTAGAAAACATAGTCCTCCGCCGCGTCTGTCTGTCATCCTGTTCGCGATAAACTCAAAAACTACTGCACCGATTTTCATACTGTTTTCACCAATGGATAGGGTGGTTCTCGAGGAAGGTTTTAGAATAACAGCCGCGGGCATCTGCTACTAATAAATAAAACTTTTATTTTCTCCACCATATAAAGAACTAGCTGCTTCGCCCGCGTGTAATCTTTATAAATTATAGCCTATGTTACTCAGGGTGAATGTAGCTTTCTAATGGTGAAATAATTTTTGAAATCGGCGCAGTAGTTTTTGAGTTTATTCATTACAAACATACACACAAAAATACAAATCTTTCCTCTTTATAATGTTAGTGTAGATAATCAGTACCTACATAAGCATAAGCATAATCAGCCTATAATGTTCCCACTGCTGGGACACAGGCCTCCTCTCTGTGAGAGGGACCTACAATACATTAAAAAAAATACATTGATGTGGTGGAGACTGGAGCCTATACTAGGTATACCTGTGTTACAGGTCTCCAGGCCCCTAAGCTAACCGGACAATTAAGCAATTTATAAACAATCATCATCATCATTTTAGCCGAACGATATCCGAAGACTGTTGGACATAGGTCTCCCCCAAGCACCGACAATTCGACCGGTTCTGTGCTTCTCGCATCAAGCAGATTCCTGCGGCCTTGACCTGGTCATCGGCCCACCTTGTCGAAGGCCTTCCAATGCTACGTCTTCCGGTACGAAGTCGACACTCTAGAACCTTTCGGCCCCATGGGCTATCTGTTGTGCGAGCAATGTCCCACCTGCCCTGCCCACTGCCTCTTAAGTTTGCCAATTCTTCGTTCAATGTCGGTTACATTGGTTTTCCTACGGATCTCTTAATTTCTGATTCGATCACGTAGGGAAACTCCAAGCATAGCCCACTCCATTGCCCTTTCGGTGACTTTACTAAAGTTACAGATTTTGCAATGCCTAAATCGCTCACCTGTAAAGTTGTGTTTTTCTAGTGTGTTACGGAATTAGGGTGATAAAGTGCCTTCAATAACACCCACTCAAACCTACGTAGATATGCGCAGGAGTCAAGTCATGTGACACTGAAAATAATACCCATAAACCAGAGATCAACTGGAAAAATTAATCCCTATTGTTACAACGACAGATATCGTAGAAGATACAAGAGATGCGCGCGAGTGGGTGTGCAAGGCCGAACCAATCGACGGTCCCGCTTCCGTTGGGATGCGCGAGCGCAATTACTAGTACTGTTACATGACCACTTGTGTTGTATGTATGTTGGTTTGTTTATGTTCGTATCCGTGTGGCGTGGCCGTGGCATGTGGGTGATGATTCGCGACCCCCTGGCCCTGCATGCAGCTGTAATAGCGTTGTTCCTTGTTACTCTCTGCCTATGCATTTGTGATAGTCAACTTTGAATAGGACATGTATATAATTTTTTTTTCCTCTTCACCGTATCCGTCGACATCACCCCAGAATAATTTTCTTTTCTTTTGTGAGCTCTCTTTTGATTGAGAGATTAGCAAAATGGGATATGAAATGAAATTAAATGATTTTATGGTCACGATTGTAGCAATTCAATATTGTATTTCGGATGAATGATCCAAAAAGAGCCATCAAAATCGGTGCAAGTGTTTATGTCGGAGCTATATTATTCGTGAACACATCTTAGACATTAACCCACGAATTGAGAACTTCCTCTTTTTTGAGTTGATTTAAAATAGTCTAGGTTTATGCACTATGAGAGAGACCGTAGGTAGTCGGTAGTATGCATCTGTAATTCAGTATCAGAGACAGTAGACACATTGACTCCAACATGGACGCTAGCTAAGAGTTGTAATAGACTGTTCTATTGATCAATGATATTGATTGTACTCATGCACACTTTACTACAATACTATTTACAAGTCTGTGGTCGAAAGTATTCTATTTTTATGTCTTTTATGAGTCACCTTAGTAAATCAGTGTTTGTCTGTATTCTTAGTGTATGGTCACACAGTAGACTGGTTGACTCCACAATAGATGGCACGTGTTCCAGAGACGAGCTGCGTTTTTTATTGATCGATTGTGTTATACTGTAATGCTTATGGCAGCTTCACAATAAGCTAATGATAGTCGGCAGTACGGAGTAAGCCTGTGTAAGAGTTGACATTTGGCTCGCAGCCCAGTTTTTGTGTGGGCGAGATGTCCCTTAACCCGGCACTACGGGGGCCCGGGGCGGCAGAAAAGTCAGAGAATTTTTGTATATAAGGGCTAGCGGAGCGAGGTCGAAATTTTAAGCACATTAACTCGAAAAGGTTAGGTTTTGTTTTGACTATTCATACAGAAGCAGGAAATACTGGTCGACTTATACTGAAAAGTTAGAGCATTAGACGGATATTGGATGCTAGAGCGAGCGAAGACAGCTCGAAAGTTTTAGCATTCCGGATAGGTAAAATTTTCTCCGCCGAAAATCTGATCAAAAAGGGAATGTAGGAGGCGAATCGAAAATTTTAGCACCCTACGTTTATATCTAGGGTGTAGGGGACCCCCAACTACAAACTGCTTTTAACTTAATGAACATACTTTGACCTTGTTTGGGCCTCTACTCGAGATTTGGTGGCCATCCAAGACCGGGGGCCCGGTGGACCGCACCTGCCGCCCCCCCTTAGAACGTCAGTTATAGACGGTGCTCAAGACGACAATAAGCCATATCCCTCTGGTAACGGTATGGCATTTATATTTAGTTTAGCACAGCTATTTGTCTATTACATAGTTGAATCACGTATGCTGTTATATGACACACAAACACACACAGAAAATACACACGTGCGCACACACACACACTTACTACTTTTTTTTTCTCCTTTTATTATTTACCTATTTGTATGTTTATGATGTAAGGGAAGAGCGGAGCCTTCAACTACAGGCATTTTCTTTGCCTTAATGGAGACTTCTCGACATGCAATGTAAGCCAAGTAAAAATGATATGAAATAAACAATACTCTATATTTCTATACTCTATGATGCTGGCACACTTGCTGGTTCCTTTACCATTGCTAGTGAGCCATCTGTATCCGGTCATCAGCGTTGTTTAATGTTTTCAGCTAAAACTTAATTTCTGCTTCATTAGGAGTTACGCCCGAAATAAATAATGTATAGCATTAACACTTTGGCGGACAGTGAATGAAACACACTTGAAGTTTTATTGTTATTACGTCTATGTGCGTTTACTGTCCGCCAAAGTGTTAATAGCACTATTGGACAGGATTTATTTATCATAAATCATAAAATCTATGCCTAAACCGTAATGAAGTTTTGCAAATAAATCATAACAGAACCTTGTCTTATGATCTGTGACTAACACCAAAGCCGCGCCTGCCGCGTCCGGCACAACCACACAATGCACGTAGCAGGTAGCGTTGACAGATGAACTGACTGACACACCCGGATCTGATCGTCAGGTAACTAAACCGTTTGTTATTTGTAAATGTATGAAGAAATGTGGAAACTGAAGGTTTAACTGATCATCTACTGATGAAGAGAAGACTGCTATCATCCATGGTATTGGCAATCGTTCGTTGTGCCCGACAGGGTGATCTTTACCCATGTGAACTTTATCATTATTATTAAGACCTTGTAAACACATGTGATTAGCATTTAAGATTGGAATTTGAATTTGACATACGGATTTAGTACATTACAGAATATGCCTGTGTCTCTAAATGTGCCTGATTAAACTGTGTGTATGTGGGATATGCGAATAGACTTTACATTGGTCGTGACTTGCGCATTAAAGATTACTGATGCGGTTCATTGTCTTGACAGCATCCTTTATATACTCTGTGGCCGCAGGAGTTGTGAACATTAGTATACACAATGCTATAGAGAATTTCAGCGTGCAATCACCCACATGGGTATAGGCTTCCTTTCCTTTCTGCCATACTTCCCGGTTCTGTATATCTGTCATTCAGGTGTTCGGTTTTCCCGCGACTTAAATGATATCTTTGATAAGGTTCAAGATGTCTCAGATTATTTTATTTCTTTAAAGCACTAGGACAAGACTGTCTTATGTAATTTTAGCGTTAAAACAGTGCTGATTTTTAGCCTAGTTTGAATAAATTATCTACTTTTGTTTTTTTTCCTTATTATTATTTGATTGTTGACTTTTAAATTCATTTTAATTACCGATCTCTATGCTCTTTTTTGCAGTTGGATCTTCTGACTTTTAACGTTTGACTTCCGATTTCAAAGACAGGTAACGACAGATTCTCCGGCGCAGTGGGACTGACGGGAGCCGAGGGGGGTGGTATGTCCCCGCCCGCGCGCATCTAAGTTTACAAATATTTAATTTTAAAATTTTATTTGTGTTTATATAGAAAAATAAGGCCATAATCCCTTAAAGTATTTAATAGTGAACACGTAGACAAAATTGTATTACAATTGCTTTGATAACAATCGAATGGAATAGGTTTTTCTCTTTAAAAAGCAGATTTTAAGGAAACTTTGCGGTTTTTTTGTGTCAAGGAAAGTTTTGTCAATCGTGTTTCGGGCCTCATGCTTCACTAAAGACACTCGATTTTCGTAATCATAAAAAAAATACGCAAATACGTTGCTTTTGTCAGAGAAAAATTGATTTTGCGTGAATTCGAAACGCATCAAAACATCTGCTTTGGAACCACTTCACCTTAACGTTTCCAGTTTTTTGCTGGAAATATGTCTTGCAATAGGCAAGCAAGACTAACATGTGAGAAAGCGTCATGAATTATATTTGTTTATAGAAAGAACAGAATGTAATGCAAGATATTCTTTGACACAAGTATGAAGCAGCTAGATAGATATTGTTAAAAAATGTGTCTTACCAAATTAGAAACTGTTCAATTTATTACATAAAAAAACGTGAAAGACATTCAGATCATCGTTACATAAATAAGTTATCAACGAATCTTTGTCTATTATACTGTTAGATACCTACTCGTTTGTTTCCCAACATTCGAAGACCATAACCGCCCATAATGATACATGTATCACTGTAGTAAGGCACCTATTGATCACATCAACACCAATCACCAGCATTTACGCGTAAAGGTAGTAGTTTAAACTACTTTCTTAACGGGTCCTCTTCCCTCTCTGTCACTCGTACCCCGAAGCATCTTCTGTCTTCTTTTAGCGTAGGTGTAACCCAAATAACTGAGTATAAAGAGGTTACGCAGGTATGAGGCAGAAGTACAGGTTTGGACATGTTTGACCTCTTAGAGGTTATGAAAATCACAAAGGTATTTTAAAATCACCTAAGTTAAGTTAAAAACCTGTTAAGACTTAAGACTGACCCCCTGTGCTTGCTTCCTAATGTATTACCAACTTCTTAACTTTATTTTAGCGTTTATTACAGCTGTGCTGCTGGGAGTTTCAAGAGGCTGTGCAGCGCTGCTGGGAGTTTTCAGTTTGTTGCGCCACTTCTTCTTCCCAGCTAAAGCACTAGAAAGACCACTTCCTAGTGCTTAACTGATCATCCACACACCCTTCACCAAAGGGTGGGTGTTTTTGGGGACTGTCTTATGTAATTTTGACGTTCAAAAAGTGCTGATTCTCAGCTTAATTTTATTTTTGATTTTAAAACAACATTGCAGGCAAAAAATAATCAGTCAGGAATTTGATTACCTACTACAAACTAGGAATGGTAAGTAAAACGATCTGTAGGTAACTGAACTGATAAAATGGCAAAGTAATACGGCTGTCATCAAACTGTTGATTTACCACATCACTAAGTCATTATATTACCCGTCTATATTATCCAAGGATTAGCCAGTTATACCATCTCATGTAATTTTACAGCTGCAAAGATCAGTAATTTCACGAAGATAAACAATTATCTAACAGCATGTCATAATTAGGCAAAAATTACGAATGTTTACGTTCTTTAATGGTAGTTTAACTAACAAATTGAGGAAAAAGACTAACTCGTGAGATAACGAAATGAAAACATCCTGATTTCGTGTTGTTTTCTCAGTATTTCGAAATGTTATGAGAATTTGATGAATTGAATCATAATTAGATACCAATGTGTGTATTGACAACATATTATGTTGTAATTGATACTTATGTGATACATTAATTCTTGCTTGCACATTTATGTTGATGAAAGAGGATAATGATGTAATATCTTTCTGACGGCGCATAATATTGTCTTGATAACACAGTAACATTTTAAGACGGATCATAAAACACTAATTAGTCATCAATTATTTAGTTATGTAGGTAAGTTGCTTACACTCAGTTGGTCGGATAGGAAATGGTTTCCTACGAAAGCGGTGAACCGTCACTCAATAACGGCTGTTCAAATCCAAATAAGTATACAGCATTTTTTGACATATTTGTCATAAACACTGGTCACAATGGCAGATTTTCATGACGATGACGGTCACCGCTCTTCTAGGATACCGTAGCTTTACAGAAAGTTAAATTCTTGGTAACTGCTGTGATTGGTTGACTAAAATATGAGTTTCATAGTCAGTTAGCGAATTTTTAAGTTGAAAAATAAAAATTTTTGTTTAAGTCTGTCTTTGCCTTTTTCGAAAATACGGATTTACTTTGCAAAGAAAAACATTAACATTTAAGTATACAATAAACAATAGATTCTTTCAAAAAGAAAAAACCGACCAAGTGCGAGTCGTACTCGCACACCAAGGGTTCCGATCAAGAAAAAAGCACGATTCTTGTACGGGGGTTTCTTGTGTGTTTCTTTAATTATTAACTAAACTAGGTGCATAATGCAGTTGTTTTAGGCCAGGTGAGTCTGTGTGTTCCGGACAGGTACGTGTGGCGACGACAGCAGCCACGACTGCTGGTGGAACCGCGTGCTAGGACCAACCTTCTGAAGGAGGCGCCGCTGACGCGTGCACTCCGCACGCTCAACCTCATAGCGAGTGAGACAGACCTATTCTGTTGTTCTCTGAGTGAATTCACAAGGAATGCTTTGTTTGTAATTAGTTATAGGTATTAGTTATAAGGAACAATTGTATGGAGTGGAATGTTAAAGTATTAATTAAGGCACATTTACCGCATTGGTTAGCTGTAAGGGTAGATGTATGATGATAAATAAATAAAACTTTATTAGTATTATTTGATGAAGCAACAACAGAAATACACAATCTGAAAATTTCAAATGTCTACCTATTGCGGTTCATTAGATACCCCTCTAACAGAAGGATGGACGGACATGTTTCCCTTTGGCACCCTTCGGGTACGGAACCCTAACAAGACAACGTTCTCTTTTCTTTCTCCCTCTTTGTTTTCTCTTTCTTTACCGATATATTTTTCATTTTCTTTTCTATTTTTATGTCGCGATGTTTCGTAACCCAATTTAACGCGTTAACCTTTTGTTCTACCTGGCTACTGTCAAAGGTTAAGCAAAAAAGGTGGGAATGTATTTTGATAAGGGCCCTTAATTGTGTATTCTTGACTGATGATGAACAGTTTCTGATTCTATACGTTGCCGCGTTGTTAGGACGCTTCGACGTATAGGAATGCTCTCATTGTGTGCAACAGTAAATGCATGTCGTGCTCACATACTAATTTATGTGCCCATGTATTATGTATGTAAGGTTTTGGGTTTTCTATGTTAATTTCGGTTTTAACGGCAGGACGAAAGACTTATGGATTTTACAAGGGCAGTGTTATGGAGTTTTCGCTGTTTGTAAAATTGGTCTCTGTTTCAAGACATATGCGACAATATCCTCATGTTCTGGTCTACCTACACGCCTGAAAGTAGTAGATTGCCCTAATTGACCAATCTTCATATTTGAAATTAGGAACTGTGAAGATTTATTTTCATACTAGCTTCCACCCGCGGCTTCGCCCGCGTGTTATGTCAATAAAAAGTAGTCTATATTCTTCTCCAGGGTTCAAAATATCCCTATAGCAAATTTCATCCAAATCCGTTCAGCCGTTTTAGCGTGAAAGCGTAACAAACAAACAAACTCACTTTCGTATTTGTAATATTAGTTAGGATAGCCGTACTAACACCAAAAGCCTAACCAGGCTGTAACAGGGTTGTGGAGTATATGCACGTCAGATAGGCAGTCGAGCTAATATTCAGCTGCATCCGGTCGATTCTCATAGAACCCGTCCCTAACATTAAGTTTGCACAGGGCAGGTAGGCAAATAATGATAGTGATTTAAAGCATTGGATTTAAAGCCTAATTAGTAAAGTCACAATCGGCGTGCGTAAGGATCGTAGCAGGTCGCGTTCTGCAGTTTCTGCCAGGGGGTGCCCATGGGAACAAGGTATTAATTTATGTATATAGTAACCTAGTAAATCTAGACTAAAATAGCAGCAAACATAAAGCTGACACGAATATTTACTACAGATCGAAGTGCCACTTGATGAAGAATTCAAGTAGCCGAGATACATTTTGTCTTTCAGGAGCAGTGAGCTGTGTATTTGTGAGGACAATAAGCCATCAGCCAGGTAATTAAACTCCTATTAACCCATGAAGTAGACAAGACACGTGTCGTGTGACACACACCGACAAACACAAAAGGCGTGGAAGACTGTGTATAATAAAATGTCGTATCATCACATTGTGGGGGCAAAGGTATCACTCTGCTTATCATTTCACGGGAATACAATAACACTTGTGTTTTATTCTCAATTTATCTGCTTGGTACATGGCCAGTACCTAAGTAGCGCAATTTTTCTAAAAAACTAATTGATTTTATTGTCATAGAGGTTTTACGGGAGGAAAGAATATTCGGAATCGGATCAGTAGTTTCGAAGATTACCCCCTCCATACAAACTCACAAGTTTTACCTCTTTATTACCCGACTACGGCGGACGGTTATGATTTTGACCGGTATGTTCATCTGTTCCTTCAAAACTACTCATCATGATTTGACAAATGAGGTATCGTTGGAAGCGTCTTGATCGTCTTGTCGCTGGTTTATAGGACGTGTTCGTGTTAGGGCATAAATCGAACAGATTACGTGTGACTCCGGATTTTTATTTGTCTGTCTGTGATGTCTTGTCTATTTTTATAGATAAATGTGCCTAGATTTTTTGCCACACTTAGATTTAGTTGTATATGTCAATTTCATCTTCATCCACCATTAAAACACTTACCCAATACCAGCGATTAACCAACACACCAAAATCGATATTTACCAACCGATTATTTGAATCGATGAATGGTGAACCGTGGTCGCTTGGCAACAGATCCGACTGGACGAGTAAGGTCGACGGAGGTGACTGAACAGGTTTCAGTCTGGCTGAGATCTGACGCGCATTATGCCTGCATTCCGCTGAGGATTTCTGCCCAGATATTTAGCTTTTTATCGCACGAGAGATTTATTTGGTAACTAGCGACCCGCCCCTACTTCGCATGGTGTTTTCGACTTGACAATATCATCCAGATTTCATCATTATATTATGTGAGTTTAATATCGACGGTGAAGTGCCAATTACACCTAACTGACAACCTAAAAACACAAATTGAAAAAAAACGTTTCATTTCTTAAAACACGTTGGCTAAGTTGGGAGGTATTTCCACATTTTAATTTAACGCTGTTGCAACAAAAAATACACTTAGATTTCACTAAAACATGCGAATAACGCCTATAAATTCAAAACGATCGAAAAGTGCATTTCACGAAAAATGTCAGTTACGAGTTACTGGCACTTCGCCGTCGATATGTATGTATGTATTATGCACATAAGTATAAAACATACATATTGGGGGCTAAATAAGTGTTTCAGCCTTGATATTAAGAAAATCATCTTTACAGTGTCGCTCAAAGCTCAAAGTTTTCAAAGCTGGTTCCTCTATTCTTGCTGTGCCCGACAGGGTCCACAATGATCACATATATAATTTTAAGTTACCTATACACATTGTGGGATGCAAATAAATTATTGAGGACTAGCTGATGCCCGCGGCTTCGCCCGCGTGGATGTCGGTTATTATATACTAAAACCTTACTCGAGAACCACTCTATCCATTGGTGAAAACAGCATGAAAATCGGTGCAGTAGTTTTTGAGTTTATCGCGAACAGGACGACAGACAGACGTGGCGGCAGACTTTGTTTTATAATATTGTAAAGATTGAGTACGTTTTTGATTACCGTCTCATCATGATATAAATCTACTATGATAACATGTCCGTAGATACACGTCTAGAATGTGGCGTATAATAGTCAGAAGACACAATTTAATATAGTAATTAATCTTGTTCAAATACTACTAATTGTTGTTAGTTATCATGGCGGGTGCCATTCGTCATTGTCCCACTTCATGTAGATAACAATAATGGTTCTTTTAATATCTTAATATTTTATATTTATGAGATTGAGATAGGAAGAGGTGTGGTGGTAAAAGAGATAAAAGGTTTAAAAAACACACCGATAGTCACCAACTGCAAAGTGGTTCTCAAAAATTTTAAGTCGTTTTTCCATCAAATATTATAGAATAGAATAGACTTTATTAAATCTTCAAAAATATACTCTCTTCTAATTATTCTCTTTATTTATTATTCTATTTCTTTCTTTTTCTTAAATATTTTTTCTCTCTTGAATATTTTTGCTATAAAAACATACTACCCTAAGTGATCAAATCGCTTTTCGCCTAATTGACATAATATCTAAATTTTAACAACTTATTAATTTAATTTATTTTTTTAATTTTCTACAATTCTTACAGCTGTTGTCTTGATTCTCCTTCAAGAGTAAGTAATTTTTTTCAGGTCAACTCAATTATATAATCCAATACAATTTTAAATCTTTAAAATGTGCACTAGCGCCCTTATTGCCATCCTCCGAAGCCGGTCTTCGTTCCTGTGCGCGTGAGTCGATCTACCACATGCACATACATCACACACGTCACTTATAGACGTTTATGTTTGTCTGTCTGTGTGTGTATGTAAGTCACAGGTCAAATGGTGGTCAGGTTGAGAATTAGTCCCATATGAGACTTAGCATTAATCGTATTAGGTTACGTCGCCAATTATAGCGAAGTATCAGTTTTGATGCAATTATTATTTATGTTTTGCTCAGCGTGTTTAGATTTTTGTGGGAAATTAAATGGTTTAATAACTTGATGTTTGGAATGAGAACAAAAAGTTCATTGCTATGTTTAACAAATCATAATAATTAAGGTTTGCACCACGTGCTATTTTTACAAATACCCCAACAAAGTTGGTAAAACTATGTTGGGGTCGGCTTCCAGTCTAACCGAATGCAGCTGAATACCAGGATTTTACATGGAGCAACTGCCTATCTGACCTCCACAACCCAGTTACGATACCCCTTGGTAAGACTGGTTGTCAGACTTTCGGGCTTCTGACGACCCGTAATCACTGTCAAATATCCAAGAACGGCAGGTTCAACAGATTAACCTGCTTTCCGATGCCGGGAGGGGTCTTGTATGTAATGATGGTCACCCATCCAAAGGACAAACCGCGACAAGCGTAGAATAATCGCATCTATTGGTTAAAAGTTCCCAAAACTTCTAGTGTCCACAGTAATAATTACATAACTGGTATGAGACACTAATTACTGACATTTCTTTGTGTGCGATGGCGATGATGTAAGTTATTAGATAATCATAATCATTTACTTTGGTGTTTGACTGCTAGACTTACGATGTAAATAGCTAAAATTGAATTGGAACAATTAGTTTTAAGTGAGAAACCAAAATTACATAATTCACTCAACTTTGTAAGTTTTGAGACGAAGTTTACGAAAATTATGATGATAAATTGTGGATGCTATGCAAGATCGAAGCTCTAATAGTTACTTGTCCGTTTAACGACACAGTTGATAGCTTGTCAACAGCTCTATTGTCAGTGTTTATTACTATTGTAGTAACTATTGTTTCTGAAAACTATAACAAGATCCAATACAATTTATTATATTTTTTATTTTATTTTATTACAGAATGTGTCTGCTCTCGACCTCGATCTCGCCTGATGGAAAGCGATGTATGAGGTCCATGATGGAACGAGCGTGCTTCTGGGCACGATGTCTGTTCACTCTTTTTTTGAAGGCAGACGGGTTGACGGATTGTCATCGCCCCACTGGGAACGAGATTTAAGGACAAATTCATTCGCTCCACCATGTTAAAGATCTGAATTTAGCAATTAACGGAATTACAATATTAAGGTAAAATAAAGTAGGTATCTAATAAGGATAGGTTGTATTGTTTATTGTTAATAAACTAAAAAAATTTGATAATCAATTACGTATTTCGATTTTATTAGTACGAAAATGGATATACCCGAACAATGCCCACTGTATAGGGAAATAACCCGTACAAGTATTATTCTTATCCCGAAAGCAATTCTCATAGCATAAAAATAATGAAAAACCAATTTTCTCATAGGTATTTAAAATTTAAAATCTCAGTTTCCCCCTTGTTCTCTGTCGCCGTGGACAGGAATGCAGTCTTGCGGGCTCCGGACTAGACACACATACACACACACAGACCAACAGTGCAGACAGGACTCTTGTGTGTGTTTGATGAGGTCTACTATGGGTTGCGAAGTCACGTAGTTATCGTCTGTCGAATGTATTCTGCGGGTGTGGTTTTTTCAGAGAATGAGTTGTTGAGAGTTAGGACCTTAGAGAATATCTTTTATTTTACAATAAAATAACTTGCCGGAAAATGGGTTGATTTCTTAATAAAAAAAATTGTGACACTTCTGAATTGGCCTTATTAGCATCACTAAATCTCTGTACCTAATGACTTTTGAGATCGGGTTAGGCGATTATCACACGATATGAAGCGGATCTCATGTCGCATTGGCCTCTATGAAATCCGCTGAAGCCTAACACACGTACACCGCCCGACCGCGCGGTCTAATTGTTAGAGACCGCGGCGGGTCGCGGTGCCGTGTGAGAACCGCCTTAATTAAAACACATCTGGTGTTACTAAGGAGTTTATTATTTATTGTATATGAATTTTATTGTTCTTTTATAAAGGCATGATCCATTTTGAGATCTCTGAACTGGAGTGGCTCTTTTCAATTGAACCACAGGGTGAAAAAAAACCTTTTTAATAATTTTATTATCATATCAAAACGGATGAGATCGGTTTAAGGAGCCGCGCTAGGCCTGTTTCGCACAGCGCTGTAGAGCTATCCCAGATCCCTGGTTACCAATACTTCTGCATTTAAGGGATGTACAATCATCTAAGTATTAGGAATTTAATACAATAATTAAATGTAATTCAATGTTTCTACTCTTAAGTAGATAAATTATATATCATTCACTATCAACCCACTGTCAAAAACATGTCCACGAATTTCAAAGTAGCATAACCAATCGAGTGATAACAGAGTGAGAACCACGTGACCTCCACACTCATGGTACCTCAACACACAACTGTGGCTGTGTTAGTGTGTAGTTGTGTCCGCGGACACACAACACATTTGCAATTTTTTACACACGAGACACGATCAAACAGGTTACAGAATACGGCACATAGTCTTATGTAATAATAATACATAATAACTCCATATTTAAACGTTCGATGCATATCGTAACGAGGTAAATGGGGAATATTTAATAAGATTTGTAAAGGAAAAACGGGTAATAATAGCTTGCAAGTGCAACTGTGTAATAATATATCTAGCCAGATAACGGAAAAGTTTACGAAGAATATGCTTACGGTGTTGCCACCTTTGGCATAGGCAGAGAGCAAGAGGAATAAACATCATAACATCACGTCTTGTTTCCATTCCTTGAAGGATTGGGCTTCCACATTTCCCCAGTTTATAAAAAAAAAGTAGGATGAAACTATGCGCCACATCCACGCAAAATGCGATCGCTGAGCATAATGCTGATAGGCGCTTTACTTTGTGTAAATTATTTCATCGCCACTGCTCTGAAAACGGTGAAGGAAAACATCGTGAGGAAACCGGCATGTCCTAGAACCAAAAAAAATGTAAGGCATGTGACATCTACAAATCCGCACTGGGCCCGCGTGGTAAATTACGGCCTGCTCCCTCTCACAGAGAGGATGCCTGTATTCCAGCAGTGGGAACGGATATCGGGCATCGGGTTATAGCAGCTATAACCAGATGCGAGACAGAGCCACAGCACTGCAGGGCGTAAAACAGCCCTATCACTTGTGGTAGGAATAGCTGCTTCACGCAGATTATGATCTGCATCATGGTTGAAGGCCTCTATAATACCGATACCTAGTCCCGGAGAAGGTGCATGGTAGAAAGAATGACCTTGGACTTTTGTGTGAAGGAAATTGACGGGACATGAAGGATATCCTGATGACTTTAAAAGGCTAGGCAGATGATGATGTATTACACATCATCATCTGCCTAGCCTTTTCCCAACTATGTTGGGGTCGGCTTCCAGTCTAACCGGATGCAGCTGAATACCAGTATTTTACAAGGAGCGACTGCCTATCTGACCTTCATAACCCAGTAACTGGGTAATACGATACCCCTTGGTAAGACTGGTTGTCAGACTTTCGAGCTTCTGACGACCCGTAACGACTGTCAAAGATCCACAAATGACAGCCGGGACCAACGGCTTAACGTGCTTTCCGAGGCACGGAGGAGTCTCGGACCGAGACTCCTCCGAGACTCTCGGTATGTAAAGATGGTCACCCACACACGCACCAACCCCAGCAAGCGTAGCTTAACCTGATTGATCGACCCGTGCGGCTGTTATTACTTAGCCACGAGCTGAAAAGGTTATAAGTATATATACTTTTCAAATATTGGTAGGTATTCAGCTGCATCCGGTTAGACTAAAAGCTGACCCCAACAAAAAGCTCATCACTAAGTTTTTTTTTTTTCTTTTAGCCTTAATCGTCCCACTGCCGAGCAAAGGCCTCCCCCAAACCTTTCCAAGCATTATTTTCCAGGTTCACCTCGATCCAACCCTTGCGGTATACGTCTAGGTCATCTCGCAACTCGTTGTGGCGGCATCTACATCGCCACTTGCGAACTACGCATCAAATACCTGACGTCACACAAAAGTCCTGACGTCACATAAATCCTACATCGCGCAATTAGAGTTTACCGTGCGATGGACATACAAGAATCCAACATCAGTCGTTGGGCAGTTGCCCGCCAGACACAACAACCGCCTGGTCGGAAAGGGTAATAAAATCCCTGTGATTATGAAAGCTCGTTTATTTTAAATAGTCTAATAATGATTCAATAACCTTGAACAGCAAAATATCTCCACCATTTTCTATTAGGTAACAACATGAAAACTAAAAACTTATCTTGTCAATAATTTCCCAATATCGCTGATCAAATACCTACAATATTGATACAGTATCTAAGTCAAGTCAGTCACGACTTGCTATTAATAACTGTGACGTGACAATTATTTGACAAATAATATAACACTGTGAACTGCGAAATATCACATTCAATTATTGTCAATCTTCCGTAGTTGTGAATTTGAACTATCAAGTTCCGTACTTCAAGAAGTTTTCGATAAGTATAGAAACTCCTTGACAATGCTTTTATTGCAAACTGATTTAACATAATTACCTATACTCCATTTGAAATAAGATTAGACGTTTAAATAAACCTTTTTTACAGTCCGTTCAACCGATTTTGACTTCTATTGCGTTAGTCGCATGACAAATGGCAGCTGCAGTAGACAGTTGGTATTGTGTAACCTTTTTTGCTTTTAATGCCATCCTTATGCCTACGGTATAGAATTCAAAATCGGTTGAACGGACTGTATAAAGGTTTGTTTCAATGTCTAATCTTATTTCAAATGGGGTATACATTAAAATTACATACATGCATAACATCACTCCTGTATTCCCCGAAGGGATAGACAGAGGTATACCTATAGTACAGCCACATTGCGCCAGTTATGCTTAAGTCCCATGTAGGTAAGTGGGCGAGCCTATTGCCATCAACCGGACACAAATTCAGCACCCGCGCTGCAACTGAGATATTCCAGACAGATGGAAAAATCCAATAACACTTTGCCCGACCCGGGAGTCGAACCCATAGACCTCATGCTCAGCCGTAGCGCTTGCGACCACTAGACCAACGAGGCATTAAAATAAAATTGAACATATTATCCTGTAGTACCTAACTCTGCCCAACCCGTAGAGGAAAACACGCGTAATGTTATGTTAGGTAAACCTATTAAAATTAATTCATCCATTTTAATCAATTATTTAATACTTGTTGCGATACTATTGACCACAATTCAATATTAATTATGTCATTAATTATTTTTGTGTTCATTTTCAGTCTAATTTCCCTACATTGAATGGTCAGATAAAAAAACTTCGTTACCACTTTATCAATCTGCCTAGCCTTTTCCCAACTATGTTGGGGTCGGCTTCCAGTCTAACCGGATGCAGTATTTTATATGGAGCGACTGCCTATCTGACCTCCACAACTCAGTAACTGGGGGTAATACCCCTTGGTAATATTGGTTGGCACACTTTCGGGCTTCTGACAACCCATAACGGATGTCAAAGATCTACGAATGACAGCCGGGACTATCGGCGGGATTAATGGGCTTTCCGAGGCACGGAGGAGTCTCGGTATGTAAAGATGGTCACCCATCCACGGACCAACCCCGGCAAGTGTAACAACCCTGATGAAACGACACGTGGGGCTGTTATTACTTAGCCACGAGCTCCTCCGTCCTCCTTCGTTACCACTATATAATATAATACTAATATTGTAGTCATTTTAATATCCTCTACGAGGGGCCTTCCCGCCACACCTTGGGAAATGGGTAATCAGCCCCAGTACCTAGTACCTAGTAGTAATGTTCCCACTACTGGGACACAGACCTCCTCTCTTCGAGAGAGAGTTGGTTGTAATCTACCACGCGGGCCCAGTGCGGATTGATAGATGTCACAATGTATTCGCATTTTTGGTTCATGCCGGTTTTCTCACGATGTTTTCTTTCACCGTTTTGAGAGCGGTTAATATATTTATCGGGACATAAATGAGCTATTCTCATACTTGTTTTTTTTTACTGAATCAGTTATTAATTCATCGTTAATTGATAAACTATAAATGACACGTGTATTTAATAAGAAATCGTGGGCAGTTTGCTCAGCAACATTTCTTTGTAAATATCGTGATTGAGTTACAAGTTCTGATAAAACTGTCATATTGTGTGACAATATGACATCATGGCTGAGTTCAGTGTCAGATTACTGACTTGAAGATGCAATTCAACATGGATTCGAGTGTTTTAGATTAGCTTGCGCAGGCGACTTCGGTTGACTAAGAAATTGATTGTCATTTAAATAATAGGTTAATTACTTTATTAGTAGTTGACTTTGCTTCCTCTATTGATGCTATTATTTTGAGCCTTAAGTTAAATTCAAGACAAAACGCCGCAAATAGGTAAGTCCACCTACAAACTCCGATCTTATTGGGACTTTTATGTTCCACCCGTTTGGGGTTGAGGCGCAAGGGCCATGGGGTCCGAGGCCGACGGCTGGCCTATTTTTTGGCCAACGAATCAGCATTGCCATACAACGTTGCTACCAGCCTTTTCAATCGATAAATATCTCTCATTAACTTTTTAGAATCGAATACCTAGATTTTAATCTGAAATGGACGGCACTCATTCAAGGTTCTGAACAAGATACAATAGAACTAATAGAAGGTTTATTGTTGTATCGCATATGGACGTTTAGTATAAGTGTTAAAAGTAGGTAAATTCCCTTTCATTAATAAAATAAACATTTGTGCTAACCTAATCAATAAATGAAAAAATAAAATAAAGGTGCGCGCCCGCAGCTGTACAATACCTATGTAGCTTTACTCCGATAGCAAGCATAATATTTGCGATAACCCGCTGATAACCCAAATAACCAACAGTAATGATTGTATTACGAACACAATCACTCAATTAATTGCAATGAATTCTCGGTTAAACTGTAATCTTAATTTACTTTCATGAGTAAGATATTGTTTTGTAAAGTTATCGAGCCATTTTTCAACAAGCAATCAAATGTAATGTAATGTAATGTATTTTTAGTCTATTTATACTGTGGTCTAACACCGTTCGCATGTTTTCAGTTCATGAAACGCATGTTTTACACTTGTTTTGCAAAATGTAACAATGTTTTGAGTTTGAGTTTATTGTTTTCTGACTTTTATAACAAGAGCTGGGGGCCTAGACACAATTACTTTTCTGTTCATAAATATTTCATAGGATACAATCTGGTAGGCAAAGTGGAAACGTATTTTTTTTTTGTTGAAAATAATGCTACTATGCTTATATCTCCGGAACGGACAGAATAACCAGAATATACACACGGTGTTGTAACTATTTATTTATGACTAGCTGTGCCCGCGACTTCGTTCGCATGGATGTCGGAAAACAATAATATGTCGCTTAGAAAAGTTGTACCTTCATTTAAAAAGGGGGAATCTTTCGACCAGGCCTGGTGATTTTTCCTAGTAAGAAACTGCCAAAAAACTTGTGTTTTTATTTAAGAAAATGCTTCTCTTTATAAAATATTAGCGGTGAAACCACCTGGAGCGTACACAAAAAAGTTGCTAGGGTTGCTCACACGCGAAAGAGCTACATAAAGTTGGCCGTGGGAAAAGCAACCAATACTAAGATCCACCCCCGCAACGGATAATGTCTGGCCCTGAGCTTTGTTAATGGTCATGGCGTAACACAGGCTGACGGGGAATTGCACACGCTTAAAACTAAACGGGAAATTATTGGGAATGAGAGGAATTCTTGGAATAAAAACAACATCACCGGCGCCGCAACCTGTTAAGATTTCGGCTTCGATGACGTTTTGTTGGTGATTGGTGACTATGAGCCGAGTGCCGTTGCAAAGTTTGGGAGGACTTAAATTTCTGAGAAGAATTATTGGCACTCCGACTTTTAAACAAATTTTGTGTGCTGAAGGGATTCTAAGAACTCTACTGGATAGTGTGTGGCATCTTCTTCTTCGGGAACCGTATTTATCGATGTATATTGTTGACTTTCCCCAGAAACATGCCAATATTTGTGTATTTATTGCTGTCCGATAGTCGAACAAATCAAATCAACCATAAGGCCTCTGCCTCGAATCTTGCGGGCAGCGGGGCGGCGGCGGCGGCGGCGCGGGTGTGGCAGGATCTTATGCGTAAAATCAAATGGACCGGTTCTCGAAAACAGCGGCGCGGCAGCGGCGAGGCGGCGGGCAGCGAGCGGTGCACTCCATTCAAGCGGTGACCGCCCGCGCGTCTGCATTGCAGTGTTGTTGCCCACAATAAATTGAGCGTTAGGAATAAATTTGAATCAAAAAGATGTTGCCGCCATTGTTCAGACATTTCTTTCGCGAATAAAAACAAATATCTCGACGACACAATCGTGAACACAACACTACGCGGCTATAGTGACGCGCGATCTGCCCGCTAGTTTCGAGAACGGGTCTAAAATGCCCGCCCCGCTCCCGCGCCGCCGCCGCCGCCGCCCCGCTGCCCGCAAGATTCGAGGCCGAGGCCTTACACACGCCAACAACGATCGAATCGAATGAGCGGCGGTCACGAATCATACGAACAAATTACGAAGTATAGTACAGTTCGATTCAAACTTAATGGCGGTTCGGAACATGAGGCGAGTCGCTGCGCAGTAACAATTTCATGTGACAGCGGGGGTGAGGGGTGGGGTACTGCGCAGCTAAAAGCTAACTTCCGAGCCGCCATTAAGTTTGAATCAATCTGTAACGACTCGTTTCTTGACTTCTTAATTTGAACCTAATGAACGAAACCAACCAAAATAACAAATCAAAACCAATCAGATCATAGGAGTGAGGCGTATTTATCGTCACAGATAGAAATCACAGATATTATAAAAAAGCAGATAGCAATTGCTCCTAACGATAAAAAATATCTGTTACTTAAAATCACAGATCCTCAAGACTGTTACTGTTAAAACTTCGGATACGATTTTCGACTTTAACGAAAAGAAATAAAGAAGATATTCAATTGAGTCAATACGTATTTATCGTCTGTACAAATATCACAGGCTGTGATTTTATAACAGATAGATACGATTTTCGACTTTAAAACAAAAGAAATAAAGATGATATTCGATTGAGATACGTATTTATCAAAAATCACAGGCTGTGATTTAATAACAGATATTGGATCTGTTATTTTTTTGTCACAGTCACAGTGATCAGATCACAGATATCGTGTTTCACCTGTTACAACCCATCTCTAAGATCAAATTACTTTCAACGAATGACAACCCAACCAACAATTTATTATTTATAATATTTATTTATTATAATTATAATTATTTTATTATCGACACTAAAGTGGTCAAAAACAAAGATACCTACACTAAAAATTATTAGGAATATCTGGGCGAAAGTCATTCTTCGACGGAGACTCTTAACACCGCGATTCAGAAAATGACAGTAAACGAACAACGCCATCTATCGAGCACGAAATGATACTGTCAAAATATATGGGAAAACGTTCGAACACTCTGTAAGCTAAATAAACTATGTAGAAAAGTGAAAAATTAAAGAATAAATACCTATATTTTTTAAGAAATTAACATTTTCACTATTCTTTCATGATTATCAAGATTTGAAAGATAGATAGCGCCACCTATCGCACTAATACTAAACTAATAAATAAACAACGCATCTGGAAATCTAACTTTAGAGTTATATTCTATACACAATGTATCGCGTTAAGTTTCCGCGCAAAGAAAATGACAGTCATATAACAACACACGATCTCACAAACCTAGTAATTAAGAAGTAAGTTTCATTTCGCGTCAATAGATGTCGTTACGTGTATGTACATTACGTAATGAAAATTCCTTCTTGAACACTTTAAATTCATATATCTTTTGATATTTTGAAGCGATTGCGATGAAACAAACTAACAAACACAAACAAACTAATTGAAGCATCGAGTTACACACGATATTTGAGTATAAAAGTTAACCATATTGATTTCGTACTTTTTACGTGAAAGTGGAACAATCAAACTAAAGAACATACAAACAGACAGACAGACAAACAGACAAAAATTCCAAAAATGGTAGAAATGGAATCTGTTGGTTATTCTTGGACAACCCACCAACTTTTTTTTTTTTTTTTTTCATTGTACAGAAACGCCTCGTCTACAGATTTATTATATGTATAGATTTTCTGACATGCTCGATTTTTTCAGATTTGTTGCGGTTTTTTACAAAATAAAACCCCACTAGTTCTCGATATACCACTTTGCCTACCAAATTGTATTCATGACATTGGCTATTAGAAGCCATTTCAAGCAAAAAACCGACACTTTAAAATTTCATCTCCAATGTCTACAAGAGCTTTTTTCAATCCACAGTGCGCCGCGTCCCGGTGCGGCACAGGAGAGGCGTCGCGTTGTCCTCCTAGCCTAATGGCAGGAGATACGAGTCTGTTTATACGAACCTAATATTAAACGTAAACGGTTCGTTTACAAATTAGTGCGATTTTGTTTTTGGTTCGAACTGCTTCTGTCAAAAAGATAAGCGGACGCTTTCGGATCATGGTGAAACCACTTATTAATAACCCAAACTGTCTATTTTTTTTTTCTTTCTTCTCAGCTTCTTCTATCTAAATAAAGACATTGGTGGAAATAAGATCATGGGTCGGGCGGCGCAGGAGCTGAACGCCTGGCTTTGGCGCTACGGGTAGCGGCATCTAGGTAGTTCGGTTAGTATACAGTCACCTAGCTACTAAGTACCAGTAGTATTTACTTACTGTTTAGTTATCGGCATCGTGAACCATCCAAACACTGCATGTTCAATCAATCTGCCTAGCCTTTTGCCAACTATGTTGGGGTCGGCTTCCAGTCTAACCGGATACAGCTGTATCCGGTTAGCCTGGTACCTATTTTACATGGAGCGACTGCCTATCTGACCTCCACAACCCAGTAACTGGGTAATACGATACCCTTTGGTAAGACTGGTTGTCAGACTCTCGGGCTTCTGACGACCCATAACGACTGTCAAAGATCCATGAATGACAACCATGACCAACGGCTTAACGTGCTTTCCGAGGCACGGAGAAGTCTCGATATGTAAAGATGGTCACCCATCCACGGACCAACCCCGGCAAGCGTAGCTTAACCTGATGGATCGACCTGTGCGGCTGTTATTACTTAGCCACCAGCTCCTACACTGCATGTTGACAAATTTAAAACGTATTCAATAATTAATGTAACAGGGGTGTCATAGCACAGCCACGACATTTCGCAAATGTTTAAATTCATGTAATAGGGGGCGAGCCTATTTGTCATGAACTGGGAATAAATCCAGCCTGCTAGCTGCTACTGAGAAATTCCTGATGGCAAAACCCAATAACACTTTGTCCGTCCAGGGAAACGAACTCAGGGTGAGGACCTCATGCGCAATAGTCGCGCTTGCGACCACTAGAAGACCAACAACGAAAACAGAAATGATGTTATGTTATGTTTGTGAAAAAAAAAAAAAAACCAATTCAATTTTGCTATAACAATTACATAATAATATTTTATTACATAAGAAAGTGGTATAGAGAAAAGATTTGTATTTTTGTCTGTGTAATTAATTTTCGTATCATGTGATGTTTAATTCAAAAAATCATAAATTATTGTATAGATTAACTTGAACCTAGCTTACCACGGCTTACCAGGTTCACCGATCGATCAACCTAGTAGTATTTAGCCATAGCTTAGCCTATTATGATAAAAGTTATCAGTTAAATCAGATCCTAGGTATGTTTATCATAGGTTTAGTTTGAGTAGCAGATATATAATTATAACGGATTATTTGGATTAACTAACGCGTATTTTATTGTACGATAAAGTTTTAGTGTTTAGTGTTATTAATATCACTCGCGAATTAGCGAGATTTGAAAGCACTAAAATATCCTAACTTAAGTCAGTATTACCAAACTAAAATATGGTGTCGAGAAATTCCTCCGCATCCCTGGCGACTGTTAATCTCCTACCCAAGAGACGTGTCTTGGATAGGAGATTAATTAGGTATACTTAATTTTCCAGAGGAGGACGTGCGGTCGTGGGATCGGCCGCACTTTGTGATGAGGCCCGCTAGGCATGGCGGGCTGATACCAGTCGGGGGTGCGGCGCATGTACAAGTATCTCCCGGGCCCCCGACTCATGGTAGAAGTAAGAACAGTGCGGTTTTAGTCGGTAGGAGTCCATACATAACATCCATGAGGATTTCCCAACGGGAAAAAAAAGGTATACTTAATTTGTTATTAATGTACATTTCATTTTACAAATTATACGACGATAATTGTGAATTAAACGTCCATGATATTACAATGTTATATTTAAATGTCTTTGAAATATGATATTGTATGAATAATTTTGTTTTATATCGAAACGTCTACGATCGCCAGGGTGCTACGTGCGTCGTAGCCCGTAGCAATAGATGCACCGAATTACTCAGAATGTTATTTATATTTCAGGAATCTAAGTAATTTCTGTTACAATGTTATTAAAATGGTCTGCAATGTAAGGAAAATTATTAATTTAATTACTTATTTCAAATAAGTACGCCATCGGTCATAAATGTCCTACATTAATTATTAAAGGTTATGGGCCTTACCACAAAAACGTCTTGTTGAACGCGTGTTTAATGTCAGTTTTATTTCAAACTCCATGCAGAAATGTCGTGTCCCCGTTTAAAAGGTGTTTAGGATAAACATTGTTTTTTTTTTTGTTATACACAGTTTTTTGGTAATAAGGTTTAGGTTTAAGTTACAGGAAAAATCAGGAAAAAGGGTGACAAAAATATTTACATAAATTAATATTTATCTAAAAGTTGTTTTGCCTACGACGATTTGCACGTTGTTTTTGATTTTTTTGAAGCGTTTACTAAGACGGATAGTTTTATGTTAAGGCTTTATGGGAATTAAGAGAAATATCATATTAAGTATAATGAGATGAATGAGAGAATGATACAAATGTTTTGTTCGAAAATGACCATTGGGGTTAACGTGTTCCTGAGAGGGAACTACGAATCAGGAAACTTAAGGTAGGACGCCCTCAGGCTAGGTGGGGCGAAGATCTTTGCAGGTTGTAGCAGCTTGATGAGAATGGTGGACGATTTTGGCGTGCGATTGGAGAGGTATATGTCCCGCAGTTGACTGCTTTATACTGATGGATTATCAAATTCAAAGCATTTATTTCAATTATACCATCTACAGGCATTTTTGAATTGCCAAGGAATCGGTCAGTCAGAAAGGTAAAGCTTGTTACACAATCCAAAGCGTAGTAGGTTCCCATGGAGAAGTACAGGTAAGAAACTCCATGTACACTCGACTGGAAAATACACAGAGATGGACCATTGCAGAACTAATGTGCACTGATTATTGGGCATCCCCAACCCGTCGTTTCAAGCTATTTTTCCGGGTATTGGGCTTCCCACCTCCAATTATTTCTCTTGTTAACGATTGTAGATGATAAATAATTTCATTTTTGTAAGTGGGTTTGTACACGTGAATCACATTTTAAACACTAGATGAGGTCGGCGTTTCCTATCTGACTACCACTGAGAAGACAGGCCGAAACAAACATAGAGGAACAGTCTCTTTTAAAGTCCAGACATAATCTTAGTCAAATCCTGTGAATACTATGTAGATTGGTGTCTGAAATGGTAGTTTGAGGAAAGCAGAGATAGAGTGGACCAGTCCAGCCAGTGCACACATTTGTCAATTATCATGTATAGACTCATAAGTTTTGATGAAGTAAATATTTTTCCAATAATTTGAAGCGATACACATTAAAACACTTGATCACAGTTATCTTATCGTTATCAGCTGCTATCTGGCAGTGACACACGTACGGTGAAGTTGGGCCCGTCAGTATGCGACCAGCTTTACATGTACGTCGGTGGATTGTTGTAAAAAGTAATACTAGTGCTGTAAGTGAGTGACGAACGGGGATTAGTGAGAGTGTAAGTGATTATTCTCTTTGTTTGCTTACTAGCTTCCGCCCGCGGCTTCGCCCGCGCGGTATGTCGATAGAAAATAGCCTATGTCCTTCCCCAGGATGCCATCTATCTCCTTGCCAAATTTTGTCGAAATCCGTTCACTTTTTAGGCGTGAAAAGGACACAGGCGTGGAAAGGTAACATACAGACAGACAGACAGAGTTACTTTCGAATTTATAATATTAGTATCGATGCTGTGTGTTTAGGGTGTTGGTGTATCAAACATTGATTGGGGGCGAAGACAGTTGTTTAGTTAGGAGAATGGGTTTTAGCAGTAAACAGTACTCTAATTAACTGTTCTACAGAAAAATGGTGTTGATATTTCATATTCAAGTCTTTGTATTTATCCGCCAAGCCTTTTCCCAACTATGTTGGGGTCGGCTTCCAGTCTAATTGGATGCAGCTGAGTACCAGTATTTTACATGAAGCGACTGCCTATCTGACCTCCGCAATCCAGTAACTGGGTAATACATTACCCCTTGGCAAGACAGGTTGTCAGACTTTCAGACTTCTGACGACCCGTAACGACAGATTGATAATGAGTCTTTCGCTGAAAACTTTGAGACTTTTTGTGTCTATAGGTGTAGTAGCATAGATATCCGTGTAGTAGGTACCTATTAGCGTAGTATTATAATATCTGTGCTATTAGACTTTGAATAATCATAATCCGAGTATTGTGTTTCTATTTTTCAATTGATTAGAGGATCAACTTGTTCTCGTTGGTCTAGTGGTCGCAAGCGCTACTGCTGAGCCCAGAGGTCACGGGTTCAATTCTCAGGTCGGGAAAAGTGATATTGGGTTTTCCATCTGGAATTTCTCAGTAGCAGAAACTTGTTTTTATCGGCGTTGTTCTGCTAAATATTGTACGGCGGAACCCTTCGTATGCGAGTCCGACTCGCACTTGGCTAGTTTTTTTTGTTTATTTCTTGTAGGTACCTATCAATTCAATTCCTATGAATTATGAAAATAATCTAAGATATCTATGTACATTTTTGCAGATAAAGTAATACTTAAATATTAGATGCGAAATTTTAGTAAGTATCTCCTGATTTTGATTATGTAAATAAAAACTTTTTCCCACAATAACAACTTAATGATCTCATAAAACAGGGCTTCCTCTCTTCTACCCTTTTGCTGTGCCCTACAGGGTCCATAACGATCTAAATTATATAGTTACCACCTAAGTACACATTATGGTAAAGCAATAAAGATATTGAGTATTGAGTATTCTAAGTTAGTTTTTTCGAATTTGATCAAGAAACGAGAGATGAGCACTCGATGAGACCGCGAGACTGACTTTTTCTCCACAAACCGAATGTGTTCTAATGCTTTACGATATTCGTTTTCTTAATAGCGATTATCAATTTAGTCTGTTTAGCTTTATCTGAGATAAGGTACAGTTACAAAAGGTACTTACTTTATTTTCTGCAATGGCCTAAATCGAAAAGTGCATTGTCCACAAGAGATAATCTACAAATGGAAAGGCTTTCTTCGAACAGTGTTATTAACGTGTGTACGTAAGTAACAAAGATTACTACAACAGGCATCCCACGAAGTTATTATCTCTTATCTTACTTAAATGAAATGAAATTGTTTATTCTGTAAACAGGATAACGAAATCACTTTCACAAGATGGAAGCTCTAGGCCAGGCCATATGATTGACCATGGCGATTTCATCACCACTGCTCTCAAAACGGTGAAGGAAAACATCGTGAGGGAACCGGCATGTCCTAGAACCAAAAATTCGAAGACATGTGAAATCTACCAACCCGTACTGGGCCCGCGTGGCCCACTCCCTCGAGAGGAGGCCTGTGTCCCAACAGTGGGAACATTACAGGCTGATTTGACGATGACTATATAACATTGATAAGCATGTGTCTGATTGCATTCTAAGAAACCAACCCAAAAATTATCGGAACTGACTTTATCTGATCAAGATAGAATAGAACAAGAGCATTTCTGGCTAACCTTAAATTAAACCTTGGGTTTTTTCATAGCGCAATTCATTTACCGCACGTTGGACATAATATATGTATACAAGATCCGGCCAGACACGACACCCGTCTGGTCGGAGGATCATCCCTTTTCTATAGAGGAAGAGTGAAATGAACACCCTGTTCCTCATATCTATGAAATATCATATCACCATACAATTTACACTCGCTTTAAAATTTTGTAATAATCATAAGTATGATTGTCGCAACATTTTATGTTCATACCATAAAATACACAGAAAGAATACCGCCATAAAACTATTGTTATCAAAATAAATGTGTGTTAGTTGTAAGATTTACTTCTCTAGATATGTAGCTACATGTAGGTCATGGTTATAGTTTAAATGATTCACAGTAGGTATTTAAAATATGCCATTCAGATACTCAAAACCTCAAGCCTTTTTCCATCGGGATGGAATAATGATTCCATACAGGATAGGCATAAGAACTGTTATACCGACGGTCTTGGCAATTGACACACTACGTCTGATCTCGACGATTAGTGGGGAGGCTTTGGGTTTCATCTCGACGGGTCTCTTGAACGCACAATTTCGAAGTTAGTTTTTTGCAGAAAGAATTTCTGATTTGTCTTGCGAGAACCCTTCAATGTCGAGACTACGCACAAAGCAAGCTTTGTATGTGGCCTTTGGATTGCCATCGACTACGTCAATTCGACGTATTATTTTTTCATTCATTCATTTCATTTCATACAACTGTCAATGATTGACAGTGATTTGAATTTACGGGATATTTAACTTGGTACTTATTTTGATTAACAATGAATTTCCATAACTTACATGAATGACCCGAACACAAAAAGTACTAGAATCATCGATGTGAACGGAAATATTTTCTTTCCTCTTTCAGGTAAATTTTCCAATGGTCGTATAAAAACACCAGGACTTCAAGATGATGTTAGCAGCGACCGTGTCCAACTTGCTGGGGCCGCGCATGCGGCTCGCCCTGCGTAAACCCATCATAGAGAACATAGCCTTCAAGCTGCACTACCAGTTTACGGTGACCCTCCTGCTGGCCTGTGTTATCCTAGTATGTGCGAGGGACTACATCGGAGAGAGCATCAGATGCATGGCTGATGCAGGCATCCCAACACCACTGATAGAAAAATACTGCTTCTTCATGGCTACTTTTACAATTGTAAGTTTTGTTTTAATATTTTTTGTTGTAGGTGCTGCTACAATTTCGCCGGTTCCCTACACATGGAAGAACCGTTATTCCAGATTGTGGCTCTTAAACTCGACCGTACGAATCGTTAAAAAAGGTTTTTCTGACGCGTGGCCAATATCAGTACTAAAGCCGCCATCTTGTTTTGTTAATACAATTTCTGTGACGATTTTTAGCCAAAGTCATTCAGGCGCCAAAAGATTCTTGCAGTACTTTAATCGCAAATCGTTGTAACGGATGTAAGGGTGAACAGACCATCATCTGTAGTGATGCTATTTTTTATTGTAATGTGTTACATATTGCAGGCATCAAGTGCACATGTAAAGCTAAAAAAGAAACAAAGAAAAAGTAAGCTCCAAATAACATTGTGTTTTTGACATACTTTAATAATTTGATTGCAGGTCCGACATTACAACGAGAGCCTCCTTCAAGGCGGGTTCCTGCCACACCCCGGAGTGGGTCCCATCTCAGAGTCGGATGAATATCTCAACCACACCTACTACCAGTGGGTGCCCTTCGTACTGTTCATACAATCTTTGGCCTTCTACATGCCACATTATATATGGAAGAAGAAGGAAGGTAAACTGGACTGATAAGTTTCCACAAAGTAGTTGTTAACGTATGAAATGATGCTACTGACTGACTTACCATAATCAACAAACTCCATTTTAAAGTTTGTTATTAAAGTGTAAATATTTTCACAGTTTAGTTTTTTTTTATTAAAGTTGCATTTTGTATATTTTCATGATTTCACTTCTTATCTTATCTAGAGAATCCAGGTTAGATCTTTCGTAGAAATGTGTGTCACATCAATATTGCGGTGATGAGTCCCGTGCCATGACAAAGAATGTTCAATAACTTCGTTTACTCAAGTATTTTTCTGAGAAACGAATCTACTTTTATGCTGAAAATAGGATTGGGTAGGTACCTAAACTATTAACAAAAATTTACGTCGTTGGTCTACTGTGGCAAGCATGGATGTTATAGGTTTTTTCATTAGGAAATTCTCTGTAACAGATTTTGATTTTTGCTTGGCAATAAATGTCCACCAGCTATTGGGATTTAAACATAACTGGGGAATCGTGGGCGCACTATTCACCAGTCTACGCCTTCGGGAAATACATGTTAGGTTTTAAAAATCTCATATTTGTAATGTCTCCTGCAGGTGGTAGAATAAAAGCGTTAGTGGACGGCTTGCAGTTCGCAAGCCTCGCTCTAACGCAGGAGGACGTGTCCGTCGCTGGCATGGACCTGCCTTCCAAGGAGACACTAAGCAAGCGAATTGATATCATTAGGAGAGATATTAAATTGAGGTAAGAGTCGACTGGTCTAGCAATTCTAGCAACCTTCTAAAGAAACCATGATAGCCGTAACCATAATCGCTTAATCACCAGAACAATATTAATGAGAAGGTTCTTCTGTAGACTAACTGCAATCTGACTTTCTGAATAGATTCAGATTTCGATTTCCATTCTTTAACTAAGTACACGCTTTTTCCAAGATACGGTTTGCTTGTATCCCAGTGAGCTGTGAGCAGTGAACTGTGTCCCAGGTAAAGCATCTAAGGTCTAAATAAAAAATGTCAGTGAGTGTAGTTTGGGTAGGTCCCTAGGCCCTAGGCTATGGTTCCCACAGTTCCCGCCATAGCACAGAATTATATTGAGTTCAGATTTTTGTCAGTCTTGACATGCTACGTAATACCTAGCTGTGTGTTATTTCATTATCCTATTTTTCTCTTCTTCCTCTTCTAGGTTGCGTATATCCCGCACATGGTCTACCTGGCTGGTGTCCATGGAGGTGGTGAACTTACTCCACGTGATGTTTGAGATCTGGATCATCAACAAGTTCCTCAACGGACACTTCATAGGCCTGGGTCCCAGTGTTCTCAATTACAACGACTGGAGCCAAATTGCTGACCCTCTAGAGACTGTCTTCCCTAAGGTAAACATATTATATGATACAGTTGTTGCTCGCGACTTCGTCTGCGATCCAGGATGGAAAGTAGCATATATTATGTCCTCTAGGTTCACGGCTATCTATCTGTCAAATTTCATAACCATCAGTTGAATGTTTTTCGGCGTGAAAAGGTAACAAATTGGCAGACAGAGTTACTTTCGCATTTGAAGGGTTTCAAAGGGAATTCTATCTGTAACCTTTTCCAATTCCAACAAATAAGAATTTATTATAATATTGTTTCGTTTACCCCGCGTTTTGTGTCCAGGTGACGAAGTGCATCTTCCACAAGTATGGTCCGAGCGGTTCCATCCAGCAGCACGACGCGCTCTGTGTGATGGCGCTCAACATCATCCACGAGAAGATCTACACCGTGCTCTGGTTCTGGTTGCTCATCCTCTTCATCATCTCAGTCCTCGGTAAGATACAGTTTCACGTCTATACAGTAGCCTTTTTTTTCGAACATTTTGCAATCAGCTTTTCAACATGGTGTTCGATTTATACAACTAGTGCTTTTTCTTTTTGAGTTTATGGTACTTTTTAGATTACTTGGGCCCAGTAGGTAGAAACGTGCCAAATGCTTGGCTTGTTTTGAGCTGCTTACATGATTTTTAAATTTGATATTTATTTCAGCTGTGATCTGGCGTTTCATCTCCTTCTTCATGTACCGTCGCTCCCCGCGGTTCAACATGATGATGTTCCAGCGAGCGACCAAGAATGACGCTAAGTTCGATCCTTACAACGTCATCGAAGTCGTCAACGGCTGCCAGTTCGCTGATTGGTTGTTCCTCTACTATCTCGCTAAGAACATGCAAGGCGTTGTCTTCAAGTGAGTACTAGTCTTCATCATTATTATCCTCCTTTCCTATATCTAAATTTATTTGAATTCAGCGCGCGACACCTTGTTCTTCCATACATAACAGCCGTCATCTTAATATTTTGGCCCCTTTCTAGCCATATCAACAAATGAGTATTATTCGTTATTGATATAATAGTATCATGACTCTTTTTTCAGTACCTAACTTCTTATATATATATTCCCTAAATGTTGCCTATCATTTCCAGGGAGCTATTCTCCCGTCTTGCGGAAGAGTTAGGGCGACGGGAGATGCCTGACAATAACGAAGATGATAATGAGAAGAAAGGAGCTGAGCCCATTCTCTTAGGGCATCTCTCTTACGACGATGAAACATTACCGCTGAAGCCCGACAAAAAATCCACGTAGTATGGACTCGACATAGTTTTAGAATTAACTTAAGTGTTTTGAGTACAAGAATGAATGAATGAAGTATTCTTGTAAGGGAAACAAGCTTTTTAAGGATACTCTATAGATATTGTATGGAGTTCGATAAAATGTGATGAGTTTCTCTTATTTCATTCAATGTTACTATAGATAAGATCCCTGTTATTCTTATGCTATGTGCAAAATGACATCAGACCAGCAAATTGTTGTCTGACTTCTGTAACTTTTAAGGTCACCAAAATTTCTACTACTTTACCTACTATTAATAAATATTTACAGGGTAATAATATTTAGGCTTATGGTTTCAAATTGAAGATGAGAAAGATTGAAGTAGTTTGGAAATAGTTTAATTTAAACAATTTAAATATTTCAATTCCATTTATGCTCCCAAATGGAACAAATTATTTATTTATATACTTAAAGTTAAAGTTGACACTATAGTTTTTGCTCAAATAAACTTTAGAGGTGTTTTTACAGTTGTAAAAGTTAAAATAGTATTGAAAACAGCCGTCCCAGTGATGATATGAAATGTTTCATAATATCAACAATTTTACAGGAGAAGTTGTGCAGCCTTTTTGTAAATAATTGTTTTTCTGTAATTGCAATGTTGTATAAATTGTCTAGTCCTTATAACATAATATGTATTGTTGTTTTTTTAAAGTTTATGTGAATAAATTGGTGTTTTTTATTACTTGTTTGTCTTAAATTGAAATGAATTGTAAAATAGCTAGGTTATTACGCAAGAACGGGAAAATGTACACGTTTATGTTTGCAGTTCATAAACTGCAAACATAAACGTGTACATTTTCCCGTTCTTGCGTTACATTTGCAGAAACACATTTTGTTAAGGCGTTAAAACCTGGATTTAAGTACAAATTATTTTAAGCAATTGAATGTCAGGTCGAGATGTCTGATAAAGAGTGCAGTAGATACGTACTGGGCAAGGCTCTACTCAAACTGTAGGATAATATTTCAGACATGATAAATACCTTGGTAAAGCTCGGGGAAGGAGGGCTCGTGGCTAAATAATAACAGTCCCACGGGTCCATGCTGAGGTCGGTCCGTGGATGGGTGACCATTCATTACATATCGAGACCCCTCCATGGCTCGGAAAGCACGCTAAGCCGTTGGTCCCGGCTGTCATTTTGTAGATCTTTGACCATCGGGTAGTCAGACAGAAGCCCGAAAGTCTGACAACCAGTCTTATTAAGGGGTATCGTATTACCCAGTAACTGGGTTGTAGAAGACAGATAGGTAGGTAGGTCGCTCCATGCTAAATATTGGTATTCAGCAGCATCTGGTTAGACTCGAAGCCGACCTCAACGTAGTAGTTGGGAAAAGGCAGACCTTGCTATAGACTTCAATAAATCTTCTTCCACATTTATGAATTCCAGATGTCTGTTGATCCTTGAATCTATTATATAAATAAGTGTAGGCATATTTTATTGTCATGGCAAGTTGGCATTTATTATTTCACAAGCCTTGAAGATTTAAGTAGGATATATCTAATCACGTCTAACAGTATTCACAAACAGTGGAAGTAAATATAAGGTACAAAGATGTTTAGTGATTCAGACAATAAGCGCACTCCAAAAATATCATAAGCTAAAAATCTTTAACTTAAACATAAATACTATACAATTTTAACTGCCTCTGTGGTCTAGTGGTTAAACCACCTGTTTCCCCAGACGTCCCGGGTTCGATTCCCGCAGTGGAGATATTTTCTTCTCGGTATGGTGGGTGGTAGGGCTTGGTCTAAGTCCGCCGGCTAGCTACCATCATCTTATCTAAGTCTGTCGTCATAACAACAATTTTCGGCAGTTAGAGGTAAGGTTCCTCTGTGGTTGAGGATTCGGGGTGCAGCTCGCTTCCACCTTTGGCTTGATCATCACTTACCATCAGCAGGCGTAGCATGAGCACCGTTTTGTCGACGGAAGAGTAGACACAAATGATGTTTCCTGTAGACAGTAGACAGTCGAGACGGCAGCAAAGTAGAAAGAGTCAACTGCACTTTTTACGAAATTCACTCTTTTACATAATTCGACTCAGAATTCTTTGTTTTGTCATAGGATTTGTCAGTGTGATTTTGACAGTAAGGATAGAAAACTTTCTTCCGAAATAGTCTACCTACAAAAAGACCTAGACAAAGATCGTTAGAAATGAAAGACAAAATGACAGATTGTAGAAAGATTTCTACGGTGGATGTCAAAAATGAAGAAACGAACTGTCACTTTGTATAGAAAAAGCTATGTCTATTCTTCGTAGAGATAGAAAGCGCAATGCTACGCCTGCAGGTGAGATGGAGGCCAAGAGCTTGCCCGTTGTGGAAAAAAATGCATCTCCATCTCCAATACTACGATATACATCGATACGATTATACATCTACAATACTACAGCGTCAGCTTGTTTGGTTGTTTGGTTTTATGTCGGTAGTTCCTAATCTACCTTTTCCATAATAAAATAAGTAAAGCCCCCAGATAATATGATTAGGCCTGGCTCGTTCGTCTAGTGGTCCCAAGCGCTACTGCTGAGCATAAGGTCCTAGGTTCGATTCCCGGGTCGGACAAAATGTTATTGGAATTTTACAGTAGCAGCACGGATTTGTGCCCGGTTGATGGCAATAGGCTCGCCCCCAATGATGTATAAAACTATAATACGTCATTGCTCGCCCCCTATTGCATGGGATTTAAGGTCGAAATGTTGGTGTAGGTACTATAGGTACACCTCTGTCTAACCGTTCGGGGAATACAGGCATGATGTGTAAAATAAAAGGATACTCGACTTACTACTGTAGCCATAAATATAGCTCTATTTGCACGACCTTTGACCAAAATGTGTTTTCTTTAACTTACATTTTGACAATATTTACTTTCATACCAATTTAGTTAAGTAAACTATGTAAGTAATTGAATGTGGTGGGTAGTTTCCGTATGTTTGAAACATGGTGTCTTGCATTGTAAAACATTAACGCCTTCCTAATTGGGCTTCCGCATACGCAATTGCTGATGTATTCTGAAAAAATCTCACGGTCAAATCTTAGGTGAAGTGAGTTTGAAGTGAACTCTCACTGCCTTAGCATGACAGTGACAGCTCACTTCACGGTGAGATGATTACAGAATAATTGCTATTCTGTAATCATCTCACCGTGAAGTGAGCTGCACTGGTGGTATGACAGCTCACTACAAACTCACTTCACCTAAGTTTTCACGGCGAGATTGTAACAGCAGAATCGACCAGCTTTGGTTAGAGGTAGGGCTTGTTCTAAGTCTGCATGGCAAGCTACCACCTTATCTAAGTTTATCGCCATAACAACATTGTTGTGTTTCGGCAGTTGGAGGTAAGATAGCCAATGACTCTGTTGGTGAGGATTCCATGTGAAGCTCGCTTCCACTTTCGGCCTGTTCGTCACTTACCATCAGGTGAGATGCAGGCCGAGAGTTCTCCATTACCGGATGAAAAAAAACAAAATTAAGTAGGTATGTTGTTTTTTTTTACGGGCTTTGAGTACTTTTTGGGTGAACAAAAATCATGGACTTCGCGGCATCGTCACCGAACGCTTGTAGGGTGAACAAAAATCATGGAACTTGCGTCATCGTCACCGAACGCCTGAAGAAATGAATGAATGTTGATACCTAATTAGTTTTTACTTCTATCGGCAGTCCCCAAAGACAGTTCCGCATGTTTTTTTTAAACAAATATCTGACTAAGTAAGGTACTATGGTATACCCATGGCTAAGCGTCATAGAGTCTGTATTTTTTAAAGCTTTCTCCCATAATAAGTCTACGAAAGACTGTTGACCCGACCGAATGCTACGGGATGCTGACTAACCGACTTACTGAAAATAGGCCATGAGGATGAGGTTGGACTATTCTGACTAGACTAGACTGCCAAGAAAGTGAGGATGTTATCAAAGTGCTCATCGATTCCGGTAGTAGAGCTAATATGACAAAACTTGGGAGTATATTAAATAATTTAAAGGTCTTTTAAAAGTCTCCAATCAGCAAACGTCTCCAGACAAAACATTCATGGCTTATGGTGCGAACATCCACTAAAAGTGCTCGTTTAATGCACAGATAAAAGCTGGTTCTAAGTAAATCAGTGTCATAGAAAATGGTTCAGGAATCTTTTGATAAAAAAAAAACTGCCATTTCCCTTTACAATATTTTCACGTCGAATAAATTTATCGGTTATTCTTTTGAGCTCAGCCTATCGAATTCCGTTTCTGTATATACGAATTCTCTCCAAACGGGTGGTTATGAGCATAACTCAGTTCTATGAAATTGGTATGATTTATTTTCCATTGTAAATAACCAGGAGTAGACTGCACAGGGACTAGTTAATTAAAGGCAAGCTACTTAGGCACTACTTCTAATTACTGAAAAAATATGAATATCACATCCCTGTTTCATTTCTACCGTGAGATCTTAATGTAACATCCGTTGCGTTTATACGTCTAGTCAGCTTAAGTTCACATGGAGTGCCGGCCGGGCGTCTGAGTAATTAAGTGTCAAGTACACTACTTGTTTATTGTTAGGTAGATATTATTTTTCCTCGTCCAAATATAAACATTCTCCTTTTACTAAAGTGTTTATTCTTTGTAGATAGGCATGTATTTTAAATTGTGCATGTTGCGGATGTTATGTTTAACTTTGAGGTCTATGTTATTATCATGTTACCGCCGCAAAGGTACCGTCTATTGTTTGCTACGGACTGTGTTTAGAATACATTAAATGGGGACTATGTGCTGCTATTTAGAAATATTTTGTAAGCACTCAATAATGATTGTTTAGAAAAATAAAAGGGCAGCAAAAAATAGTGCCAGATCTTTTCCACTCTACACAGTGACACAAGTGAAATAAGTAAGTAATCTAAAATTGGTAAATTAAGTAGGTAAGTCCGACCAAGAAAAGATTTTGTCTTGGTAGGCAAAATGTTGTGAGTTATATTTATATCTATTTAGTACGTCCCGAAGCACTCAATCCCGGTTCTCGGAATTTCGGTGGCAGGTAGCGGGCAGGCTGCGGGGGATCGCACACGCACACATAGCCACGACCCTCGCGATTGGCTAGAAATCACGTGCTTTCACACCGAATACCATTTTCTTACGTAATTTTATGTTTGTGTTTCATTGTGGCCTACGGTACTTTGTTGTTAAGTACCAACTTGTTACATTAAATTAGGTAGGTAGTCAAGATTTCGGATGCAATCGACGACTGTCTGAGAAACGGAGATTTCATCGTAGGAGAAAGTCCAGCTGTCTAGGACAGGATAGAAGCGCGACTAAACCAAAACCCGCCTTTCGCGAACAACACATGGGGTGATTAGCAGTTTGGCGTGAGTCCCAGCAGCGGTCGATTTCCAGGCTAAAGCCGCTAATTGTGCTGCTCTTGCGCCAACTAGATCAGCCCAATGAACTTATTTGATCATAAAAAAAATTGTGAAAAGTGTGAAAACTTTCTGCATCTGCGGAAGTTTCACGAATGGAATGATTACGCTGGCCAGGCCGTCGATAGATTAGTCGATTGGTTAGAAGCACCTTATTAAATAAGGCAGGCTCACACAAATATTACCAACTCTCCTTCCTAGGGAGTTTGGGATTGAGTCAAACAATCCAAACTAGATGAATAGCATTATAAATAACTTAGACTAAGTAATAGGCATTATATAATAATATTTGTGAGATTTAAGTCATGGTGAAGAACGTTTACCACTTTGAAAATTATCCGCCCTACATACAGCGCTTAATTTTGTCTTCGACGTTCAGCAGCTCCAGTGTGATTGCAAATCTAGAACGTAAAATAAATCTTACTAAAAATAAATAAATAAAATAAGTTAGTTAAAACAAATGAAGTAAAGTACCTATTACCTATTATACGAGGAGCTCAGCAGCACTGGTGTTGGATGCTCTATTGATGGGAAAATTATTAATACTTAGTATAAGTTATGCAGATGATATGGTGCTGCTGAGTCCCTCGATTGATGGACTCAGACGGTTGCTCGAGGTGTGTGAGAGTTACGCCACGTCTCATGGTTTATTGTACAATGTACGGAAGAGTGAGCTTGTGGTGTTTAGGGTAGGTACTAAAAAGCCTAAGACAGTTCCTCCAGTTTTTCTCTATGTTGTACCACTAAATAGAGTTTCACAGTTTAGGTACCTACCTTGGCCACATTTTAAATGAGGACCTAAGTGATGACAGTAACGTCGAAAGGGAGCGAAGAGCGTTGTCGATCCGATGTAATATGCTGGCCCGGAGGTTTGCACGATGTACTAGGGAAGTGAAACTCACTCTTTTCAAGGCGTTCTGCCAGTCGTTTTACACGTGCAGCCTGTGGGTTAGACATACGCAGAGGGCCTACAACGTTCTTTGCATACAGTATAACAACGCTTTTAGGGTGCTGATGGGGCTCCCGCGGTTCTGTAGCGCATCGGGCATGTTTGCTGAAGCAGGTGCGGATAGCTTTCAAGCTATTATGCGTAAAAGAACAGGATCCCTGATGCGAAGGATTCGGGGGAGCACCAACAGCATTCTGAAGGTGATTGTGAATAAGCCTGACTGCCCGTTCCTGGGGCACTGGACCCGTATGCACAGCTGCAGGTCTGGTGCAGCGGGAAGCGGGTATAGTTATGGTTATAGGTTTTTAAATTAGTTTTATGTTTGTTTGTTTAGGTTACTAACATAGTTTAATAAGTATTACTAACAACAATATGAATCACGTGTGTTCGATATAAATAAATAAATAAAAAAATAAAAAATATACCTACCTAGTTAAGTACATAATTGAAAGCAAGAGCCATCTTTAGGTTATTTTTCGGCTCCATCTCAGATTATCAAATTCCCAAAATACCAGTTTCTTGTAAGTTTTGAAATTGGCGCACTGTTTTACGTCTGGCATGTTCCTGGCTATGAATTTTGCACACTACATGATGCTGTCGTCCCGTACTACTTCCAGGTAATTTTGTACAACTTTAAAAATATCTTAATTAGGTGAAATTAAATATTTAACTTATTTTTAAATTAATAAAATGCTCTTAGTTTTAAATAAATAATTTATTTCGAGTTCGTATTTAATGCATAGATTGAAACGCACTTTTTGTACTCTGGCAAGAATCAAAATGGCGTCAGCGCGCGCTCCGAGACGCGCTCTCACTTATATGGTTGTCCTTTTCTATCGAATCAAGAAATATACCGCTATCTCTGTTATCGGAACAGATAATAATTTTCTTTCAATGCGTGTGATGTAAAACAAAATAAATTGTGAGAGCCGGGTTAGCCGTGAAACGGAGTACTTTTCTTTGACGTTGCATGGTTCCGTTTTGTGGTGCAAGTGTTTTACGTTTACTTTCGTAATTTATAAAAGAAAATATTGGTATTTAGTGGAACAGTATTATCGTATGGATAAGGTGGACTTTGAAATGTTTAATGTGTGTGTTTAATGCGAGATTTTATATTGCCAATTCCATGAAATTGTATTTGTAAACGATTATTTCGAAAACGATCTGATTTTCCGCGAAAAATATTTACATAAAACAAAGGACTGACTTGAAAGTGTGTAACGAGGCAAAGAATATTCGAAATTGGTAAGTGAAATCTAATGATATGTCTAAGTCGGTCGTATAACATTTTTTTACGCACCACAATTTTTTAAGGTAAGTAGCTAAGAAACACAGCTGAGTGGTCCGTACCAGTACATAATGTTTGATGAAAATAGTTTCTGCACTCAATTTTAAGTCAGAGGAGTTTTAATAGAACCCTATTCGTTTCCTATTCAGCCAGGAGGTGCTGCAGTTATAATGGAATAAATTAAAAAACAAAATTCTTAGTAGGCCACTATGTTCGATTTTCAATTTTAGTGTGATAATTAAAGAGTTTATTAGTGGCCAAGACCAAATCAAGGTAGGACTTTACTTTAACATCCATCGATTTAAGGGGCGGGAGTGGGGGGGGAGGGAGGGGGGGGGGGTGTACAACCCCCCCTGTGAAGGAAAAGTTGCGGAGCCCCCCCCTTTTTGAGATATGATTTTTTTAATATTCTAACCTAACTTTCGAATTTTCTTGTATTGACATCGATTTAAAGGTCGGAATAGGTAAGAGGTGACTAATAAATTGAAAGGGGAAGTAGCAGCCCCTCCCCCAGCCCCCTCCCCCTCCCTTGAATACGATTTAAAGAATTTTCAAGATTTAAATAAAAATAACAACCTAAACTTACCATGTCGGATTCACCCCAAAAGGAGTTTCAAGGGAAGCACTGTACTATATGGCGTAGTCGACGGAGCCCCGCTTCGCGGGGCTCCTACTTCTGGGTGGTTTATAAAAAAAATAACCACGAAGAGGATGGCGGGGTCTTTCAGACCCCGCCATCCTCTTCTAACCTAACCTGTCCGAGTCGGGGTGCCCCAAGTCCCGAGCTCGCTTCGCTCGCTCTTGCATCATAAGTTCTTATTGCCTTTTTAAATAAGTCGAGGTGTGTCGAGACTTGGGGCACCCCGACTCGGACAGGTTAGGTTCGATGGGGATGGCGGGGTCTGTTCGCTCGCTTCGCTCGCTCACTAGACCCCGCCATCCCCATCTAGAACCTAACCTGTCCGAGCCGGGGTGCCCCAAGTCCAACTACAAAAAAACTGTCAAAGAACAGCCTTCTAACCTAACCAACTATATCAGATCCACCCTAGAAGGATAAAGGATAATAATATATTTATATTATACCCAATCATACAATTTTGAAGAAGTCTTATGTAATAACTGAAGCCTGGGCGCCTGCGCCTGAGTGGCTATGTGAAGTGACAATACCTGACTTTTGACAATGACAACACAAAATGGTTTCGTTTTACGTTTGGTTTCACATATCGCCAATAGTCGGTAAATTAGTATAAGTGTTAATTTAATAACACTAATCTAAATCAGTGAAATAAATATCATATAATGAAATATGCATCAAAAGTATCTAAATCACTAATTATACGTATTTATTTCATAATTAATATGAAGTAAAACATTTTAATGCGTTGACCTTCCATAAAACGAAACGTTCAAGGCGAGACAAAATGTCAAAAGTGTCAAAATATTGCTCTAATTTTACGATTTTGTTTAATTTTTTTCTCGTAAACTATTTATCTCCGCAACTTAAAACTTTACGTGGAGGCTTCTAATAACATGATCTTTCTGTAAAAAAAATATGGACTCCCAACTCGATGGATGTTAAAGTAAAGCTTAGCCGATAAGTTTTCTGGGGTACCCAATTATATCAAAATATCATTGTGGGTACCCTACACCCATGTAAGTTCCAGTACTCTTCTCATTTCACATGCACATCATTAAAACAAGCATGCACCATGCACATGCACATAAATTAACTATTGAACTGTAATATTGCAGGGGTAGGCATGTGCTTGGTACCAATACAGCCAATGTTGTCCAACCATGTAAATCTGTATCTTTTTACTTAGATATAATTGAATTACCAATGCCAACTGGGAAAACTTACCTATATTGTTGTCATGGCAAATAAAACAATCAGGCAATAATAATTACGTTTATAGCATTCTTAAGGTTGTTGATTACAGACATCACATTTTGAATGTCCTCGCTAATCATGGGTCTCCTACAACATCCCTGGAAAAAGATGTCATGACACTTTAACTACCAACAAACTGTTTGACAAAGATATACCCAACTACCCAAGATGAAAAACATTTTGTCAGAATGAGAAGTGAAACAGGTATTCTTTGAATTGTCATCCGCATATTTATTACTCTCCTCCATATTTCTAAAAGAGCAATGATAGCTTATTGGTTTGACTGTCAGACTGTTAAGTCATAGAGCTTGAAACCAAGCCTAAGCCAAACTATTCGGATTTATGTATATTATATGTGTATTGTATAATAATCACTTGCTTAAAAAATGGTGAAGGAAAATATCGAGAGGAAACCGGCATACCTGACAGATATTTCTCGACGGTTCAGCCATAAAAAAAAAAGTTATTTCTAAAGGCATGATCAGCCATGACCTAATCGGTTGCTGACAAATATTCTGTTTGCTGTATTTTCAGTTGACTGAAATAACAACAACAATAATAAGGTACTTATGTCGGCACAAGATTTGAAATTTCAGTATTGTCTCTCCTTCTGCCTTTAATCCATCCAAAGGTTTTTTGTAAAAGATTGTCATGTCTTTAATCCATATGGTATACCTACTTAAGAGTATCTTATTGTATTCTAATTAGATTATTTTCTAAAAACTCAGGTTGTTATTTGTGACTTGTAGGCATACAATAAAACAACAAAAAAAATAGGTAAACAATTCTGCTTGGTTAAGCCAATGTTTCCTGTGTAGTGGCAAAGTTACTAATTAGGTACCTAAATAAGAATAAATAATTAAACAACAGGAAAGTAGGTACAATATATACAAATGTAGGTCTTCTTATGCATATACCTAGCTCTGATTTACATTCCTGAAATGTAAGTTATTGTAACTAACAACAAAATTATATAGTCATACAGCTATTCCAATATTCAATTAATAATTTAATAACTTGACCATGAAAAATATATTTCAATATTTGATATTATAAGTTTATAACAAAAGGGTTACTTATTGCATTTTTTAATATTTTATCTTAGGATTTTAAAGGCGCGGAAATCACATTCAAATTGACAAAAACGGGTAGTCATAAAAAATTAAAATAATTTAGTATTCAAAAATGGAGGCGAAAGAATCATATTTGATTGAATAATTTTGCTAGAAATAAATTACGCATTATTATTTAACTATAGGTTTCCTGTTCAATCGGGACATATCATAATTTTTTTGAAATGCCACAGAATTAGGGTAAAAAATAGTATTTTTCCAATTAGCAACAAGCCTGCTCCAAAAAAGCTCTGAAGCCTTATAATACTTTTTATTGCAACAATTTTTTTTTATACTGCAAAAATATTTGATTAGAACTTTCTGCATTACCATGTGTGCTAGAAACTTTCTATACCAGTTTTAGTCCAAGCACAGATATTATAATACTACGTAGTCCAAGTATAAAAGAGCACTGTTCACTATGAAAGCTAGCTTAGTTATACATAGGATTGTTTAGTCTAACAAACTCAATAATGTTTATGCAAATTTCATTCTACAAATGACCAGTGTACTATTTAGATGAGTACCGTCAGCCGCACTTTACTACCTAGTAAAAGTTTAACTATAAAAACCGTCCTTATTGCTGCTGGGAATCAAGGCGGTATCGTTGCCATGAACGTGCCGTTAACTATACCGACATGGTGACTATGATACCTATATGTGATATATGCTATGTGCATGTGTGTAAACGGCGACTCACGCTAAACAGTTCAAAAATCGACCCAAAATCAAGTAGATACCTAGGCGTCCAAAGGATACGGTCTCAGTTTTCAAAAAAAGAAAATCCCAATGTCATTTGGACGAGGCATGCATTGTGCCCATTCCAACATGTGGCCCAGCGCACGTGCTCTCAAGCCACGCTTCATCCGGGATAATGACCGCACCACATTTTTGTGGGCAACTGAGGCCAAACCGTATAATTTGGACCATCCTGTTCTCGCGCACACTTTAATCACCTTTAATGGTACATCGCCGGGGGCGGGGCGGGGTGATTTATAGCCAAACTTGTCTAGTCTTACCGACCAGTGAACCAAGACCGAATAACTTGGTTAATTTCATGTCAACCACCTCTCGGAGTATCGTGGAGTAAGGAGTAAGAAAGGGTCTTTCTAGTTTGGTGGTCGTGATCCCCGACGTAAGTTCGTACTGTCGAAAATGCCAGGTGTGGATTCGATCTAGAATTAATTGCTTTGGAGCTGCCTCTAAGCTCCGTAGGTTATCAATTCGTTATTTTTTTTGTGAATCCGTACAAGGACAGGAATTCGAGGTATAAGGATAATCCTTGGTATTAGTATCCTTCAGAAACAGGTCCGATTTATTCTATTTATTGTATTAGGTTTCTTTGTACACGAAAGTTTCTGCCCAGTTTTGTATCAGGATATCATTTATTTGCTAGCCTTCATTGTGTCCGTGTGACTATATAATATCATTGGTGTGACTGCAAAGGCTTACCCTCTCACCTCCCAAACTTAATATTTTCACATCGGTCAAAATTTTGCTGATGAAACGATTGCAAAATCATGGACTAGGTAATTTTCTCAAAATTTTGCAGAACCGCCACGGATAAAGGAGATACTCGTATTATGCAAGGTTTGCCTGTCGTATTCGCGAAAAAGTTGACTAAAGGAAACAACCAATTTAAGATGCTTAAGACATTACATGGTACCCCGTTCTGCTCTTTTTCATAACCCAGTCCCGAACAGTTAATTATTTATTTCGTGGCAGTAAAGTACTTTTTTCCATTATTTTGTGACTACTACAGGTTGAAATGATGGTATTGCCTATGAAATTGGCGTTTTTTTTTTCAATAAAAACACAAGACTTCCAAAAAAAACACTAAAAAAGCGAAAAATAACTTTAATTTCGGAAGTCGGTGGCAACAAACGAAAATTGAAAGGCAAAGACACCGACTTCCGAAATTAAAGTTATTTTTCGCTTTTTTAGTGTTTTTTTTTGGAAGTCTTGTGCTTTTATTGATATTTTTTGGAATCGGTTTTTTATTTTTTGTTAAAAGTTTTTATTTTTCACTTTTTAGTTGTGGTACCTACCCAACACAAATTCGAATACCACTACCACTACACTATGTAAATAACAGTGAAGTGAAGGAGAAAATTAATACATCTAGATTATATATAGATAGAACCTAAGTGGGAAAAATACGTAATATTGAAGCTAACTCTAAAACTACGCAAGCAAAGTTAATAAAATTTATATGGGACCACCTCGGAAGCGTGACCTACCAAACAAAAAAGAGTCATCAAAATCGATTCATAATTGGCGGAGTCAACATACATACAAAAAAAAAACATACAGACGAATTGAGAACCTCCTCCTTTTTGAAGAAGTCGGTTAAAAATAGAGATTCTCGTCACTTCTATGTATAAAATATTCATCAATTGCTTGGTATTATATCGAATACATAAAAAATACCTTAAAAATGACTCCTCATTTTGTTAGCAGAAATGACCACCATTTTTTTTTAACTTAGCCGAAACTTATTTTTGTCGCTTAATCTAAGTGGCATACGTTATCTTAGTTTTTAAACATTAGTGCATAAAAGTTTTAAAACATTAGTGTTCATGGTTTTTAATTTTATATAAATTGAGGAAATGTTAGTATGAAAAATGCAACTTCTTTAAAACTCCCCATACAAAACGCTGATTTCATAGGTGGGGACCTAATATTATCCATCAACAAATTCAAGGATTCTACACCAATGTATGTGTAAATTTCTTCTTCGTCGCCCTCTTAGTAGTCTAGTCACCCCTTCACCCCTCGTCTATTTATCATCTTTCACACAGCCTCTCCATCGTTTCTTTGGTCTTCTATAAACTTATTAAGTGTCTGTTCATGTCGCTTCGAAACCTTGAATTGATGAACTTTTACGTACTTACTTACTCTATTTTTTGCATTGACCCTCTGCCATCAATAATTCATCAATAATTTCTTTACCTTCAATCCAGATAATTTTTTTTCCATTGTTAACGAGCTGTTGTAGCTTGAACGATTATGTACAAATTGTAATTGTCACGGTCGATCTTCACCAGTCTTCCCCATAGATGGTTCAACATAACTGAATTAATCGATACTTACCTAATCTTTCCTATCTTTGCCACGTGTCATTTCTAGAAAGCTGTCAAGCAATAAACATCTCGGTTGAAATCTAAAAAGCATGATAAAATGTTTAAACCCTTACCTACATGGTGTTTCCTGATACCCAAGGTCAGATCATTCTGTGCTGGTTGCATACCTTGTTTGATGTCCTGAAGATTGTCCTAACTTTGGCTTCTATGTTGTAGGTATGCCAAGAAAAGCTTTTGAATATTGCCAATCGGCAAATCTTGCCCAATGCATAATGAAAGCCACATCGAATTCTAAGCGAGGACAGTCTGCATGTCAGAGAGTGAAAGTCCTCATTCTTTGTAAAGGCAGGTTCCTATTACCTATGTAAAGTGGATGCAACGCGATACTATGTTGCACCTTGCGCCTGCACAGGTTCGCCTTGACCGCGAAACAGACCTGTTATACTGCGTGCGATATAAGCTGTTCTGTTTTCCATGCCAGATTGTATCTGTATGAGGGCTGTGATGTCAACGCGGTAATGAAAATACTGGGGCAGGAAACAGCCTTGACAGTCGAGTAGATTTTTGCCAAGTTGCGTAAGTTTCACACCCATTATGTTTTTGGTAATATGTGAACTGAATAGGGTTTATTATGGATTGATTCTGTTAATCCCTGTGTGTGTCGTAGAAAATGGGTCTTAGACAAAAGGACAATGGCTATTCATAAACATGTATGTTTGATTTTTTCCAAGCTATAGGCGCCTTTGAAAGATACTTTGGAAGGAAAGTTTTGAGTGTGAATGTAGACGGCTGTAAGAGTAGGGGAAGACCAAAGAAACGATAGATGGACTGTGTGAAAGATGATGTGCCTAGAAAGAGGGTGGCTACTAAGATGACGACTAATAGACAAGAATGGAAGAACAAATCTTGTTGTCCGAATTAATTGGGATAAGGGCAGGAGAATGATGATTGTGATTGCCTTTGAAATTTTCCCGCATAATCATAATATTTTATTGATCATGAGAAAACTTATTCAGACTACAAACATTCGCTTAATCCACACAAGTTATTTTGTTTACACTCGTTTGTAAAACAACATTTACAAGTTGTACAGATGTGAGATGGGACTTATCCCACGGTCGGCCGGTGTATTGGCGCTTAGCGTCCTTCATCTCATCCGTTGTATAACAATTATCATTTAGCACACGTTTTAATAACACAGCTCCAAATAAAATGTATTAAATTATAGGCCTACTCTGTTTTTGCTCGCGGCTCGTAAGGTCTAAAGGAAGCCATGTTCTTTTTATAAAAACGGAGGTAAAAAAAATTGTTGATCGTTGGCGCGTTCCTGAATTAAAATTCAAAAACAGAATTCAACCAACTGTAAGATTTATAATCACGTATGCGCAAACGCGTCATGTTATGCCAAATCTGAATGAATAATCTAAATGATTACACAATAGTACAAAACAAGGCGATTTTACAAAAACTCACGTATCAGAGAGGTCGCCTACTATCTATGACCTTACTGACATCACCCTCAATCACGGCCAACACGGCCATCTGACAATTGCTTCAATTATAATTTTTGGGTCACCGCTGTCATCACATCATTCATGATCATTTCGTCCTTAAGTGATTTAGTGATGTATGCTCTACCTATTAGTAGCAGTTGTGATGTCCGAATAAAATAATGTTTATGTTAAAACGTTGACTGGTATACGGGCAGTTTAAATGAATTGCTAAGTACAGGGAAATGACCTCAGTAAATTGCAAGTGACGCCTCTGTGAAATGATTTGTTATAATATAATTTTATGCTCAAATTAAACAATAAAATGTTCATACTTAAAATATCAAACGAATCCTTTCCCTACACTTCTAATTTAGACTCGAATGGAACTGTTTGCCTTAAGAGTCACTTCTAACCTAAAAATCTCCTTAAATCCCTCGAATTTTATAGTTATAGGTAAATCGAGATGCCTAAGCTTTGTAATCGTTTTAGGTTACGGTCGGACCAAAGTATTAGAATATAGCCCTTATAATATTTATTTAGAATCCAATTTCCTTCAATTAAGAGGTCTGTCTGTTCATACTCCATTTAAATTGAGTCATAATCAGAAGTAGGATTGTATCTTCAATCCTTCGCATTACGAACGTGGGACGGTCTGAGGTCACTATTACCGTTAGTAAGTCAGACTTGCCAGTACAATGGCGGAGTTCATTGTAACACTGTGCTGATGTAAACTATTTGGAACTCGCGATTGTCCTGCTTCCATTCGGTAAAGCGTGAGATTCTGTAAAAATGTTCTTCCTATTTAGATGTTTGTGTTTTATGTATGCCTGGTAGCATGACTAATGCTAATATATGGTTTTGCTTAAAAACTGTCAATTTGTCATATTTTAAGCTGATTATGTTTTTGTCTACTTCTTCATAGTTATTTAAAGTGGTATGGTTTATTTACTTACTGTCGCTTTTTGGGAAGATATCGTTCCAGCAGAAAACTGCAATAGATTGAGAATATACATGACTATTCCTTTCGCAATATCTCATCGTCTATTCAATCAAAGACTACGAACTTTTTTTTTTTTATTCAGTAGCCTTCCTTTATATTATGCGTTCTTGAAGTCCCGTTTGTTTTTAACGTGTTGTCAATATTGTTTCTGCTGTTAGTGGGTAGGTCTTCAGTCAATCAGGCAATAATCAATGTCAACTATCTACCAATCACACCATTGCTAGATATTTAACATTGATTGGCAATCGAACAATCGTGTGCTAGTTTTTATTTCAATCAAGCACTTTAGTTTTGTTTACCGTTTCTGGGGGCCAAGTCTACTAATTTACAAACGTGTCAGTGGTCGCAATGATGAGTTTTTGACAGATTTTGTATGTCATATCTGTCAAAAACTGATCACGACACGAGACCACTGACACGTTTGTAAATTAGTAGACTTGGCCCCCTGCTATTATGCCATCAATCAATCATCTAGTCTTTGGATGGTAAAAATACCCGATAATATTGGATGCGCCCGCGTCTTTGGGTGGTCAGTGAAAGCTCTTTGTTTCTATCCAGCTGTTATAGTGGTTAAGGAAGGGTCAAAGGCGTTCTTATAATTCTTATCAATTGTAACTGTAACATATACATTTTCGGAGTAGTTAATTCACAATGACGTTGTCTCGTCTTTTTCGCGTTCCAATATCTTAATCTAAAAAACTATACCTATTAAAAATAACTGAGTCCTTGACACTGAGGTCACTTGACATGAGAAACTTTAACTTTTGACATGTCCGTTTGAGATCTTAATATTTTATTTTGCATAATGTCTTCAACGTAAGATATTTTGATATCTCCAAGCTCCTTGTGTCTACTAGGATGAACTAGTCAAGTTTAGCAGAATTTGAGTTGATTGTATCTGTTAAGTTTTCTAGTAATTTCGATTTTAGATCACTGAGACGAATAATATGATTGTTGTATGATACACTTATCATAATCATAACACTGTCTACGTTATAGTTTACTATCGGAGCATTTGTAAATACTCTTTGTTTGTTGTTGTGGCAAACAAATATTATTTGTATCAACCATTATTGTTTACACAACAAAATTTCCTCTCATCATCGTACACTGGCTTATTCATTGGCATTTTATTCTTATCAGGCGCTTTTCTTAGTAAAACTAATTGATTTGTTATGGAACATGTTATTTGTCAATTATGTCATTACTGTCAGGTTTCCTGTTAGGTTATTTAAATGCATTTTATGACCAATGTTTTTGCAATGACTTCATCAATTGAAACATAAGTTAACCTAGCCAATAAACTGCAGATTTCTAGAAAACCTATTAGTGTCACTGCTTTCAAAGCTGTGATCTAATGTAAAACTGACCTAAACTTGTGCTTCCTTATTCAAAGATATTTAGTGTTTTACGAGCATTTAGACTTTATGAAGATTGACAATCGGATAGAGAAAATGCGAACGACGTTGTAAAATCTTAACGGGGTTTCTCAAAGCTCATGGTTGATGTAGATTTCTATGGAATCGTTATTGTCTTGTATTGGTTGGGACACTCGGCTGAGCTTGTCTTAATCATTTTATGGATATAGAACATGCTCTTATAGTAGTTCCTTTCGTAAATGGTATTTTAGGGTCGCCTACGCAAAACTTTCCCAATTGTTCGGCTTTTGAGTCTTGCTTGTCCTAACTCCACCAAACGTTCTAAAAGGCTATTACGCCCGATTCATCCTATATCGGATGATCAAACTCCTGGTACTTGTTGCATTGTGTCACAAGCTGCTGCATTCATTGCCCGATCATGTCAATTGGGAGCGACACCGACAATTGGTCAATTTGGTCCGGCCTCGTCGATCGAGCGATGCATACGGTTTTGTACCCTTTGTTGGCATTGAGCGGCTTGTTGAAGAAAAATATCTTGTGGTTTCACTTGCATGATTTGGCTTTGAGTTCTTTATTCTGCTATCTAGTGCCGGTACTTAGGATCGGTCCTTTGACTACGGAAGAATGGATTTTACGATTATCCAGTTGCGCCAGTTACGTGTTCATCTGAGCCAGTACCATTATCTAGATCTGTTATATTTGTAACTGTGTTTTACATTGACTGCCTACTCAGTTTTTGCTAATACTACATTCACTTTTGAAAGTTATGTGAAAACTTTCAGAATAGAATTTCATTGTTCTAAACATATAACAGACTTATTAGTGTGAGCTACTTGTTAAATTCGTTAGGTAAGTTCTGAAAATTATAATATGGTGAGAATGAATTATAACAGCCACATAGTATTAAATACTGCATTGAAAAGTGGAGTATGATTATCATTATTATAATAAGTTACGTTTTGATGTACCTTTATAAAGAATACAAGGAATATTTTTACGTTTTGTCTATCCACTTCAGGAACAAGGGTCGTCACGCCGGGAGACGGCTAATGAAAAAAAAAATTTTTTAATAGCATGCATTCATTATTGATGGCTATAAATCTCGTCTGTTTGGCGTTTTCGTTAGCCAGCCCCCAACGCGACGACCGACGCGACGACCGACGCGAGCGACGCGACACGTGGATCAAAATATTGCCTATATTAACTTGAAGGGCCAATCAATACATATATATTTTTTACTTTTCAGAGGTTTTTTTTGGGGGTTAAAAATCACCACCTCTGCCCAAAACTTGTCTTTAGTCGTTTGTTTCTCTCATTATTGTGCTTCTCCAAAAGCCATGACTTTAAAAATAACCTCTGCAATCACACCCACTTTAGTAAAGGAATCTTCAAAATTGACTAATAGTGCTGATGTCGATATCACCAGGACCTCAATTGGCAGTTGACCCGTGCCCTCGGTAATGCTCGCGAATTTAATTACATTCACGATTGCAAGTGCTTTGATTACTGCTATTACAGTTCCATTGTTTACTGTAAGTTTTTTTTTTACTTTCATCAGTAGTTGCCACTTCGATACACGATCCGTTTTATACAGAACTTCAAAAGTCGCTTTACGGGTTCTGTTCAAGTTATGTTTATCTAAAAATTATTTCATGAAGAAAGGGTTCAAGTGTTGGGGAAAACCTACTCGGTAATAATACGTAGGTTTTTAGTCCCAGCGCCAGACGTTTGTTTTCCAATATTACCTAAGTGATTAATTACCTAAGTGAGTACTGTACTTACTTATATATTCCCAACTAATATCAAAGACGGGAATTCTGACCGCACTGCTGGGACCACAATACCTTATCGTCTAATAAAGTACATAAACGTAATTAACCACAAGTGCAGTTACCCAATTTGTTCTAAGTATTTGATTTAATAACATGTTTACCTCAATATATGAATTTTCCTTTAATCCTGTACGTGACCAAGCTGTATTCCTTTGTTACTGTATTTAGTGACATGAATGAATAATTGTGGTTTAGTTACCTCATAAGGCAGGTGATTATGCGCACGGGTTATAAGCGTATTAATAATAATTACCATATTCGCTTCAGCTATTTTGATTTTGTCATTATTATCGTCATATCTGCCTTTGGACGTCCACTGCTTGTCTTAAGCTTTAAAAGCTTTAACCATCTTCCAATAAACCTTTGGTTAATTTTTTTTATTTATTACTAGTAGCGCCCCGCGGTTTCACCCGCATATGTCTCGATCCCGTGGGAATATCAGGATAAAAAGTATCCTATGTGTTAATCCAAGTTATAACCTACCTATCTGTGAGCCAAACATCCGAATCGGTTCAGTAGTTTTTGCGTGAAAGGGTAACAAACATCCAGCCATCCATCCATCCATCCATACTTATGCTGGGGCTACACTTCGCATTATCGCGAACTTTTCTTCGTGTGCTCTCACTCGCACACCCTGCGATGTCTCGCTGAGGAACAGAGAGCGCACGAAGAAAAGTTTGCGATAGCGCGAAGTTTAGCCCCAGCATTACAAACTTTCGCGTTTATTATAAACTCGATATTAGTTATATATCCGTATTACCCAGCGTATATTATAAAATGTTACAGCTAAAGTATCTAAAATAGATCTGAAGGAAATCCGCTGTCTGAGTGAGAAAGAACTTTACTACGAAAATCATTACTTACCTCTTCTAATCAGAGTTTATCAGTAAGTTGACAGTATTCAATTCAATTTACTTTAGTGCTAATAGCACTTCTTAAATATATCGATAAGGAAATTGCATTTCGTGTATTTTTATTTGGCGAAGATAATTATTTCCTGATACCTTTGAATTGAATACATTATTTTAAAATCACATGATGTTTTAGTCTGTTGTATTAAATTGGGTGAAGCAAGCAATGCAGATAAGTGAATGCATTTATCATAGTTCTATTTAATAAGCGTTTATGTTAGGCCGGGCGCGCACTAGGCAGCCAGGCTGCGGCAGCCAGGCTGCGGCAGCCAGGCTGCGGCAGCCACAATATTTGCGCAGCCAGTTATAACAGCCAATCAACGACTAGTCTAGATCCTTCCGTCGAGCAATATGGACAAAATACGTCTGGCTGCTACAACTAGTGCGCGGAGACTGACTGCAGCCACATACATTCGCCTACACACGTTCTGGCTGCGCGCAGCCAGCTGGCTGCCGTGCAAACAGGCGCGTTTTATTGGCTGCTGCAGCCGAGATTTCGTGGCTGCCTAGTGCGCGGGCTCCTATACAACGTCATATGTTTTACTGGCTGCCGCAGCCTGGCTGCCTAGTGCGCGCCCGGCCTAATGATTAAAAGGGTAAAGCCCTTTAATTAGGAAAGTAGACTTCAACCACAAGTTTTAGTTATGTACCTAATTACGATTATTATAATACGTAAACCCCACACGCCTTTTCCCATGGGGATATGTAGAAATTACATAACGCCACCTGCTTACGTTTATTAATAGGTAAATCAGAGGCCCTAGACAAAGTGACATTCTATCAGCGACAACGATGATGGAAAAGGCAAAAATGTATAGGACTGACATAAGCTATCGAAAAGCTTATGTCAATCCTGTTGAAAGTCGTTGTAGAAATACGAAACGCTTTCGAAGCGATTGTCACTTGTCTAGGCTCTCAGGTCGCTAATGGCTGGAGTGATTGTGAATTGGTTACAAGTTTCCGATTTGAATCAAATTATTGCTGAACTTTAAAAAAAAAACCGCTCAAGTGCGAGTCGGACTTGAACACACGAACGGACACGAAGGGAGAAGTCCTACGATACTTAGCAAGAAATGCCGCCCCCTTCAATTTTTAACTTTGTTTATTTTTATTATTTGTTGTTATAGCGGCAATAGAAATACGCAATCTGTGAAATTTGAACTGTCTTCCTATTATGGTTCATGAGATACATCCCGCTGACAGACAGACGGACAGCGGAGGCTAAGTTTTTTTTTTTTTTTTTTTATTTATTTATATTACTTTACAGAGGTGTTACTTAATTCTAAAACTCGCCAAACTTTTACGTTTGATGGCTTGAAGTACTAGGGTTCCGTTTGGCATCCTTCGGGTACGGAATCCAAAAAGTTAAAAGGCTGTTGAGGTGTTGTTGGTGCCAGTGATGAAATCAAAGTTTGAATTGAATATGTCTACTGGATTTGATTTTCCATACAACAACTTCGTATAAAGATAATCAACTGGTTCATCATCTCGGCACTAAATAATAGCCTCCTCATATCGAAATATTTTCTTTTATAAAATCATTTGTTTACTTATCATGACGACATTCTACTTTTTATTTAATAAAACTTCCATTGCCGGATGTTTGCCCTTTTTGTATTGTTCCATTACTAATGCTCAATCTAAATATCCATTATTCTAAGAAGTTCAACAGTACTATATCCCTTTTATTAGTCCGTACCGAAATAGCTCCCTCCGTCCATGGGCATGACTTTACAGTGCTCGTAAAGCCACCAGCTCGCGTGGCCATTATCCTAACCGAACCCATACATTATCCAGTAATAACGCTTAAAATCTATTATTCATAGCGTTGCACTTGTTTCCGTATTAAGATCTTCATTTTCTGAAGATGACTTCCTTGGAACTTGTCCAAGGAGTTTATCAAAACTTGGTTTTCAGTATTAAAGTGTTATGAAATCCAGGGTATAGCTTGTCTACTCTGCAGGCGTAGCATGGCGCTTTCTATCTCTACGAAGAATAGACATAGCTTTTTCTATACAAAGTGACAGTTCGTTTCTTCATTTTTGACATCGCACCGTAGAAATCCTTCTACAATCTGTCATTTTGTCTTTCTTTTCTAACGGTCTTTTTGTAGGTAGACTATTTCGGAAGAAAGTTTTCTATCCTTACTGCCAAAATCACACTGACAACCGATAAATCCTATGACAAAACAAAGAATTCTGAGTCGAATTATGTAAAAGAGTGAATTTCGTAAAAAGTGCAGTTGACTCTTTCTTCTTTGCTGCCGTCGTACTGTCTACAGGAAACGTCATTTTTGTCTACTCTTCGGTCGCCAAAACGGTGCTCATGCTACGCCTGCTGGAATGACGCGCCCCACTACCGCATTTTACTTAAATAATATTGAAGGCGAGTTCTTAGCTAATCGGTGTGTTTATATTCCTTGTTTCCTGCACTGTTTGGTCACTTAAAAGGCGGTATTTTCTGGAGAATTCCTCGCTTCAGTCTTTGGGATTCAAAGTCGCTTGAACTCCTGTAAAATCAATTAGTGCTTTGATCTTTCCAAAACGTATTACTAATTCCTCTTGCAATAATTCACACTATAAATCCAGACTATCGTGTCAGAATATCGTGTGAATTTTTAACTGCTGATCCCACGGTGGGTTTATGCATCACGTTTCGTGCTGGGGTGAATGTTTTAATTGAAATCGGATTCCTTTTCTCTGGTATTTGAACTTGGGACCATTTTAAATCCACAGTACGCTGAGGCAATGCATCAAATTAAAAAGGTGTTATTAGAGATGATTGTGAGAAAATACTGTATATGATCAAATAGTCCACTAAGTGTAATACACGTATGAGTCTCCTAAAGTGTCCACTCAGAATTCCCAACGTCCATTAACTGTTTCAGCAATTTTCATGCCATTCAGGCGTTAATTTTCTCAACAGTTCTGCGGTCGTCGACGCCATTTTCAAATATTTAGGTGCAATTGTGCGGTGGTTTGGCGCCATTGGTTCTGATTGGCCTGATGGCTTTATTTGAGCATTTAGGTACATTTAAAACGTAATGAAACCTATTATGGACGCTAACCTTTGCGGAAACTCGTGAATTTGTGACAATGGTTGACGCAGTGTGTATTGTTTTGTTTATATTTAATATTTCATCACTGGTAAATTTAGCATAGGCGTTTGATTTTCTGAATCATGGTGGCTATGGTTCTGCGTTATACCTAATATAGGCAAAAAAACAACAATCACTCAATTCGTCTGTACGTTTTTTTTTTTTTGTATTTTTGGTAGGCCATGCTTCCGAAGTGGTCCCATATAAATTTTATTAACTTTGCTTGCGAAGTTTTTGAGTAAGCTTCAATATTACGTATTTTTCCCACTAGTTTATCTAGACGAGACGAGACGTTTACATAGCAGGTAGTGGTATCGAATTTGTGTGGGGAAGGTACCACAACTAAAAAGTGTAAAATAAAAACTTATTACAAAAAACAAACCGACTTCCGAAAAAAACAATAAAAAAGTGAAAAATAACTTTAATTTCGGAAGTCGGTGGCAAAAAACGAAAATTGAAAGGTAAAGACACCGACTTCCGAAATAATTTTTCACGTTTTAATGCTTTTTTTTTTTGGTAGTCGGTTTTTTTGGCTACCTTTTTACCTGTAGGTAGTGCTGTTCTGTAAAAATGTAATCGTGAAAACTTAGGTGAAGTGAGCTAGAAGTAAGCTGTCGTTCTCCCGGATGCTAGGGATTAACACTATTGACAGAAGTTCACGCACATCTCGACCTCACTTCACCTTAGTTTTCACGGTGATTTGCACAATAGATCGTCTGTTCATATTTCTGAATCATGGTCAGATAATGTACAAACATTCTCCTTCTCAATGTTTATTTGGTATTCCACAACCTAGAAAGTATCGCTAAATATTCCCTCATGACTCTGTTTGGTGACAGTTTAACATCTGCGACAGATTTTCGTCGCTAAATAGTTCTAAACGAAATTATTTCGTTCAGGTTGACAGTTTCAAAGTCTTAATAGATTTGCTAATTCTAAAAGTGATGTGGTCTTCTTGTTATCATGCATTCAGCATTTCGTTTCTATATTTGGTTTAAAAGTGACAAATAAGCACTGTAAATTACCTTACAGACTTTCTCTGATCTGTTAACTAGCTTGACATTTCGGCATTAGAAACAACAGAGGCCCTAGACAAAGTGACATTCTATCAGCGATAACGATGATGGAAAAGGCAAAAATGTATGGGACTGACATAAGCTATCGAAAAGCTTATGTCAATTCTGTTGAAAGTCGTTGTAGAAATACGAAACGCTTTCGAAGCGATTGTCACTTGTCTAGACCCTCAGTATATGAATAGAATAGAATAAATACTCTTTAATATGTACACCATAAAAATTACGGATATAAATGTAGAAATTTTACATAGGGTGACATAATGGGCGGCGGTATATGGCTCATCTAACTACTTTGTGTGACCAGTAGTGGATTATAACTGTGAAGTTCATTACCCATATGTCTTGGTTATCTCTAAACTTAATATGTCTTGGTTATCTCTAAACTACATTGTGCACATTATTGTGTGAGTTGGTCGTAAGTAACAACAGCTGCTCGGGTCGATCCATCAGGTTAAGCTACGCTTGCCGGGGTTGGTCCGTGGATGACCATTTTCACATATCGAGACTCCTCCGTGCCTCGGAAAGCACGTTAAGCCGTTGGTCCCGGCTGTCATTTGTGGATCTTTGACAGTCGTTACGAGTCGTCAGAAGCACGAAAGTCTGACAACCAGTCTAACCAAAGGGTATCGTATTACCCAGTTACTGGGTTGTGGAGGTCAGATAGGCAGTCACTCCATGTAAAATACTGGTATTCAGCTGCATCCGGTTAGACTGGAAGCCGACCCCAACATAGTTGGGAAAAGGCTAGGCAGAAGAAGATTGTGTGAGTTGGTCGTGGGGGTCGTCCATAATCGTCGACCGTATATCAGATTTCGCTGTAAAATAAGGGATCTCCTGGGAGGTGATAGGATTCTCGCCGACCGTGACTGAAGAGCTAGGCGATTGGCATAAAGCAGTCACTGTAGGTTTCCAAAGCCTAAACAAAGCGGCATACTATCAGCGATGATCATGATTAAAAAAATTTAATGTATTGGATTGATATTAGCTACCGAAAAGCTTATGTTCATTCTGTTGGACTTGGAAGTTGTAGAAATACGAAATGCATTGAAAGCGATTGTCCTTACGTTTATTTGGTTTGCAAGTCAGACGGTCACATTTTATCGGTAATTGTTACTGCCCACAAAATTGTACTAAAAGAAGCACGTTCCACCGTTCCAAATGCATCAAATTCCAAGCTGTCAATGGCAGTGCTGCGTTCACACGAAGTACAAAGAGTTTACAACCAAAACAAGGTGGGTACCACGCTGAACAATCGCCAGTTGAGCAATACTCGTTATTTGCACAGCTGTGACCTGCGTGCCTGCGTGATACCCGCGAGCCGTCAGTATAACGCCGGGTTACGTCATAATTATTGGAAACTGAGCGCAGTGGTTTGAATGGTAAAAAATAAGGAAGAAGTAGGTGAAGAAAATATTTCTTATACCTACCAGAAGCATCGATCGGTTAAGCTACGCTTGCCGGGGTTGGTCCGTGGATGGGTGGCCATCTTTACATACCGAGACTTCCCCGTACCTCGGGAAGCATGTTCAGCCGTTGGTCCAAGCTGTAATTTGTGGATATTTTACAGTCGTTACGGGTCGTCAGAAGCCTGAAAGTCTGACAACCAGCCTTACCAAGCGGTTTCGTATTAGTCAGTTACTGGGTTGTGGACGTCAGATAGACAGTCGCTTCATGTAAAATACTGGTATTCAGCTGCATTCGGTTAGACTAGAAACTGACCCCAACATAGTTGGGACAAGGCTAGGCAGATTGATTGAAAATTGAAACGGTGCATGACGGGATCTTTTAAGATTAAGCTTATTATAAAATCTAATATATATATATAAGTGAGTAATCTAAACCAGGAAATGTGAGTCATGTAGATTTTATGCATTGCTCATGCATTTATCTTAGGTAAGCAAATTGTCCTACGACACATTGTGATAGATATATTATAAGTAATAACGTGTGTAGAATGTAGATTTGAAGAATCTGTGGAATAGACACGTAGAGAAAAATAAATACATTGTATTCTGAATGGTAATCAGCAAATTCAACCTAAAACTGGAATTATGTATGCAGTAAAAACGTAAGCGTTTGCTGGTAACTAATATAATAACAGACATGACTGTGATACACCTGTTGATAGAAAACTTGGTTGTAGAACTTTGTCAAGACTAAAAATTTTTTTACAAAAAAAATAAACCGACTTCCAAAAAAAAACACAAAAAAGTGAAAAATAACTTTAATCTCGGAAGTCGGTGTCTTTGCCTTTCAATTTTCGTTGTTGCCACCGACTTACCGATATTTTTTACTTTTTTTTGTGTTTTTTTTTAAGTAGGTTTATTTTTTTTGTAAAACGTTTTTATTATTCACTTTTTAGTTGTGGTACCTACCCCACACAAATTAGAATATCACTACCTGCTATGTAAATAACAGTGAAGGAGAAAATGAATATATCATCTAGATAAACTAAGTGGGAAAAATACGTAATAATGAAGCTAAAACATGTAAAAGTGTTTGTACAAACCTACTTACAGAAATAAAATCATTTATCATTAACTCAAAAACTACGCAAGAAAAGTTAATAAAATTTATATGGGACCCACCTCGGAAGCATGACTTACCAAACAAAAAAAGAATCATTAAAATCGATTCGTAACTGGCGGAGAAATCGCGTAACAAACGAATTGAGAACCTCCTCCTTTTTGGAGAAGTCGGTTAAAAATAGTGAACATTGTAGACCATAAAATTGAAAAGCTCACGGTAGATCCCGGAGTCATAGCATCACCCTCAGCTCTCGGCCCCTCTGAAATAATAAAATTGCCGGACTATAAAGCAAATCAGAACCGTGTGTTGATTTCCAACTCGTATCGTTTAGTAGCCATAAATTGTATTGTTAATGCAACTATTAATTTTGTTTATAAAACAACGTATTGTACTACTCGATTGCTCATGTTTATAATCGTAGCAACCAGTCAATCATAGAGTATTCGCGTGAGGTATTACCAAATCGTTTCGTATTTCTACAATGACTTTCAACAGCACTCGCGTAGCATAACCAGCATAGAAACTGGTTTTGTCGACAGAGGAATAGACAAATCACAGATTGTAAGTGTGCATCTGTGATTTTGTCTATTCTCCCGTTTATAATGTGTTCATGCTACGCGTGCTGGATTGACATAAGTTTTTCAGTAACTGTCAGGCCCATACATTTTTGACATTTCCGTCATCGTTATTGCTGATAAAAGGTCACTTTGTCTAGGTCCTCAGTTATTACTGCCAATTAGTCTTTTTTGCATTTGCGATCTTGCAGATGAAAATAAAAAGAAGATCTCAGCCATAGTTTCGTATAATAAAGTTATACTTAAGTTTGTAACAAGGAAGGGGAGTGCAATGTTAGGGGTTCCAAATGTCATGTCAAGTGAACCGTCTTCATTTTTGATACAGTATGCCTTTATATCATGTTGTGAAGTGTCGTGTGTGTTCAAGCCTACTGCGATAGACTTAGTTGGTTGATTGATTGATCAATTTGAAATATTGTTATATTTGCTAGAACATTAATTATGTTTTCTAAGAAGCAAGAGGGCTCATCATGGATTCTGCAGTCGTATACTCCGGTTAAAGTTATTAGTTCAGGGAAAAAGATAATAGAATAAATATAACATTGCTACAGGGTCACATTAAATTAGCTAGCGGAGCTCCGCAGAGGTGATGGGTTTCGATAATTATTGAAACATGAAAAGTAAAACAAAAAAGAAATAGTTTTTTTTTGTGTAAACTCCACACATGTGATGGGTTTCGATATTTAAACACAATAAAACAAAACAAAATCAGATTTTCTCAACTCAAACTTCAAGTAACAAAACACAAGCGGTTTTTGACCCCAAAAAACACCTTTGCGCCAATATTACAATCGGGTTATTCTACGAGTAGTAGCACTTTTTCCTTCAAACCTACTCTCATTAGCTGCACCTGGTGCATAGCAAATTAATCGTAGGTTATCTTAACGAGGGGCAGTTAGTTACACTACTGTAGTTATACTCTCGCGATAACAGAGTTCATTGAACTTTCTTTGTAGTAAGTGTAAACAGCTTCTGTTTTTACGGGCCGGTCCAAATACTTAGCACATGCGCTTACGCAGAGCATAGCGTGCGATTGTCCGGTGTTTTATGTACAGGTTGTAAGTGCATCCTTTGAAGAATTAGATTACCTATTTATAAATGTTACAGAGAACAAGTAAATATTGAAAGATTATTGCCTATTTAGATAGTTATCTGAAAATTACGATGCTCATTTATGCTGAGCTTGTCTGTTGTATGTGTTGATATAGGTAACATACGATTCGATGTAATTCCAATAAAATTTAATTACCTACTGCCGATATAACTTGGCAGTTCCGAACTTCGCGCAAAGGACTGCATAGTTAAATTTTTTAGGAACCAAACGCCCACATGAGGCGATGAGGCGAGTGGTGAAAATCCCCGAATTTGGGGAAACCAAAATCTTGATTCCACACAAAACCCCCTCAAAATTATTTTGTAAAATAAATTCATTTCTATACAAAAAATCAACAATATTTATTAATTGTAAAGAATATAAACCTTAATAATAGGATAAAGAAATTATTCTTTGTCACGGAGCTTCATTCATTACCTATAACAGAGGTTTCGCCCGAATATTTATTGTTTATGTAATGTTAAAAAAAATTAAAAGGATAAATTCAAACTGGAATTTACTGGATGACTTATCCATATCCGAGTATGCAGCAAGTAAAATTATATTTGTAATATAATATTGGTTTGACTTGCAAACATTTTTAAAATCCCCAATCGTTTTGAGATTCCCCGCAGTTTGGGGAAATCCCCACAAATTGGCAACGCTGTGCGAAAGTTATATGCGCCTATGGTCAGACTTGCCAAGTTATATCGGCCGTATTGTAAGTAAGTTTTACAAGAGAGACGGTTCATCCTGAATCGGTTGCTTCTTAAGTGTTTAAAAATAAATGTTTATCATGTAACAAGCTGATCAAACTCTTTAGGTACCGCTATCTAGGCATAATATGTAAAATGAGGCCCATAACCTTGTTTGTAACAGCTTCCATTTTAGAAGAGGTATCACAAAAGTTGCTGGCCCACTACTGCGTGGGCTTGTTTATAATGTTTGTGCTCACCTGGAATTCAAATGCACAACGATTGGGTGACTTACAACTACAATGTAAATACAGAAGTAATAGTGAGGTAATCCATGACAAGCCATTGACAAGGCTTCACAGTTAGCAATAGAGTATTGTTATACAAATTTATGGGATCATCTCTGAAAATTATTTATTTGCAAGCTGTAATATACATTATTATACATCTAACACTACAATACTAATAATACCTCTGAAAATATGTAATAACATGAGCTGTTGTAAAGGAGGAGACCTACGTCTGAAAAAGAGACGTAAGGCGTCAACTGGACGGTTTCGCGAAAGCGGTTCCAAGAAGTGCAGATGCCAACAAAAGCATTAAACTCATTTACAAACCCTCTCCTTGTAGACGTGCTGATTTGCATCTTCTCTCGTGTCAACACGAACATTATAAAAATACTTAAGAATAGTTTATATGAGATAGAAGACAGTAATTTGTTGGTGGCTGCCCAAAATACGCTGGACGTATATTAATCGTGGAGGAGGCAATTTTGTGAATTAAGTAGGCTATTCACACTCATTCGCTGGAGTAGTCAAGCGTCTACTCATCTGTGTCCAAACACCACCACACACGTAGCATGTGCTCACTATATCATCTATCAGTGTTACGTGCATATATCCTGTGTTATTACTATGTGCTAGTATTAAGCCGTCACGCGATGTCACAGTTAGCGACAAACGTGCGTGAATCGCGTGCTGAGTGCCACCTGATCGATTACTTGTTCTTATTCTAACTTGGCAGGTATAAAGGTAGTTCCTTTCTGAGATAAGAGAGAAGAATTATAACGCGAACCTATTTCCAATTGCATAATCAGCCTATAATGTTCCCACTGCTGGGACACAGGCCTCCTCTCTGTGAGAGGGAGTGGGTCGTAATCCACCACGCGGGCCCAGTGCGGGTTGGTAGAAGTCACCATGTCTTCGAATTTTTGGTTCTAGGACATGCCGGTTTCCGCACGATGTTTTCCTTCACCGTTTTGAGAGCAGTGGTGATGAAATTATTTACACAAAGAAAAATGCCTGGCAGGGTTCGAACCTACGACCTACAACACGTAAGTCGCGGCCGTTAACACTGGGCTACCACTGCTCTCCATTTCCAATTGCTACCGCCATAATCCGGGTGCTTTTGGCGGAAGCGCCTCTCATTCCCGCTCGTAGCAGCCTGGAGTCTGGTTTTATGCCCGGTTGATGGCAAAAGACCCAAACCTCTATTACATGGGACAACAATAACTGGCGAAATGTGGTTGTACTATAGGTACACCCTTCGGGGATTACAGACGTGATGTTATGCTCTAGAACAGTGTTAGAATAGAATAGCATTTATTTGCAAATATGGGTTATACATAAGTAGGTAGTAGGTTTTCTTGAGTTCTGCCATATTTTACCATTCGGCATGCAAACATTTTTGTTACATAAAATTGTTAAAATTTAAATTCTTATACATAGAAACATTAAATTAATTATATCATTCTCATTAAATAAAATATATAAAATTCAAATTTTCATTAAAAATATCAACTTAATTATTACATTCAACCACAAAATCGTGGTCCGAAGATAAATAGACAAACAAATATTAAAATTCAGGTCATAGACAATACACCATAATTATATCATGTAAACACTAATTAATTAATAAAAATTTCGAGGTAGTTTGACAAGAATTGTCCGTTAAAAACTCAGTTACACTGTAGTATGTTTTATAAATTAATAATTTACGTAGTCTACTTTTGAATTGCACCGTATTCAAGTCTTTCCAAGCACTTGGCAATTTATTATAAACAACTGGGGCCATGCAATAAATACTTTTGCGCATCATGGTGGTTTGACAGGATACATTATTTAATTTTGAATTGTCACGTCTGTTTCTTGGGTATACATCGGCCATACGTTCAAAGCGGTTTGGATTGTTCTTCACAAACATCGCTACTTCAAGAATATAGATACATGGAAGTGTTAATATGTTGTACTGCTTGAAATATGGCTTGCAACTGTCTGACTGTGTTACTCAAAGTGTGCTCCGCGGAGCCCCCACTGAGGCTTTGAGGAGCCCAGTTTCCTCAAGAACTAATCACGTGTCTATGCAGGATACAATGGAATGAATGGAACTACAACTAGGCACTTGACTTTTTATAAGCGATACTGCTCCAACATCAAAAAAAAAATGAAACTGGGACCCTGTGAAACAAGTTTTGCAATATCTGAAAAAACGACGATCGGTTTTGATTATTCTAAGGTTCCGTCAAAAATTCCGTTTTCCAAAAGGGTTCCGTCGCCAAAAAAGTTTGAGAACCGCTGCTCTAGAAGAAGGTTATTCTTTCTGATACCATATTCTTCATGAGACAGGTATTATGAATCAGGAGGAAAAAGCTAATATTTAATAATTACACAATAAATGATTACAATTATGGAAAACAATGGTTTTTAAATAAAACCTACTTTGTCCACGGTACGTGGTATATATTTGGTGTTTTCCTTCTAAGTATTTAGTTGTTTATTAGTACTCCTATATTTTAACCGTATTGAATGTTTATGAGGTATGGCATTAGTATTTAAATATTATTTTATTTTCAAATATTATAAACCTTATTATTTAGGCCATAAGCCTTATTTTATTTAAATATTATGAGTCTTTAATTTATATTGGAAATAGAAACAAGCTTTAAATTATTTGTATTTAAACATAAGCAAGATTATGCAATACATTTTATTATAATGTTTTTATATAAATACGTGGTTATGGACGAGGTAGATTAATTTGTGGTGCTAGCTCTCCCAGATAGCGTATCAATGTCTGCTCTAATTGATAGAATCATTAAAACTGTAATAACTATATTTATAGATAAGTACTTAATTGTTATGAGAAATCTATTTTCATCCAACTTTTTCCGTGTATTAACCTATTTATTTTTTGTTTCAGATGTTGTAACCCTGACAATAACACACGCGATCCACTGCCGCGTCGTATCAATTACTACAAGACTGATTTTGAGTAGTATCACACATTCCTATCCATGTATAGATAGCACGAGGCCGAAATAAGGCACGATGTTTAAGTTATTAGGAGGGTTAAGTGTTTACTTCAAGTTTACGCCGATTAGGACTGACAATGCGGTGTTTCGGCTTCACAATGTGTTCACAACAGTGTTGTTACTGACATGTTCTATGATCATTACGGCTACCCAGTATGTGGGGCAGCCGATACAGTGCATCGTGAGTGGGCTACCCGTCAATGTGGTCAACACTTTCTGTTGGATTACGTCGACGTTCACCATGCCTGATGCCTTTGCCAGAGAGGTAAGATTTTTGTTTCATTGTATTTTTAGTTCTATTACGAACTACTTACCATCATCACCATTGACAATATTATTCTAGCTACTGCTGAGAAGCGGAAAATATCATTCCAGCCAGTCGTAACGACAGAGGTTAGAAACTCTTGTAATTCTTCTAAAATGGACAGCGCTTAGTTTTTTGTTTACCAGTCTTTTATCAGTATCATAGCCTGCTTAACTTATCCATACAAAGGTATATTGTGTCTGTTTTGTTCTGTCATACAGTATAGCTCTATGCCACTTGGCAGCGTACCGCATTAGTTCTCCAACAGCTCAGACTCAGTCGTCCACTTCAAGTTAAGGGCCCTCAGACTAATTGGTACCCTTTACTTCCGTTGTAAGTGCCCTAACCGCGTACTGTATCGTGACATTTATGAGAGACAGTGCTCCCCTCAACAAATGTATGTTTCAATGAGCTAGTAAATGTCGATATGTTTGTTGTCCTCACGGGTAATATCGGGTTTTGTGCTTTTACACATTTGTAAGCGCTGTATTCAGGATATTTCGGGTTTCAAAATATCGAGGTTTGTTTTTGGAAGAAAGCAATAGGAGCTTTATTAGTCTATTATGCTTGGAGGAATCGGAATTGATAATGATTTTATTCTCAAGTCTGAAAGTGTAGAACGTTTGCCGAGTATCCATAATTGTTTAAAATGTATATTGGAAAACAATAATGTGCCACCCCCAACGGCATGATCGCGCTTGGCAGATGAATCACAGAATGCAAGTTGATATTAGCAGACAGGGGGGCGCGGGCCCACGCACTCTCGCTGCGTAATCTCTTAGTCATAGTTTACTACTCAATATCCATAGCCAATCGTGGGTGTGGCATATTATTTACCGGGACTCCCGCAGATGAAATCATTATTTGAGTCTCGAAATCACCCACTGCTGAATGCGTGGTGTGTATTGTAGACCTCTCCTTTCTGCAATTCTCCACGGTCCTATGTTTCATCAAAGCTTTTTCCGTACTTTGACAACAAATGAAAAAATTCCCGTAGGTACTTACCACAATTGGATCCTCTACATCATCGGACACCTTTGTAGGCCGCCCATGAAGGTGTCATGTCACGTATGCCGCGAATTAATTATAATGGTAACACAATATTGGCAGCGAGCCAGCACCTCCGCGAACTAGGCAGAGCTTCCGATTTCTTTGTCGCCATAACTCATAACCGGCTGTCTTTATCATTGATTTAATTGTTTTAATACGTACTTCTAAATCTGATATTACAGTTTTCAATCTTTGTGTTTGGTGTCCCAAGTCGTATCTTAGAGCATATCTTTAGAAGGACTCATTAGAATTATTTGCGATACTTATGGGTGACAGGCTTCTACAGCATCATTAGCGTAATCTTCATTGGTTGCCTTGTTCCACTCACTGCTGAGTATAGGCCTTTTTCCCTGGTCAATGCGACTCTCATCCAGGTCTTCCCCGTGATCTTCTGTATGTCATCCAGTACCTGGCTATTGGCAGCCCACGCTCCTTCTACCGTCTCTCGGCTACCATTCCTCCACCTACCATCATCTTCTTTATTTTTCGTGTGGTTAGTGACTTACCTGGTGTAAGAGTTCTTATATCCCATGGGCCTCTGACGGGCCTCTGAATTGTCTTCACATGCCGTCGAGAAATATCTCTCAGGCAAGCCGGTTTCCTCACGATGTCAATTCTTACGTTGTATCTATATAATTTGGTTTGAGAAGTCATTTTGGTAAATCTATCACTAATCTAACAAGATACTCGTACTTTGTCAGCATACTAATTAATTTGTTTGATTTTGCAGGCTGCTGGGTAGATAGATAGAATACTGAAAATTGGGTAGGTACTGGTAGAAATCTGTTGTAGTTTCGCCATAAATCATCTTTACTACCGCCTAGTTATAAAGTACGATTACATGAGTAGGCTAATGTACCTGTTACGTAAACAAGCTATAAATAATGTAGAAACAATCAGCTGTATATTATGTACTAATTACTTCTTTTATTAGCCACACAATGTAACGCAAATCACTTTTAGTTTCTTGAACTTTATTTTTGGGTCAAGCAACCACATTATGTATATAAACATTTTGTAAGATATACATGCCTTGAATGCGTCTTCACATAAAATGGCTTGTTTTGCACTTATTCTTGTCAGGATTGTCTTTTTGTCACAAGGATTTTCTCGTCACAGAAAGAAAGGAGGACCCTTTATTATTAGTTCATTAATTTATTAATCTACCTTGTAGGGTGTTATATGTAGGATCATGCAGTATTGTCCTTCTCCTTGGATACCAATTATTACTTCATAACCTACGCGGATGCTCAGGACTCCTAAAACATCCTAATAATTATTGTTTGTCGTCGTTTCATGTCCTTCTTTATCAATTGTTTTATAGAAAGAGATACTTTTTATATAAATAGGTATTCTTGGGTTTGTAGGTATTTTCGGAACTACAGATCCGAGTGTCATAGGATATAATTTCATATTAAAACATGACATTTCACGCGGACGAAGAGCTAGTAGTAGTATATTTATCATAAATCTTCTTCACTAACAAACACTATTACAATCGCTAGTACGTCTTCATGGGAGTACAAATCAGCATCTATTAGTCGGGTAGGTGCTGTCAATTGCGCGTGCGCAGATCCCCGTAACTGCTCGCTTCCTCTGTTGTGTTGAGCTGATTGGGCACATTAACGGTAAATTAGGGTTGCTAAATGGTAGAATGGTGATAAGTCGAGTACTTGTTTTTTTTCTGTCTCTGCCAAAATCCCAATATGACCAAAACAACCTTGTGTCTAGATTTTTTTTGTATTTTTACAATCTCCGTGTTTTATGCTGTGTTTCTTTATTTCTGATATTCTTTAGCCTTCTATGTAACGTGTTGCAAACCCTCAAAATTCCACCACGTAAGTTCCATAATTTGTGGGTCAAGGTAATGTAATTGGTCATTCTATTCCCGGGTCGCTATAGGTCATCGCCCACGTAAAATATTAAACTCCTCGAGGTTAATGATGTGCTATCCTCATTGTTGATGGGCACAGGTTCCCGGCCAAATATGACAGATGACGTGACCAGTTTCATTTCGTTAATTCAAAGGATCGCCTCGGGGTCAAGTGGTTCCCAATTGGGTATTTATTGAAGGCAGAAGTCTCTGTACCTATAGCCACATCATCGTGTCTGGGCAATCTCGGTGTAGTTTTCATTACTTAGAAAAAATAGTTTCTTCTATAGCCTTTACCCATCAAAAGAAAACATTTTATGGACTCATCAAAAAATAATCCTCAACTTTATATTTATTTCAAAATTAATGCTGCCGTATTTTCGATGTAGCAGAGGATCATGCTAAGCCAGTATTATGGACTCAAATTCCCACATGTAAACGACGTTGATCATTATCATTAAATTTTTATTTAATGTGACTTAATTGGCTACACCTACCGAAATATTTTGTACGACTATTCAGGAGTTCTATTCAGGAGGAGGAGCTCGTGGCTAAATAATAACAGCCGCACGGGTCGATCCATTAGGTTAAACTACGCTTGCCGGGGTTGGTCCGTGGATGGGTGATCATCTTTACATACCGAGACTCCTCCTTGCCTCGAAAAGCACGTAAAGCCGTTGCTCCCGGCTGTCATTTGTGGATCTTTGACAGTCGTTACGGGTCGTCAGAAGCTCGAAAGTCTGACAACCAGTCTTACCAAGGGGTATCGTATTACCCAGTTGCTGGGTTGTGGAGGTCAGATAGGCAGTCGCTCCATGTAAAATACTGGTATTCAGCTGCATCCGGTTAGACTGGAGGCCGACCCCAACATAGTTGGGAAAAGGCTAGGCAGATGATGATATTCAGGAGTCATACAGCCCTAGTTTAAAGTCGTTGCAGAGATTCGCAAATCGCACACAATCGTACTCAATGCCCCACGTGGGTGTGTTGTTACTGGTGTTGGTAAAGGTCAGTCCACTTGTCGTGCTCTTATTGTTACGTTACGTCTGACTGATCAATTGTTATTGTGTACATCAGGCAGGCATCGAGATTATTATTCTGGTCACCTAAATAAAACTTGTGTTGTGATTCGTGTTGGCTCTCGTTTTGTATTCGGCACAATTCCTGAAAGCAACACAGAATCGGTATCTGTAGGCTGGCATACAATTCAAACCAGAAACCTCAATTTTGCTAAGATTATAAAGCACCAAAATCCTTTCATCATATTATAAAACAAAGTCCTCCGCCGCGTCTGTCTGTCGTCCTGTTCGCGATAAACTCAAAAACTACTGCACCGATTTTTATGCTGTTTTCACCAATGGATAGAGTGGTTCTCGTGGAAGGTTTTTAGTATATAATAATAACCGACATCCACGCGGGTGAAGTCGATAAAAACAGATTGGAATCAATATTTTCTCACGTAGCTTCCTGATACATTTCGATTTACGGCAAACAATTACATAAGAATAATTTATTACCACGTTTCATCACTGAAACATGAGCTTTAATAATGTATGAAGGCTATTAATCTTTCAGGATCGATTTGAGTTAATTTGAGGACGTGTGCTGTCAGTCAGATTTGATTTAAATAAATCAGTTATCACGAACAAAATGTCCACATAAAGAATTAGGTTTATAAAATTCTAATTTCGTGATGTTATTTTTCAGTTTCTAATGTTTTGCCTCTCAAATACGCTTTATGGATGTAAAACACTGGCAACACTGGATTTGGCTTTCAAACGACCATTTTAAATTTTCCATGAAGCACGTTTTCATGATTTCCACATCACTAAATTTTAAATTCATGATTTTTAGCGTTTGTAATGTTTTTATTACATATGTATTGTCCATCACAGTTTATGTGGCTGATTCTGGATTTAGCGTATATCATACTGAAGGGGGTTATAAATAAATCCAATTTTTATTTATCGGGATTTTGTATTTGAATGGGGAAGCGATGATTTTACTCTGCTGGGGTACATATTTGTTTAATTTACTTAAAACACGTGGAAGGTGGGTGACTGCTTAACTAAGGCACATGCACATGTTACATAGAACCTCAATGGATATACCTCAAGTCCTGGAGGCCTAGTCTACTAATTTACAAACGTGTCAGTGGTCTCGCAATGATAAGTTTTTGACAGATTTTGTATGGCATATCTGTCAAGAACTGATCATTGTGAGACCACTGACACGTTTGTAAATTAGTAGACTTGGCCCCCAGATGACGTGTTTGTCCTGACAATCATGGTAAGAAATGGCAGGAGTCACATCAATTGAATTAGAAAGGGAACAAAATAAATTCAATTAGTAGCCGTATTAGTTTCCCTGTAACTTGGAAAATCATTTCAAATTATAGGACATGTGTCAATGTGATGATGTGACCCAGAAGTTGAAGCACTTTTTAACCGATTTCTTCAAAAAGGAGGAGGTTCTCAATTCGTCTGTATGTTTTAAAACTTTTTACAAAAAAAACAACGGACTTCCAAAAAACAACACAAAAGAAGTGAAAAGTACTTAAATTTCGGAAGTCGGTGGCAAAAAACGAAAATTGAAAAGGAAAGACACCGACTTCCGAAATTAAAGTTATTTTTCACTTTTTTTGTGTTTTTTTTAAAATAATGTTTACGAAATTAAACGAGTATTGTTGATTGCAGGTTGGCAAAGAGGTGGCGCATCCAGGCATAGCGAACGAGTACGACAGCACGCAAGAGAAGAAGTACTATACGTACTACCAATGGGTGTGCTTCGTACTGTTCTTTCAGGTAACTAAACTTTTTTTTTAATGAATATTTTTGTCCTTTGTCTGAAATAAATTTAAAATGGGACATCCTGTTGAGGTATTCCACTCAGCACCCTTAGTGCGTACTGCACGAACGAACGAAAGTAAGTTCGAACAAAAATCTGCTCAACAACGTAACTTTCGAACAAGCAATGGACATTTGTTTCGAACCGATTCCAATTCTGATTAATCGTATATTACGCAATTAGGTGCAAGGTACTGAATTATTCCACTAAACGCACCGAAACAAAACTTTCGGTGCGGTTCGATGGAATAGTTTAGAAATATGTAAAGTTGCATTAAATTGATGAAAAATCTCGACACAACACAAAATGTTGACACAAAAAGAAAAAAAAATATCTACCTTGTGAATGCAATGTACGGTCGAAGCACCTATCGTTCAACTAGTATGATTTTTAGTAAAGATCTTGTAAGAAAATGATGGTCCAGAGATCAGACTATGTAAACCAGAGTATTAATTACTTTAATGTTATTTGTATGATGAGTTGATGAGTGCAGGTTCCCACGTACATAGTACACAAAAAGCTGTCATTACATGCATTGATGCATTCTTTATGACATTATTACATTAGTTAATGCTGTCAGCACCTATTTGTTAACTACTTAGCAGTTAGATGCATATCTGAAAAATCTAATGAGTTTTGTTAATACTGCTGTTGTTATTGCGTCAATTTATGAAATTATGACGTAATTAAGTACAAATATTCTAGTACGCCATCATATGTATCATGAAGTATTAATGCCACCATTTTTCCAGTGTGAGAGAGAGACGGAGTTAGACAAGGCTGCTAGCACTATCCCGTTTTCGCAGTGGAATAATGATGGCGTTAATACTTCATAATACCCCTGCTGAACTTTTTGCGTAATACATGCAGGCGACAAAATTCTCCGGATATTTGTCGTGTTGAAAACTCGAGCCTTTCTGATCATCTGATGTAACCAATAGTACCAATACCATATAACTTAATAGAATAGGTATCTTATCCATATTCTTTATTGTACACTAGCTGTTGCCAGCGACTTCGTCTGCAATTCAGGATGAAAAGTAGCCTGTGTCCTTCTCCAGGTCATGGTCTACCACAAATGAGCCGCCATAGTAGTTGTTGTTCTATATTAAAATGCCTATCTAATGACAGGTTGTTATTGATCGTGGGCACCATTTTGTCCGGTCCTCCTTTCATTCAAATCCTCTGAACGTTTTAGCGTGAAAGCGTAACAAACAAACAAACTCACTTTCGCATTTGCAATATTAGTCAGGATAAGGACTGCATAATACTGCATATTATGTGCAAAGCCCAGAATTGGGTTGTCTTACAGCAAACCTCAGTAATATAGAGATTTTATAAATGAGGATAGTAAATAAGTGAATATCCAAATTAAAAATTACATCATATTTACCCTTGTTTTTTTGACAAATACTACTTATTTTAAAAACAAAGTATTGCATCATTACATTATTTCACAGCAGCAACAAATGACACCCATCTTTGACGCAAGCAATAAAAGTCTGCTGCCTAAATGGGTCATTTGGGTTTTACATCAAACAACAATTAACTGTGGAGTGTCTGTACCTACATAATGTACCCTACATAGGATATTATAAAATCTGTTATGTTTTGAACTAGCTTCTTGTATCCGGAGGATGTGAAAGAATTCGCAAAATAACTTTTCTCTTTTACCGTTGAAACAACCCATAACTTTATTGCTTTACTAGCTGCCCGTCCCGGCTTCGCACGGGTAGCACAAAGTACCTACCTACATACCCTACCTATCACTTAGGGGTATGTAAAATAGATTATGACCGATTCTCAGACCTATCGAATATACATAATTATAAAATTTCATAAAAATCGGTCGAGCCATTTCGGAAGAGTATTATAATTTTATATTAGAAGATAGCTACGGATCTTCTGTCCAAAACCTATAACAAATGTTATCATTACGTCACGGTGACGTCGGATGGAAGATTACAATAAAATAATTAAAAGGACGCGTCGAATAATTGCTCGGAACCTTGATGTAGATGTAAACGTTACTTGTTGTGGTGTGATGTCATTGCTTACTAAATGGACACGCTGCAAAAGTAACGCTTGGAACTTGGGTAAAATGTTTCTGTCACTCTTCATAGATTGACAATAACTTGGGCACCCAGAAACAATGATGTTACCTCAGTTTACTTAAGATATCATTGCCCAAAATCACTGTTTCGTACTGTGCAGATGGAAGTTCCTCATGGTGTTAGTTTTAAGAGCTTCTTTTGATACTTATTTGATTTCATTAGAACAGTCCCATGAAGCCATGAAAGCGATCGTCCCGATCGATCTCCCAGCTACATCACAGATCAAATAATTACTACCTACCTATAATTCGTACCTAATCCACGTGCAGTTAATTGCCTCTATCTTGTATTTATACAATGAACGCGTAGATTACTCACTTCAATCCTTGCTTCATTACTCACGGAATAAAAATAGAAACAATTTGTTTTATATTTATTTTATGACTAACTTTCTCTCATCGGCTTCGTGTTTGTTGACATATTTCTCTTTCTGTTTTATTTATCACCGTGGCTGCTATTTAAATAAAATAAGATCGAGACAAAATTATATTACGTAGGTATGTATTTAAATTCAACAATAAACAACAACCTTTTTTTAACCGACTTCTTCAAAAAGGAGGAGGTTCTCAATTCGTCTGTATGTTTTTTTTTTTTTTTTTTTTTGTGTGTATGTTACCCGATTACTCCGCCAATTATGAATCGATTTTGATGATTCTTTTTTTGTTTGGTAGGTCATGCTTCAGAGGTGGTCCCATATAAATTTTATTAGTTTTGCTTGCGTAGTTTTTGAGTTAGCTTCAATAATTACGTATTTTTCCCACTTTGCGTATGTTGATGACATGTTAATTGACTCAGTCACATAGCAGATAACGGTATACGAATTTGTGTGGGGTAGTTACCACAACTAAAAAGTGAAAAATAAAAACTTTTTACAAAAAAAAAATCAACCGACTTCCAAAAAAAACACTAATAAAAAAGTGAAAAATAACTTTATTTTCGGAAGTCGGTGGCCAAAAACGAAAATTGAAAAGCAAAGACACCGACTTCCGAAAATAAAGTTATTTTTCACTTTTTTAGTGTTTTTTTTGGAAGTCGGTTGATTTTTTTTTTGTAAAAAGTTTTTATTGTTCAACTAAAAATGATTAGTTGTTACTGAACTGTCTCGTTTGTGATCGTAAGTCGCTACTGCTGTCATGCGGTCTTGGGTTCGATTCCTAGAAAATTCCTGGAATTTCTCAGTAGCAGCCCCGAGTCTGGATTTGTGCCCGGTTGATGGCATTAGTCTCGCCCTATAATACAAGGGACTTAAACATAAAAGGTGAAATGTGGGTATAGGTGCTATTAGATATACCTCTGCCAAGCCTTTCGGGGAATACAGGCGTGATATTATGTTATGTAATTGTAACTGCACAATTTCTGTGGCGGTTTCCTGCATCTTTGCCTAGCAAACAAACCTATTTACACAATGACGTCATGTATCTCTTAAGGATCTTAAATTAGCAACAGAACCGGGGCAAGGCCTATGACCGGCTATGGCCTACTGGCTGATATTATGGAAACCCACAATACACACACAAATACGGCCGCCGACTGTCCAAATGTAGCTAATAGCTCAATCACGTCGTCGTGTCAACGGACCGACCTCATACAACACGTCTGTAACGGTATCACCGTCTGTACTCGAATTGTTTTTCACTGGAATGAACTGTCAGGTGCTAATACTGCTAATGACACTTTGTCAAATAAAAGTGATCGTTAGGCCGTTTGTCCACCGCATCATGAACGGAACGACAACGAGAACGAGATGACGACTCCTAAGTAGCGACATCGACAGTACATTTACTATGGCCGTGTAATATCGTTTCTCGTTGACGTCCCGTTAACACTGGACAGCGTGCGGTGGACAAACCGTGAATTATATCGGTTACTTTGATTAGTTAGTTAGTACTTAAGGTCTTAAAATAATAAATTATGTCTGACCAATTTTTTTTAACAAAGTGACATCTAATCACCTGTCAGTTTACTCCGGCAAAATAATAATTCGAGTACCTACCTATATTCTAAGGCCGAGATCTATAAACGTTTGCTTTGATTTAGCCATATTCCCGTCTCGTAACTTCCACGTAGTTTGCCAGTTGTGCGACAATGAAAGGAATAACTTTTAACCAAAGCGTAGTTTAAGTTACGTTTATAGACCTCGGCCTAAGACCATAACTGCCCTAAGACTGCCCTCTAAACTTAGCATTTCTCTGTAATCAAGGAAAATGTCCAGTTGCATGATTTATGAGATTATTTAATTGGAGAAACAAGGTTATTACTTATTAATAGTCTGTGATGGTGCTGGCTACACGTCATTAATTGGACTATATACCAGTGGCGAAGGGTGAGTTTTCGGGGGTGGGAACCCGGAGCAAAAAAAATAGAAAAAAAAAAAAAAAAACCATTCTGACGAATTGAGAACCTCCTCCTTTTTGAAGAAGTCGGTTAATAATACTTGTTGTGATGTCACTTCGGACCTTCCTTGTGGCCGCGAAAACCTACTTCTTGTTTGTTTACCTAATAAAAGAACGGTATCAATAAACCGTTTCATTAAATTCCTATTTTGATTTACTTTTCTCAAACTTATTTATAAACTCACATTCAAAAAGCCCGCTTTCACAAACCACGCACACTCACACAGTTCAACAAGTGATTACGCTCCTAATAGCGCAACGCCATCTAACGAAAATATCAGAAAAGCAATGCATTTTGTCAGTACAAGAACGAGATATCTCCATTCAAAAAATTCACAAATAATTAAACAGAGGGCGCGTTTAACGAGAAATTTTTAGGGAGTGGAATTTTACAATTCAGAGTTTTCGCTCACGGCCACTAGAGGGAATTGGCCGCGCGGGTGTAGAGCTTCAAACGAATTAGCGAAAAATCGTCAGATTATGAATGTAAAAACCCCTTTATTACATAAACTACTAGAATCTGAGAAAAGTAAACAAGGGAAACAATACATTTTATTTTATTTACAACTGCCAGTCTGCTATTCATATTTATCGTAAAGGGAAACATTAGAATGTTTGAAAAAACTATCACGTCGTTTGTAATTTATACTTATATCTGAGCGAGCACGGCCTAATTATGTGTTTCTTAATTTCAAAACTTAACCTTGGAAAGCATGTTTCCTCACAAAGAAAATAATCCTAAACAACAATGTATAGGCTACCACTAAGCTACCAGACGGGCCGCACGCGGGCCAAAAGACATTGTAGTTAATTAGAAAGTCCTTGACGAATTATTGCCGCCATCCTAATCCTACTGATAGTACTAATAACTTTTCAAATCTATTAAGAAATTTCAACTTATTAACTATAGTACCTACTTACCCCAAATACATAATTACAACGTACACTTTCACTAAAGTCAAAACACTTTAATCACTGTTTTATACCAACAAACTAATACTACTACTACGATTCTCGAACTGATAAACTAATGTATTCAATAAATAATACGAACAAAATGCAAATTAACTGCAAGTGTAAACAAATTATAATGCGATTACGTCAAACAGCAACCACACAATAGCGTCCTGTCCGAACTCCGAGCCGAACGCATTACGAAATTCAACGAAAACTACCGAACCGATATCGCGGCATCTCGTTCACGCGATCGCTTTAGGTACAATAACTCGTATTTGACCGGCTTGCTCGAAGCGTATAAAACCGGGGTGTCACGTGACCGAAGTGACGTCATGACGCCTTGATTTTTGAAGGAGCGATAAGCCAGCCGCGCCGCCGAGTTATTTTAGAGAATTTTTTTTTGCTGTTGGGAGACAACAAAGACAAAACATTGAATGTAGGCGTTTTGTATAGTTTTAATTATATGGTGTATTAAATACCTATAGTGTGATTACTTAAAAGGCATTTTAAACACTACTGACTGTGTCATTTTTCAATGACGATAGAGTGGTTTTGTTTCGAATTCCAGAAGGGAAGCCGATAGGAATCGAGTTGTACGGTAGCTGCGGCCCTGCTATATACTATTGTTAGCAAGGAAATAAAAATAATCCGATTCCGTGTATCGAGTTTCTTATAATAAAATCGATTATTAAACTACCTATTTATAGTTGCTTACAAACGCGACCTCGGCGGTCTAGTGGTCGCAAGGTCGCTTCTGTTGAGCGTGAGGTCCTGGGTTCAAATTCCAAGTCGGGCAAAGTGTTATTATGTTTTTCCATTAGGAATTTCTCAGTAACAAGACTGAGTCTGGATTTATACCCGGTTGATGGAAATAGGCTCGCCCCCTATTACATAAATCGCGAAATGTGGGTGTACTATAGGTAGGTACACCTCTGTGTAACCCTTCGGGGATTACAGTCTTGATGTTATATCATGTTAATACAATCAAAGCTAAGAAATGCGAAATACAATAATATTTCTAGCTTATCTTTGAATTATGAGATTCTGCAAGCTAATCTTTGTTCTACGATTTGTTTAATAAACATCTTTGTTTTCAATTTAACTAGTCATAAAAACATCGGCTTGGACTTTGTACGTTGTTTTGTTCTTAGACCGACTGAATAACTGTATTCGACAGGTGTGACACTGCGGACGCTGCGTACAGATGCGGCCGCTCGAATGTTATTCATTGTGAACACTTGAACAGTGGAATGATAATAAATCCTTTATGTACTATTCTTACATTAAATTATTTAATGATTAAATTACACTTCGAACCAGTTGAACCATTACTGTCAAAAATATGTAGTACTGAGGGCCTAGACAAGTGACAATCGCTTCGAAAGCGTTTCGGTTTTTTTAAACGACTTTCAACAGAATTGACTTAAGCTTTTCGATAGCTTATGTCGGTCCTATACATTTTTGCCTTTTCCATCATCGTTGGCGCTAATAGTTTGTCTAGAGCCTCAGATTTAATTCGACAGACTGTTAGATAGGTACTTATTACTGCTTTACATTTATTTATTGGCTGTTGCTATCAATTCGGTGCTGTTATTTCTCACAAAATAACAAACATTGAACTGCATCAAGAGAGGGTATATGAAATATTTTTACTAGTGTGAATTTTCCATCGATCTATCCAATCTTTCGAATATACAGAACTTTAGCACAAAATACCGTCACATTAGCTATCCAACCTGCAACGCGTGTCGACACCCTTGCGCCATCCTATCTTCCCAGCACGGCGGGCTGTGCTGGAGCTGCTGCTGCAGGTGCAGAAAACCTCAAACGGCGCAAATACTCCAATCTTATCGGGACGTATTTGTTCGAGCCGTTTGGGGTTGAAACTCTAGGGCCATGGGGTCCGAGTGCCCACTTGGTTTTTCAAGACATCGCCAAACGCTTGGTCGACTCTTCACGTGACCAGAGGGCTGGCCTATTTTTTGGGCAAAGAATCAGCATTGCCATACAACTTGGCAGTGCTGCCAGCCTTTTGGGCACTTTTCCTGTTGACAGCGATGCGGACGAATTTTTTGATGCCCTTTGATAATTTTCCCTTGTACATAATTATTATTATAGATATTATAAGTCTTTGTTAGTTTTTAAACCTGTCCTAATGCTTAGCAGTAGCGCTTGCGACCACTTGACAGATTATGCTGTCATGGATTTGTTTGATACTGTACTCACATGCTGGTCCTGATATTACATGATGATAATATTTACAAGCCACGTGCAATTCTTCTCACCTATAAACCGTAACACTTCACAATGAACATTGTGTACATCACTGCACTAACGTTCGTGGGAACCGCAATTTTCTCGTCCGGATATAAAACACTAGCTGTGCCCCGCGGTTTCACCCGCCTCCCTCGGCTCCTAAAGATCGTAGCGTGATATTAAATAGCCTAAAACCTTCCTCAAGAATTGGGCTATTAAATGCAAAAAACTGAGTGCTTAGTTCCAGAGATTAGCGCGTTCAAAGTTTCAAACAAAAAAACAAACTCTTCAGCATTATTAGGTACTTACTAGCTGATGCTCGCGGCGTCGCCCGCGTGGATGTCGGTTATTATATACTAAAACCTTCCTCAAGAACCACTCTATCCATAGGTGAAAACAGCATGAAAATCGGTGCAGTAGTTTTTGAGTTAATCGCCAACAGGACGACAGACAGACGTGGCGGCGGACTTTGTTTTATAATAATAAGGATAGATAAATAGATGTGACGTATAGTGTCAATTGATACGTCAAATATGAAATATATTTGCATGTAGACATGTCTCAGAGAATCGTGATCGGTTAATATAGGGGGTGGTGCTCTTTTGGACTACTTGTTGAGTAAGTAGTGTCAATGAATGACTGGCCTCGTGTCTAGACAGGTAATGAATAGCAAATAGTCTAGATACAACAAATTCAAGATTGAATATCTTTTTCATATTATTTTAATGTGTGTATTGCCGGCTTGTCTATTATTAAATTATGATCCCATCATCCCACTAGGTTCTGCCAGCACCTTCGCCCGCATGTTATGTCGATAAAAAGTATCCTATGTCCTTCTCCAGTTCAAGGTCTACCGCTGTGCCAAATTTCATCCAAATCCGTTCAGACGTTTTAGCATGAAAGCGTTACAAACAAACTCACTTTCGCATGATTAAGCCACTTTTCATTCTAAAAACACGTTTTAATTAAGTATTTTCTTCCAGGCAATAATGTGCTACACACCCAAGTTCCTATGGGACGCGTTCGAGGGTGGTCTGCTGAGGACCATCGTGATGGGGCTCAACATCGGCATCTGCCACCCTGACGAGAAGGAGAAGAAGAAGGATGTCCTCATCGAGTACCTCATCAGGCACGAGAGGGTATGTGCTAGAATATAGCTTGAACATTGTACTGATTGGATGACAATTTATAAATGGCTGACCCATTTGTTTTCGTGAATGCGTGTAAAAAGGTGGGACAAAATTTTTGGTGACAACACTTTGGATATAAGCACGTTAAAGTTGTAACATATTGAAAGAGTTTCTCCTCGATCCGGCTATCCTTTTTATAGTTTTTATTACATTACATAATCAGCCTATAGTGTTCCCACTGCTGGGACACAGGCCTCCTCTTTGTGAAAGGGGCTGGGCCGTAGTCCACCACGCGGGCCCAGTGCGGGTTGGCAAATGTCACATGTCTTCGAATTTTTGGTTCTAAGACATGCCGGTTTCCTCACGATGTTTTCCTTCACCGTTTGGAGAGCAGTCGTGATGAAATTATTTACACTAAGTAAAGCGCCAGTCAGGGTTCGAACCTACGACCTACAACTCGTAAGTCGTGGCCGTTACCATTGGGCCACCACTGCTATCATAGTTTAATAATGTCTTGCAATGAAAGATAGATAATAATTGTTCTCATCACTATATATTTAATACTTTCCAACTTAATTACACTTATCCAATCTAGTTCACACGTCTGCCCTTCCAATATAGTCACACCCGAATAAACCCGATGCCCGCTAACCTCAGGCTAGCGGGATTAGTTTTCCATAAGCATGGCTTACAATATTTTAAGGTGAAAATTGTGCCCATAGTGCTAAAATCAAAGAAGCAATTAAATCAAGCAGCAGACATCATTATTAGCTATTCCTTGGTGCTCTAAATGCGCTTGCAGTTTCGTCTACTGCTAAGTTTGCTTAGGACTAACGACTGTAAAATTTCGTCACACCAGCACTTCTTCCAGAACCCTATGGGGTCCAAAAGGATGCTACCTCACAAAGGCGTCAAAATTCGCGTATTCCTGCATAAACTTCCTAATGATAAATTCTTTACGCCAACTGTCTAATTTCCTAAAACTTCTGTCTTCCCGTGACCTGTATAAGACTTTCTACTGGTTCATCGACATAATCGTGAATCGTGATTTGAACATTTTATACTATGTATAAATATTACGCAATAACAAAGTTCTCATTCGGATCAAAGTACAGTATGAAGCCGACAAGTTCAAGGGTGTTACATTGTAATATGAATTGATATATTTGCATGACTGTGCATGAAATTTAACTTAAGCAATGTAGCTTCTTCCTCGTAGGCGTAATACAAGCTTTGTGGTTTAGGGGTTTGAGTCAGACAGAAGTCAGAACACAGGTGTAATGAATCATGTCCCCAATGATATGTTAAATCACTATAGGGGTTAGCTTTTTGCCATAGCTTTCATGACAAGAGTCAATGAAATGCATGAATGATCTGAAAAATAAAATAATCTAGCTGCTGCGTTTGTTAAGCACGATTGTACCAAGATCAATTTCGCGACGGGGCGTAACTTACACTACTTTGTGAAGTAGTGATATTCTCTTCAGATATAAGATATTCTAGAATCTGTCTTACATGTTACGCCTGTCAATTATTGGTTGAAAAAAACGTTTAAATGATTCAAATATTTCAAGGACTTTGGTAAAAAAAAATAACGAATCATAAACTTGCATTTCCAAATCCGATTAATATTCACGACCAACGGCTTCTGTCCGCCTCTGGGAACCGAACCTTGTTCCTGCCGCTCCGTGTTCTGCGTGCACAATGCATTCCCTGCCCACTTCTAATTGGCATTCCATGCACGAGTGATGCGCGTGAGTCGCGGGGGACTTTCTTGTGGCCATGGACTTGAGGTGTAGGGAATCCACGGTGGCTATGCTTTACCAAGGAGTATTGTGTTACCCAGTACCTGCATTGTTGAGGTCAGATAGGCGGTCGCTCCATGTAAAATATTAGTATTCAGCTGCATCTGGATAGAATGGGATCCGAACCCAACATAGTTGGGATAAGGCTAGTAGGATCATGATGAATGCCTTAGAACCCTCCAGACGGACTAAAAAGCGTCAATCTGATGCCTCAGTATCCAATAGTCCTATTCTTTATAACGAGTCCAATGTATTGTCACGATGAATTTGAATTTTGGGATACAAGGCTCTTGTTATCTTTATCTACATTTTTGTATCAGCTGTAAAACTGTTGCACTGCTAGTCATCTTATAGCTGAATGTAAATTATTGTGGCTGTCTGATGACATAATCATCCAGTCTCTAAAATTGCTGAACATACTTTTCCTTAATCAATTCTGTGGTCTAACTTTAGAGTCCACGTAGCGAGACTGTCAATGAATGAGTGTAAGGATAGGAAACTATAACGTCTTCTACGAATAGGATACTTCAGACAGGAAAAGACAAATTGAGGAGACGTCAGTTCGTTACTCAAATACACAAAGTAAATGCACACGATCCTCATGGCCACCCTGCTACTAACGGCAGCGAATTAGCCATTCATAAAGCGTCTCTCATCGCTCAATAAGATTTTTTACCACACATTATTATGAATCGCAATTTATTTCATATGGTTTTGTGAAATCTCATTGTATAGAATATGCAAGAACAGGATATCGCGTGGAATACACAAACGCGTTAGTCGTTTCGTTGCCCTGTAAAGAAAGCAAGGTCTATCAAATATATCAAATATCTTTAGCGACGGAAAGAGGCAATACATGTAATAATTGTGTTAATTGATTGACCATCGCAGAGATATCCTTAAACCCGTCTAGACGAGTCATTAAATTAGTCACAAATACCTTTGTTATTTCGTATAATTAACGCCTACTTTTTCGGATATCATGTTTAATTCATTTATAGATGATATGCTAATGATCTTGACCTAGATCGTTTTGTTGACATGTACTATTAACGGTGACCATTTTGTTACTTCCTTGTACCTTATGAATCTTGTCAGTTATGTCAAGTTTTCAATTAACATCGTTCTAGCCTCAGTATGATGAATAACTGTTCCTGCTTCCTCTTCATCTTCTACTAGATCTCTTTTTGTTTAATATAAAACCAACCTTTTTGGTTCCTCAATAACATTAACGAAAGCTTGGACAAGGCACTGGTTTTCGAGTTCCGACTATTAATAGCAAGCATTTCTCATCCTTTATCTCATATCAAGCGTCTAGATCGGTTTTTGAGTCGGTTCTGGTGCTACCTGAAGTAAATACCTCAATGGATTGTTGCAAATTGATTTCCTCATACATCATTCCCCACGGTCTTCTAAAGTACTAACTGTTTTGTCTCATGAACCCTTAATGCCTCCACAATCTAATTTCTTCGCCTGTTACTTACCCTATTGTGTAGTTCTTGTCGCTTTCTTGTCTGCAATGGACCGTGTCGTGGCTTCAGATCGTGACAGTCGATCAGGCCAGAGACAAACTGATTCAACCAATTTTTTTCTATGCGGTCATTGGCCATACCTCGTTCATTGCTCGTAGTTACGCAATCTTTTACCTTCACTGTCTTCTTTACATTGACGACTGTTTTCGTAGCATTAGATTATGACTTTGTACTAGGCGAGTAATGATACTTGAACTGTTTTTTTGCGTTTGATACCATCTCCGAAGTTACTTTTCCGGTTTGGAGTCGTAGCGTTTTGTTGCAGTCTATTCATATTCTTTTTGTTACGATTTTTTTAAGCTCGGAAGCGTAACTAATAAAATTATTTGCGTGATTTATCTAAAATTATAAGTAACGCTGGTTTTGTGCTTCCGAGCATTTAAATGTAGCTTGATTTCATGATTTACTATTTGTCTCTCGGATGAAATTCCACAGTTATTTTCCAATACACAGAAATAGGCATGGGCCATATAGAAATGTGAGTTTTATTAGTCTGATTGAAACAAACTCTTGCGGACCCAATTCCATGGTCAAAGAAATCGTTATGTTGAGATTGAATTACAATACTTATGATGTAAGATCGAGACTCAATACATCATTACCTGTCTGTGGTTTCAAATGACTATAACACCTCTTGTTGGTAACATTTCCTGTTATAAAGCCTGACTAATAAGTTTTAATCGAAATTATTTAACCTGAAAGGCTTCGAGGCCAATTTCGGAGAAATAATTGACACAGAATTACATTCACTGGACACGTAGGAATCTATAATTAAGGTATGCAATATTTACGGAAGAGTTGAAATGAGGACAGAAACAGTTTGGTAGCAAAATTAATGCAGATGAAGAAGTAGTGATCATTAATGAAATGGTTGTCTTTGACTTGGAAAGTGGAAAGGAAACGTAATCATTTACAAGTGATGTAAAAGAACGTATATCTTTTTACGAGTTCTTTGCCTAAGTAATAAATTTTAAATGCGACAATTTTTTTATTCAACTCAAATTGTAATTAGAAATATAATTCGTCCCCATTAAATAAAACCATACAAGGCCGGTTTTTGAACTCAGTGTTGGTGTCAAGTGCGACCGCTTCCTGTCATCTGGCGGATGTGCTCGCCTTGCACACAGGTTACAGGTGTGGCTCACTGCTGCCAATAATGTCATTTACTTACACCTCATACTTAGGTAGGCCCTTGTTGGCTGGCAACACGTTTACTCACTACTGTCTTATCTGATGGCACTGTTAACTTGTTTGTGTTTGCCTGTTTCTCTGTATGTTTGTTAATGGCAAGCAGCGGTTGGATCTTTTATCTTTTTCGCAGCCGTTTGTGTCTTAAGATTTTCGTCATGAAATGTATGTGCTTATCAGTTACAACATAATCATAATTATCTTACGTTTCTCTAAAGGATTTTTTTGTAGGTACTATTTTTGTAACTCAATGAGACTCTATGCCGATCGGTATCTGCTACATATGCGAAAGATGCCTAGTTTATAAGAGTAGACTCCTATTGGTAGAACGATCGAAGACATTTTAGATCGAAGATATACATTGCATTACCTATTGGTACAACACCAAAAACCTCTTAGGGTGTCATTGATTGCGGGAAAGTCCGAAAGGGATACCGGGACCTTGGCAACAGGCAACTGAAGGAACACGGGTGGGTTTTAGTCAGTAAAAGTCTGACACGCCCTTCCGCTCCGCCCAGAGCGGGAGAAGTAATTGGATGATTGCCCAAATTCAAAAAAAAAAAAAAGGATGTCATTGATTATTATGAAAAAGTTTAACTTTGGGACGAAACCTGAAATCACGAAAAAAATCTGCTGTGTTCTACATTTATGTATTTTTCATACGGGTTTTCATAAAACTTTTGAGATTGCTATCTAGACATTTAGGAAATAAGCCTAATAACCTCGATAAGTCTTTTGAAATAAACTAGGTACATTACTTTCAATTTAATCACGATACTAATTTTATTTCCCGGAAGTATTTTATTGGTTCAAATTAAAAATACCTGCATACAAGTGTGGGGACCTGTTAATGACTTTATATAATACCCTTCCTTTTTCGACTGCGCTGCAGTCGAGTAAAAAGGAAAAGGTAGCCACCCACGGTTTTATTGTTCCGATAATCGCGAATCAGTCTCAAGGGGGAAAATCCAGGTATATTTGCAAATGAGGCTGTATAAGTAGTTACATCATGTTCCACAAAATGTGACTCATAAGACTAGTATTATAATTCAGAGAAGTAAACGGTGCTTTAATATTTTTATCACATGCGTGAGCCTTTCTGACTGAGCACGTACGCAATTTTAATTTTTTGGCCTTATGTATGCTAAATAACCTACTAAAAGATATGTAAGTTAGTGAATCGCGAATTTGTTCGTATGCGATAGTGAGCTTCAGTCTCATGGCTGAACTATTATGGATCCGATTGGGATGATCCCGAGAGAAGTCATGTAAATCCATAAATAAACATTTATTTCTCTTCTACCAAGGCGCCTTAAAAATATGAAGATTACAACATGTGATAAGTCCTTTGTGGGAGACTGGTACCTGCACTAGGAAAACCTGTCACAAAGATAAATATGATATTAACAAATTATTTTAACCTTTAGTATGAACAACAAGAACATGCATGACCAGAGCAGAATGTTCAGATTGTGCGTTATGCAACGTTGTAAGTTTACCCCCGTGATCTAAATCTATATCATCATCATCATCTGCCTAGCCTTTTCCCAACTATGTTGGGGTCGGCTTCCAGTCTAACCGGATGCAGCCGAATACCAGTATTTTACATGGAGCGACTGCCTATCTGACCTCCACAACCCAGTAACTAAATCTATATCAATACTAATATTATAAAGAGGTGAAGTTTGTGAGTTTGAATGTAGGTGGTAATCTTCGGAACTACTGATCCGATTCTGAAAAATTCTTTCACTAATGTTATGCTACAGTTTTGCCGTGTATCATCCTAACTAATATTATAAATGTGAGTTTGTTTGTTACGCTTTCACGCTCAAACTGCACGGATTTGAATGAAATTTGGCACATGGGCAGACCATGAACTGGAATAGGACATAGGATGCTTTTTATCTCGATATTCCCACGGGATCGAGACTTACACAGGTGAAACCGCGGGGCGCAGCTAGTAGGATATTTTTTTTTTTTTTTAAACTTTGCCCCACTCTATGAATTTCTTCCTGTATCGTGGGTGCGTTTACAAACACTAACACCCACACACACTAAAACCCACATACACTTAAACTCACATACACTAACACCCAGACCCGGAACAACTACTTGCAGATCATACAAATATTTGTTCCGTGCGGGGATCGAACCCGCGACACGTTGCGCAGCAGTCCATCGCTCAGCCACTGCGCCAACCGTGTCGTTATATATTTATTCTTTACCAGAAAAAATCTTTAAAAACTTATAGTTTTAGGTTTCTTAGCCTATATAACGTTATGCCCTTCTTTCATACTTATCTGTTTTTACGGGAAAACCTATTAACCAAAACAGATGTTTGAATTTGCATACTGTATACCCACTGTCCCACTGAGACTAATTCGCACAATCATTCAACATATTCTCGCAAAATGATGACGAATGCTTAAACAAAATCTTGTACAATACATTAGTAGTGTTTATTATTTCCTTATATTTTTTCTATAATGTCGTCATATTCTTTATGTATGAAGGAGGAGCTCGTGGCTAAGTAATAACAGCCGTACGGGTCGATTCATCAGGTTAAAGCTACGCTTGCCGGGGTTGGTCCGTGGGTGGGTGACCATCTTTACATATCGAGACTCCTCCGTGCCTCGGAAAGCACGTTAAGCCGTTGGTCCCGGCCGCTGTCATTCGTGGATCTGTGTGACAACCAGTCTTGCCAAGGAGTATCGTATTACCTCCAGATACTGGGTTGTGGAGGTCAGATAGTCGCTCTATGTAAAATACTAGTATTCAGCTGCATCCGGTTAGACTGGAAGCCGACCCCAACATAGTTGGGAAAAGGCTAGGCAGATTGTTATTCTTTAAGTACTAATTTGGACTTGTGCTCGTGCAGCCTTGTTACGAGTACGTATATTTTTTTCTCAAACTAACTTTACGGTTTACGGTTTAAGACATTAACGGATGCTTATCTTTACTTTTGGGTTGTATTTAAATAATCTTAGTATTATTTTTATTTTAGCATTAAAGTACCTTCAGCATCCTGTATGTTTCAATTTGCATTTTAGTTTTTATTGAATAGTCAATGAACTTACGTTCGAATGTGATTATACGAAGCTGATGCCTCCTCCAAAGATGAAGGGATACCCGTGACTGATAACGCCGAAACTACAATTGTATTCAACCACCATTGAGGACGAGACAGTAACGAGTTTATTATCAACTAGCTATGCTCTGCGTTTTCACCCGCATAAGTCTCGATCCCGTGAGAATATCGGGATAAAAAGTATCCTATGTCCTATTCCAGGTCATGGTCTACCTCTGTGCCAATTTTCATCCAAATCCGTTCAGCCGTTTTAGCGTGAAAGCAACAATCAAACAAACTCACTTTCGCATTTATAATATTAGTACTGAGAAGAAACGACAGGAATCTATCTGGAAGTATTTTCTTGGTTTGATATATTGAAGGACAGCAGCGGGTTAATTGCGAAACACACTATCAGTAGCAATGGATTTCATTTTGACAGTTCAACAACATTCACTGCGTTATTTACGTTGGTTGTTGAGCAGACAAATTTTTCGCTCATATTTTATAGCAATGGATTTGCAATATCCTTCACAATCATTCAGATTGTGATTGATTTAGTTTGGTTGTTTAGAATGTTAGATCTTGACCGAAATTCCAAAGAAAACACAAGATGAATTAATTAGAATTGATAATGAAGATGAATATTATTATGATTCTATAAAGTAATGGTATTTTATAATATTCAACCTTGGAATTTTAAACACGCATTCTTCTCATGTGTTAACCAGGTTAATAGTACACTATTTACTGTGTGGGACATTAATTAGGTATTAAAGATGACTTGAAAAGCAAACGTGTGCAGTGGAGTATGAAGATTTCATTCATATAAAGGCATATGGCTATTATCTATGTACTTCTCAATGAATTGTTCGCACAATGAATGCCATATGATTGTGATAAAATTGCCTCGGTGTGACTACTTCATGATGGTTACTATTTTACTCGTAAATGTGGAAACATCGCGTGCATTTTATGTAGTAGAAATGTTGTGTTGTTAATCAGCTTTTTAAAGTTTGAACTGTAATTTCTCTAAGTATCGCCATAGCAGATTGACTATATCCGGCCTTTTATTAGACTAGTTAGCTTCAGCCCGCAACTTCGGCCGCGTGAAATTTTTTGCTTTAACATAAGTTACGTATATTTTGGGTCCCCACCTATGAAATTGGCGTTTTTTTCTCACGAATAGAGAACCTCGTCACTTCTCATCATCTGCCTAGCCTTTTCCCAGTTGGGGTCGGCTTCCAGTCTAACCGGATGCAGCTGAATACCAGTATTTCCTCGTCACTTCTATGATTTAAAATATTCATCAATTGCTTGGTATTATATCAAATAATGACCACCATAGACAACTACAAATAGTAAAAAAACCATATTACTTATGGTTTTTTAAACATAAAAATACCTTAAAAATGACTCCTCATTCTGTTAGCAGAAATGACCACTATTTTTTGTTTTTTTGTCAAATCTTATTTTTGTCGCTTAATCTAAGTGGCATACGATAACTTAGTTTTTAAACATTAGTGCATAAAAGTTTCAAAACGTGTTCATGGTTGTTATATAAATTAAGAAAATGTTAGTATGAAAAATGCAACTTCTTTAAAATTCCCCATACAAAACGCTGATTTCATGGGTGGGGACCTAATACTATGAGTATTATGACACTCGGCAATACTATAGCCTCCCATTAGTGAAAGAATTTTCGTTATCAGATCAGTAGTTCCGAAGATTACCCCCTACATACAAACTCACAAACACCTCTCATTACTACTATAGATAGTATAGATGAGGAGTACCTACCCAGTTATGGGCCAACCAGCACAACCATTATTCAATTATACACTAACCATATCAGAGACCTTGTCCACAACATTACTGAACTTTCCAATAGCAAATCGTTTTTTTGGTTACTGTCAACCGCGACTGGTTGGGCGACACTTTTTGTGCTAACGGTATCTGAAGACGGCTACCGTGCGACGCGGCGATAATTTATTATGCGCAGGAGTCGCTCGATGGGAGCTTGAAGCACACTTGAAGCCCTTTTTTAATCGAGATATGATGAAGGGAACCACTTGTCCTGATGCGTTTTTAAAGAGCCGAATCGGCCATGTTTTTCGTGAGAAGTCCTTTTTTTTGTGTGGGCAAATTGCAGTAGATAATAAATTGGGGGACTTGTTTTGCTGACAGCATATTTCGATAGGTTGTGGCTCATTTTAAAATAGGCAAAAATTTTGTGACGAAGTGACAAATTGGAAGTTCTAAAAGTAATACTGGCTAAGCAAGCTGTGGCTATGTAAGTAGACAAATAGGACCTTTTGTTTTTGTTTTTGCTGTGAACCTTCATATATGTATATAGAACTAGGACTTTGGGGATAAGACCGGGAAATGTCAGATTCTTACATCACTAAAAACCCCCCCGTGATCAACATCAGCACACGGAGTGGGGCACCGTTTCCTCTTAAAACACCTCCCGGAACCCCCTCTGTGCAACACCTTTCAGACAATCGGGACCTAGCGTACCTTCCTTATTATATTTATAAATAAATCAATACTTAGTACATAATATATTTTTCTTCTAGTTTCTCTCTCAGTAAGAACTATGAATCATATAAGGGTAAAATCAATTCATAAAATCCTTATAGGGCTCATTTACGTCATTCAATATCCTTTAAACCACAATTTAATTAATATAACATGCACCATAAAACCAATAATACCTACCTACTAAGAGACCTACATAACATACTATATGTAGGTATAAAATAATTACAATACATAAATAATAATTCTAAACGGGGTACTTCATGTCCTAAAAGGGACTCGATGCAGTTGCCAGATGTCATTACAACTGGACAGTTTGCCTTGAGCCTTGACACAGTAAACAGATGGCCCTAAAAATGTTCCACTTATGAGTTGGTCTGGTTACGTTACTAGGTCAGTCTAGCTCTTAAAGGTCTATTTATCATTTACAGACAAAGTAATTCATCAACATCATTGGGCTTTGTTCCACCCACTGCCGAATAACCTCTTTTCTTTTCTGCCATGAGTTTCTGAGGGCCTAGACAAGTGACAATCGCTTCGAAAGCGTTTCGCATTTCTACAACGACTTTCATCAGGATTGACATAAGCTTTTCGATAGCTTATGTCAGTCCTATATATTTTTGTCTTTTCCATCGTCGTTATCGCTGATAGAATGTCAATTTGTCTAGGGCCTCTGGTCCTCGCGAGTCATCCACACATCTGACTGTTGTTCTGCCAACACTCCTTCTGTACCTCTACTCCATCTGCTATCACCACGCCTAGTCAACAGACACAGCTACTTACACCTAAATAAAATCGTTTGTTAGCTGAAGCTATGTTCCTGTATTTTTCTACAGCTACATTGAGGTCCCTCTGTACCTACTTCTAAGTCATTCCAAGAGTCGACTTTAAATAACTGCTCAAATTAATGCTTTAAGAAACTGTTTTCGATCGCTTTGTGAATGAATTAACCTCTCCTACTTTCAAAAGGGTTAGGGGAAACGGAATGAACTTGAAACTTTTCGACAAACAGCTTCGCATCTCATTCATAATCTACAGCAATACGCTGTAACTTTGTTTGAACATTGTTCCTACTCTGTATACACATTCTTTCCCCTAATTTGGGGTTGTTTCCCTACTTCCGCTCAAGTTCAAGGAGAGTAAACTGCAGCAATCACCGACCCCTGTTATTGGGGATATCAGACGTAAGATGTAGATTATAGACCTCCAAACAAAATTGCACTTTATCCCTTTAACATGCAGTGCACTTTCGCCAAATTGTCAGAGTAACAAACAAATATTTCATTCCCCAAATAAAATATGAATTGAAAGGTAAATCGAATCATTTTGTGGAACCATTTCTTTTTGTAATAAAGTCAAAAATTGCTGACGTACTACTCGTAACTTAATTTCCTACGAACTCCTTTTAAAATTGATTTTAAAGGGATCAGCGAAGTTTGAATTCTATCTTTGTTGGCCAATTTTACCCCTATTAAACAAAGTTGAATTCTATCCTGCAGGTCTTAAAGATCAATTTTTATTGAGGGATTGGTAATTAGCACGCAAAAACTTAGCTGGGGGCGAAAACATATGGCAAGCAGATTTTGCTTGTCCAGTTGAGTCCATCGGCATCTGAGAATTTAAGGTACCTTACGAATAACAAAAGTAATGAGCATGATAATTCTAGAAACAATACTTACAAACGAAGTGATTAAATCAGGGACAATACAATATAATAATACCTATTAGTAGTAATTGGTGTGATTAAAGTGATTATACATACAAGTATTTATTGTATATTTATTATAGATTTACCTTTAAGTGCTTTTTAAACTGGAGTATAACCATAATGGACCTTATGGACTCTTGTATTATTACCCAATAATAGCACATAAGTAATAACTGTCTTCATAATTAGTTAATTACATAATATATTATGTACTACATAGTATAAAACAAAGTCGCTTTTCGTGTGTTTCTGTATGCCTATTTAGTCCTTCTAAACAACACTATGGATTTTGATGTTCCTTTACCATCATTTTGAGAAGTTATTCCGGAAGGTTTATGTTTATAATACATGCTGCCTTTTCCTTCGGGAAATACAGGCGTGATGCTATACTAGAAATCTCGATGTTATGACATGTCGCCACATTCACATTGCACGGGTGCGTGCGAAGCAAGGGTGGGTCGCTAGTTGTGAATAAAACATGGTACTTATTGCATCAGACGCCATGACACTTTCAGAAGCTGAAAGATGCAATGCTGCAGGCGTAGCATGAGCACCGTTTTGCCGACGGAAGAGTTGACAAAAATGACGTTTCCTGTATAGCATATAGCATTCCTATATAGCAGTACCACGGCAGCAAAGTAAAAAGAGTCAACTGCACTTTTTACGAAATTCACTCTTTTACTTAATTCGACTCAGAATTCTTTGTTTTGTCATAGGATTGAGGTTGTCAGTGTGATTTTGACAGTAAGGATAGAAAACTTTCTTCCGAAATAGTCTACCTACAAAAAGACCTAGACAAAGATCGTTAGAAATGAAAGACAAAATGACAGATTGTAGAAGGATTTCTACGGTGCGATGTCAAAAATGAAGAAAGATAGAAAAAGCTATGTCTATTTCTCGTAGACATAGAAAGCGCCATGCTACGCCTGCTGGTATGTCAGTAATACTACAACCTCAAAAGCATACTTGTAACAGGAAAAATATTTGCAACGAAATCATCGCGGGTCTTCTCAACAAGTTTAAACTTTTTGTTAGATATTCGGACTAGTTCTTAATAGCCAGTTTTTTGCCAGGATCAATATTATAGTCAGATCAACGGACAGTCAGATAGGTACCATGTATTAATGGCAGGTGATGGAGCAATGACCGCTTTATGTAATATTCATTGTTGCTTATATATTGTTGCCTTGCTATTATCCTATAATGATTGATCGTTTTTTGTCAATTCATGGACCTCACTTTTTAGTTTGACTATTTTCCTGTATACTCATATACAACTGCAACATAACATCACGCCTGTAGATCAATCCAGAGGTGAGAAAGGTTAGGCAGAGGGAGGTGTACTTATATAGTACACCCACATTTCGCCATCAGTTATGTTTAAGTCCCAAGTGATAGGGGCCGAGCCTATTGCCATCAACCGGGCACAAAGCCAGACTCTGGACTGGTACTGAAAAACAACCTATACAGCTAGAGTGCGTATTTTCTGTGTTCTGAGTTTTGAATCTAAACCATTGACTCGATCGATAGTTGGTTTACTAAATGGTCTCGAGTGTATGATTAACAACTCTCTTTCTAAATCAGACCTAGCTAAATATTTCTAGACATGAGGACATTTCAGTAGTTTTCTAAGCTTGAGTAACTTGCAGGACAATTTCAAACATTGAATATGTATAATGCTAAACTACTTCAACAAACCACCACGTTGCCTCACCATGGAAGTTATGAAAGTGTAATGATACTCCTCGTTTGATTGTCGGTCTCATGTAGGTATGTCAGCAATGCAGCATGCAGCAACAATGGGCCAGTGATGTGAAACCATAGTGCGGTGCCGACTAATTAGTAAGACGAGTCGAGGTACTCGTTTGTTTGTTATTAAATCCCATGGAGGGCTAGGACTCACGTGACTATTATGTCTGCGTCGGTTGACTTGGCTGAAGAATCGTGTATTTTTTTTAATGGTCAGGAGCTTGTTATGTTGGGGTGTGAACGTGGTGCAAAAAGGCTCGGAGTCGGTACGGAGCTCAAGTGCACTTCCATCGTATCGTTCTACTTATGTGCGGCCTCATCAATGGTAACAACACTGGCCATTTACTTAGAATAGAATACTCTACTCTCAATACTCTTCTCTATTCTCTACTTAAAGCAAAGCTTAAAGGCCTAGATAAGTTTCAATAGAATAAGAGACCAGTTCTGCTGTCTGATTGCGTAACACATTTTCGTAACCGATTAAGACTAAACTTGAGGGCCTAGGGCGCTTCCAAAGCGTTTCGTATTTCTGCAACGACTTTCAACATGATTGGAATAAGCTTTTCGATAGCTTATGTCAGTCCTATACATTTTTGCCTCTTCCATCATCGTTATTGCTGATAGAATATCACTTTGTCTAGGCCCTCTATTTAATTTTGACAGTTAACATCATTTATTTACGTCATCATTTAATTACGTTATTTACGTTGTTGAGCAGATTTTTTTACGAACTTATGCAGCAATGGATTAGCAATCTGTTTCAAAACGATTCGGATTGTTATTGATAGTGTATTAACTATTATGCAATCATGGTGCAGGTTTAAGTTATCACTGACGAGCGGCTTATCGTACTCGGTTCGTGCAGAAAAAGACGTCAGTTCATGTTTGTTTATTCGTCGTTAGTTTTAGATGCTTTCTGAATTGTTTCTATCAATTCATTCAGTCACGTTTCGGCAGTACGTAGGCTACATAAATAATCTTCAAGTGGTCTCCTGTCTCGCTTATTTAAATAAATGAATTAGAATGAGTTGAAGCCACTTAGCCACATGTGGGAGGCACGTCGTGGGTCTAGGGTCGTACTTCTTCATCGTTCAACATAGGCTGTTAATAGTTAATTGATTCAGGCGTGACTTTGCGGAAATCCATTATAAAATACAATAGACGCTGATATATTTAGTAACCTATTCCGCTTGACTATTCTTCAAGAGTCATAAAAACCCTGTAAGAAATCGACACGTGTTTCACCTCTCAACGAGGCATCTTCAGGATGACGATTGACCAATTGCAAACCAGAACGCGACGTGTTACCGAGCAGCAATCCTATATAAGTGGGGGTGTCGGGCGATTTGATTCACTCTGCGTCCAGCGCTCGGTGTGGTAACACGTCGCGTTCTGGTTTGCAATTGGTCAATCGTCATCCTGAAGATGCCTCGTTGAGAGGTGAAACACGTGTCGATTTCTTACAGGGTTTTTATGACTCTTGAAGAATAGTCAAGCGGAATAGGTTACTAAATATATCAGCGTCTATTGTATTTTTTTTAGGCTGTTAATGTGCCTAGGTACTTGAATATTATCAATACAATACTATTCTATAGTTACCTCCTGGGGAACTACCACCACCGCTTACAGCAGTATTATTTTAATCTTGCTTCGTGGGGGAAAGAGATGGCTTGATTAGAGTTAAAAAAATCTTAATTCAGAAACGAAATTCGATTTTGAAAGCGCATACTTATTATGTATTTGAGAATAATCAGTTGAGATTTGCTACTTTTCTCAAATCAGAAACCGGGTGATAGTCTACTATTGGTCTTCAAAAGTCAAAAGTCTTGGTCGGAACTTGTCTTAAATTGAATAATAATAAAACTGCCATTTAATAAAGTAAATGTTTAGCAAACTAGTAAGTATCAATATAATTTCCTGTGCAGCTACACAAAAAGTGCCAGGTGCTGGCTATTCTCAAAGTATGCATCTGTCGGGCCAGCCCCTCTCGCGACCCTTGCCTGTTACCGGTGTTGTCAGTGTTGTCACCCTACAAGGGCGATGCTGCTCATTGAACATTGTACTTGTTGAGAGGGGAAATTCGCACGAGCAAATAATTATAGAAAGGGTATCGACTCCAAAAATCATATATGAACTTAGTATACACACTAGGTGCGTGTAAAGTTCATATGATTTTTGGAGGAGAGTATGTAGTATGTTGTTTTTATAATCAATGATTTTGAGATCGAATATATTGATCAATGTCTTCATCTACCTATTTCGACCGACAGTTGTTTCCGAGAAACAAGAAAATGGACAATATAAATCTAAAAGGTGCTGAAAATTATAACAAATCGGAAAAGTCCAGCAAAATTGTCGAAATTGAGGTTGTAACATTACAATCGACTTTTTTGTAAATTACTGACCTCTTGGTCTATAGAACCAGCATTGTCTAACTAATGACAGCTTGATAGTTGATAGGCAGCTGTCGTAAACACCATTGACTCAACAACGATGCAAACGTGACGCAACTTGATGCAAGAGCCACCGAAGTTAGCGACTACCTCATAAGTCAAAGGCACAGATCTATAAACGTTACTTAGCACATACTTTGGCTAAGCGTTATTTTATTCCTATCACACTCGCACAACTGTCAAACTAAAAGTGCAAGAGAGAGACGGGGATATGTCCAATAGATCTCGGCCAGAGATTCATGGCACAGCTGTGTACTTTGATCCCAAAGTCAGGGCACGTGGACCAAGCAGTGTCCATTCAAGTTACTTATACATTATTAGTGATGAAATACTGTTTGTCGGGCAGCCGAAACTCGTGCGTAACTCAGCGTAACAAAAAACATAGGGTTGACGCCACGTGCTCACAATATTTAATTTATAAGCTACATGCGAGTATACAACAACCTTTTTGAAGGCCACAATATTTCTACTGAGTAAACGTTTTGATTTTTTGTCTCATTTATTTATATTATGACTGTGTCCTGCTATCTAATTGCGTAATTTATTTTCTTAAGAAGACTAATCCGTTTCATTTTGTCAGTTCAACATTCATTGTGTCATTGCACATGCAATGGATTAGAAAGTTTCAAACCGATTCAGATTGTGATTGGTCGTGTATTACGCGATTAGGGTGCAGACGACCATAACTACTGTATTACCTAAACCTTCCTTAAAAATGTATTTTATAGCCGGAGCGTAAAGGCTCGTACATACTGGCGCGATTCGCCGCGCGACACGAATTTTAACAAAATAATTTCTGAGAAAACTTCACGGAGAACAATGCGGCGGCGTCGCGTCGCGCGGCGAATCGTGCCAGTATGTAAGAGCCTTAACGGGTGTAAGAGAAACGCAGGTGCTTAGGAATTACACTATAATTACACAGATCACACATAACCTATAATTTAACAGAACCTTTGATTTAGAGCGCACATTCGCACATCTTACGGAGCTTGCGCGGGTGCCCTCAGATGGGCGGCCGGGTAACCACTCTGGGTATCTACGATAGCATTTACCTTCTGCCGCACGATATAATTTATAAAAAAAAACAACCCATCACTACCAACCAGCCACCACCAACGAACCACCTTATATATGGAAGCTTCCACGCATCATGACTATTTAGGCATTTAGGAAAGTAAATATTTCGACCTGGGGAATCAGCTTATAGAACTTACTAATTATTTTAATGTCCGTCTGGCCACACGACATTAGCAGTTAGATGAGCATGTTATTTTTATAGCCCACCTTGACACATCACATATGGCAGAATATTCATAACTTCCGACTGTATGTCGTTATATGCATATCGCACCTTTTGTCTGAGTATAAATAAATATGTACAAGTTTATGACGCGGTTTGATAAATGATAAAATTGACAATGGTTTAGCATCAATTTTATTTAGTCATTGCTAAAAATTAGTCAGATTTTTACCTTCGGGAAAACAAAGAGAAGTATTCAATGTCAATGATGCGTACTTATTCATTGCTGATGACAATTCATCAATAACCATCGATGGTTATCTCACTCAGAAATGATACTTCTTTTCGATAGTCACTCTCAAGTGTCACAGCGCCTGGCGCCACTGCTGTCAACTTTATGTCACTACCCACAACAAAGGTCGGTTGTCGTTTTTAAAGCACCTACCTCCATAAAGTAATTAATTGTTTAAAAGAAAAACTACGTAGTGAAACTGCACAAACTTAAAACTAGCCCTTATGACAAAAATTAAACGCCATTTTAGTCAAGCGTCGAAACGCCACATGTGGTTTCGTTACGCCTGAAAGGTTAATAGCAGCGTCTGTGGCCTTCATTAGATTCTCAAAGGTGCAGGTGTATGACCACTTGGGACACACCAGAAAGTGGGTCTTTTCGACAGTACAGAGGTCCTAGACAAAGTGGCATCATCAACGATAATGAAAAAATGTATAGGACTGACATAAGATATCGAAAAGCTTATGTCAATCCTGTTGAAAGTCGTTGTAGAAATACGAAACGCTTTCGAAGCATGTCACACTTGTCTAGGCCTTCTGCACTCACATTGGGTGTCGGACGAGTCTATACTCCCCCATTTTGCCAAATTATCTGATTCACTATTATGATAGATTAACACACAATAGGCCACGCTCCGCTTACATAACGCGACCATCTGCCACATTCCTTTCCCCTTTCATCCCTAACAAAGAGCTATTTCATAAGCTAACAGCTCTGTTATCTGGGCTATATCTGTGTATCCAGTGTTCGTCTCAAGCGGGCCATTGAAGAGATAATCATAACTGTCCGGTGACAAGGTTCGTTTGTAAATATCGAGTGGTTGATATTGCGTGTGATAACCCAAACAAGCGAGCAGCCACACACGTTGGCGGACTATGAATACTCCTTTTGATTTGTACCAGTTCCAATGGTTCTTGGTAATTGGGCCTGGAACACAGTGAACAGGAAGACGCGATTAGGTATAGTTTGTAATTAACAAAGCTTTTTTATAGCTAAAGGCAGGAAGGAACAAAAGGAAGTAAGATATCAATTGTTGCATGCATTCTAAACCATAATTATTGTTAAATAATTAATGTAAGTACAAAATATTGTAAAACTTTTCAAAAGTATGGAGTTTTTTGCCCATTCTTGTGCATACGAAAGTAACTTTTTAAAGTGGCACCTAGAATCAATTCTATTTTCTTTTGACTAATTGAAATAAATCATTTGACTTTTATAGCATAGGTAGAGTGCGCGCAAGATAAGTATGCGCGCGACTGGTGGCGCTGCCGCTGGCGTGCTTAATTTATGCTGTAATATTTAAAATATTAATAATTAATCTTAATATTATAAATATATTAATTACTTCTATACTTAATTTGACCTTACATAACTTATAGACGGCGGCATAAAGTCAAAGTCAAAGTCAAATAATTTATTTCAAGTAGGCACATTAAAGGCACTTTTGAACGTCAAATACATAGAAATAGAACTGATTCTAGTTGCCCCTTCCAAAAGGTAGTTTTCGTATGGAATGGGCAAGAAACTCCACCGTTACTCTTTAAAAAAAAATGTTTTACAATATTTGGTATAGGTACATCAATTATATAATTACATGTGAAGACGATGCACCGAGAATACAATTACAATAGGTAAAAAGAATTAAAAATTAAAAATGGAGCAATGACAAATAAATAAATTAAGTATGTGATAGGTACATGGTGCTCACATATTTACAAACATTAAAGTATACGTACGATAACACAATATTTCTACAAACTTGCAAGTAATACTAATAGGACATACTTATTAGTTCCGATTTGAGCCACTTTACAAACTGAATTTTCCCAACAGAATCCTAAAATAATAACTTACCTGTCCAAATAACAGCTCATAGAGGAAAACCACAACCTGCATAAATAACCGCAGCAAATAAATAAATAAAAAAACATTTAAAGGAAAAATTACGATTACCTATCTTTCTGGGTTAATTACCTCTCACGGTAATACATTGGTCAATAGTACGCTAATATCTACTTTAGATAAAATTACATAATGATGTTACATACATTCCTTTTCAAGAGCCTGTTATATCCAAAGCGTTTGAGTGTTTTAGGAGATTATGCCACACAAAAATGTTAATAAAACATTGCTGGAGAGAGAATGTCGAGTCATTATTTGGTGGAGTGGGAGATTACTAAGATGTTCAAATGCTTGTATTTTACGAGTCTTTTGTTAATGTTGAATTGAAAACTAACTACCATATTAGCCTTGTTCCATCTTCTACCTAACTGCTGCGTAAAGTCCCTCTCTTTTTAACCGACTTTTTCAAAAAGGAGGAGGTTCTCAATTCTTCTGTACTTTTTTTTGCAGGGTAGTTACGACAACTAAAAAGGGAAAAATAATAACTTTATACAAAAAAAAAAAACAACCGACTTCCAAAAAGCACTAAAGAAGTGAAAAATAACTTTAATTCCAGAAGTCGGTGGCAAAAAACTCAAATTGAAAACTACCGAAATTAAAGTTATTTTTCACTTTTTTTTGCGTTTTTTTGGAAGTCGGTTGTTTTTTATTTTACCCTCTGTTAATAAAAGAAGATATACTATTGGAAACCCCTACAAGTATTTATACAACTCTTGTATACAACCTTCATTAAGTTGAACTGAGTAGTACATACCAGTACTATAATTGTCGCCCGGAGACAGCGGTATCTTCATTAAACGGTTGTTCACTCCTAAGGAATTTTAATACTGACCACAGACGCCTTTATGTCTTCATACACTTAGATATCACATACGAGCGGCGAGCATGTTTTAAGTTGTTCGCTTTTATTAAAAATCTCTTGAGGAATGCTTATACTTAATGATGAGATGTGTGTTGCTAAGCTGTGAAAAGTTGCCCACCACTGGGCAGCTATGATAACTTTCAAAATTTTGGGGTTTTATTCATGATGTTCGAGATGTGTTGGAGGCTTGCCGGGGTTGGTCCGTGGATGGGTGACCATCTTTCACGTACCGAGACTTCCGTGTCTCGGAAAGAACGTTAAACCGTTGATCCCGGCTGTCATTCGTGGACCTTTGACAGTCGTTACGGGTCGTCAGAAGCCCGAAAGTCTGACAACCAGTCTTATCGTATCGTATTACCCAGTTACTGGTTTGTGGAGGTCAGATAGACAGTTGCTCTATGTAAAATACGTGTATTCTGCTGCATCCGGTAAGACTGGAAGCCGACCCCAACATAGTTGGGAAAAGGCTAAGCAGATTGGTTCATGATGTTCGAGATGGAAAATATTTGTCCATTTTAAAGTAGTTATCTTCAGACATGGATATTTCCGTGTTAGAAATGTTAGTTTTATCACGGTCATGTAGGTGTCGGTTTAACAATGTTGTTAAGTACAGCACTAACAAGTGTTGCCAACACAACAATGGGCTATTTCAGTGGAAATGGAGCATTCTGGTGTTTTGATTCCATTGGCTAAGTGGACATTGTGATTATCACTTCCGGAGTAAAGTGAACCAATTCAGGGACAGTTGTGAATAAAGTCAGCTACAGATTGTTTGAATTTGCTCAATCATATAATCATTATATCAATCATAGTGGTTGAAAAACTAGATAACACCTAAAACAAATCAATTATGTTTGAAGAAACCGTCAATTTTTAATGACGTCCGAGTTTTTAAAAGGAACTTCCATGGTCGTTGATTTAACGATTCCTTGACAAATAAGTAGCCAAAATCTTGCTTAATATTAATTATTATTAGGTATTTATTTTTTATTATTACTTTTTTTAGGGTTCCTTACCCAAAGGGTAAAACGGAACTCTATTACTCCGCTGTCCGTCCGTCCGTCTGTCACCAGGCTGTATCTCATGAACCGTGATAATTAGACAGTTGACATTTTCACAGAAGATGTATTTCTGTTGCCGCTATAACAACAAATACTAAAAAACAGAATAAAATAAATATTTAACGGCAAAAAAAATCACGTTTGTTTATGGGAGCCCCCATATAACAAACGTGATTTTTTTTGCCGTTTTTATAGATACGGTTACGGAACCCTTCGTGCGCGAGTCCGACTCGCACTTGGCTGGTTTTTTTATTTACTGTGGATATCCGTCATCACATACAGTCAACTACTTACCACGCTAGTATCAGTACTTGTTCCATAGAAAATAGGGAATATGCATGTGATTCAAAAATGGGTCAAATATTTTTTTTTATAAACTATGTTACTTCAGAATTATGCCTCCATCAATATTTTTGAATAAAATTTCTTTTTGAGCGAGAAATTAATTTTTAAAAAGTCCAAAAAACTGTGGGTAATTTAAATACTTGAAAAGGATAAGAGCGGATGTTACGTAACAATCCGGGATAACAATCAAAATGTCAATGTCAAGTCAATCAACAAGTGTCAAGTCAATGTCAAACGCTCATAGAAAAAGGAGTGTTTGACGTTGACTTGACAGTTGCTTGTCTATTTTCACGGACGGTGACGTCACCACACCAAGCGCGCCAAATGGAGGGCGTTTAAATAGCCCGGATCGGTTGGATATTTTTAAACATTTTTTTAACTACTTTAAATTGCTTTTTTGCCGTCGAATTTTTTTTTAGTATTATTTGACGATGTAAACTATCGAATAAAAAGATTAAAAAAATACATGCATATTCCCTATTCTACAATTCCAAATCTTCAAGTTCCTTATCTCCTTTCAGACGCACAAACTGTACGCGCTGCGCTACTGGGGCTGCGAGTTACTCTGCCTGGTCAACATAGTGCTGCAGCTCTGGATGATGGATAGCTTCTTCAACGGAGAGTTCTTCTCGTACGGCACCAGGGTGCTGGGGTACAGCGAAGTACCTCAGGAAGAAAGGTATGTTAGCAAAGTAATGTTTAAAGTGTGGGGTTTGATACGAATCGCAAAACCAAGATTTTTTAAAACATCTTTTTTTATAAATAAAAGAAAAGAAAAAAGAAAGAGAAATAACAAAACTTACAGACAACAAAAACACATCACATCATAGACATTTATCATAGACATACATGAAGAGGTTTTTTTATGCGTTCAAAATGTCACTCTTAATAAGTCTTCGCTTACTCAGTAGTGTAGTAAGCAAGGAAGCTGGTTGGCAAGCTTTGTTAGCTTTTCTAGTTTGCTATTGGTTAACAAACATGCACACAATTCACCAGATGACGTCTTCACCGCTACATATGAACATATTTTGTTACATCAGAGGCATCATCATCCAAGAGACAAAGCTACATCGGCACCAATATCAATCTGCCTAGCCTTTTCCCAACTATGTTGGGGTCGACTTCCAGTCTTAACTGGATGCAGCTGAATACCAGGATTTTACATGGAGTGACTGCCTATCTGACCTCCACAACCCAGTAACTGGGTAATAGGATACCCCTTGGTAAGACTGGCTGTCAGACTTTCGGGCTTCTGATGACCCGTAACGACTGTCAAAGATCCACATTTGACAGCCGGGACCAACGGCTTAACGTGCTTTCCGAAGCACGGAGAAGTCTCGGTATGTAAAGATGGTCACCCATCCACGGACCAACCCCGGCAAGCGTAGCTTAACCTGAAGGATCGATTCGCGCGGCTGTTACTACTTAGCCACGAGCTCCTGACAGCCCAGCATAGCTCACTGCCAAACAAAAGTCTCCCCCCACTCAAAACAAACATCTCCCGCTTTTAATTTTCTATTAATTTCGCCATTTCTCATTCCAGATACGACCCAATGATCTACATCTTCCCTCGAATCACAAAGTGTACGTTCCACAAGTTCGGTGCGTCCGGCAGTATACAGACCCACGACAGTTTGTGTATTCTGCCGCTGAACATCGTTAACGAGAAGACGTATATCTTCTTGTGGTTCTGGTACATCATACTGGCGATTGTGCTGACTCTACTTGTTATTTACCGGTAAGTACAAATTCTTCTTTCGCAACTACATGAGAATGACTCTCTGGCTGACTGCCTAGACAGCGGTTCTCAAAGTTTTTTGGCGACGGAACCCTTTTGGAAAACGGATTTTTTCATGGAACCTTAGAATAATCAAAACCGTTCGGCTGTTTTTTCAGATACTGCAAAACATGTTTCATAGGGTCCAAGTTTCATTTTTTTTTACGTAGGAGCAGTATCCCGTATAAATAGTTAAGCGCCTAGTTGTAGTTCCATTGTACCCTGCATAGACACGTGATTAAGCAAATGCCGGTAAATCTAAAATGAGTTCTTGAGGAAACTGGGCTCCTCAAAGCCTCTGTGGGGGCTCCGCGAAAATACTGGTTCATTGTGACCAGTAATTTCGCGGAGCTCCCACAGAGTCTTTGTGGAGCGCAGGGGCTCCGCAGAGCATACTTTGAGTAACACTGGCCTAGAGAGTGCTGCATGAACATTTATCTAAATATTGCCACTCGTGGAGGATATAGATTCTGCGACCTTGGAGCCGACAACAGGAACCCCGCGCGTCCCTCCCGCCCCCCTAATACAAACTGTAGGCAAAGATATTCTACCAGTTCTTTTAGCTATTGTAAAATACCAAGTAGGTATAAGTATTGCGTCAAGAGGACAGGTAACAGAACTAGCAGTATTTTTTTTTCTGCTGATAATTGGAAGCTGCTAGCGTAAATCCGTTTGCCAAGCGTGGTGGCTGTGGAAAATATGATCAGAAATGAAGATTTAAGCCCGAAGAATTGCTCAAAGTTGTGTCGATGCTTGGTTAGGCAGCGGTCCATTAATAGAAGAGGGTCTCACAGCTGGTTTCAGAATCTAAAGTGGACGTTCACAGCTTGGCAACGTTAGCTAGAATATTCAGAGAGCCTAGACAAAGTGACATTCTATCAGCGATAACGATGATGGAAAGGCAAAAATGTATAGGACTGACATAGCTTTCGAAAAGCTTATGTCAATCCTGTTGAAAGTCGTTAAAAAACGAAACGCTTTAGAAGCGATTGTCACTTGTCTAGGCCCCCTCAGTTTTGTTCGGATAGTTGTGCCATTCCGCAAATCTCCGCGATTATAGACTGAACTTAAACAAACACTCGATACATCATAATGCGACAGTTCGTGTCTTATCAGTGTCAACAGCGCCACATGGTACCTGCGTAACGAGGTGCCGATAGCGGCGTATAGCCTAATTATGATAATACTACGTGGTTAAGTGCCTGTCACTCTCAGTTTATGTCACTTGCTATTTTTAGTGTGGGGTTTGAGACAGATTAAAATGTTGTGGTCAACTTTGTCTGTCGTGAACTAGAATAAAATACACTTTATTGACTAGTTATGATAAATGATAATAGATTTTATTTCTGTAAGTAGGTTTACACGTCAATCATATTTTTTTAAACTCTGTATTTTTTTTTAAGGTTTCCTATCTGATTACTCTGAGAAGAAAGGCCGAAACAAACTCAGAGGTCTCTTTTAAAGTCCAGACATAATCTTGGTCAAATCATGTGAAGAGTATGTAGATTGGTGTCTGAATCTGAAATGACCTTTTGAGGAAAGAACCACACAGATTGACTGGACCTGTCCAGTCACTGTAAGCATTTATTAGAAATGGGATGCTAACGATTTACAATAACGATGATTTAATTTGCAATATTATTAATTACATATTCAACTGCCAACTGCCTCGTCTAGTGGTCGCAATCGCTACTGCTCACCATGAGGTCTTGGGTTCGATTCCCGGGTCGGGCAGTGTTATTGGGTTTCCCACCTGGAATTTCTCAGTGCCAGCTCGGAGTCTGGATTTGTGCCCGGTTGATGGCAATAGGCTCGCCACCTACTCGTATTACATGGGACTCAAACATAATTAGTGAAATGTGAGCGTACTATAGGTACGAGGTGTACCTATAGTACACTCACATAGCCCAACCCTACTTACTACTTACTTAATTACATATTTCCTCTCCTTTCCAGGCTGGTGATAATCTTCGTGCCATCAGTCCGTCCTCGGCTGCTCCAGGCGCGCTCGCGCACCCTCGACATGGACACCGCCATGCGAGTATCCCACCGCACCGACATCGGCGACTGGTGGCTCCTGTACATGCTGGCCCGGAACATGGACCCGCTCATATACAAGTACTTATCAACTACCATCCACATGACAGTCTTAAAACTGCAGGGAAAAGTTTTGAGACCTAACTTGATTGTTTGATAGTGTAGTTTTACACTAAGTGTCCAATAAAAAAAAAAACTACAAATCTATGTAATACTCATTATGATTAAGGTAGTCCAGCCAACCCATATTCTGCCAGGGTTGTGGGAAAGTCCGAAAGGATTACCGGTACCCTGGCAACAGGCAACTGAAGGAACCCGGGTGGGTTTTAGTCAGTAAAAGTCTGACACGCCCTCCTGCTCCGCCCAGAGCGGGAGAAGTCATTTGAGGATGTACTAGGCAGGAGTGTTACTTGTGTAAAAAAGCCGAGTCTGTCAACCCTGCCCCTAGATTATCTACTGTCATTTTCTGAGAATTAGAAATAACTTTCCTTATTTATATATTTTTAAACTTTTTGAGACTAGACTAGAGTAAAATAATTATCGATCGCAATTCTTTGGTACCCAACATCATATTTTGTATCCCCAGGGAGCTGATCACCGAGCTAGCCAAGCGCAAGGGCGAGAAGCCCGGCGCGCGCGCGTGACGCACGCCGCCCAGCGTCGCCGTGCTCGGCGTCTGACACACACACCCCCCAGTACTGCACCGCACCCCTCTACTGGACAACAACAACCCTGATGGACAATTGAAACAACGTCACCTAAAAACAATCTCCATAACGGACCTTTATTTGAATTCAGAATCTCAGATAATTAACATGTTTTGGAACTGCAAACTCAATTGTAGACCAAATAAGGTTCAAATTCCATTGCAACGTATTTTTTAGGACATTCTTTTTTTTAAATTATGAAAGGGATTTCTAAATCAACTTCACATACAGAACGCTAAAGTAAATATTGAGTTAGTAGCAACGAACGATTATCTAAGATTCTGAAGTCAAGCAATGTCAGTTAAAAACTTGCTGTTACGCTGTTTTTTAACTAAAAATATTTGCTTTTACAGTCTCAACTTTGTTTCTGTTTGTAGAAAGCGTAATTTTTTCAAGCATTCATCAATGTGAAAGCAATTCTTGGTTTGCTTACAGTTAGTAATGCATTTGCTCCGTATTCAAAGCTCAAAGCAGCCTGTCATTTTATACAAACTTGAAAGTTTGTTCAGTTGTTTGAAAAATATGTGAAAAAAATACCGGGTAAATAAATACTAATGACTTGGCACCTCAAAAAGACCTAACCAGGCTATGTCTTAGTAAAAAAAAACATATAAAGAGGTGTCTGATATTTTTCTGTAACCATTGTATGTGATCAGATAGCAATAGCTAAACAATACGGCAGATGAATCGTGGCCGGTCCGAACTTTGCGCAAGAGGCTGCGCAATAACATTTTTATTAGGAACCAACTGGTGTCACGAGGCGCGTGTGAGTGAGTGGACATGCGCGAAAGTTCGGAGAGCCTACATTCAGACTGGACATGATACATTGGTCGTATTGTACAAATATATTAAATTTAGTATTTTTTCAGCTGTAGTCGACGATAGTCAATTACTTGCCCACTGTCGCTATTAAAAAGTTATTGTATTTCCCGATGATGTCCCTATGTCGATGAACGTAAGGTTCAAATTGTCGACGTGAAATTCAATACACGTAGCGTAAAATACTCTACTTAAGGATGCTAATCGTCAAAATATTTCTAAAATAAGAGATTTTTTTACAAGGTTTATGGCCATAACTTTTAAAAGCACTGTTAGTTTATATTTTAAAAACATTATGAAACAGTTTTTTTCCGGAATTGCCGGATATTGCTAACAATAGCGTCCCTGAAATTCTAAATATTTTCTCGAAAATCTCTGCTAGAAATCTGAATTATTTGTATATTTTTAAGCTCAAAATCTATTTCGTATTTTTATTTATTTTTAATATGACATTAGATAAAAAAACTATCCGTTTGTGCAACGAAATCTCTATATCTGACTATTTTCTTAACATTTGGTTGTTTTTATAAGTATTCCATTCTGTAGTCATTATTTTAATCACTGCCATTTTTATTTAGAAGAATGTGTATGTTACTTTCTCATTCAGAAAGAAAAAACACAAGGAAATCATTTAATTATGAACAGTAACTGTTTGTGCAATACAAACCCCGTTGTACCGTATGCACCATTGACCTGCACCATCAATGGTGCAGAGGAGACTAATTAGTTTCGTTTGCACCATGAATATTAATACAGGTCAATGTTGCATACGGTACAACGGGATACAAACTCGTGAATATTTTAGTGAAACCAACATTGCTAGTATTTTTTTCGATGCAATATCTACAACAAGTACGGTTCGAACTTAATGGTGACTCGGAAGTTAGCTACTCGCTGCGCAGTACCTCACCCCTCACCCCCGCTGACACATGAAGTTGTTACTGCGCAGCGACACGCCTCATGTTCCGAGCCGCCATTAAGTTTGAATCGAACTGTATCTTCAGTATATTTTCATCTGGTATCTATCTATTTCATATTCCCATGCCAATTTCGTCTACGTTGACTACTTCTGTTTTTTGTCGGCTATGGGTACGAGCGTCTTCTGTGGCTAATGTAGGCTATCCGGACCCTATATATGGTCGAATTAAATGCTAGACAAATAGTTCATGGCTCGAATACCTATCCTACTCCAACCACATCATAGTTACAAAATTACATTATTTATCTTACAAGGTTCATCACAATAAGAACACAAATCTGTACCAAAATAACTCTTCTTACAATTTTTATTAAAATATCTTTTCCTGAACCTTCTTTTTTACTTCGAATTAAATATAGGCCTAGCCCGCACTGCGAATTATATTCGCGCGATTTTTATTCGCGTGGTTTATGTTCAGTAACGGCGTTGCAACGAGAGCGAATTTTAAATCGCCAGTGTGTGTATTACATAAAATATGTGTTACAGAATTGCTATAATTTCGCGCGATTTTTAATCGCAGTGTGGGTTAGGCCTTAGTTAGATCTGAAAACAAGTTTTATTTTCTTATTTTGTTCTACATTGATAATTAATTAGGTTACATAAGTTAAGGCGAGAGCTGGCAACACTGGCAATGTTTACTAGACCGGCGTATTTAAAATCTGTAATTAAATATAATATACATTCTTAATTGACTAAAAAGTAGTGGGACGCAGTGCAATAACTGTAATTAACGAGTGACATTATTGGTGACTGCTAACGACAAGTGTATATAAAAATTAATCAACAACATTATGTGACGGTTCAAGACACTTCACAAACAATAACACAGTGATAAAACAACAAATCAATACAACATCATCCTAGATTCCTAGTTATATAAAATAGTGAATATGAGTGCAGTTTTACATTAAAAATAGTGCAGTAATTAGAAAAGACGACTATAATAACACCGTTAAGAAAAATATTTAAAAAAATTGACCTTTGGACTCTGATGAATGTTCGACAACTAGCGCCAGCACGGGACTGCGTGCTGAATAGGCGAACCAATATAGTACCGCTACTTGACACCAGTGGCGCATAATCAATTTAGGGATACCACTTAAAAACGATTGTAGTATTTGGTAGAAAAAAAAAAAAAAAAAAAAAATTAAATAATATTATCAAGTAATAAAGACTGATTTTTAAATACTTCGGAGGAATTTGTGAGGACAAAACAATCGAATTTGAATTGTGTTTTTGTAATTTTTTATTGTTTTGGTAGTACATTGGTAAACTAACCACTTAACGAAATAAATATGGATGACAACATTACCTACCGCAAAATAAGATTATGCAGATCAAGTTCACTTTGCGACGTTACTGCGGACAATTCAGCGCTTTTTGACACGACAATGATGAGTCTGCCTAATACTTCCATAAATACAAGTCAATCCATAATTGAGCTGCAGGAAAACGTTAAGCAGTTATCTAAGGATTTACAAAGTGCTCATCAGGAAATAGAAAATTTAAATACAGAAAATTTTCGACTCAAAACAGACGTACAAAAATATATTAAAATAATAAATGCATACAAAGAGGTAAATGCTGACATGATAATTTCGACACCACCCTCGGGACGAAAACGGAAAAATAAACAAAATAAAGTAACCCCTGTGACACATAAAAAGCAACCAATCGCATTGCCACAGAAACAAAAACAGACCGAAGAAAATGACACTGATCCAAAAAAAGTAGTTCAGAACACTATGCCTGAAAATAGCATAAATTCAGATATTGAATTAATAAAATCGCATTCGACCTCGCACAACAATGACAATCAAGCAAACATAACATGCAATCAAAACGGTGAGACAAAGATTTTAATAAATACAGGTAACAGTGTACACGAAACTGAAATAAATGCAACGACGTGCAACAGCAACATTCAGGCTAACGAGCCGAAACCAATCACACCACCAAATTTATCATCAAATTCTGATAATATTGTCATAAATATGAAGAAAGTTATTATCATTGCGGATCAACAGGGAAGATTTATTCAGAGAGCTCTGCAAAATCTCTTAGGCAAAGATTTTTTAGTCCGATGTTTTTGGAAGCCAGGAGCATCTCTACATGAGGTCTTAGACACAGAAAAAACAGAAATAAATTTACTGAATAAAAACGACTTCGTGATTGTTTTGGGCGGTGTTAATGATAAAAACCCAGAAGAAATTCAACTCGGTCTTATGAACTTTTTAAATACTACCAAAAACACTAATGTTATAATTTCTGAAGTACTATTTAATACTTATTTAAATGAAAGAAAGTTGAATTATAGATTGAAATTTATCTGTTCTCAGTTCACTCATGCAACATATGTGGACATGAATTTCTCATTGTATATGCCAAAGTATCGCTTTCTATCACTACACACATCACAATTATTGCTTAGAGAAATTTTGAGAGCTGGTTATAAGCAAGACTATAACAGACATATCAAACATAAACTTAACACACACAGTAAAACTCCTACTGCTATTGACAAAAGTACTCAGACATTAACGCAAACAGAACAAAACAATTTAAATTTAGATAATGAGAATATTCCGGCGAGTAATGATTGTTTTCGTTTATAAACACATGAATATTCTTCATCAAAACATTAACGGTCTACTTACTAAAATAGATGAGCTTACGGTTCATTTATACTCATTAGGAGAAAATACAAACAGCATCCCTGTCGATGTTCTCTGCATTACCGAGCATAATATGACTATAGAAGATGCTAAACTACTAAAAATGCCTAATTTTACCCTAGGTGACTCTTTCTCACGAAATAATAGGAATGGAGGTTCTTGCATAATTATAAAATCGAGCCATAAATTTAGAGTGGTTACTGAAGCCAAAAGTCTAAGTATTACTAATTTAATTGAATGTAGTGGCATTGAACTTATAGAACATAAAATTATAATATTATGCATTTATCGACCACCAAAAAATGGCAAAGAATATATTGACTTATTTTTCGCTAGACTAACGGGCTTATTAAATAAAATATGTTTTACAAGAAAAAAAGTTATACTATGCGGTGATTTTAACATTAACAGGTTAGACGATAGCAACATCTCCCGACAGTTTGAGCAATTACTAGCGTGTTATAATTTAAAATTATCAATAAATCAACCGACTAGACTGAGTAGCATGACGTGTATCGACAATATAGCCCATAATATCAGAGGCTCCAAATCAAAAGTTGTAGAACTCTCGCTATCTGACCATACAGCACAAATTTTAACGTTCCCTGTAAAGAAGAGTTATCACATCACACACTGGTTCAAATCTAAACGTGACTATAGTGAAGATAACGTGAGGAAATTTATAAATTGCATTGAAAGCCTCAGTTTTACAGAATGTTACACAAATAATGACCCTGAAAAGGCTTATGAAGCATTTTATGAGCTATTTAAGCTATTTTATGATCTATGCTTCCCCATAATACGAGTTAAGATACCAATTTCCAAGAAACCAAAATGGCTAAGTAACGGTATCCGAGTATGCTCTAAAAGAAAACGTCAACTACTTTGGAAGTATAGGTTAACATCTAATCCGAAAGATAAAAAATACTTTAAAGCATACACAAACAGGCTAAGAACTATAATTAAAAAGACCCAAAAATCACAAAACAATTATTATATAAGTTCAGCTACCAACAAACCCAAAGCGACATGGCAAATAGTAAATAACTATAAAACTGTAACACCCAAAGAGAATATTATGGAAATTAAAGTAAAGGATAAAACAATTACGTCGCCGAGAGAAATTGCTGAAGCTTTTAATAATTATTTTATAGATGACATAAAACCTACAACTAAGGAAAATGATACCTACCCAAAAACACTGACATACAATAATTGTAATTCAATGTTCATGAAACCGACTAATCCGTACGAAGTTGACCAAATAATAAAAGGACTAAAAAACACTAATAGTACAGGGTATGATAATATAAATACTAAAATAATTAAAAGCGTTTCCCATATCATAGCTCCAGTACTCAGCACAATTATAAATCTGTGCCTAGAATACGGAATATTTCCGTCAAAACTAAAAATAACAGTCATTAACCCATTATTTAAAAAAGAAGATAGAAAAGAGATGAAATTTTATAGACCAATAGCTTTAATACCAATTATTGCAAAAATTTTTGAAAAAGTAATTTATAAAAATTTATATAACTATTTTGAATCCAATAGTATATTCACACATGAGCAATTTGGGTTTCGAAAAGGCAAATCAACGGGCGATGCACTTTTTAAATTTTTGAAGAAGGTAATGACAGGACTGGACAATAAACGACATATAACTACAATATTTATGGACATGTCTAAAGCATTTGACTACGTAGATCATGACATACTCTTAAATAAACTAGAACAATACGGAGTTAGAGGGAATGCTTTAGATCTTATAAAATCATACCTCAAAAATAGGGTTCAAATAACACAAATAACAAGAATATCAAATAAAACAAAATATGAACAAACGTTTCAGTCTAAGCCTAAAACAGTTAAGTACGGGGTACCTCAAGGAAGTATTCTTGGTCCACTTTTGTTCATAATATATATAAATGACTTCCCAAAAGCCGTAATCCATGACATGATATTATTTGCAGACGACAGTACAGCTATTTTCACTGACGAGGATGAAGATAAATACGAAATTAATGTAAACAATTCCCTTGAATGTATTATAAATTGGTTAAATGTAAATAATCTTAAAATTAACTTAGAAAAAACTTGCTATATTTCGTTTGCTAATATAAATAAAAAACTAAAGAACCTAAACGTAAAATACAAAGGTGAAACCTTAAAAGAAGTTAAGACAACCAAATTTCTTGGCATACATATTGACTCAGCACTAAACTGGAAAATACAGATTGACCATGTGTGCAAAAAACTAAATCAGTTCTCATATGCCCTCTACATGTTAAGAAAAGTTACAAGTGAGAGTACTTTACTAAGTGTTTATCATGCATATGTAGGCTCCATACTAAAATACGGTATCCTATTCTGGGGTAATTCACCGAACAGAGAGTGTGCTCTAAAAGCACAAAAAAAGTGCATCAGAAGTATATGCGGATTGAGACAGACTGATTCATGTAGACCAGTTTTCAAAAGGTTGAAAATCTTAACCCTTCCTTCACTATACATATTTGAAGCGGCAAGGATGATAAAACGCGATATAGATAAGTATGAAACGTTGAGAAGTGCGAGACACAAAACTGAACTTAAAGGCATTCAATGTAGAACAGTTAAATTTAAATCGAGTGTATTTGGTGTTGGAGTTAAAATCTATAACAAGCTACCAAACTGTATCAAGAATATCTCTTCATTAAAAGTTTTTAAATTAAAGCTTAAAGAATTTCTCCTAAGTAAAACATATTATTCAATTAACGAATTTCTAACAGACCGAATTATTGACTAAACTTGTTTTGACTTATTTAATGTGAAATATACAACCGTAATAATTATGTCTTCTAATGAATGTTAGTATGAGGTTGACTAAAACTTGACATGTTAAACGTATTTTATTTATTTAATTTACTTTTTGTACTTATCTAATGTAAATCGCATGACCAAAATAATTATGTCTATTAATAATGTCTGATGATGTTGACGCAAAATTGACATGGTAAACTTATTTTTCTATTTTTATTTTTTGACTTATTAAACTAAATTGTATGTCCCTAATAATTGTGCAAGAATTAATGTAAAATGAGGTTGACTAAAACAGTAATATAACCAACAACATTGATATACCTACCTACTTATTAATATAAATATTGTACACCCCATGGGTATGTTACAGTGATTCATGAATACTATTGTAAGATCTGACTATTTACCTGTGACAAACAATAAATGAATTTGAATTTTGAATTTTGAATTTTGAATTTTTGAATTTTGAAGGCTTGCTATAACCGCTCAATGTAGAGTAACATAAGAAACCCTTGATCTGAGTAAAAAGACATTTTTACTAAACAGTTTTAATGCATATCATGTAGTTAGTTCTGTTAAAAGTTTTTTTTTTAATGTTCTAATATACTCCGACAGTTGTTTTTAAGGTTAGTTAAATTCCATCTGTCTTTTGATGGTTTGAAATCATTTCTGTATCCATGTCTCAAAGTAATCTCAACCGTATCTTAGCACAAATGTTTTTTACAATAATTTTAGTATGGCAACATCTTTTTGTATTACTTTTTTTTGCAATAGCAATTCAAATGGCTTTGAAAATTTAAAGAACTTGCGTTTTTCGGCCATTTTATACTCGAATCTAACCATCATGGTTCCATTATGTATGTATATAGTTATAAATAGTAGTGACAAGCACTGACATGATCAGAAGGACTGGAAATGTATGGCCTTAACTGTAGAGTTGTATGAAATGTATGGATTAGAATGGATATTGTGGTTTTTGTCAATTTTGACTAAACTCTCATGCATGCGTAACTGTTATATCTCAAATAAGTTAGTGTTGTGTGACGGTAAAGTTTACAGCATTTGTATTTGGATATTTCCAAGTTTATATTTGAATGTAGTCAGTGATTATATTGTATCATTTGTGTATTTATATTATGAAAGAACTAGTTACAAAAATCTTTATGTGAAGCGAAAGTAAAAAATAACATTTTAGTTTTGTCTAAAGTGACGGTGTCGCCCTCTCGCGGCTCGCATCCAAATCGTAACGAGTGTTGTGATCATCTGACTGTCGGTGTTCATATTTCTAATAAAATTATAAACTCCCATATATTGGAGTGTTTTTTAGCATTTTCGCTCTTTTGCGCGTTGAAAGTTGACTTTTTAGATGAATTGTTAAGTTTTAATAATGATAAGTATCATTTTTTACTTGGTGAAGGTTTACCTCTCTCGAAAAGCAGTGACTCGAGCCGGCTGCAACTTCCCTATTAACATGGAGCAATATTAAAACCCCTTAAAAAACTTTACAATTTTTATTTTTATTTGACGAGTCTTTAGAATTTTGCCTTCGCTACAATAAAGTTTTCATTTCATCACATTACATAGTGTTAGATATAATACAAACCAACTTTAAAACATAATGAACTGAAGTCATCAAGTTAAATAAAATAAATAAGCGTCGTTACAATCGCAAGCTCATCAAATTGTTTGTTACAAATCCATGATAATGATAAGCAACGCCTAATCACAAAATGCGCTCAAGAATAATGCCATAAAATGTTACAAATATCTATAAAAAAATCACAAAAACTATAATATATTATTTGTATATTATTTAGTAAAAATTAGAATTATTATTTCTACACATGTTGCGTTCGAGCAACTTCGTCAACATTTTCCATTTTTAGCGACTTTTATTCTTGTAAGTTAGGTTTTTTTTTATAATTGTCATACACCATTATTACGCAAAGGTCCTGCCAGTTCGAGTTGAAAACCTATTTTAACGAGTTTAAAACCCATTTTTGTTTGGAACACTGAAATCAGAACAGCAAAATAGTGTTTTTCGAATGTTCAAAACTGTTATTCGGTGTATGACAAATTATTGCAATTAAAGACAGGATGTATATAGTGAATTTAGTAGTTATACGTATGTTCCTAACAGACGATTAATTTTAGTGCAATTTTAGAACCTATAGTTGTATTGAAAGAGGAAATTATTGTTTCGCGCTCAGGAATGAGGTTGTCGCTTTGTGTAAGATTCTGACTTGTATATTGGTTTACATGTTACGTCATTGTATCATAATTATTACTGTACTAGCTGGCCTATCAGACGTGGTCCTGTTCAAAAGAAAAACAATACAAAATGCACTTTCAGTTTTCCCGAATTATTCATATTTCCCGGGAACCTTTTAATTTTGTCTTTTCTTAAGAACCTGATTTGGACAATTACGAACATTTTAAAACCAAAATGTGCCAAATTGGTCCAACCGTTCTGAAGTGATGCGTTTAAAAAGTAGCCTATATTATCCTTCCCCGGTGCAATCTATCTCCTTGTCAATTTTTTTCGAAATCTGTTCAGTGGTTTAGACGTCAAAAGGTAACATACAGACAGACAGACAGTTACTTTTGACTTTATAATATTAGTATGAATAATATAGATCTGTAGTGGCAAACCTCATGATTATACGATTATTATATTAAAATATGTAGTTACAAAGCGACAACAGCTTCCATTAATAGTGCGATATGATATTTTGCCTTTTTTAATGTGTCATGCAAAGTGATGTGATATTGAAATTAACATCACAGTAGTTTCACTTTAATTTTAATATTATTTGTAACGATCCAGCATTTATTACACTAAGTTTAAATCTTGTGTTAATATTTATATACTCTGTATGATACGTTCTCGAATTAAGACATTATTTTTATAAGTTATTAGTTTTTAAACTAGTTATTTTTATTTGTCAGAAGTATCTTGAGAGATAAATATATTACATTTTTTATATAAAAAATCTTGTTTTTATTTTATTTAAAGACATAAAACTACACAGGATTAATGAAAATCGAATTTTTAATTCAATATTCCGTAATTAGTTAATACCTTAGAGGTTGGTACGCTTTTGTTTTCCGTGACGTTAAATCAATGATGATATCAACATATCAGGGTAAAGAAATTCGACATGCGATGGGTTTCAATATCTGAACATAACAACTACAAAAAAATAAAAAATAAAAAATTTTTTTTGGCGACTTTATATACCTATAAGATTTTGTTCTCAACCACCAGTGCGGATTGAGCTTATTCGGCGCCCTTTATGGGAGGTCGCTGGGAGAGACTTAGACCGCCTTGCCTTTTGATGACATTGAGAGAAAATGCTCCAAGAAAAGAGCTGCTCTACTCGCTTCAGAAGCTGAAACAAGTCTTCTCGAGATCAGTAACATAATAATATATTACTGTAAACGACCAGGGGGCCTACCACCACCCGCTTACAACAGTAGTATTTTAATCTTACTTCGTGGGGGAAAGAAATGGAGCTATACGTCCTGTAGAGCTTCATCTCTTTCCTGCACTGAAGTAATATTAAAATAATACTGCTGTAAACGGTGGTGGTAGGCCCCCTGAGCCTTACAACTTTCCATTTCCTAATAGGAAGCTCATGAAGTCAACAGTTAGGTACCTGCCCCACTGGACGACCGCGTTTTCTCATTGAGTGAAGACTTGCTTAAGGCTCTTCGTCGTTTGTAAAAAGTAAGTAGTAAGTAAAAATACAATATCAATTTTCAAAATTATTTATTCGATATCTCCCATGGTAACTTTCGTCTGTCGTAACACTTCGCTATATATAATATATTTTGGCACAATATTTGGCATGGTTCACTAAGTTGCAGTATCGTGTTGCTGTGACGCCCGTATTCGGAGCAGTGTTCGACGAACTTGTTGCGCGACAAGTTAACGCAACGCGTTGTAGCATCGTTAAAGTTTCTGTTAGCATGGTTTTTTTCTAAAACAATAGAGTGCCTCTTAATTTTCTCAAGTAACACAAAGCATAACTTAAAAATAACCAGTTTGGCATCACCATAACATTAGGTACTTATAATAAAATTAGATACTTATTTAACGTAAGTACCTACTATGTTTACCTAGTTGTTATTACTTTAGATGTATTATAGAAATGTTCTCCATTACCTGCGAATATTGTCTTGTTTACTTTGATTCCAACCGAATACGGGCGCTAGGAACTAAGTTGTATTCATAATGATGTAGCCTTCAGGCTGTGCCCGACCACCAGCAGCAAACATAAATCGTTACACTTTACATTCAGACAACCTTTACATTTACAATATTTACTTGTCTACCGTCACGTGGAATGTGATCTCCGAAGCCAGCCAGTCAATGATAGAAAGACTTTCGAAGAAGTTATTTCTGATCTCGAAACGGAATCCTTAAGAAATTCGAGCCACTAGGTATGCTAACATTAAATGTGTGTTATCCCTTCAGAAGATTCTACATAGACGCGGTCCGAGGGGGATCATGACCCCCCCCAAAATCATTCAAGCTGTCGAGAGACTGAATGACTAACTAAAAACTGTAGGTACTTGAGCCACAGTGACCCCGATGGGCATATACAAAAAAAAAGTTTTTAGAGTAGTTCATCAATTAGGTAGCCATTTCCCTAAATATATTCCTCGGCACCAATAGTCTCCCCGAAAATCTTGGGCTGCGACCGCGCCTGATTCTACAACAGTTTATCATCAAAAACAATTAAAATCTTTGGAGATCAAACATCCAGTCCAGCGACGCCGACTCAATTTTCTAATATCCTCACGAACACAACAACTGTTTGTAACAATAATAATTTTCAGCCTACTTCTAGGCAAATCAATTTCTCTAAATAGCTTCATAAGCTTACAGGTTCAATGCATTCTACCTATCGCAAAAGTAACATCTAAAGACAATATCATTGTCATCTAATATAACAATACTTACCCAGGTAAGAAAAGTATTGTCAGACGGCAATCCTTCTGACAATACTTTTCTGTGCCTACCCTATAGATGCTTTGAATCTGCAAACTTACGTCTAAGTTTCAGTTGAAGAAATCATATCAACATTTTGAAATCTACTACGAAAGTTCTCTATGATGTCTTCGAATTCGTCAAAATATACTCAGATAGAACAAATTTCTTCAACCAAAATATCAATAATATTTTCTAATTCGAAGAATTTATAAGAATTCAGTCGCTCCATTATAATTCATTAGGCTAACACAACAAATCTTTTTAAACACATCAGGAGTGAACATTTAGATCATGTGTGAGATGTGTTCCGTTGGCAGTGTGGGTCCCGTCATAACAAAGTTTCATCATTTGAGCGCTAGATACATGTGGCGTTTTAATTGTTCTGTCAATACAGCGTCATTTTTGGGAATTCATTCTACCAGTCAACTAAATGAAGCTGGAAAATATATTGGAAGTCTTCAGATAGACTTTTTGGCAAATGAAATGGGTGTCGAAGTTGTAGCGTTTAATGCAGCTAATTTATGCATAGGTATTAGAAACAAAAAGGTTACAAATTATTTATTGCGTTAGAGGTTGTTCATATAGGTTCGTTCGTCAAATCTGTCATTAACGTAAATATGTCTTTTGACACCCAAAAGCTACGTCTCCGTCGAGTCACTGTGATCCTACACGGGTATTTACTCGATCCTCTAAAGAACTGTTCGTTCTACTAGTAATATCCTCAATTACAACTACACTATAATACTTAATTGCTTGATTAATTATTGCTTTCATTTTTTTGGTCTGTCAAATCCTTAGCGAGTGAAATGTGTAAAAATGTATATCGTGTGTGTGCTCACGGTGTGCTTACCTTCAGTACATTACAACAGCTAAAGTAGAAAACAAACGAAGCTTCGATTAACAGATTACTACGAGCAGAAACTATGAGTAAAAATAGTTCTAAAAAGTATACTAGTACTAACGGGGTCGCCGTCGATGTTAACTATTAGAAGGCCTTCGATAGGATTCGTCCTGAGATCACGTTCTTAAAGATTAAGTACAAACTATTATTGCATGTTTAGAATTGCACTGTTACGATTTCGATTAAAAAGTATCGATAAAAGTAGTCTTTACACTCGTTAGTATTGTCCAGAAGTCGAGAACATGCGTGGGGTACTGCAGGGCGACATCGCGGGCCCGCTCGTCGCGCGGAGCTCAGGCGGGCGGCAGGTCGCGCTGCAGCGACGTGAGTCACGTGTGGAACACCCACCCCGGCACCGGAGGTCACGCGTCCGGCACGCCGTGGATGTGGTGCTGGTAGTTGTGGTTCAGCTTGTTCGCGAACTCGTGCATGATGTCCCGGAATATCACCGAGTCGAGATTCTCCCCAAGGATGTAGAGGAGGTACCAGTCGCCCATCTTGCTGCGCCGCACGATGGTGTCGACATTGTCGCGGCGGACGAGCCGGAAGCGCATGCGCATCATGTACACGCGCATGCGTGGCGAGAAGATGATGACGAAACGGTAGACGAGAGTGATGAACGTGAGGAGGCCAAGGATGACGAACCAGAACCAGAGGAAGACGTAGATCTTCTCGTTGACGACGTTCAGCGGCAGGATGCAGAGTGCGTCGTGGCGCTCCACCTCGCCTGACGAGCCGAACTTGTTGAACAATGTGCACTTCACCATCCTGGAATGTAAACGATTTATATTATTTGATGTTTTCTGAAATGAAGAGGACATTTTGCCAGATGATATTGAGCAATGGAAGAGTAAACTCATGAATCGGTGGCAAACTCTATTTGTAATGAGCGTAGGAACAATATGAATAAAAACATGGGCAATGAAGAACATGGACCTATTGTAAAACATTTGGACTAATAAGAGGCATTTATAAAGTTAATATTTAATTATCTACTTATCCTGCTACTGGTGAATTTGTAGCAGTGAGAGTAGCATCGATGTTGCAAGAATAAATTACCAAATTACTAGCTTTCTCTTTCCTCCGTACATATACGGCGATAGAACAACAGTTTTATTTACCTTGGAAATATGTAGATCATGGGGTCGATGCGATCCTCTTGATCTGACTCCATGTAAGCGATGACGTCCAGCCCGAAGGTCATGAACTCTCCGTCGAAGAAACGGTTCATCAGGAACATTTGCCCTGGAAACATTAACATCAACAATTTATACAACGTGCATTTAAATTTTCTGTTTGACTTCGATATCCTAATTTACGTTTGGTCGGCACAATATGTCGTCTATATTTTGTTATTCCATAATATTAATCTCTATTAGCCCATATTTCATTACCACCTCTGTTCTAGCCATATCGATATCACGTTTAAACGATTACAAATTCATATTTTTCACAATACCTTGAATATTGCTACAAGTTTCTGAGAAATGTAGGTTAATTGGTCGCTTGGTAGCAAGACCTTTTTTGATTATCCTTAATACCTCTATCATGAGTACCTACGAAGAATGTAAGAATCGCGTTCAAATTCTTACAAAATATAATATGAGGCCCTTCATTAAAATGAATTGTATAAATATTGTTTACAACGACCTGTACGCTACATCGCATCTAAATTCTAAACTGAGCCTCAAAAGAGTCGACGCATGGTGTTTTTTTATTGCAAAGTTTGGGCACAGGTCAACATTCGGGCATAAAACCCGCAGCGTGCTGTAAAACTTGGTTTATGCCCGTTTTAATTCAATATGTTATGATTTACAATCGGCGCGGTAGGACCCTACGGCGTAGTGCAAGAAACTACCAGAAGACTACCATGTTTTCCACTTCATAAATTATGTAAAAAAAAATACACAAATTGAAAGAGTTTTTTATATTAAATCAATGTATTATAATAATGAGCTTAAAACGTCCATAGCCTGCTAGAAGATCCCTAGGCAAGTACCCATTCCCAAAAAAACATAGCCAATATAGTCTCTTTTGAAAGGTGTTCTTCACTGCAGCAAGAAGATGCACAGTGGTAGAAAATTATTTTCCAGTTACCGCGTCTTCAAAAGTCTTACCTACCAGAAGTGGCGATCGATCCCTGGGTCGGGCCAAGCTATATAGGGCTTTTTTGTTAAAACATTTTCAGAACTAGTCAGTAACTGGAAATAGGTTCGCCCCATAATACATGTATCTTGCGAATTGTGGGGAATATACAGGGTGAACACTACCTACGCTGACGCCTGGGGGTCCAGAATCATGATTGTACTGAATTCACACATACAGTTTGTGCGTCGATGCCCCTTACATCGTGTAATGTTTTACGGTCATGAGACGTCTTTAAAACAAAGCTGAAGTGAGCCTTCTACCAATATCCGTTGGTGTGACGGTTGGTTCACGATTCAGATCGTGCGCGCGACAGATGTGCGTCTGATATATCAGTTAGGACATGTTTAGGTACCGCGCGGGCCACTAGCACCGCAACTCTTGCCAAAATGCTAACACCAAACAATATTGTGTTACGTAAATCTTTTCAATGTATTTGCATGTCACAAGAGTGGTGCTGGTCTCAAAACGGTGAAGGAAACTATTGTGAGGAACCCAGCATAGAACCAAAAATTCAAAGACATTTGTGACATCTACCTAAGCGCACTGGGCCCGCGTGGTGGATTACGGCCCAGCAGTGGGAATATAATGGCGGTCCGTAAGTGTCCATTTATTACAGTTTGATATTACCGTAAACAGACACTAGTACATACAATTCCTATGAGTTAGAAACCAAATAATTTTGATACCTAACCATCTTCTTGACAAATTGTCAATCACTGAAGGGAGAATTTCAGTGGTTTTGCCTTTCCTTCTAACTATGCCCTCTATACCTACACTGCCCTGCACCCTAATGCGTAACACACTTTCAATTACAAGCCGAAGGATTTTGAAAGAAATTGCTTATCCATTGCTTCATTTCTTTGAAAAAATCGTCTGCTAAGTGAGTAACGCATTACCCCGCTGGTCTCTGAATCGTTGTCCATACTAATTGCGCTCTGCTATTGAAGAAGCTACTATTGTTTTTAAAGTGCGTTTTGCGTCTAGTGAGAGTCCTCTCGGTGAGACGCGTCTCACCGCTGCTTTTGTGGCCCCAGCTTCGGCGAGATCGCGCGCACAGCATTATTTCCCTCGCGGCCTACTTAGTTTTTGTTATTGGAAACGCGACAGGAAGCGAAAGTAAATAGCTGTTATAGGTTTAGAATTACAACCGAAAGGATATTGATAAATATTTCTTGACAGATTTTGATGAGCTTTTTGATGTCATCATAACCACAAAACAACACATTAGTTGCTTCCTTGAATATGGTTGAGATTTTGAGTGACATCTGAAATTAAGTTACGGCTTTCTCTCGTCTCATAACACATAATTTTAGTCTTTATTGTTTCCAATGCGGGGACACAGGCTTTTTGTGAGATCCCAGTGGGCCTTAATCCACCACGCGGGTCCAGTGCAAGTTGGTAGATGCCACATATAGTTCGAAGTTTTGGTTCTAGGACATGCCGGTTTCCTCACGATGTTTTCCTTCACCGTTTCGACAGTAGTGGTTATGAAATGATTTACACAAAGTAAAGTGCCTGTGGCCTTTGCCCCGCAGTGAAACATTATGGCGACAAAAAAAAAAGTGCCTGTGTAGGGTTCGAACCGACAAAATAAAAAATCATTTTTAAATCGACGTCGTAACCTTCAGTTCAATCTTCAATTAATGTCGTACATTTCTTTCAGAAACCATTTCAGAATCACGACCTACCACAAAATTTCATTGACAAGGCTTTCAGGATGCTAATTGTTTTGTGTTTATGAAAACTTAAAGCTTATTTACAAAGCTGAAGTAAGTTAAAGTGGCTGGATTCGATCACTACGCATCATATTAGAGATAACGGAGAGACCACTTGACAGATTTTGAAAAGGCTTTTAGGAATCCAAGTAGGTTAAATATAAATCAGTATTTATGGACAAGTGGCTGGTATCGATCCCAATCAGTCTCGACTTCTTGAGAGTATGCTAAACAGAGTTTGATCGCACTTTTAGGAACTAAAAGCTTAGAGTTTGGTGCGTACATGTGCCTAACCCAATTATTGATGTTAGGGCGGAAATTACATGAAAAGGCAAAATTCAATAACACGAGAACCATTATTGTCTTTTCAGAAATGAACTCACCTATAACATTGATAAGAGCAAGCCCCTCGCACAGGTAGTATCGGTAGGCCCACCAGTTGTGGTACCGCAGGTTCTCCCACAGATAGTCTAGGATGAGCTTCTTCTTGGTCTTCTTCTCGATCTCGGTGCACACGCCCACGTCCAGGTCCATCATGAGGGCCCTGATCTTGCCCCCCTCCCAGGATTTCCACAGCCAACGGGGCGCGTAGAATAACATTGCCTGGAACAAGAAATTGTGGGTTAATTGTAGTAGTGAATCCCTAAACCGACTACGAGGCCTGGTGGGCCGCTGCAGGCTCAGCTTAGTCAGATAGAGGTACTCCAATTAGTCACAATGGGACTATGGAGCTACAACTCGCATGATACCTCGCCTCTTGTCGTGCTCTCCGTGCACTTTGTGACGCCAATGCTAACGCTGTCAACGTGTCTGAATTCTGATCAAAACTAATACACATAATTCGAAATCATCGATACGATAAAGAAGAGGAGATAATATTTTCCATTTAGCAAGATATAAGAGCTTCTTCGCCTCTCGTACACGTACTATATTTCTGAGAGATAATCTCATGCTGTAGTAAAGTAAAGCATGGTTGACTGACAAGGGAGAGATCCTCTCGTCGTTTGCGGCCGCGGCGACGCAACGCTGCGTGCGCCAACGGCTACGTAACTTCTGGTTGGTCCGTAACCTGATACCGAGTGGGACCACTTGAGACGCAAAACTATAACACCAGAAGCAAAAGGTTCAAGCGTCAGTACAATGCTTAAGTTCCTTAGAGTGTTGGCACCCGTTGGTTTTCAACATTAAATTCGTGACTCCTATGTTCACAAAATAAATAAACATTTTAGCAACACAGGTTTTTGACGATAATAATATTATGATAATCATAGATTAGCATAGAGATGGACGTAATTAGCTATCGTCCACTGTGAAGGCTTTTTTCATAAGTTTATAAGACAGTTATTTATTTCTACTAGGGCTTGCAAACTCGAAGAAGCTTTCATGTACAAAAATATAGAGAGCGGTCAAACTTTGCTCCGGAAATATGAATGATATCATAAAGGAAATAAAAGCTTTGAATTGACCTTTTCGCAACACGACGTTTCTTCGTCTTACATTTATCGGTTGTAAACATAACATCATGTCATGTTGTTAGTATTTACTGCACGTCTAAAGGGTACCCCTTAAAGCCTGTATCAGAAAAGCGTGGTACCTACAGCCAATCAAACTACCACTATCATGGGACCAACATCGTAATCGCGATAAAATAATCAACTGTGGCATATAAAACTTCAATACCTTCTCGATCCAAATAATAAATGGGACATCTGATTATCTTTTTACCAAATCCTCAAATATAACCACATATTTCCTTAGTGTGTTGCTGGTTTTAACTTCCTTATCCCATTTTCAAGTCGATTTTTACTTCTAATTAGTGTTTTATTAGCATACAAAGTGGTATCTAAAACGTACCAAACTGCACTTAACACTAACAGATACCAATTTCAGTAATATGAGAACTACCCAACATAGTTTAAACTACCACGTTTACAGCGGCATTCAAATGTTTTACAACCAACTTAATTAACTTGCTTGCAACTTATTTTAAACTTTATTTTTAAGGGTCTAAAGTCTAGAATTTAAAGGTTTGGTAGTAATAAGGCATGAGTCACAATGAGAGCAATCTTCAAATCTGTGGCCATAAAATTGTGTATGAAATAGCTAAAAGGAGCAGACGTTTGAATGGTCGTATTGCAACCTGTATTACGATGTAGCAATGTTGATTGCTATTGCCGGTATATAAATGCAATTGCTAAAATACATATCGGAAGCTAGAGGTAGGGCTGCCGAGGAATAGGTTTGATCTACACTCGCGACAATCTTAGAAGTCCGTTTTGACGTTCCGTTCTCGTACCTACATGTAATAAAACGTTATGCCTTGAGAATCAGTTTTAAGCAATTATATAAATAAAAAGTCGTCGATTACAAACTCTCTAAGTATGATCAATCGATATGTCTCGAGAATCAGTTTATAAGAAACCAATTTTTTTTTTCATCTCTACACAATGCATTTTTATAGCTCTCAAAACGGACTTCTTAGATTGTCGCGAGTCTAAATTAGATAATGATGTGATAATGAATGATGATGCGAAAGAGTTGCATCTTTAAGGTAATTTTGAGGAACCAATTATTATTTCCGTTTATTTATTTATTTTCTTATATATTTACATTTTTAAATATTTCTTAAATTAAAATAATAATATAAAAAAAAACATTTAAAAATATAAAAAATAGATGTCCACCGGTGTCGGGAGCAGGGTCCAAGCTACCGGTGAACCAATTATTTATTATTAAGATCCCATGTAAAATGTACTTACCAAAAATCAAACCAATACATGAATTTGATTAATAGTCTCGATAAAAAAAATATCGTACAGAAGTAAATAAACTAAAAGTGATGTGAATAAAACAAAAAATGTATACTTCCATGCAGGAACTGAAGATCTAACTAAGGGTTAATCCAGATATAAACAGCCAGAAATGCACGATCTTAAGCCAGCTACCAGTGCATTATATAATAATAGAACATCCAATACTCTCACTATTTATTCGCAAAACTTAAAATCAATAACTTTCAATCGGCAGCCCTATCTATCCGTCATAAATTCATCTGGCTAGACACTATCGTAAATGGTTTATAGCCATCAGATATTATGGCTTTCAGCAGGCCGAGGGAGATGCGCACACACTGACAGACATCATAATACTGATGGCTTTATATAAATAACTACTACTGATTGACGTTTGTGGGGCAAGCTACTAGATGGCGTTAGTGGGCGCTCAACTACTATTTATTATTAGTATTTCAGTTTCAGCTGCATTTTGTGGTGTCACGTAACCTATAAATTGAGAGTGTTTCAATACATGGCTTGGAGAAATGCCTTTGCCGTATTATTTATTCAATGAATTCGTGTTTTCGGGATATTCTTGAAAATAGGCAATTCCAAGCTACATTAACTTGGACATGGAAATGCTGTACCGTTGACCGAATTATTTTATAGCATCTTTACTATCAGGCAAAATGCACAAAAAAAGACCACTGCCGTTCTGTTATCCTATACTTATAACATATATCATATATATATATATTATATCATCTTATATCATCACGCCTGTATTCCCCGAACGGTTAGGCAGTGATGCACCTAAAGTAAGTACCTTTCGCCAGTGTTATCTGTATTTTATCCCTCTTTCTTTCTCAAATAATACTAATTAATATTTTTAAGTCCTAAAGCTAATTAACAGCTCCAAAAAATCCGATTATCCAACAAATCATTCGAAACAAATCCATTGCAGTAATGCGAACCTGCAAACAAGTTGTGAACTGTGCAGTGTGCATAATGCAGAGCTTACGACTGCAGCCGCTCGTGTGCACGTAGCTCATAAATTGAATGTGTTCGATGCGGCTCAGGCCCGCGGTATTATCTATTCAATGCATGCCCCAAAATAGTGTGGGTAGGTGTTTGTAGTTATTTACAGAATTTCGGTAGTTTTATTCATTGTTGGTGATAATGTAGCCTAAGAACTACGGTAGGCTAATTTTACTCAAATTTTCAAAAGAATCTTCATTGTGAGAATAAAATATCATAATTTTTCGAAACACTTGAACTACCTTTGGAGGTATTTATAACTTTAATTCCTACTTTTTTGTAAAATAATCTAAGTACCAATAGATATAAAAAAACAAAACATCTCCAAAAAACATTATTCGTAGTTAAAAATGTAAATGATATGCATTTAAATGACATAAAAATGGGTTGTTTAAAATAATTACTATCATGAATTAATCAAAATGCGCCACTGGTTGTCATTATTCATCAATAAAAAAACCCAACAAAATATACTTTTTCTCGAAATTCCTCGGATATATTTTGACGAGCTTTGGGTTACACACTAGTATAAGTTCAAGGAACAGAATGCACTGTTTGTCCATTCTGGACAACTCTTGGTCCAACTCCTTGTGGAAACTTGTAATTGGCCATATTTTGTTTAAACTAATACTTACTGTATCTGTTTAGCTGTAAGTTTTCCTAAAAAGATAATAAATAAATAAATATAGATGGTCAATCGTATCAAAAGTCACTCGTTTTACCACAAAAAGAATTACAAACAATAAATCGCTAGCTATCCGTAACCGAAATACTTCACTTGTCCACATCGACCGGCATCCGGTTTATTTACGTTCCGCATCGCCACGAATGCCGCGATTTCGCCAGTGTGTTTACGACCTAACGATTGACCGGCCATACGTTGTCGACGGCCGCGAATCGCGCAGTGTGTCCCCGACTTTACTGGCGTTATTAATAGCACTGCCAATTCATGTGGTTTAATTGAAAATGTACTGTTTTGATGGTTTTCAGTTTTCAGATAGATTTCCTGAAGAGTATTCCGAATCGTTCGAAAAGGTCGCTATCAGCCAGGGACCGGACAACCCCGCTTATGAGTTAAGCCTTTGGACAGGGTAACCCGTACATGGGGTAACTCATATCTCAGGGTTACCTTTTGTTCGAGTTACATCCTCGAAACCCAGCGAAATGGTTAACACCTTTATTAAGGTAACCACGTGAAGGGGTTAACCCCTTCAATGACTTAAGCCTTTGAAGAGGTTACCTTCTCGAAAAGCTTTTTTTCGTGTTACCCTGGATTACCTTATAAACTTGAGCTGCATGTAGGTGGGGGGATTTACAAGTCACTCGGCAAGTCGGTACACGCAAGATTGGCGGACCGCCGAGCGCGGTACGATGTTACGTGCGGTCGTGGTTATGCAATTTTCAAACTAATATCGATTGTAAACAGTGCATATTACAATGTCTTGAGTTGGAATGGCTTACCCTGTTACAGTGTTACAGGGTGTTGAAAGGGTAACCCGTTCGTAACAGGTTAACTGCACCCGTGCGAAGGTGTAACATGTATCATGGGGTTTTTTTTTAAGCGCTTAAAAAAATCCCTTCAAAACCCTTTCAACGAGTATCCAGCCAGTCCCTGCTATCAGCTATTTACTATGCTAAGCGTTTGTTTGGCCCTTCTCGCCAACAAATAAGGAGCGATGACAATCGTTTTACACGCATAATGTGCATCTGTGTAACTCATTATGCGTGTACTTTGTACCGCACTGACCTACAGTTACAGAAATAGAGACTCATTTTCTATTTTTAATAATGTCCTATAATTTTCTATATTTGACAAAGAAAATATATTAGATAGCTCTAGTAAATGTGACTGACACCGATTGATGGAAAGATTGTTACCCTATACGTGGTCTTTCAATCTACTGGTGTGTAAGCTATTGCATAAATTAGTTTTAGTAGCATCTCTATTTACCTAATTGTATCTTAAGTACCTACTTACATAATATTTATAAGTAGTCACGGACTTATGATGAGGCACCTGACACGTTAGCGTAAGGAGAAATATTATTAGTCATTTCAACAAGTTCGAAAGTAACTTCTCTGACATCGATATTTCAACTGTCACTGTCTTCAGTTAAGTTTTCAGAATTATCAAGTTAATGAGCTATGATTAAAATGAGGTCGGTATCAAATAGATTGGATAAACTTAATGCAACATTGTATTTATTTTTATCATTGAGAAGTTACTAATCAACCTCTATAGATAAGATTATTTCCGTTTAAAAGTAATTTATTTGTCATTTTGTTTCCGAGCGTGCGTTTAGAGTTCGTGTTTAATCGTGTAATCTCGTGTATGTATGAAACTGCAAAATTGAAAAGTTTGAAGGTGGCTCATCAATTAAAGTCCGTGACTGTACATAAAATAACTGTACATCCCGATGTCGTTAGCAGTGAATCTTCGAATCGGACGTGAAAAGATAATAAGTAGATTATCTCATATAAACTGAAAAGAGAAAGAGACAGAAGTATTTTTCCAACACAAACAAATTATAACACCGTGAGAGGTGAGAAAAGGAAGTTCGAAACATGTTTTTGCGATCGTACCAAGCTAGAAATCACCTACATTTACACCAGTAAGTTTCGGCGAGTGTTGCCAGTTTTTCTCGAGCCGTGGTCGGCCACAACAGCTGCTTGTCCCGTCCACAACTACTAGATTAATAGCCCGACTGCACTCGTATGAGCATTCTGAGGTTTGGCCAGTTACGTCCGTAAAACACGAATAAAATCCGGGTGCCTTGGTAGTTGAATAATGAGTTTTTAAATGGTATTTACTGAAACTGAGTTTTATTTACATTTACTCTGGAAGTAGGTAGTAAGGAGCTCATGGCTAAGTAATAACAGCCGCACGGGTCGATCCATCGGGTTAAGCCACGCTTGCCGGGGCTGGTCCGTGGATGGGTGACCATCTTTACATATCGAGACTCCTGCGTGCCTCGGAAAGCACTTTAAGCCGTTGGTCCCGGCTGTCATTTGTGGATCTTTGACAGTCGTTACGGGTCGTAAGAAGCCCGAAAGTCTTGGCAAGGGGTATCGTATTACCCAGTTACTGGGTTGTGGAGGTCAGATAGGCAGACGCTCCATGTAAAATACTGGTATTCAGCTGTATCCGGTTAGACGGGAAGCCGACCCCAAATTGGTTGGGAAAAGGCAGGCAGATGAGATGATGACTCTGGAAGTAAATGGTCTTTACCTGGAGATACTGGACGACGGTAATCGGACTCGATCGAATCATATATGAGGTACCTAGTCTTCCTTAACACATAAGTACATATAACAAAGGATCTCTCTGGCTTTCGGGTTACAAATTAACGGCCAGTTTCTATATCAAAAATAACAGCCAAAGTAACACTCAACTGTTCTTCCGCGCTGTTGGATTAACAACCCTCGCCTCAGCGCCGAGGATTGAAAATACAACAGTGCAAAAGAACAGTTGAGTGTTACCTACTTTGGCTGTTACTTTTGATAAAGAAACTGGCTGTAAGTAAAGATGATGGGCAGCAGTATAAAGCTGCTGATGTTGAGATGTACGATTACAAATCAGTCTGCAAAGTAGTTATGATGGGCAATCCGGATCAGATCATATCCGGGGCCGTTTTTGGTTAGCAGGAGACGAATGAAAAAACGAAATGAAACGTAAGTATCTGTTTGTCAATAACAGATTTTTACTAAATGCTGAGGAAAGGTATATACGGCAATTATACCTACCAAAAAAATATTGTCTGTCTATTTGTCCCGGCTAATCTCCGAAACAACTGGACTGTTTTTGACGAGACATCTTCTTCTTCTACGATTTAGCTCGATTAATTTTAGACAAAATAGGGTCTAAGCGGGCGAAGCCGTGGCGTGGGCAGCAGTTAGTAATAACGAAAACTTCATCATCATCACGCTTATCCGAAACTATACGCCCAAAGGCAAACAGCCTATGTATACTTCGCAAATAAAGCCGAGACAAACCACAAAGTATATAATATCACCTATTTTACCCCACTTGTTTATTTTTAAACCCCGACCTTCTTCGGTAACACAAATAGAGCACAAGTGCACATTCTAGCAAGGAAGCCGTTATCTGCACAGCCGAGTGAGCTCTGCGATCAGCTGTGAACCGATTGTCACATACTTGTTGCATTTGTCGGGTAGACGAGTGTTAGGGAAGACTTTATGCCAAAGTAGCTCTGCAGTTTAGAATGTATCGATATTGGCATCTTCTATAATAAATATATAAATTAAAGTCACTATTTGTGTTTTTCTGTGAGTATGTGTATGTGATGTGTATGTGATGATAAATGATAAATGATTTTATTTCTGTAAGTAGCTTAGGTTTGTACAAACACTTTTACACGTCAATCACATTTTTAAAACTAGATGAGGTCGGCATTACCTATCTGACTACTCTGAGAAGAAAGGCCGGAACAAACTCAGAGGTCACAGTCTCTTTTAAAGTCCAGACATAATCTTGGTCAGATTATGTGAAGACCATGTAGATTGGAGTCTGAAATAGTCTTTTGAGGAAAGAACCACACAGATTGAGTGAACCTGTCCAGTCAGTGCACGCATTTGTCAGTAATCGTGCAGCTCAACTCCGAATTTAAGGTGCTCAACGATTTGACGAACAGTACCAAAGAAAGGACATTTGGTTAGGCCGCATAAATTACTCAAACTGATGTGTATGTATTATTCTTATTTCGCATGCAACCATATTTGTACGCCTCTCGGCATAATAGGTAATTATAGCGACCTATGAACTTTAATTTAAGAATTGTATTCACTACCTATGTTACCCAAATAAAAAATGATGTCCGCGATCCGCGTTTTTCTTCTAAATCACGCAACAGATTTTGATGAGGTTTTCACCATCGTTTAGAGAATTTATTCGGGAAGGTTTATGTGTATAATACGTTACTATTAATGTTACATGTAATTAAGAAATCTCGATGTTTTGCCAAGTCGTAAAAACCGTCGAAGCATGAGCGAGTCGCTAATAAAATTATAAGACAAACGCTGACTGATAAAAATAAAGAATATAATAAAAGTTTAGACAGTCAGCCCCCTGGAGCCGACAAGCGCATCTAGGTATAAAATATAATAATGTAAAAACTAAAATTATTCGAATTATATCACAAACTAGTGTTTTATATATCCTGGTACCGTCAGAGTTCCGTCTGGCGTTGACAGTACTAAGGTACGTGCTTGCAATCTTTCATATACTTACTTACCATATTTAGTAAAAAACTAGCAAAAAAAAATTGCAAAAGCCTTTTCCCAACTATGTTGGGGTCGGCTTCCAGTCTAACCGGATGCAGTTTAATACCAGTTTTATACATGGAGCAACTGCCTATCCGACCTCCACAACCCAGTAACTGGGCAATACGATACCCCTTGGTAAGACTGGTTGTCAGACTTTCGGGTTTCTGACGATGTAACGACTGTCAAAGATCCACGAATGACAGCCGGGACCAACGGCGTAATGTGCTTTCCGAGGCACAGAGGAGTCTCGGTATGTAAAGATGGTCACCCATCCACGGACCACCCCGGCAAGCGTAGCTAAACCTGATGGATCGACCCATGCGGCTGTTATTACTTAGCCACGAGCTCCTCAAAACAAAATTGCAAATGTCGCAAATAAAAAAAATACTAAAGAAATTTACACAGATCTGATGGGACGCGGTTACAGTTGTCCTTCGATTTTATCTACTAAGTAGCTTATTTATGGGATATCGGTTATCGATATTAAGAGGTCAAACAAGACATGCTATAGGTATCTGTGGGTCAACCTATTTATCAACCTTTGCGGGCTTTCCCTTAAAAAGGTCAGGAGCGTAGAAATTGCGTCTTGCGCGTGTATGGCCAGATGTATATAACAACAAATAACGTTGATGAAACAAGTATATAGGAATAAGGTATTGTGAAGATGGTACACGTGGCGCGGTGAAGTTTCTACTTGCCATTACTTGCCATCTTACAATAAGTAAATAAAAACATCATCGATTTTTAAAAGAAGTTTATAATATTTGTAAAAAAAACGGGCACCTTAACAGTCATTGGCTTTTGTATGGATAATATTAATATTTTTACTATGTCATTAATAAATGACTATTAATTTGTTATAATCAATAAGAATATAGTTTTTTGGCTTTGCTAGCTCTTATTGCTTTTTCTGCCATTACAATCGACACAAAGATATCACTTTTAAGTCACAATAAGGCTGTATTATGCGACAAACATAAATTATTCTACTAAAAATAACGAGAACTTAGTTTTAGTTGCCAGGATAACCTTCTAACCGCAAACCTGCAAAATGTTAGTAAAAGTCACAAAAGGAAAACGGGATTATTATTGTTTTTAAACAAAAGTTTCGAATATGGAATTAACTTTTTTTCTTACCCAGACTCTTTATTAAGTGCCAGTAACATAGTTTGGCTATGAAAACCTCTTTACAACTAAATGATTACCAATAATGTACAAAAATCAAAACCGCCCGTTTTTTTTGCAAAGGGGTGTAGGTAAGGAAATTTTTCGCCGACTGGTCGACACTTCGCATGACTAGAGGGCTGGCTCATTCTTTGACCAAAGAACTACCATTGCTATTCAATGTGGCAATGCTGCTAGTTTTCTGGGCACGTTTCACGATGACAGCGATGTGAACGAGCACTTTGTATCGATGTCCTTTTGTTTTGTATATATTTCTATATCTAGTTAGTTAATCATTTAATTTAGTACATGGTGTAAATAGGTAGTTGTAATAAAATTTACTACTGTTCCTAAATAATTATATTTATATCTATCTATGTTTACACAAAACATAGATAATATATAGATGTTTTCTTTCTTTTTTTATCTATGGTCACAAATATTGAGAGACATAAAAATAATAAATTGATATGTGTGGAGAGAATAACAAAGAGGATTATTTCGCACGTAGGCGACATGACAGTTAATTATTATGGAGGTACCGTTCATTCTGATGTAACACTCTAATTTAAGAGAGGTTTAAACACCCACATGTAACTTGTAAACGCTTGTTATTGCATTGCTTAGAACAAAAGACACCAACGTACACAAAGCTTTCTCGATAATCGTTGTTACAAAGATTAAATTAAAGTATAACGGATTTACAGCCTCATTTCATAGTCCTCCAGGCCGTTTTGGCGACCAATTTCAGCGGAGACCAGCCTTCGGGAGATATTATAGCACGGGTGCGTGCGCATACACAGGTAGGTACTCTCTCTTCCCTCACTCTCATGATCCGACGGTACGGCAATCGGACACAACAGGAGAGAGATCGTGTGGAGAGGTCCGTGTCTCGGAAAGCACCGTTGGCTGCGCGTGAGCCAACGGTGCTCTCCGAGACACGGACCCTACTCACCGCCATCTTCCAAACTGTTACTAAAAAATTCCTAATGGAAAAATTCAATAACACTTTGCCCGAACCGGGAATCAAAACCCAGGACCCCGCGCTCAGCAGTCGCACTTGCAACCACGAGACCAACGGGGCAGTCTCTCATTTACGAAGCAAAAAGATCACACAATATTTCATCGACACTTTCCTAAGTTTGTTCTAGCGTTATTGAAGTGCACGGCTATTATATTTATTGGCCTTCGAATCGCCATGTTGAACATCAACATAGACAAAAACTAAAAAGATTAAGTCACAAGAGAGTTTGAACATCGCTTTTCTTTGCTCTACAAAGCACGGAAACATGATTTAATACCACGACGTGTAGGTTGTCCACAAAGAGAAACAGTACCGTTAACGTGTTATAACACTTCATAATTAGCTAGTGTTACAATAGATTAGAGTACAGTGCCGACAGATAGGTCCAAGATCACAGCTGACTCACTTGGCACTCGGTAACGGTCAACGTCGCGGTGTTTGTGCCGTCCAAGTTAGAAACGGAAGCGTTTCGTAGATATTCCAACAAAAATTTCGTATGGAAATGATACTTTGGATCATTGGTTTAGCCGCTGGAAGGCATGCAGCAAAAACAAAAGAAAATCAAAAGTCGTCCGTTATGACGGCCTAGACAAGTGACAATCGCTTCGAAAGCGTTTCGTATTTCTACAACGACTTTCAACAGGATTGACATAAGTTTTTCGATAGCTATAGTCAATCCTATACATTTTTGCCTTTTCCACTGATAGAATGTCACTTTGTCTAGGGCCTCTGTTTCGTTCTACATGGATCATTCGATTTTAAAATTCGAAATCACTTGCGTCGCTCGCTGCGTCGTCCGAAATCGTAATCGTGACTAACGGATGACCGCTTCGTGATGAATAGGGTAACATTATGTGCAAAATCCAGTCCAATAGGGAATAGAACGAATCGTTTCATTAAAACATAAATAGTCACGTCCGATTTCACAACGTTTCATTATTTAAATATAAGTTTGGCAATCACAATATGTAGCTAGGTACTACATTCTAACACCAACATTACGAACTGCTGTTAATTATAAAAGACGTAAACACGCCAATAGCGGAAACACTGCTGATTAAGAATTTAAAACAAAATTATTGTACAAACAGCGATTGTGCTACATGCCAAATAGTTCCCGCCAATAGTTTATAACTTGCGTCCATTTCCCACGGGCGGGAAAACGCTAGCGAGTCGTGACTTTTTCACGGCCACCACCAGCGAAACGACATGAAATATGGAAACATTAATGAGTAAAACACTATAGTTTCGTTCCACACTGTTAAACGTGTTATTTTTGAGTTCCAACCGCCAAAAGTGCATGGGTTAATTACTCCACTGTTCGTTCTAATTAATTGTTTATGGTTAACCTTGACAGTTCATATTTAAACAATATTTTGTTTTTCGAACACGACATACCTAATTTACGGTCGCGCGGCCATTTTTTATTTTTTTTTTTATTTTTTTTATTTTAAAGAAGGCTTACAGACTAACAAACCAATGATATAAAGCGAGTAATATTACAAAATTGCTAATAACAAGCCTCCACATATAGTAAAGAAAAATAGTCGATAAACAAAAAAGTAAGTACATACAAGTGAATATAATTAGTTATTATTAGATAAGTAATTATCCATGAAAAATGACTAGTTTGTCCCAAATTATGTCCCAAAACAAAAAAGTAAGTACATACAAGTGAATATAATTAGTTATTATTAGATAAGTAATTATCCATGAAAAATGACTAGTTTGTCCCAAATTATGTCCCAAAACAAAAAAGTAAGTACATACAAGTGAATATAATTAGTTATTATTAGATAAGTAATTATCCATAGAAAATGATTAGCTATGGTTCTTACAATGTTTTCGGGATTAGGACAAAGATTTATCGCTCAATTTCTTCTAAATATATTAAAATACGCTTTGATTGTTTAAGTAGGATATTTAGGATTATTAACACAGTTCATCAATTATCTTTAATATGTTTTAAGTGTGTTGCGCGATTGTTTATAGACAAACAAAAAAAAAATTGGCTCATTTATTTTAGATAATGGCCCACGTATTTTTCGAAGACACAATAAACATTATTTTTTATATTCTAGAGATTAAAATTGACATTATTAAAATTGGTGTAGGAAGGTGTTTGAGGAGCATGTGAGTCAAAGTGAAAATGTCTTCTAGGGTTAGTGAAGGTCAAGGTTGAAATAATTTAAAGATTAATATTAAGAAATGGCTTTCATGAAGGTAAGATGAAGATTTCATTGATATTTTCGCGATTATTACCTTAGATAAACTAATTAGCGTAAGATCTTCCTACTCTCATATCCAGTCAGTCGAATTCCAAGTTCTGACTTTATAATTTTACAGAGTTAATAGCCACTAATTATACATTAAGCAAATATTAAACAAACGTTTATTCGTCGAATTCTAAATACATTTCGGATGCATCGATCATCGTTCGGATACATGCATGCTATCGGGGCCGACACGCGTGATTTATGCGCTAGCTGTACGTCCAGTTGTCTTTGCTTTCCGCAATGACAGCGCGGGAAAAATAGCAGAAATGGCGCCATTTTGATTGATAATAGTTGTTATTGTTTTTTTTTTTTTCAATGTGCCGTTCTGATTGTCCATTGATTGAGTTATGTGACTGCTAGGGAAAATTACTAGATATTTCAGACTATCGAACATAGCTGTTAGGAGGTCTTCATGATTTGCGCAGTGAAAACTATCGTTAAACTTCGCTGTCTTTTTCTCACACCTAGAATTCGCAGACTATGTAAAATAGTAGTAGGTAACAACAAAGTACAATGCTCCACTATGTACCTACCTATGTGCTATGTGTATACAAACGCCGGTTCCCACGAACCGCTGCTAATAAATAATAATTGTTTACCGCTTCATTAGAATCCGGCTTCATTTGTTACTACGCTACTATGTTTCTTAAATAACTACGGCTCTAATTGCCGTCGAAGTATCGACGAATGTATGAAGAAATTGCAAGAACGCTTGATATTAATTAAGACATTTAAATGTGAGTGTCATCAAGAAATATCCTTGTTTGACTTCTGAGCGACCCATCATGAAAAAATGTCCTTGTATGCCTTTTGCATGTCCTGCGTCTGCGTAGCCCTACTGATAGTTTCTTTTTCGTAGAAGCGATGTGTCATACAAGAGAAAAAACCAGCATGGCTTTGGTAACATTAACAGTACCACGTGCAATCACATAAAATACTCTACAATATGTGCGGAAAGAAAACATACAGACCACAGGAAAAATAACAAACTCAAAATCGTCCGGATTCTGTTATCATCAAAATATCACACTAAAATAAATATCAGTTAGGTACATTTTAATTCGGAAAACATATATTTTAAATCTCAACGGCCCACATACAACTGCTAATCATCAATAAGTAAAAAATGTTTGAAAAGTTAGCACAAACACGCTTACGTATATTTCGTAATTGCAAACAGTCTGACAATAATATAATCAAAACAATAAAACTGACGTTTGGCGTAAACAACGCGAACACGAATGCACCGTCGACGGGCATGCTATCATAAAATAAGTATAATTTCAGCACACGTAAGTCATAATGCTGCTGGATTTAAAATACTGGTTGAAAAATAATATTTTTTCTACAAAACTAGCAGCCGCATTGTTAGATTAGTTACTTCCATCTTTATTTGCGGGTGAATTCGCAGTCCAAACCGCTCCCGGTTCAAATGCTGTATCTACTATCAGGAATAGCCTAACTGACAGCCGGACTAACCCGCTGCCTGGTGGCCGTTAGTCCGAAAGGGATACCGGGACCTTGGCAACGGGCAACTGAAGGAACACGGGTGGGTTTTAGTCAGTAAAAGTCTGACACGTCCTTCCGCTCCACCCAGAGCGGGAGAATCATTGGATGATTTCCAACCCTCAAAAAAAAAAAGTGCCACCAGTAGTTCGCAGAGCGGTAACAAGCTCCAGCGAAAGAGCCAAAATAATCTCTGACACACGACTCCCTTTGCATGATAACATCATTGTGCCACAGAGGCTGAAAAGCCGAAACAGTTTGTTAAAGTGTGTCGTCCCACTGACTGGCGAACGACCAAGAGAAAGACTGAAGCTGTGGCGAGACAGGGCTTCCTTACCTAAACCAGTCGTTCCACCTGCTGAAGATCTCCCACTTGGACATGAGTTGCGTTGGGTAACCTGGAAATCTTTAAACAGTTTCCGGAACTAGGTTGGCCGAAGTAAGGAAAACCTGTTCAGGTAGACGTATTCATAGACGACTCTGCCTTGGAGTGTAAATGTGGAGCTGTTCCACAAACGATGGGACACCTTATATCGTGTCCTGTCTGCGTACGTTACAGGCACTGATGGACGCTAGTGATGGCGCCAAACATGTAGCTGAATTCATGGCTTAAAAAATTGCCCACCTACCGTAAAAAAAAGTAAAAAAAAAAGGACAAACTTAAAAATACTCAGAAATAAAACCAGTGACAGTTGATTATGTTTTTGCTCAGGAGAAAGGTTTTATTACTAAGAACTGCTTATAAAAACCATAGCAAAAGATTTAAAAAACTCAGGACTAGTCAGCATTTTAAGTAATCCTGCACGATTGGCACAGTGGCTGAGCGATTTTGTTCTACGGCTTCAGTTCCTGCACGGAACCAGAGATATAAATCTATGCACGGCACAATGTTTGTATGGCCTACGGATATTATTGTTCTGGGGCTCAGGACGTTTTTTTTGAAGCTATCTACAGATTAAAGCGTTATAAATAAAAGCAATAAGTATTTTGTTTTTAGTTTTTCACCGCTCCATCATCGCAGCAAGTTAAAATGTTGCGAAAATGGACAAAAAAATTGCGGTTCTGCAACGTTGCTGCAAACAGTTGAATATGGGAAATTCTGCACCGCATTTTTTGCGCTCAAATTTTTGTTCCTAAGGTTCAATACTGTCAGACGAAGTTAAAATAAAAGCATCGACACTTAAAATGATAAAGGAAACGATATGCCGAGACATAACAATCTGCCTAGCCTTTTCCCAACAAAGTTGGGGTCGGTTTCCAGTCTAACCCGATGCAGCTGAATTCAGTATTTTACATGGAGCGACTGCCTATCTGACCTCCACAACCCAGCTACTGGGTAACACGATACCCCTTGGCTTACCAAGTCCAACAAGACCAAGTCTGACAACCAGTTAAGACTGGTTGTCAGACTTTCGGGCTTCAGACTATTCCTAACGACTGTCAAAAATGTACGACGATAGACATCTTATATAGATCGGGAATGATTCCGCGCCATTTGTGACGGTCAGCAGAGGGCAGTAATTTATAGCTCGTTGCCAACAAGCGTCATTATTTATGAGCTGCAGCTAACCACACGCATGATTTCACTGTGTACTTGGGGTAACTGATTACCCAGTTACACAATACGAGGGTGACATGAACACCAGTTGTGCTTTTTTATATTAAACAATTGCATTAAAAACTTGCATTATGTCATAATGCAAGTTTTTAATGTTTATGTATTTTTAAACTTACGAATCGCGAGCGAAAAAGATAAATTATGTAGGAAAATGACACGCTGTCAGTATGTTTTGAATACATGAGCCCTGATTTTAAAAGGATATGCTCTAGTTAGAAACGGCTTATTAAATTATTTGTAAGGTTTACCAACTTAATAAATACATACATTGCATTAACCCACAGTCTTTGACATAATTATAGATCACACACACACAGATAGACAGACGAACTGACGGACGGTCAGACATGATAATTCTCTTAGAAAAATTATATATATATATATATATTAGTTTGGCTTTCTTCTTAACCTTGCCAAAAATACTAACCCTAATTTACTATAACCTAACAAACTTTACAACGCCTGTTAGAAAAGCGTAATAAACAACGTTGCGGCACTAACCGCTACATACTGCACAGAGACTAGAATCCAATTATTTTGCAACATAATCGTGATTCTAGCCAAACCTCTGAATTGGCAACTACATACTACACAGTCCATATTTTAGGCAGCCCATGATCCCAGTGTGATAGTGGCACGGACTCTGTGCCGGAATCTGTGCCCTCGGGACGCGGGTTCTAATCTGGGTAGTGCTCATGCATTATGCGGTATCAGACAAGGTTCCGTACATTAAAAGCATGTTATCTCGTATAATAAACAGACGTCTCGATTGGCTCCTGAGTACAGGTTCGGGTAATGGGTTTAGGAGTGTGGTTTGGTCTACGTTGAACTGATAAGTGTAGGTTCAGATGTGCAAAGATCAGATAAAATCGCATGAAATCTTTAAGAAGATGAGTAATTTTGGGAATCGATTATGATATATTAGTAGCTCACTTTTCTGGCAGCAGCAATACCACAGATTAATACAGATAGTTGACTCCACAAAATCATTTAAATAAAAAGCGACTCTTGGTTGACAAAGACAATAAAGTGCAATTCATGTCGCACAGCGCTAATTACCTACAGTTATATTCACCTAGAAGTTGGCTCTCTTTCGTGTAACTCTTAAATCTTCTGACTACGTTACGCTCACTGAATTGGCTCGACGAGACGAGGCCGCCGCGTACTGTAGCTTCATGCGTGCACCTTCTGTACTATTCTGTGGCAATACGCTTATCGCTTAGAGCAACAAACAGCAATCACCAATGCATTTGCTAAGTAAGGTATAAGTATGGTGATTTTCAGAAGTAAGTAGGCACTTTATCAGAAGACTTCTGTTTAGCGATGTTCAATTTTCTATTCTTTGTCAGAAGACTTCTGTTTAGCGATATTCAATTTCCTATTCTTTATTTTCACACACTAAAATTGGACACAATATTCAGTTAAGAAAAATACTTATGACTTCAAATGACCCTGTAAAGATCTGTAAAAAAATTCAACTGTCAATCATATTTAATGTTCTCGAGTAGGTACCTTGTTATTAAGTCTAACCCTTGAAAACACGTGTATTTTAATTAAAATTATAAAATGTACAACGCGGTGATACGGTAGCCATGGCTGAGACGTGACCCCACATAATATGACACTACAGCCCGTTCATAAGCCTTGAGAAACTCTCAAATACTTAGGGGTACCATATTATTTTACACATAACGGAGAACTATAGGAAAAACTACTAAAACTGTTCAAAAACTTATCACAAACTTTTCAAAATATTTATTTCTTTTTGTAATCTGCTCAAAAAAATATTTTCATTTACTTTATTTTTATGCATTTATTCACTTATATTTTACGTGATTCCAAAATCGTAACCTTAATGATAAACATAAATTATCAGTAAGTCTTAATACATTCTATTAAACATTAACATCAATGAAAGGGGAGATCAAATGAGTACCTAAACTATTATAGTTGTTTATAAGAAGTTTATAAGTCGATCATGTATAATGTTGTAGGGTGATTTGATTATTCGAATTTTCGCGAAAACCCTAGGGATATAGCGAAACCCGGATAATTAGAAAATGCATGTGCACTGAGTGCACCATTTATCAAATCACTCTGCGACATATATACATGTGGTCATCATAGTAGTTACTCATAGTATGGAAAAAGGTACCAAAACGATACTAGGAACCCGACATAAATTCCCGACATAGGGGCCCGACTTAGGGGCCAGTGAAAACTCATGCGTGTAAGGACGTCAGTAATTGCATTACTTTTATGATAAAAAGTAGGTCAAAACGTGATCAAGTCATCAGTTTGTGATAAGAAAATCAAACAGAAGCTAAACTATCAGATGTTTAATCTCTCTGTTTAGGTGATGGTCGAGAAATTAAGTTCAGTCACCAGCGGGGCAACACACTCGCATTGCATTCTTAATCTGTGAAAAACCATCAATTTAATAACATTTTTGACAATTTTTATAGATTGTGACTTGAATCTGAACGTTTTTTTAAGTAAGAGAATTGGTTACAGTCAACGGTTATTTTAAAATAAGTACTGGAAGACGTACAGTAAACTTTCTGAAAGTAAAAGCATCAGCATGCTACAACGCAAAAAACTTAAAATAAACTACGAATAATTTAAATCTACGAAATAAATAATGAATAGGTCAAGGCCGAGAAACTGAATATTCCTAAAAACCTCCATCTCTACAAATCACAAGAAAACAGTAAAATCTTAAATCAATCATAACAAAACTAACATAAACCCTTGTCCTAACTACGCTCCTTCGTGTCTTATCTCAAAACATTTGTAAAATCCCTAAATAGTGCACATCTCGCTTCCATTCGGGTAAACACCCCATTATTTAGCTTAATAAAGTGAAAATTAGGTCGCTTCAGAGTGGGGGGGGGGTGGGGGGGTGGAAGGTCGCAGGGGGGGAGGGTAATGTCTGTGTCGGGATGATAATCAACCGATATTAACTGCTACTTGAGTGAGCTCTTACATTTTTATTCTGATGATCTGTTTAAGGGTGAGTTTTGATGTTGCGACTTTTTGGTGCAATTTGTCGCGGCTAAAAATTGCTTTGGATTAACCTAAAACACAGCTAGACACAGCAACAACATTTTAACACTTACTTGAACACTTGTGAGCCACGGGTATTTTTTAACTTGTTCAAAGATTGATCACATAATTATAACCGTACAAGTTCCGTTCAATTGTTTGAACACTTGTGAGGTACGGCTGTTGTTCAAATATGTGACTGTGTCTGGCGCCGGCTTATAAGTAATTTTGTGACAACGTGTGACTTCAAAAAAAAAAGGAATACTAACCAAAAAAGCGTTGCAAATTGGTACAGTATTGTGCTTCTCCATTGATATAACAAATTGGTACAGTATTGTGCCTCTCCATTGATATAACAAATTGGTACAGTATTGTGCCTCTCCATTGATATAACAAATTGGTACAGTATTGTGCCTCTCCATTGATATAACAAATTGGTACAGTATTGTGCCTCTCCATTGATATAACAAATTGTTACAGTATTGTGCCTCTCCATTGATATAACAAATACGTCGGCTTGATGATTTAAATTAATTAACCTGATAGACTTAGAAGCTTAAATAATGCACGCAATTAATTGATATATATACCTCGTATTTCAAACAGAACACAATTTTGCAACAAAAAAGTCGCATCAGTGGAACCGCAGGGTTGTCGCGAGTCCTCGTCGACATTACCATGTCGTTGATATTTGCATACATTAGCCGACCAGTGGAGCCAGCCCTAATAAAAACATAGCTTCTTGCCAACGTTACACAACCTCCCCCGGACTTGTGATGTTTAATGAGAAAGTACAAGGATTCAAAATAGTTAAAATAAGACTTGCTTTTGGTACGATCTTTACTTTGATGTATTTTTACTTGATTTTAATATTTGTATCAATATCTGTCAAACAAGAACAAGAAAATATAAGCTAAAGGTTTGGGTCTATCAAGTGCTACGGCGTAGCAAAGTCGTAGGCTCGTAGCTCCTCGTAGACTCGTAGCATACAATATTACTAAACTTAGGTTCCGAACGTTTACTATTTACAAACAATTAATAATTTGTTCTTTGTTACTTATTCTTCTACGTTCTGTTTCTTGAAATGGCGGGTCATGATGAAAAGCATAACTTTACCAATATCTTTTTTTTTAAATAAAATATTATTGATGATAAATGTATTTAAGTACTTCTGTCAATTGGATCAAAAAACAGTTTTGCAAAAATAACTTATGTTTTAAAAATAGATGAGTCGGTGTGTCCTATCTGACTACTCTGAGAAGAAAGATCGAAACAAACTCAGAGGTCACAGTCTCTTTTATAGTTCAAACATAATCTTGGCCAGGCCATATGAGGACCATGCAGGTTAATGTCTGCAGGGGTCGCCTTTTGAGGAGAAAAGCATACAGATAAGAGTGAACCTGTGAGATAGGTCAGATGTTACATTTATCCCTTATTTTTAACCCCCGTCGGAAAAAGAGGGGTGTTATAAGTTTAACGTGTGTATCTGTGTCTGTCTGCGCTATCGTAGCTGCCAAACGGTTGAACCGATTTTGATTTTTTTGGTTGTGTTTGAAAGGTGACTTGATCGAGAGTGTTAAAAGCTATAAAAATAAAAAAATTGTTTATTAGATGCTATGTTTTTGTCGGGGGCTTTTTAAACATTTAATTTAATTTAGCTTATAGGATTAGAGAGTCCGCTATATCGCCAAATATGTATTATAGTTGTGATATACAATTTATACTTATTCTACATTAAATTCTCAAAAATCCATGTAGTGTTGTGTCTACCTATTACAAGTCTTAGTTCTGAGAGTAATAATTAATAGAGAGGTACAGTTAACGGTCTGTTTAGTTAATCTCGTAATCTTTTACATGAAGTTAAGCCGCTAATCCTTCCGCTTATAATTATGTCGGCAGTAGGAAGATAACGTGTGGGTCGTGGCAGACATTTAAAATGAATCATAAATGAGATGTGCCTTGAGTATAGTGGTTCCGTATAAACCGTAAAATCTGTGAGATGTTTAGTTCGATTCCTGGGTCGAGAAAAGTTAAGCTTTTAATAATTTTGATAATAATTTAAATGTAATAGGGAATATATATTTTTTTTAATGACCACCCTTAACATTGATATCTTTGCATAGTACTGCTCTTACTAAACATACAAATAATTGCACAAAAGTAATGAAGTTTGGCCCAAAGCGCACAGATTTCTGGGGGGGACTTAAAAAAAAAACGATTTTCTATTTATAATGTCTTTGAATGAACCTTATTCTTCCCGCTAACGACATTTAAACAGACAAACTAACTGTCCGACCGCTCACAAGACATGCATTCAATAAATTAAACAAAATATTTTGATCACCGCATTTTCCGGATTCCTGATTAACGCCCCAGTTTTATAGATCGTTAAAACGGATAAAATAATAAAAAATAAATATTTATTGTGGAACGGGTCGCGCTGGCAACATTAAACAATGTTCTGTACTAATTATAGTTTGCTTGTTTTACTTGAGTTCTGTTTATGCGCGTGCGCATCGCATCTATGTTGCGACACTGGTAAAGCAGGGTTTTTTAATTTTATAGGTCATTTAATTCACCAACTTTATTAAAATACGATGTGACAGTAATAATTTATTACATGTATTTAAGAGATCCTTTAAATAAAATCTGTATTATTTTTGAATTTATAATCACAGCTTCAAGATATGAAAGTAGGTAGATCTTAGTTAAATCTCTCCATAGTAGTACCGTAAAATTAAAATGTTTGTCTTATGAGGCGTATACAATAAATCAATAATAAAAAAAAAGTAGAACAATAATTAGATCATATTTGAAATGATCTTTAATGTTTCACAGTATTTTAACTGTAAATTAGCAAAATCGACAAAATTTCGTCTACGGCCTTTTAAAACTGGCCAGTAACAGTGTTTCTCTTATCGCAGACGTCATTTTGTAACAGAAACAAATGAAGAGAAACAGTGGCTCTGCGCGTGTTTCTAAATTCAAAGAAATACTAAAATGTATACGCGAGTAAGCGAGTAACATTCGACGGAGAAAATGTTTACCTGTCACCGACTTGTCAAAACTGATCTAAAAGTGAGTGTTAATTTCAGTAGCGACACACCACACTAGACGTGTCAACGAATTTGTGTGTTAGTCAAGGGGATATTTAACTAGAACTAAAACTCACCTGAAAAAATAGGCAAAAACACACCCATTGGTAGTACTTGTAGATCTTCCTGTCGTTCATATCTTCCTTCCCCTTCTCGCGGCTGTTCCCGATGCCGGGGTACGGCACCTCCACGCCCACCTTCTTGTTGAAGAAGCTCTTCAGCGTGTACGTTGAGTGGATCCAGCAGTACGTGTTCAGCACATCCTCGGGGATGTCCTTCGTGTGAATGCAGTCTATAGGGTTCCCGACGTACTGCCGCGTCGTCACGATCAGGCTGAACGAGATCAGCAGGATCACTGTTATAGAGTAGTGCAACCGAAAAACCGGCGAGTCGATGTGTACATAGTTCACTTTAATGAGATTCTTCAATCCACGAAAAACGTCTAACATCTTAAACGTTTGACCTTATCGTCCGTGTGTCTGTGTTCACTAACATTATTTATTGTTTCGAAGCACCAAGATTACACTATTTATAACGTAAGGCACTATTTAGTTTGGCAGTGTGAATGTTCCGACGGGTAGTCATGTCCTCTCACGTGGGGATAACTTTTTTGGTATTTTGATGAACTTGAGCAGTGACAGCGCTTGGCTCATGTTTTCTTCGTTTCATGGTCCGGCAGGTCACAGCGCGCGCGCCGCCATGCCGGCACCCGCTGCAGTCATCCAGTCTGTTAGCGATGACGCGCCGCTGCGTAACTCTTAGGAAATTAATCTTCGAGGAATTAACGTAAACTAGATTATCAGGTCAGATGTTCTAGTACAAATTTATGAGTTCACACGTCGTCGATCCGCCGGAGCACCGCGTACCCGTGTGTACGATAAACTAATCGGTGTAGGAAACTGATGAAAAATATTTAAATTATGATCCTAAATAGAGCTAGTGTATTCCCTACGGCTTAATTTATGCGTCGCTATGACTCAACCGTGGAGAGTGCAGGAGAGCTGGGGAGTGACTAACCGCAATATTATGATAACATTAGGATAAACTACCTCGACACCTGATGTAAGTTATATGACCATTAATATATTTATTAGCGTTGGCAATACTCGGAGTAAACTCGCGTTGAATGCAATCGCTCCGGACTTTCAGTGAGATGGTCTCGGCATGATAATTTTATGTGTTCTACAAATACCGTCATTGTGTGATATTATAAACAACAATGACAATCTCTTGGAGAGCATCACGCGTTTCTAAGAAGTCTATTTCTCGAGCTGGGAGGATTTATGGGCCAGTGCTGGTTCAAGGCCTGGTTTGTCACAAAGTGTGCCACGCGGCGTGTTGCTGTTAAATTGTGCTAATATTTACACGTTAGATTTTAAGAGCTCCTTTGAAATATTATATTTAGTAGCCATTGTTTGTGATGATTCAGCTCTTGTCTCACGGCCACTTGGCTTTTAGCTGACTGGACATTAACGATGACAAGTATTTCCTAATATTTTGCAGAAAAGAAGCAAAATGATGATTTGTTTTTATTTCAAGAACAAGTTCTCAAGAAACACAGTACGTTTATATTTAAACTAGCCGATGCCCGCGGCTTCGCCCGCGTGGATGTCGGTTATTATATACTAAAACCTTACCCGAGAACCACTCCATCCATTGGTGAAAACAGCATGAAAATGGGTGCATTCGTTTTTTAGTTTATCGCGAACAGACAGACGCGGCGGAGGACTTTATTTTATAATATGTACCTATGGATACAGTATTTCTCTACATATTCGAACTATTCCTTTCTACAACCATAAACAATCGAGTTTCCAGTTTGACAGGAAAATGCGCGCGAAATTCCATCCGCCATTTATCGTTTCATGACTTTAAATCCATCTAAGCCTCTTATAAGCCGCATGTTTTACGATGGCTTAGTTTCAGATTACGATATTCATTACATTGAAAGAATATGTGTTCAAAGAAAAAGCATAATATATTCGATGCACTTTAAAGGTTCAAAAGCACATCAAAGGGTTAGAGAGCGGTGCGGATCAAGAGTAATCATTTATCAATTTGAAACAAATGGCTATATTGTATTGGTCTATTATTAATATACACTTAATTACAACATAAATATTGTAAATATTGATTATAACATTCTTTTGAGTGGACTTTACATCTGAAAGTAAGCGTTCAAACGACGAAGAAAATTTTTATATAAGTTTATATTAATAGTTTCTAATAAAGCTAAAAGTTAAAAGATGATGCATTTACCGTTAGTAGAGTTAAAATCAAGAAACTGTATCAATGTTATTTGCACCTTTAGCAGTCTGAAACCACACGTAGCAGCAACGTGTTTGGCTTACAAATCAGTGTTGCAAGTAAACCAACTAAAATGCTGTGAACTTACTATCACACCAGCACTGCTAGTTTGTCTGTCGGACGGTTTTCAACTTATACTAACAGATACTTTCACTGAAATCCTCCTGAAGATTAGAAGAAAGGAAGCATAGAAAGATTTGATCTGAAAAAAGTATACTTTTTGTACGATAGCTTTGTCTAAAAAAACCGGCCAAGTGCCAGACGAACAGACAGACAGACGGACGGACGGACAGCGGACACTTAGTAATAGGATCCCGTTTTACCCTTTGGGTACCCTAAAAACAATACATAGACAAAATTTCGCAGACGACAACTTTTCAACCATATGATTTCCATTAAAATGTTTAAAAATGACTGAAAATGTCTTATTTTCGCAAATTGGATATCCAGATGGCAACCAATCATTCAAAAACAAATTAATTATCATCATTAAAATCATTTTACAGTTAACAGACGGATATAATTACTATGATTTATCGATTGCTAATCTGTGCGATAAAATTAATATTGCCATAATAAATAATAGCAGCGACAAACTATTTGTCAAAATTAAGCGGTCGAAATCTGGCAATCTAGCAGGGTTGCCAGTATTTTTGTGGAGATCGTAAATTATGTATCTCACGCCGCATCCTTAGCTGTTTGGCAAAGAAGAAGCTGCCAAGTGTTACGAATGTGGTTAAATATTTCTCAAGCCTTGTATTCCTGAATTGGGTAGCGTTTTTAGCATTAGCTGCTAAAGTAAAAAGCGTTGTTATTTTATTATTTACTGGCGACCCGCTCCTGGTTCTCACGGTTATTACGACTGCACAAAACATCGAGATTTCTTGGTTAAGTATTTTTTCCTACTTATGGTAAATTTTTTCAACGTCGATATATTTATTCGAAGAATAATTTAGTTTACTTTACAGTTTTTCCATACAAAAACTATCTAACCGCAATATTTATTACTCATATGCAAGTTATCTGAATACTGAGAAATCAGACCTAAATTAACAAAGTTTTATTAACTGTTTAGTAGGTAGGTAGTCCAATGATCATTGTTTATCCATATGACCTGTAACCAGTCCACGTGGTACGCAATGATGCGCGACACTGCACCCAAGATCATTGGCTTTGTGTTGCAACATTCCTATGGTTCATGTGCTGAACAATTACCGAAGTTATGGGGCCTATTGTACATATCTACAGTCATGTTTGTTGTCCTGTTATGGTTCGTAGTTGCTAAAAGTTATTAAAATCTCGGCCAAGTCTACTAATTTACAAACGTGTCAGTGGTCTCACAATGATCAGTATTTGATATGCCATACAAAATCTGTCAAAAACTCATCATTGTGAGATCACTGACACGTTTGTAAATTAGTAGATTTGGCCCCCTGATAAAGTCAATCGATTGCCCATAAAGATAGTTAAACTAATGTTCTTATCGAGAACTATTTTATTGGTGTTATACTCGTACGCCCAAAAGTCTGATAAACAGTCCTAACAACTCCTTGTTCGAACAACCCAGTTACTGGATAACACGGTACTCCTAACGTGTTACCCAGTAACTGGGTTGTGGAGGTCAGATAGGCAGTCGGTCCATGTAAAAACTGGTATTCAGCTGCATCCGGTTAGACTGGAAGCCGACCCCAACATAGTTGGGAAAGGCTAGATTGTTTGATTTTGAGTGTAAATACGCGCTATCTTCATTATTAGAGTCCAACTCATAATTCTTCTACAAACATAGGTTTTACATTTTCGAATAAAGTGTCTTCCAGTAGAATATTAAAAAGCAATACAACTGATGTGTGTAAACTGATATAGGCCTAATAAAAATCATGCAACAACATTTAATTTTTACTCTGTGGCAACCCTAACGGTTCAGTTAACGACCTCCTTAATTTACGGCTCTCTTCAAAAGGAACGCTCTTCCGCTCACTAACATATATTTTTTAATTTTCCTCTGTCATACTTTACTCTCTCGGTATATTTTCGTGGTATATCGATTCCAGGTCAAGGACGTACGTAAACGGGGCAGGAAACGTAGACGCGGGCGCATAATATTAGTAATTATGCGTTCGGGAAGTTTCGTAAATGTTCGGCTGTCATGTCCGCTGTTATGTCATTTGTTACGTGATAATATTTTTTTTTATGGCGGCTAGTTTAGGTATGTTTATATGCCGGATATGTGTAACAAATAATATAGAATGAGTGAGTGAGTGAGAGATGAGTGAGTGATGAGTGAGTTCAGACTCAGTCCAGTGCATTTTAGCGATTTCAAAAAGTTTCCTAGAAAGCGGTGGCCGCCACGGCGCCACGTGGTGTCCGCAATTTACCGGCGAATGACGTCTCTGGAAGGTTATTCATAAAAGTAAGTTGGTGTTTTTTGTCACCGTAAAGTCAGACCCCGCTGCCATCATTTTCATGACAGTCATCACTGCACTACGGCCGTTATGTAACGGTCACCGCTCTTTAATGAAACTGTAGGTTTACGGTGATTTCCTACACTGTAATTCAACGGTATCTAAGATTACCATAAAAAATAATGTTACTTGTTACAGTTATTAACAATTTAGTAACTGTTTTATGATAGGTAAGTCATCAACGTAACTTCAAATGCACTGTATACGCAGTTTAAGACGAATAATAATGATATAAAAGATGAAAAGTTGCAAGTACAGACTCGTGCATTTGTTCATGCCATCTACAGACTACACCGGAATGGGAAGTCGGAGTTAAAAGGAAGCCGGAGTAAAAAGGGTTGAAAAAGATCTAATTAGTGAGACATTTTCATCTGCGAAGTACAAAACGTATTCTTAGTTCATTATGATGTAAACCAGCGAGTGTATGCTGATAGTATTTGCCATCGGCGAAAAATAGGATCTTTCCCATAAACTTTCATCCCCCATTAACCCCTTTGTGGCATGAATTTTCCGAAATCTTTTCTTAGTTAGTCTTCTTAGTATCTTTTCTTAGCTCACCTTCGTTACTAAAACACACTTTTATGTTGAGTGTTTGCACACTGCATTAAGTGTTTTATCAGATTGAAAATATCAAGGCGATTTTTCGAAGGAACACTTTCGTGTTTGGTAAGGCCGTGAAAAACACAGTGTTAGCAACAATTAGGTATTATTTCTACTGAGTTTTTTTTTTTCGAGATGGAAAAAACAATATCACCCAATAACATTTTGCCCGACTCGGATACAAAACCCATGACCTCATGCTCAACAGTAGCTCGTGCGACCATTCGACCAACGAGGCCTTTCTAGGAGGAGGTAGGTGTACTATTATATTAAAATGAGATAATTCCTATTTCTATTTATTTTGCTTGTCATAATTCTACGTGTTTTATTGAGGCACGTTGCTCTTTCCAAATAAATTCATAACTCATATCAACGTTTATAATTATTTTATAAGAAAATAGACTTCACACTTTTGCCTGAAATCCAGTCTAGGTTGGCCTGTAGGCGGAAATAATTTAAACTGCTGCATAATTGTTGAACATTAGCGCGAGATTTATTTTATTATAATTTATTAGAAAAGGGGAAAATAAACAAGAAACGCGATAACGTTAACGTTAAGTTTTATTTCAATCAGCTGAAACGTTTATAACTTGTTAGTTTCGGTTTAAGATTTAGGAGGTTCGTTATTTATTGCCATTATAAAACACTTCGTCTTAGGAGTAGTTTCACGTAGAGAGTGGCTCAGGAAAACTACGAAATTATTCTATCAGGAAAGCGAATGGACCAAAATATCAAAATGGCGGGCCTACACGAAGATGGCGGGATGAAGGGGCCTAGACAAAATCCCTTTTCTGTAAGCGTTAACGCCAACGGAAAGATCAAATTGTATGGAGTTGACAGCAGCAGTCACGTGACATCTCTAAAGCTAATGTCAACTCCATACAATAAAAGTGATTTTGTCTATAGATAGCCGCTGGACTCTTTCATTGTAGACTGAATCTTTTCCACCTAACATCGAGAGAAGTGGAAAGAGAGTAGACAGGCTTTAGTGGGACAATGGTGGCGAAAGGTCTCCAATTTTCCAAGACACGATTTAAAACTGGTTCATCTTAAGAAAACGATCGCTATTCACCACTGCTGACTATAGTATTGTCTTGCCTCTCTTCTATAATAAATCCATTTGTTTTTAAAAGATCGGTTTTAACGATAAGACCGCCCATTGTGTCACCCTGGGTAACATTTCTACATGTATATCTACATATTTATTTATTACATTTATATACACATAATAAAAAGTACTAGATTCTATTACATTTTAGCTAGGACATCACATAGAAAATGTCATAGTAAGTATCTGAAAAAGCTGTGAAAAGCTCTAACGGAAAAGTGCACTAAAAAATAGTATCAAAATGGCGAAAAATACTAATAAACTGAGTACCTCAATAATTAGTAATTCAATTGATTAGCCATGCGACAAGTTTCATACAGTAAAAGTTGACCTTCTATAACGTATTTAGTACTTGCTCGTGTGACAACGTTGGCAGCGCACGCGCAGCCATTTATACGCGTATTATTCATTCACAAGCTCCCGTATATTTAGTGTTACGTACTTCATACCTACTGTGTGGCACGTGGGTGTGCATGCGACGCGTGCACGATTTATATCGTGCGTTTGTCAAATGATCTTGCGTACGCGCCGATTTACAGTTTAAAGAATAGCGGATTGTGCGATATGTGGGATGCATGAAATTATTTATGTAAAGCATTACTTTATTTTGCTAGGCTTTAATAATTTGGTTTTGCTACGAGTGTGTTTGTAAAGCTTCGGATTATGATAGCGCGAGCGGGAAAACTTGGATCTTTCAATATTTCAAGTCAACCCAGCTAGAATGGTCTCATTGTATCATACAAGGAACAATATAAAGCATAGAGAGACTATAAAACAAAGTTCTAAGAAAGTTCACGGATGTATAATTCTTAGATTCTTACATTCACATGGCGTCGGCAAAAAAGTTTGGAAAATTGACAAACAAAAATTAAAAATAAAGAAAAATTAAAAACGATTAAATAATAAATAAATTTTCTGTTCCTTTCTTTTATTCTTTATATATGTGTGTACATAAACTGTGAAATAAATAAATGAAAATTTGAATGGAATTGAAACACCTATAAGTTTTACCTACTAGCTAATAAAAGCTAAATAAGGTACTATCGTTAAAGCTAAGCTTTCTATTTATTCATAAAATATTTATACTTTGATAGAGTTTAGTCGAGTTATTCCATTCTAATACCAAAAACTAATACCACTGGTATTTGTTGGAACTCACATTTATTTTCTATTCCGAACTGATACCACTTTTTAATCTAGTACTATTCATTCAGTAAATAAAAATTCTGATACTTATACTCATCTTTATAAAAACAAAGACTACCTACTGAAAAATATTTCAAACAAAATAAAATTTAAGCTCCATTAAAGAGAACACAGAACCGCCAACACGCTATATTAAACAAATTCATCTCCAAAACTTCATAGACGGCAGTTCATCAGGAGACAAAGGGTTTAAACTGCATTTCAAAGAGCCACAATACTTCACGAAACATACGGACATAGAGGTAATAATTTAACATTTGTAAAGCAATAAAAACGAAAGCTGCGTACATTTACTACATCCGCTGTCGACGACGTCGCGAGTGAAACAAGAATAAATAACATTTCAATATGGTGGAGTTCGATTTTTGAATCGCTTGGGGTTTGTCACTTGTCTATGGTATTCCTAAAATGAATTTCACAGAGTTTTGTTCTGCCGTTTGAAATGGGGGCTATTGATATAGTTCTCTACTTAATAATAACTCTAATAACTAAATATTTTCTATTAAATTATGTTCTATACTTAAAAAAAGGCATCCTAGTAAGCCGTACATATTTTCACTTAATTGTTTGTGATTTAATTAACCTGGCAATAATCAATCTCGACATAATATATTTGCTGGAAAATCTTAAAAATATCTGCAAAACTAATTATTAACTTTCTTGTTTAAAAAATTTAATAACCAAAACACTAATAAAATCATAAAAAACAAACTGCTCAGTTACCGGCCGTCAGTTTTCAATTGCTCGCAAATAGCTCAGAGCGGTTCAAACATTGCTCCCGGTCGAGTCTTTGCACTTTCGGTTTATTTACGTCCGTATGCAGTTCGAACGGCAGATAAAAGTGCTCTGCGCTATTATTTTGATGTTTATGGTGCGTTCCCATTGTTTATAACGATAACGGACGATTTTTTCTTAATTTATATGTGGGTTTTTGGGCTTGCATTGTTTGTTTTGGGTTTGGTATTGAATTTTGCGTCAATCTGACGTAGTTTGGATAAAATATTGTTTTAAATAAGTTTCTTTAGATTACTTTACGTGTAGGTACAGTCAGTAACAAAATTTGAATAATATCGCTACTTTCGCATTGACTGCCAACTCTCGCAAAGCCTCATAACAGTCATAACTTAAATGTATTTCACTACATTATTATAAAACAAAGTCCTCCGCCGCGTCTGTCTGTCTGTTCGCGATAAACTCAAAAACTACTGCACCGATTTTCATGCTGTTTACACTAATGGATAGAGTGGTTCTCAGGGAAGGTTTCAGTATATAATAACCGACATCCACCCAGGCGAAGCCGTGAGCATCAGCTAGTAAGTGTATAAAGCATCTATTTTTTAAGTGAAAACCGTTTCTTTTGCACATTATTTGAATACATACGTAAACTCACACCTTTTTATCTTAGGGGTAAGCAGAAGAACGGCTCCTGCAAGGTTCCATCACAACCATTACATCTGGTAAATTACCAGCGGTAATATGCGCACGCGCGGTTATTTGAATATTGAAAGTAAAATAATGTAAAAATATCAACATTCGAGTGACTGCACATTTGTTACGCACTCTGTCAGTCAGTCTCCGAATGTGAGTGACATGAAAATTACAATATGTTTCAAATGTCAGTAACTGAAACATTTCTTTAACAAATGGAGTAGGTATGTATAGCTACAGTTTCAGTTTTTATTTTGATGATCTTTTTCATGCGCATTCTGATACATGTGTTAACTAACACTATGTACTACTTTTACACATTATCTAAGAATAATTATGATTTTAATTTTATTTCTGTACAAATTATAATTACTTAATTATTTCCGTCAATAATTAAAATATAAAAAAGTGCTAATCGAATTTTGTCAGTGACTTTACATTGTTGTGAGACAAAACAGTATCTGAACAATTATTGAAATACCTTCTTATTTGGAGATCATGTAAAGGTACGTCTGGCGCATCAGCCTTTTATCTGGCTGGCTAGCTTAACCTGTCCATCCATGTCGTATGTAATTTTCTTTCCGGACGTGTTTTTAGAATAGAAAATATAGTTCAAGATTATAATCGTCCTGATTTTCTGATGGCTGTCTCTAGGACTAACATACTTCAATTTACACGTCATTTAATTTACTTTGCAACCGTTTCAAATGTATTTAATTAATGTTGTATTTGTTAGTAATGTCTAAATAAATAGCAGTCAAAGATGATCCCGACCGGTAAGTGATTCTTAAAACGAATCAGCACCAACGGATGTAACTCATCCACATTTTAAAAATCGAATCAGGCTGCGCGCTTTCAAAATTTAAAAAATAAACATAATCATAGACTAAACGGCTTATTTCTTTGGCGCCATTATGCTCAATAAAACACTTTTATTTGATATTACATCCGGAAATCTTAGTAATACTCATTGAAATGCTGCTCTTTACATTTTATAATATTTTACAACTTCCTTTTTGTGAGCGATTAAAGTTTTATTAACTGGTTTCGTGTAAGTGTTATAACAGTAATGTTTTGATGTGAATACAGTTGATGTTTGATCAAAACAGTTGCTAATGAATTGGATCAGCCACTTTCTTTGATACTTGAATGTAGATTGCGCCATTTTTTTGCTAAAAGTCACTGCAAATCATCGTTGTAGCGTGGGCCGGTTTCCTGTGCGAAAAGGTATGATTCAAACTTCAAAGCTGTATTAAAATTGATGCACAGATACCATTAGTCATATCAACACGTTTAGGTAGGTACTTTCACTGGGTACTTCTGGCTGGAAATATTCCCTAAAGACAGCTGAGCACCCCGCTTGCAACGTCCAGAAAATACAGATGAAGCAATTTATTAATGAATGTATGCAAATTCCCTCAAGGAATAACCTACAAAGCTTTTAATATATCAGCATATTTGGTAAACGACTCATATTTGTTATTAATGTCAAACTTTTGTTCAATATTTAAAAGGTTTATGTGATAATTCGAAGCCGGAATTATGGGAACATGCTTTCTGTTTTATGTATGTACCTATTGGTCATTATTTACCACAATTCTACCCTCTATTAAAAAGAGTAATATTACATTCTGCTTAGCCCTCTTCCTCTCTCCTAATTTTGCTGTGCCCGACAGGGTCCATATTGATCTTTTACTTATTATACCATCTATGTAACATATGGAATGCAATAAAAAATTGAGTATTGAGTATAGAGTTTATAAAACTGGGTCCAAACATTTTGTTACTTGTTAAGAGTTCTCATTATTATTTGTTATCGTAATAATACAGGGAGTAAAAGGACCCATAACATAGCCGTCAACTACGCATTCTGTGCCTACAGTGTCTATGTGTATGTGCCTGGAGTAGGTGTATTTCAAAGATGCCTATGCCCAGCAGTGGACTAAAGATTGGCTAAGTTATTTAATTGATTCAAATTCAGTTCAACAATATAACTTGAATATGAACTGCACATCAATAGGCACTACCGCTTATCAATGGGCACGCGCATCTCGGGCCGCGTATAAATATTTATTATGATATTGCTCATAGATCGCATTTATATTTGAAACTAGGTGTGTCTGCTTCGTGAAAGTAATGACATGGTTGGTCTTAATGGCGTATCAATTGAGGGCTCTTAAAGTTAGATTCAAATCCTTTTTTTTTTTTTTTAATCTGTTATTTTAATTAAACTTTCTTCGCACTTGCATCTCATGCATTTCTGTTTAATCCTATCCTATTAAACCAGTAGTAAATAATCACACTGTTAGTCACCATGGGGTCTGTGCGGATTCCAGAGTTTATTTGTGAATCAAGGTATCAAGGTAGGTAGTGCCTACTCTCTAAGACCGTCAACGTAGATAGGGTCCGTTCAAAAGTAGTTCGAAACTTCGGAGTGACCCTACACCCGATGAATTAACTTTTTTGAACAGGCAAAAATACATTGGGTGTAAAGGAAACTATCCTATCCTATTAAATTAGCAATATTTGTAATCACGTTCTCGAAAACGGCTCTGAGATTTTGATGAAAGTTGCAATTTAGTTGGTTTATGGGGGAGAAATCGATTTAGCTAGGTCTCTTGGAAAAATTCAAAAATTCGTTTTCTTCGTACCCGAGTAAGAAGATGGGAATGACAACACTGTGCGAGTGAGAGGGAAGAATGGAAAAAGAAGATGGACGACGATTGAAAAAGACGAATAAAATAGACGATTTAAAAATATAAGAAGTTAAGAGCTTGGTCGCTCAGGTACTGTAATTCAAATTACTCTGAAAATACCATTATTCGCTAAGTAGGTAGATTGGTGAAGGCACGCTTTAATTGTTTGCTTAAGGAACTTCTCAAATCTTGGCAAAATCAAAATAACTGCATCGAGTTGCTAAGTAGAATGTCATTCTTTAAGAAATAGATCAAGGACAAGATTAATAAATCAATCCTCTCTCAATGTTTATAGTCAGTATAGTATTTTACGACCCGTCGATCGGAGGCCGGCAGTAATATAAGTGATGGTTAGATAATTAGATAAACAAAATGGCGGCTTGTCAACAAAGTTATATTTATGTCAATCTGCGAAATCTCGAAGTTTTTATGCCACCCATGGCCCTTTGACTTGGCTTCACATGCTTTCGAGAAATATCATATAAATAAAAAAAAAAAAGAAATATATAGATATTTTCCTCAGACGGTTTCCTCACTAGGTATGTTTTTCTTCACCGTTTATGAAGCGAGTGATGATTATACAATACGCACATGAATTCGAAAAGTCAGAGGTGCGTGACTTGGGTTCGATCTCGAGACCTGTGACTCGACAGTCTGACGGTCACACCACTAGGCTATCACAGCTATAATTGTAGTAACAAACGAGTAATTTAATGCACCTCTAATTTAATCATACGACCAATTGACAATTTATTTCAAGCACTGTTATCATTTTCTCAGCTTAGCTTTGAATCGAGAATCGTGAGAGAAGAACTAGCTAAAAAAGAAAAACATCAAACTAAATCTTAAAGTAGGTACTCGGATTAACCCACCTACTTTTCGCAATCTTCTCAAACTTCACCTTCACTTCAACTTCAAACTTTTGTCGAAAATCCATAGCATTCTTAAGACCATAGTTTTCTCTGTACGAAACCTATCCTAGTATTGGTGTTACCGCCTGTCCATCTGTAATGAAGACGAGTGCCAAGCTATTCAGCGATGAGTGACAGTTGACAGCGGCACTCCCAGCAACTCTAGCGCTGCCTATCAGCGATCAATCAGCGACCGGTAAACGGGTAAGGCCCAGTATCGGCCTTATGACAGACTGACATGAACTGTCTGAAGATTCTTACCTATGTTTGCTTTAAAGTGTTTTCCCATGGGCAGGAGTGTTGTTTATGTCATATAGAGTATTTTTGGCACGTGGCAAAAAAGGAAACTAACGGCGCCATATCTTATATTTTCAATACAATTTCACAAATCTTTACCAACCCTGTCAATTTCATTCAAGCGCCAAAAGTTCTTTGAAGCACTGTACCTCTTAAAGATGTGATATTGGCAGTTTAAAACGCATTTTAAACTTTAAGTTTGCCTAGCTTCAGCAGTGGACAGCTGCACTTTGATTGATTGATTGATAAATCTTTAGCAAACGATTGAAATGTCGAAGTGATTCACTAAAATAAATAAGCCGTTTTCATGTTAGCCGAATGGCACACATACCTACATTCATAAATGTAACATTTGACTATAATAAATCTAATATTTATTTACAAACAAAAAAGATTAAAGCAGTTTACAATTCACAAAATAAACAAGGTGCGCTTAAAAGCTAGACTCCTTGACTCACAGACTGAAATAATTTAAAAATGATAGTGTACCACAGAAGAAATAGGCGCAGAAAGCCAGTTTCACGCAAGGAGCGTAAACAGGTACACGCACACATGGACGCATACGTACAGGTATACTAGAAAAAGTATGCGCTTCAGTAATCTTCGTGATTCCGAATTAGCACGAACGTCGCGCCAGCTTGCCGCTCTATGTTAGCAGTGCACCTTTCGTAGGGAATTTGTATGGAATTTCCTCTTTAGGTTATTACTCCGGCAGCAGATCGTCATCTGTTTCTATCAAAAGTTTTGAAAAGTTTTATGGAATTATTTAAGTACATAAAGGTGTTAATCTAAAATTTTGTAATTATGGTAATATAAACAAGTGCAAGTACTTTCAGGGTTATAACAGCTCTTTTAGATCTCATCATTGCGTGTTCGTATTTCCGCATTTAAGCGCATATTTTTCTTGGGATATCGGCGGAGTAGGTATTGAACGCTTTTCATATTGACAATTTAACAAGATTCATTGCGTTATTTACGTTGTCGAGCAGACGAATATTTCAAACTTAAGAAGCAATGGATTAAGGATTTCCTTCAAAATCGTTCGGATTGTGTAAGAAAGCGTGTTACGCAATTCGGATGCAGTACGGCCATCTCAATCTAACAAACGGTCGGTAGACGCGTGTCTATAATGTGCGTGCGTTTTCGCCCATAGTTTGAGCCCGACCTTCTGTACATGTTTATTCTGTGGTGTATCGTAGATGGGCGTCAGGCGCGGATAACGGCAGCTAAAATAAAATTTAATGTGTATTAGTATCGAGTCGATCCTGGATCGGTTCCAGAGGCATCTGATATGATGGACAGGTTTTCAACTGACCGAGGTGGCGGTTATCAGGGAATGGTACAGTTTTGGACGAATTTTGATACGAAATCACCCTATGGTGGTAAAGGCAGCCGTTGATTTTACTATACGTAACATATTCCCGAACATTAACATAAGAAAGTCTTGGCATGTCTATGCTGGCACCAATTTGATACAAGTTAGGAAAAACATAGGTGCGAAATACTTACTATTGATCGTAAAGATGGTTATGTGCTACACGTAATTTTCTAACCGAATATAAAGAAAGGCGGCATTATAGTCGCACTGCTGGACTTAAAATTAACTAAGTCAGTCAGCTAAGGATACGGTAGACGAAATACCTTATAAGCTTACAACATAAACTGTGCAACAGACGCCTTCCCTACTGCAGTTTAAGTGTCCAGAAGACTAATTAAGATAACAATGCCAGGCATCTGCAGTTGCGAGTGAATCACAGGATTATTTCCATGTCAGCACACCTCTGCTTCCGCTCCGGTGGTGAGTAACGGAATCTGGTCGAACATGCCATCCCGGACTTACGAGTATTTTTGGAGAATTAATCAGACGACCAAGAGCCAATAAATTTAGGCTAAATATAGAAAAACACATGCCCTCGAAGTGGTAAAATTGAAATTGTTTTAACTTTGAGCCGGGATTTCGAAAAAGTACCTAAAAGTTTCCAAAATCAACATTTGATATAAGAAAATACGTTTAAAATGGCCTCCTTGCAAGATAATTTATGTTTTCGTTGAAATTGACATTATTTATTTCACAAAATGGCCATTATTAGGATGAAAAGTCAGCGCTATTTATTTGATAAATTGTCAAAATTACCTGGACCATCACTAATTGTGTATGGACATTAATAATGTTGGAAGCTGATGGCAACAGATTTCCAAACAATTAATTATAGAAAAACTGCTGTAATAAATGGTTTATATTTCTAGCCAAATTGTGTCGAAGTTGACACAATTTACTACGAAAAATAATCAGAATTACAACAATTACATAAACAACCAACAAATTGAGAAAACCCATTGAAAAATGTATTTAAATTACAAGTCTGACGCAATTAAATGAACAAACTTTTAATTAATTACAAAGAAATTGGCATAAAATATCGCTTGCATTTGAGGTCAATAAATAACTGACAATTCAACATTATTAATGTGACAATATAACCACAATTACTGACAATATCAACACACAAATTTTCAGAATCATGACAAGTCCACAAAAATTTATGAATCGGACCAGAAAACTGAGTCGCCTATTATTGACTACAATAAATTGCTTTACACCAATAATGATCTTAATAATATCTCTAGGAAACTCTTGTCTTATAAACAAGATGAAGGAAGGTAATCATGCATGATTCATGGAATGATGATGTATGACTTCTTAGTCATGCTGCAGTCTAAATAGGTCAAGATTTCTCCGAAGTACGTGAAGAACTAAACATAATGGTTTGAAGTGTTCATGATGCATCAGTACTGACGTACCTAAGAGTTACCGGTGCATGAGATGGAAAATATTTATTGCAAATGGCCGATCTTTGAGTGTTCTTGTGCCAAGCATTCACTTCATATGGGGATGATGAATAATGGTGATGCATTCTAGGTATTCTAGCAAAACTCTGTGGAAATGGTAATAGACACCAGTAATATAGAGCGGTATACCAATGCGTTACAATCAAGATGGAGTGTGCTGATAAAGTAATTCTTGCAAAAAGCTGCTAAGTTAGAAGTACCAATAGTAAGTATAAGACCAATTTTTGTACACAGATTCTTACAGGGTTGATTGATTTCTTACAGGGTTTTTATGACTCTTGAAGAATCGTTAAAGCGGAATAGGTTACTAAATATATCTACGTCTATTGTATTTTATAATGGATTTCCGCAGTCACGCCTGAATCAATTAACTATTGTACACGGATTTTTGCAATGCACGTTATGTTTTTGACTTTCGAGCCGAAAGTCTCATGTGTGTGTGTGTCTGTTATATTACGGTACCATATTCAAAACAAATACTTTTAAAACGGAAAATGGAAATGGCGACAAACTTTTCCCAATTGTCAAGATCTAATCCTATTCAGTGTCTCTTGAATTAGTTTAGTTTAAGAGGAAATAGGGTCAGTCTTTTCGCTATACAAAAAGTCATAATTCGAGGTTCGGCTCTCGTCTATTTTCTCCTCCAAGATTGGACCAATTTGAAAGATATTTTATAAATTGAATAAGAAGGATATTTACTGTGCCCCTATGTTTTTCTTTTATCATTAATATTTGTCTAATTTGCACAATAGGCCTCTTGATGACAGCGGTCAAAACAGGCAATTTTTTGCATTTTCTGAGGGTTCTCGTGCTTTTACAGATAATGTATCATCAAAACGGAAAACATATAGGGGCATTAGAACTAGTTGATATTTATTTTAGTGTAAAAAATCATTGCCAAAGTCATAAACCAGAGAGAAAACAAGCGAGAGCGTTTGTATGGGGAGGGGATCGACCCTATTTCCTCTTAAGTGTTTGACATCCTGCAGTATCAACTAATTTATCAAACATCCATTCCTTAATTCCTGACTTATGAGTTCTCAGACGTAAACTAACCATCGATACATAACTGGTAACATTTTTACGATTTCCTATTGTTTAACTAGACAATGACAGTGAGGTGTGCAATCGATAAGGCGTTGTCGTAAGACGCACTAGTACGGCATCGCAGGCATTACACGGAAGACGCCGGGAACACACATAAGTACTGTGTAATGCACGCCGTATCCGCTCGACAGCCGGACTGGGACGTACTCATATAACTGGGAATTAATATGAGAAGACATGTTTAGAAAATAGCAATAGTTCTTAGTAAGGTTATTCTCTCTTTTCTTAGAAATTCAAACAGAGTTGAGGTGTGCAAGCCCAATGATTTAGGTACTTTAAAAAATAAATGAGTTCGCTTTAGATTTGTGAGGATACTTTAGTGGGATTTGAAATTAACTTTACAGAATAGCCCCGGCACAGATATTATAACGGGATGTTAACTTGTGGCAAATATTGATTTTACCATAGTCACAGATATTATAATACTACGTATTATAATACTACGTACAGATACCCAATCCCATACAAAGAGCTGGCTATTTTTCGTACTACATTTTTTTAACAGATGGCAGCATCAGCGACTCACTAATTGCCAGAGACTGTAGTTTTTTTAACGCCATCTAGGAGTCTTGCCAAGATACTACGCAAGACTCCTAGATGTTTTTCTTCCTTTTTTAATTTTTTCTTCCTAGGTGTTCAATTTTTATATTTCTACGTAAAGTACTAGATTTAAAAAAAGAAAGTGTTTGATTTTCCTTAATGAAACGACATAAACACAAGTTTAAAGTGACCCTGTCATCACTTGAGTAAAACGCCATCTATTGCAAAGAGCTCTCAACAAAATGATTAGCAGATGGCTACTTTATCATTCTAAGGGTTCGAATTGAAGTAAACGGCTTAATTTAAGTTTTTTGTTGAAAATCCGAGATTTATGAGTGTAAATACATAAATCAGCATTAAACAAAGATGTTTTGATTTTTACTAATATTACCTCAGCCAAAATTTGTCGTGTAACGCTTTTTAGTGATTGTTAATTTCATAAATTGTTACTTATGCCATCTATGATTTTTTTTCAAGACTAATTATATTTTTTTCGAGTTGAGACCCCATGCCATAGTATACTTTCTCAGTTAAGTAGTACTTATTATTTACCATTGCTTTGCTAGATTCCTAAAATAATGAAATTACTGCAGGTCGAATTAAAAAATAATCAATCTGCCTAGCCTAGTAGTAGAATTAAAAATCAAATTAAAATTCAGAATTCAGGTGAAAGTCAAAGTCAAATTATTTATTTCAAATAGGCACATAAAAGGCACTAAGAAAGGAATAGAACTGATTCTAGTTGCCCCTTCCAAAAGAAATTGTCATAATGAGAGAAATTTGTTTGAAATTTGTTTGTTTGTGTGGAGGCATAGGGAATTGTTTGCAAAAGCAAGCGATGTAAATTCTCGCAGCAGGCGCGACCCCTACAGGCTCGTGTTAGATGTCCTCCCAAGGCTTGCGAAATATAATAAAAGCTGTATGTTTATGTGTGTCCAGGTATATAACAAAGTACCAAGTGAATTAAAAACATTAAATACAAGAATGTTCAAAAATAAGTTATACAAATTGCTCTCTGCTAATAGTTTTTACAGTGTTAAGGAGTTCCTGGAACATAAAATCGCATGATGACTTATTGTTTCGTTATGCACGTATTTGCACGCTTATATCTGTTAAGCAAAACATGTTTGTTCACATTATTAACCTATCCATCTTTTATACCATGTTTTTAGCAAATAAATGATTATTGATTATTGATTATTATTGAAAGGTAGTTTTCATATGGAGAAGAATGGGCAAGAAACTCCACCGTTACTCTTTTAAAAATGTTTTACAATATTTTATATAAATATACTTACGAGTATATGTGAAGACGATGTTCAATAAGATTACTGTACCTACACGATATCTGAATAACCTTTTCATGATTTTTCCTTCAAACAGAAACCAATATATCCAAAAACACGGAATCCTAATTGTCCGAGTTTTTCTGTTAATATAGTGAAGACAGTCATAATGAGAACCAAGTACAAAACTATCAAATAAACAGAAGTGCGTGAGGAAAAATAGCGGCGGTTTAGACGTAGTTTATTTAAATCTCGACGACTGACATTGTAAAGTAATTCGGTTCTTAGCTGGAGTATGTCGAGGAGTTCAATGATGAAGGTCATCTGGTCATCTAAAGCAGGGTGTACACTATGTTTGCGCACCAACTGTGCGCCGCGTATCACCTTTGTCGTAGTGGCCTTTTTATACAAAACGTACCGGAGGGCAAGTCCCGTATTTTAAGAATATTCGCATTCTAATCTTGGGGTGGATGCATAACGAAGCAGGTTACAGGTACGGACAGGTCGGTACAGATCATTACGGATTAAATAGCCTATCCAATCTTATGTGTTCGTGCATAAAGAAACAGGTTGAAACTTGGTTGTTGGTAACGACTACCTGCATCGATCCGTACGGCTCTAATCATGATGATCACTAAGAACAGATCTACTTGTTTCTCTATGTGGTTTGACCGGTACCGACCCGTACTGACATATCAGGACCGAAAAACCTGTATCTTTATGTTTGCATCCTAAGTCACAATCTGTCAAAAATACCTCTAATTTACCTAATTTTTTTGGCATTGATGCGATGAGATTGCGACTAAAATATGACCGTTTTTAATTACGGGAAATAGACCTTGTGATGCGTGGAAAACAGTTGTTGCGCAGACATAGTGGATACCCGGCTTAACGTCGTATTTATATCTTGGGGTATACAGTACTTATGGGTGTGGTTTGACTGTTTGAAGTTCGTTTACGAGTGTACCTATAGTAAGCCATGGTTGTAATGGTTTAGATATTAGTGTAAAATATATAAGCTTATTGATTCTGGTCGTGATAATAAGCAGGTGATGTCTGTTCCTAAATGTATCCAGTTCCTGAACTACATTCACAAGGACTTTTTGTATGTGAACATCTTTACCTACGTACGCTGGAACTTGCCTTTATTTTAAGCCTTTAGATTGTTTTCAATACAAGAAAACTAACCCTATTCGCAATATCAATAATTCCATTCAAACTAAGAACTTACATCAACAAAACCCAATCCAGCTATTTCGACAACTAGGGTAACACCAGAGTTCAATGAACTCCAATCCCAGGGATTTTAACTCACGTTTCTGTCAGAAATCCGTTAATATCTAGCAACACTGGCATAGATACGGCGTGTGATCTGATGCCAACTGGCGGCAATCGATCAGCAATCGACTCGATACAATGCACGCTCCACGAATTGATACGAATCGCGAAATGCTGAACTATGGCGTCACAGTATATGATAGGTGTTCGCAAATAGTAGGCCTGTGACGTCAAACGGGTTTGCTGAGACTGGGGTTACGCTTATGTGATAACATCTGTTAAATTGATGTGTAGGCTGGGGTATCATATAAACACGGAGGTATTATTGGCCAGTTAAAGCTTATGATCTACCATAGCAGTTTGTTTGATGATGTTTTTGATATGGAGAACTGGCCAGTTTAAATACGGCACATATAAACTGATAGAGGACGTAGTAAAATGACTTCGTAAGAATGTTAGCACGTGGTCTCGGCATATTGTGAAAAAGGTCTGAGTTTATGTGTTTTTTTTTAATTTAGGTGAAGTAAGTAGTAGATACGAATTGTGAATATCCAGCAATCAATACGGAATGTTACTATCATTAAACCTAATACACAAATAACTACGCTTGCTAATATTTACGTAGCCAGCGAATAAGGAACATATTCGCCAGTTTACTGCAAATAGAACGGTAGAGTTTGGCGAGACGGACGATTGAGAGCACTAGTAGGAATTGTACAGTACGGTACAACTTAGATATAGGTAGCATAAAAATTCGAAAATTTGCATTAATTAATTTCAATTTTTCGAATGGACCTATTTGGTTTTATGACTTTACAAGTTATTGCGGTTGCGTAAAGATCATTTTCACCTAAGCAGTAATAAAGCTTGGTGATTTTAAAGGCGCACTCAGTTCGGTTGGTGATCGGTTTTACGAATTTAGCCGATCTAAGATGTGTCGTACTGTTCCTACTGGTGGTCTCTTGATAGTTTCAGACGGTTATGAAACGTTGACCAACGGTGCAGGTAGAAGTAATGTTTTTTAATCTGTTCCCATCGCCGCAGACCAAAGCATATCAAGATGGTGGTAACCATAAAGCACAGAGGATAACAAATATTAAAGAGCCTGTCAGAAGACTCCTTCAGAAAAATATCTGACGGAATGGAACACTTAGTCATAGAGGTCACCGCGGTCGTAACGAAACCAACCTGGCTATCGTCACAAACGGCGCCGGCGCCATAAAAGCAGGTCAGTACCTGCAGAAAACAGAAACACGTCTTCCAAAGATCCCAACGAAAAGAAATAAACATCATATCACCAACAGTAACCAAGAAGCCATAGTTGTCAAATATCATCAATCATACGTATTGACGCAGCCGGGATCGCCCGCGTTGCCTACGCGCCGCTCGAATTAGATCACAAGTGGGTTAATACCCGCAGTTTTTAAGCCACGAACCAGACATAGTGTAATGTTATGTACATTGTTGCAGACTCACCAGGTGGGAACGCTAAAATACCTTTAAACGTTGATGGTAAAAGATTGAGAGGTGTATGGAAAACAAAAGGTATTTTTTTTTTGTGGAACGAGATACAATTTGAGTCAAAGCAAAGACAAAGGTGGAAACAAACAAACGATCATTTCAAGCGGCTTTTAGAGCAGTTTACCTTTTTGTATACAAATTATTCTTTGAGTGTTGATTCTGTAACCGTTTTACTCTGGGCTAGGCGTTAGTGAATAATGGAGTCTACTTTTGAATCTACAGCAAACGGCAGCTAGTTCTAAGTAAAATAGGTATACGCTTTTATTTTTATCTCTCCTCTACGAAGAATGGACATTATCACTTTCTAAACCCTTACTAATACTATAAATGCGAAAATGAGTTTGATTGTTTGTTACGCTTTCAAGCTAAAACGGCTGAACGGATTTGGATGAAAATTTGGTTCACAGGAAGACTATGACCTGGGTATGGGTATTTTAAGAAAGAAACGCGTGCTGTGCGTGTCTCTAATAAAATATTTTTATTTCTTTCTTTCTTTAAGCTACTTTTCATCGTGAATTGCAGACCAAGTCGCAAGTGGCAACAGCTAGTATTATAATAAAGTGACATTTCTTTTCTTAATTTTTGACATCGCGCCGTAAAGATCTTTCTACAATCTGTCATTAATGTCTTTAGTTTCTTCCACTTATACCATGGTCATGGACTAAACAAAACATCGGTTAACACATAGTTTTTAATACCACAAAACCCACCATAACCTATTTACAAATAGACTTCCGCGGGAAGAACCTCATAACCAGCCCCAACTCCCAACGCGTCTAATCTCGCGAATGACATTATAAAACTACAATTTTCTGTTGTAACGAGGTATAAATCTCCCCAAACCTCTGTGGTGGAACACCGCCGGATACATGAATGTCGAGGCTTAGGCTACAACTGTTTGTGTCGATCGTTACAACACGTAAAATACGCTCTTTTGCTTGTAATTACCTATCTTTTCATCTACCCACGCCAGCGACAAATGTTCGGATGAAGCAATGGGTTGAAGGATGGGATGGTACAGTGGGCAAAACATATGAGTAGGTATACCATGCAGCATCATTAAACCCAGAAGAAATCGTCTAGACTCCAAACTAAGTACATTATAACGTTTCAGTAATTGTTCATAGGAGACTTTAGGATGATAACATTTATAATTCATAGTACGCAAATACTTTTTTATTTCTGTTATGTTTGAGCTCTCGATAAGATTCTTGCTTGCTAGTCAGTAGTCAATTTCCTTAGGTATTGGCCACCACTTAATCTGTGTGACGACGAAACCTGACCCGACCATCACTTGTCTGACCATTTCTTAGGCATAAAAAGTATCACGCATATACTTGTCGTCCGCATGTAAATGTAGATTGCGTACTACTTTTTCACATGCATACTAAACCATTTCACCGTTCGTACAAAATGGTGTAACCTGGACATTTACATAAGAATTACTTGTAGTAATGACAGTCACGAGTGTAGTTTCGACTGTTTTCACTAAACTAGGTTAAGAGTTATTAGTGTATTGACGAGTTTCAATGTTTTGGCTCTAGTACTATACTCTACATACTGATGTTGGCCAAATTTCAACATTCATTAATAGATAAGGTGGTATGAATGAAATGTTTCTTATTGATTAGATGCTTAGATGATTATTCTTATCTATTTGATGTAGAAGCGAGCCAAAGGGGGTGTCTAAGCAATAGAAATGTTTGTTATTTAGATTTGCTATTAAAATAATTTTCTCTACTTTTCTAATAAAAAAAAAAGTTTGATAGAATAACGATTCACGTTCTTCTATACTATACCATGTCGTCACTCTCCTGCCCTTATCCCAATTTATCTGGGGTCGGCGCAACATTTCCCATTCTTCCATATTCCTCTATTAGCCGTCATCTCGGTTTCTAGCCCTATCATCTATCACATAGTCCATCCATCGTTTCTTTGGTCTTCCCCCACTCTTATAGCCATTGACATTCATACTCAAAGCTTTCCTCACGACATTTCCCTCAATCCTCCGCATCACGTGCCCATTTCCTCACAACTTTTCAGTCTACACCATGTGGGGTCAAAATACAACACCAAATGCAAACACTGGCAATAATTCATTAGTGCGCAGGAATATTTTGAAACCACCAAATACCGAATACCAAACGTATTTGGTTTAAAAAAAAATCTTTGTACTTTGTTATGAACTGACAATAGATTTTGGGATTAGCTATACTGACTATACAATTGGTTAATATTATGTATTTGATTGAATTTTTGTTTGTACACTGGGAACGCACTATTTGTATATGAGCTCTCTAACCAAAATCTAACTCATCTTTCACACCACAATTTATCTCAACACAACATTTTAAAACGTTACCTTACCGAGAGCACATACACTGAAGCTTAAAAAGCTCAAAGAATATTGTCGATCACAGAGGAAGACGTGGAAAGCTTATAATTTTTTAACCTCCCATTATAGTGCGCGGGTAGTCGGCAGACCCGACTGAATAATGTAATCCCATCATCTCTGTTGTACCGAGAACGCTAGCTTTGGCTTTTTCAATGTTTTATAGCATATATTTTTATTGTCTGCATTGGATTTTTAGTGCAAATCGAATGTTGGAACTATTGCCGCCTTGGTATTATTTTTTGTTTGTTTATTGTTATGGAAATAAAGGTAACCTACTTATCTTCTTACACGGTAGGAATAGGCACTCGTTATGTACTCTAACGTAAATGAACCGCGAATGATAAGGCTTTACCGAGTTATTTACGTTAAGAGTAAAGAACCCAAGTCGGTATAATAGGTATTAGATGTGAAAATTTCAAGACGTTATAAAACATTGTGTGCGAGAACAAGTTACCTACCTCTAGAACTCTCCGATACAAATACGAAAATAGTTAAGCTAAAGTTTTACATGCTCTTTGAAACAAATTGTGTCATTCAGTTTCAGGGATCCAAGTCCTACCAAGGGGTTGTGAATATCAGATAGGCAGTCACTCCATGTACTGGTATTCAACTGCATCCGAGGGCCTAGACAAGTGTCAATCGCTTCGAAAACGTTTCGTATTTCTACAACGACTTTCAACAGGATTGACATAAGCTTTTCGATAGCTTATGTCAGTCCTATACATTTTTGCCTTTTCCATCATCGTTATCGCTGATAGAATGTCACTTTGTCTAGGGCCTCTGGTTAGACTAGAAGCCAACCCTAACATGGTTAGGAAATAGGCTTGACAGGTTATGATTTAACGTATATTTATGTCTAGATATATATATATATGGATAGATATCAAAGAAAAAGTTCTTACTTCAGGGATATAAAAAGCCAATTATAACACGAATACACGTGTTATAATTGGCTTTTTATAGCCGTCAATTTATCAGTCAAAATCAATAAGCTATCACAACAGTAGTAAATAGTTCGTCAGTGAGTAATGCATTTAATGCTGGAGATGCTTTAGTTTACGTTACGAGCGCAGCCACTGCAGCTGGCAAATGTTGACCGAGTCACACGTTTCATGGATTCGACGAAATACTATTAAAAATTGTGATGTCATCGAGAAAAAGAAGAGAATAGTCGTTTATCATGTCATGATCATCGTCATGATTGGCCTTGTTCTACCACTGCTGAGTATAGCATTGCTATTCTGTAAAAATCTCACCGTGACAACTTAGGTGAAGTGAGTTTGAAGTGAATTGTCTTGGCCCTAGCATCAGTAGGTATCGATGACAATGACAGCTCACTCCAAGCTCACTTCACCAAATTTTCACGGTGAGATTTTTACAAAATCGACCGGCTGGACTCCTCCCTTTTGGTCCATGATTCCCTGGTCTGTGCAAATCTCATCCAGGAATAATTTCATTCTCTTCTGTAGGCATCGATGACAATGACAGCTCACTCCACGCTCACTTCAGTTAAGTTTTCACGGTGAGATGGTTTCAGAATAGCATTGCTTATAAAATGTAGACATTTGACATAGGGTGACACGAGCTGCAAGCGATCTTTTAAAGACAACCTTTGTATGGATTATATAGGGAGCAGAGATAAAAGTACAGGTAGTCTGTGATGTATCATTTACATGAATACAATTAATACAAACATGAAACATATACTTATCTCTAAAAATCATCATCATCTGCCCAGCCTTTTCCCAACTCACACAAATATGGAAATAACACACACACGCACACACACACACACACACACACACAATACACACACACACCCACAAACATACACCCAAAAACACACACACGCAGATACCCACACACAGGCGCACCCCCTTACACCCCTGCATACACTACACTATTCCATTCATAAAATCTTTCGTTTTGTTTTATTTCCTTTCCTAAATAGTTTATTTGTCCGTTTACCTATGCCATATAATGAACCAGTTGTATAATTACAAAATGGCACCTATGTACCTAAATGCAATTAAGAAACATCCAATAAAGGGTCGGGGGCCCAGCATCTTTAATACAAGTTGTCTTGGCAACTTAACAAGGGTGCTGGTGTCGCCACACTATTGTATAATTTTCTTTAAACTGTATGTACTACCATGTTTTTAAGGTAAAATGTAAAACTAGAGGCAAATAAATTATTATTAATTATTAAAAAAAAAATATATATATATGTTAGGGTTGGCTTCCAGTCTAACCGAATGCAGCAGTATTACCAGTATTTTACATGGAGCGACTGCCTATTTGACCTCCACAACCCAGTAACTAGGTAATACGATACCACTAGGTAAGACTGGCAAGACTTATCTCTAAAAATAAAGAAAGGAAATCTAGTACCTAATGCGGGCCATAGACGTTCAAGTAATTTGATCAAACAGGCTGGTTCAAACAGTTTGTTCAAATAGAAAAACGAAAATTCATATTTCTTCGTGCCATTTGAAAACTCATTTAGATCAAATTTTCCCACACATATTCATGCCAATTTGAAAAAACTGCTTAAACCAGCCTGTTTGATCAAATAACTTGAACGTCTATGGCCCACATAAGTTACCAGTTGGCTTTAACGTCCTTTTCGGGAAAATTTGGCTATTAAAAGCCTTAATATGGTCTTGCTAATTTGCTCTTTAAAATACTTCTGAAAATATTCGATTGGTTGTCATGTTCCCTTGCCATCTATAGATAGCTAGCCTTCTTTAAAAAAAGAACCACTAACGCTAAAAACTGGCAGTAGGTACTAATGACATCATTTCTACACCCAAGTGATGCGGTCATTGACTCCGACCATTATGGCAACACCGCCTGTGTTTTTTCACATTATTTATCAAAACAAATACTTAATATTAAATAGGAACAAGATATTATACGACTCACCTCCATTTTGTTCGTCGCTTCGAAAAATCATAAGCTTGGTACAGTCAGCATGGAAAGTCATCATTGAATTTAGAAGTTTTTATAAAAAAGGCATTGAGAACTGGTTAATTGAGTTTGTTTTGAATATTATGGAATATCAGTCTTACCAAGGGGTATCGCGTTACACACGTAACTGGGTTGTGAAGGTCAGTCTAACTAAATGCAGCTGAATGCCAGTGTAAAACACTGGTATGCAGTTGTGCTTAGTTAGACTGGAAGCCGACCCCTAGTGAGGACAAGGCTAGGCAGATTGATTTTTATTATCGAAATAGAGAGATAATTCTACAAGCTGCATGCTGATGGCACAAGCAGATGAATATTTGCATTTTTGTTAATATTAATTAACTAATTAATTTAACAAAAATAAATATTCAACTGCTTTTGCTGACCGTACAATAATTTGTAAAACTAATAGAAGTATCCCTCGTGCAGGTACACGTTTGTTTACATGTTTAAATAAATTATCTCGACTCGTAAAGCATCGCGTTCCATTCTAAAAGAATTCATCATTTTCAACGTAAACTGACCCATATACGTGAACGTTCACGTTTACCGGGATAGCTTCGCAACGATACAATTCAATATTTAGAAACATTAAAATGTTCTAAAAGGGAAAATAAATATTATTGTCAGAACTACACAAGTTTTATCGTATACTTATTTAATAACAAAATGTACTTGTAACAGATTACTCAGATTTGATCGTTAATTTCAATAAAACAAATGTTTGAAATAGTTGAACAGTATAAAAAATTGTTTAATCAACTTATGCACGCGAGTTTTTAAATTCAAAGGAAAACCATAAAGAAACTAGTAAAGTCTAAATTGGTATGATCTATCACAACATTTATTTATTTGAAGATGCGCGAACAAATACACAACATCTTTATAAAAAACTCTTACTCGCGAATTAGAGGTGTAGTCTGTGAATATTGAAGTAAGGCATCATTTCTGATTATTACGAGTTGGTAGCAATATTTAGGAAGTGCGCACGATCTTTGAACAGCGTTTAGTGTTTATAGAAGAAGTCTTTAACCTCAGATCTGTCAGAAATATGGTTGTCTGCGAAACATTTTTTAAACTCCGAAACAGATTTAAATAGACTACGGGTGTATTCGCATCTGGCGGTGGCTCATCATAAGCTTTCGATGGCCGTAAACATAGCGTAGACGCTGCTCAAACGCGGCGTATTTTTGAGACAACCTTTCAGTTTACGCAGCGTCTACGCGCCGTTATCGAAACGCCAACTATATAAATTATCTTACTTTAAATCATTACCTGCATACTTGGATAGAGAGCAGTGGTGTGGCTCTGTGGTAACAACCCCGACTCACAAGTTGTAGTTCGTGGGTACAACCCAGACACTTTGTGTACATCATTTCATCACCACTGCTCTCAAAACGATGAAGGAAAACATCGTAAGGAAACCGATATGTCCTAGAATCAAAAATTCGAAGACATGTGACATCTACCAACCCGCACTGAGCCCGCGTGGTAGATACAGCCCACTCCCTCTCGAAGAGAGGAGGTCTGTGTCCCAGCAGTGGGAACATTATAGGCTGATTATACTATGTATTATGCTAGTTGAATATTTATTTCGTCTTTATCAAACACGCCTATTTCCTATCTACTAAAGTAGGTATCAGTACTAATCGTAGAACTATGTCAGGCAAATATATCGATTGCAAAACTTTATTCGGTGCAGTACGGAATGGCACATGAAAAATAAAACAAGTAGTGGTGGAACATGCGACAATGAGCCAAAACGATGTGCCGGTACAAACGACCGGCGAATTCAATAATGGATAGTTTATGGTTTTTCCTTTATTGAGTGTTTGTCAGTGAGGTTGAAGTTGCGCATAAGAACCAAATAGGTACTTAGGCCTGTGAAGCCTTAAACTCACACACTGACTTGTATATTACTTGTAAAAATGTTAGAAATATTGTGATATCGTTTAGTTTTACAATGTTTGTAATTAGCACCGTGTATCTATCAATTAATTTATTTGTCACTGCTCCATTTTTAATTCTTTTTACCTATTATGGTACAGTAATCTTATTCTAGGTGCATCGTCTTCACATATAATATGTGTGATGTATACAAAATATTGTAAAACATTTTTAAAAGAGTAACGGTGAAGTTTCTTGCCCATTCTTCTCCACACGAAAACTACCTTTTGGAAGGGGCAACTAGAGTCAGCCGGTCAATTCTATTGTTCTATTTCTTTGTTTTTGACGTTCAAAAGTGCCATAGAATTGCCTATTTGAAATAAATGATTTGACTTTTAACTTTTAAAGAAGAATGCTTTTGGTGAAAAGTTTTAAAATAAACGTTAGCACTGGTACCTAATTTGACTGAATTTTTCGCAGATGTTCTCCTCTCACCCTGAAGACTGCGACACTGCTGCACTTGGTCGTGGTCTTTTGTGGAAACCATGACAGAAACTCTCTGAGAAAGGTCCTCTTTGCCCTGTTAAATGAACCTTTACCTGACACACCTAACCTAAATTCATTTAATTCTCACCGTACAACGAATGCCAAGTTCGTTACAGAAATAATTCTTTAAGACAAATAAACATCCAGCTAGCACCAACGTTAACCTGGCAGAGGTAATTACGATGCCGCGTTACCTATATTTACATTTATTTATTCGATGGGGGCTATTCTCCGCACGTTAGCAAGTATGGCGCGTAAAAATGGGTGTTGCTAGTTTTAAAAATAGTATTTAGTGATGGAAACATAACGGTGAGATAGCACGGGGAATAAATATGTTTGTGGTTGCAACACTCATTTGTGATTTGTAAATATTTGCGCGTACGTGTGATTTTGAAAATAATTAAGGTTGTCGATTGGTTTTTTTTATTATCAGAAGGTCGAAAACTCAAGGTTTTCATTTAAAATTAGGTTGGAATAATAAGTAAGGAACCCACCATAGAACATTAATACATAGTTTGCGCAACGTCATGTGGCAAATAGGTCTACGTACGGAAGAAGTAAGTAGTTTAGAAGTTCTTAAACAATAGTGCTCCCGGTAAGTTTAATAACTTAAGTTAAATAACTTGAAAGTGTTCTAGAAATTCACCGCGTACAATAGCGAATGATAGTCTCTTTCATAAGATATTTTAACTTCCACTCAAACTCAAATTATCTACACATAATACAAGCAAGCAATATTGTAGATAATTTGTATTATCTACACTAATATTACTTTTATCTCCGCCTATTCCTATTCATATTACACCAAGACAAAATGTTCGTCGTGGTACAAAATTAGCTTTTTAATATTACGGGATAACTGTTCAAAATTGATTGATAAATGACTGCCATATTTCTTGACAAATAAAACAGTTCACTTCCAACTACTAAACACTTAACAAATGGCGGCCATTTAAAAAACATGAATGTCAAACTTGTGTGTGACAAGATTAATAAAACTTAATGTGTCGCGACAAAATAGTTAAATCTATCTCCATTCAGTCCACTATTTTAAAGACTTATAAATACTTTGACACTTAAAAAGGGTTATTTTATTTCAAATGGTAGCAACACAGCCGTTTCAAAAATGGAAGAAGAAACATATTTATGGCCAGTTCGGAGTGAGAAAAAAATACGTTTGACAGTTTTGTGATGATACAAAAGATGTCATGTTGAACGAATGAATGAGTGAACGATAAACATCGTTCAAAAGGGGCCAATGGATAGTGTTTTGAGTGAAAAGGGATTCTGTATACGAATTTCGAATGGAAACTATTCGAGGAATGAGTGGAGCTGGTAGATGATAATAAATAGGAATGAACAGAAATGTGGCTAGTTTCTAATTATGATTATTTTTATTATGTGAGTAATTCATTTTATCCGCTGACTATAAGTATGGGAAAGACCTTGGCCCGACAATGGGATAAAAAGGTAAAAAAAAGTTATTCATTTCAGTATTCAATCACTTGGGTTTGTTATCGACCCAATCCAGTAAAATGTTAGCAACTAAAATGACATGAAATAAAAAACTACAAATAAAACGAATGAAGTTCAGTTACACATAATGCAGGGAAACTCAACTTTTTACAGTACCTAAACGTAGGCATGCTTTGATACTACTAATAGTGTCCAATGATGACACCAAATCGGAAGAATTATCGTACCTATTCGTTCCATGGTGAATCGTTATGGCTTTACAAACATAAAAAACAAAAAACAAATAGCTTAACATCCCAATACATTCCATTATTCTAAAAATATATTCGAAAGAGCTATAACGTCTGCAAATATAGAGAACCGTATTCTGATGGCGGATATAAATACTTGAGGCTAACGGAACTGGGGAACGAGATAGAATAGAGAGTCAATTCTCTAAAACTGTCCGACTGAAGCCTCTGTAATATCTCTGGACGTCAAAATTGAACTTTTAGTATATAAACTAACGTCAAAGATGACGTTTTGGCATTTATTTCATTCATGTTCAATGCATTTATTTTTCTTATGTATCAATCATAGACACTGCTGTCTATAGAGGATATAAAAATCATAATATCTAAACTAATAGAGTTTTGATTTATTTTATGTTTGATTGTTACGCTTTCACGCTAAAACGGCTGAACGGATTTGGATGGCACATGGGTAGACCATGACCTGGGTTAGAAGGTTACATAGGATACTTTTATGCCGTAATAAGTTTCCGTGGAATATTTTCCGACGGAGGCACGGGCGAAGCCGTTGGCCAATCAATCTGTTTAGCCTTTTCCCAACTATGTTGGGGTCGGCTTCCAGTCTAACCGGATGCAGCTGAATACCGGTATGGTGAGACTGCCTATCTGACCTCCATAACCCAGTAATTGGGTAATACGATACCCCTTGGTTAGACTGGTGGTAGACTTTCGTGCTTCTGACGACTCGTAACGACTGTCAAAGATCCACAAATGACAGCCGGGACCAACGGCTTGACGTGCTCTCCGAGGCACGGAGGTGTCTCGATATGTGAAAATGGTCACCCATCCGCGGACCAACCCCGGCAAGCGTAGCTTAACCTGATGGATCGACCCGAGTGGCTGTTATTACTTAGCCACGAGCTCCTCCGTGAAGCCGCTGGCAAAAGCTAGTTAATAATAATAATGCGAAAATCAAATAGTAAGAGTGAATGAGAAAACGAGACAGTATCTCTATCTCTTTATCTTGTGCAAACTTTTTATGTGTTATCTTAGCATCATACTGTGACAGACAATTTTGCAACAAAACATTTCTTTGGAAAGTATTTTATATCTATGCGACGACATTAGGTAATGTCAGTTTACAAGTGACTGTCGTTTTTAGGGTTCCGTAGCCAAAGGGTAAAACAGGACCCTATTATTAAGACTCCGCTGTCCGTTCGTCTGTCTGTCTGTCTGTCACCAGGCTGTATCTCATGAACCGTGATAGTTAGACAGTTGACATTTTCACAGATGATGTATTTCTGTTGCCGCTATAACAACAAATACAATAAATATTTAAGGGGCTCCCATACAACAGACATGATGTTTTTGCTAGATAATGGTACGGAACCCTTCGTGGGCGAGTCCAACTAGCACTTGGCCGGTTCTGATATCACACTCTATTCCATATGTTTCCAGTCAACTCGCAGCTTGACAAGTTCCACTATTTACTGGCATAATCTCAAAGCAATTGTAAACTAGGTTCAAATAGAACTGTGTCGGTCAGGTGATGCTGTGTGGTCCCGCTAACTATAGAACTGTAAGGGACTGTGTCCAATGGCCTAGATCTGTTAGGTTTAGAAACCCATGTTTTATATATTAAAATCTCTCTCACAACTATCATTACAGGTGGTACCTAATGCCACAGTGCGGTCATTTACAAATCTGTATTAACTTATTTACAAATTAAATCCTTACTAATATTTAAATGCGAAAGTAACTCTGTCTGTCTGTCTGTCGCTCTTTCACGCCAAAACTACTGAACCAATTTAAATTTTATTTATTTATCTCCACAGATTACATTCATACTTTTTTTTTTTTTTTCTTTTTTTTTTTTTTTTTTTATATGTTTGTACATCTCGGGACCCTGGGGTCCCGGACCTTTGGAAGGCGTGGGAGGCGTTATTTATTATTATTATTATACTACTTAAATATAAAATTTTTGAGGCATTTTGAAAAAAAAATGTAATTTGTGGGAGATCTGGAGTCTAACCACACAGTGTGTGTTTGGTACACAGATAATCTAGAGGCTGAGAAAGGACATGGCTACTTTTTATCGACATACCATGCGGGCGAAGCCGCGGGCGGAAGCTAGTATAATATAAAGGACTAAAACAACTTGTAACATAATAACATCTTACCTACATTAATTTATATAATAACATAAAATAAATAAAGTGTCGCAAGGGCACTTTATTTATTTAATACACTCAAATGAGTCGTGAACACATCAATTTCGCCATGAAATTTGTTTTATGTGTAGCTGTGTGACAAAAAAAAACTGTTTCATTTTGACAGTTCAACAACATCCATTGCGTTATTTCATTACGTTGTTCAGCAGATTTTTTTTTCGAACTTATGAGGCACTGGATAAATTCTGTTTGTTAGTGTATTACGCAATTAGGTGCTGTTATAAACACCTAAAACCAGTATTGTACTTCATTCTTAATTCTATCATTGCCGTCTGCATAAAGCACAGTACTTAGTAACGTTAAAAACATTTAATTCACCCAATAGAATAGGTACATGCAAATGCAAAAAAAACTTTAAAATGTTTAGAGTTTTCTAAGAAATCATTTCCAATTCTACGTACCTAATAAATAATAATCATCTCGCGTTCAAACTAATCTATCTACTTTCCAAGAAACTACAAGACGAATGGGAACCCAGACTATTACAAACTCTTCACATCCGTGAAGCTAATACTAATTGAATATTTAAAAAATCAGCTCTCCCTCCACCCACCGTTTGGCGCCAAAAACAACATACTTCGTTTGTTTATCTGTATGTGTCACGACTCACGCGCTTCTCTCGAAAACTGCTGAAGTGATTTTAATGCTACTTTCTCTGCTACATTTCTTGGAAGGCCGGAAACGGGCGGTCAATGAGATTCCTTTTGCTGTGAATTTTTGACAACTGAAGGCCAGAACTGCAGGTAGATGCATCATTCATAATTTCAGAATGTCGTGCGAATTTTTTTAAACTCGTACAAACTGAATTCACTGACGTATACTTATCTCAGAAAGAAAATAGGGTTTTTTTTTTTACCACTAATGCTAAATTATACATTCTGTTTTTTTAATATTTTTTTTACCAGTAATGCTAAAGTATACATTCTGTTTTTTAAATATTTTTTTTACCACTAATGCTAAAGTATTCTGGTTTTTTAATATTTTTTCTACTACTAAAATGCTAAAGTATACATTCTGGTTTTCTAATAATTAACTTACTATTTTTTATGTTTTTTATAAAAATATTTAAATATGTAATTTATAAGTGTTCAAATGGAATAAACGATAATAATAACTTAACAGAATATATTAACATTATCTTGTAATTAGTTTTGATAATGGCTTCTGAAAATACCTACACAGCTTTGTCAATAATCTGAACTTTTGTTCAATAAGTATCAAGATAGTCAGAATATCCCAGTGCATCTATCTTATCTTGAAAAGTGTGGGATATCCGTGCCCAGACAGTTCACGTTATGAAGTTTGCTCAGGAGCGGGAGCGAGCCCCTGAAATAGACACGTCAGGAGACTAATACCTCTGCGATTAATCGCCATGCCAGTCACACTGTTCTCGGCATATTTTTTATCCTTGCATTTTTGTGGGAGTTATCTTATGCAGATTTGAATGGTAAATGGAAATCTTTGAAAACTGTAAGAAACAATTGCATGTGTAACCGCCAAAGAGATTTAAGATTATAGGTATACTTTCAGAGGCTATAGCAAAAGGCATGAGTGACGCCATCTGCATTCATCTGGTATTCAGCTGCATCCGGTTAGACTGGAAGCCGACCCCAACATAGTTGGGAAAAGGCTAGGCAGATGATGATGATGAGTTACGCCATCTAGCATAGTATACCAAAATGAGATCGTTTTCAAAACCCACGACAAACTTTTACCGACACGTATGATTACCAACTGTCTGTGACTTGACATTTCTATGAACATTATTTATTTTATCGAAATACTAGATTAGAATTAAAAATTTGAAAGAAAATAAACCGTAGTTAAGTCCAGTCGTTTTATCACTACGCCGATTGCAATTTTACAATATACAATTTTCTAATAATATTTTTTTCTTCGAAATAATTTTCTTTTATACACAATGCGACCTCTCATATGGGGCGTATGACACAAGACATAGAAGTAAACAATGTTGATGTTTTTCTCTTTGTCTTGTCTATCTTAAGTATATTTAAATGTCTTAACAACCGACAATTCAATTTCCAGTTATGTAATGTTGTTTCGAAGCTTTTTCACACGTCTGCGTGTTTCGGAGAATCCAATCGTAATTTCTTATGTGTATGTATTTACGTCTGCAGGCGTGCAATAATTAAGAGTTAAATCGACGGGTCGGGATGACGTGCGGCGTTCGCACCACGGCCAAACCAGTCGTCAAACCATCCGTCTATATCAATCTACCTCACCAACCTCCTTGAAACAGACCTCGATTCAAAAACAACGAAAAAAAAAACAAACTCTCCATATTTATTTTAAACAATTATTTGCGTAATAATTTCAAATATCGAGGCGAGTGTAAACGCTCCGCAACACCGACTTCATTTATAAATACATAATAAACTTCCTACATGCCAAAATAGACTGGTGTACCGATACAATCTGAGTTACCGATACGCCGATACGCCGAGTACGCAAACCGACTCTATCATTGACTAGAATTGAAAAAATAAACGGAATCATTCGCTAATACGATTTACGATTGTAAATAATTATAATACGCGTAAGTACCGGTCCAAGGTTGTATCTGGAGTTCTTTTTGTTAATCATTTATTTAGTGAGTTGCGTGTACTACCTGGAACCGGGAACAAATTGACAACCGTTATGGATACAGTGCAAACATTTCGTACGTCATTAGTTCGTAAGTAATCGATAGTTTAGCGTTCCATTGCCGTGTATGCTCGGCCTTTCGATGATGTGATCGAAGGAAACGCCGCGATGGGGTGTGAGATCAGATCCACGGATGTTTCTCACCTTCCTGTAGTACAGTTAATAGCCTAGTGTCGGTAGGTACCTTCAATGTGTTAAGTCTGCGTCATTGCGTAGGTTTTTTTTGCATCTATATCTGTACATATTATAAATTAAAGTCGCTTTTCGTGTTTGTGTATATCCGCGTGGTTCTTCTGAACCACGCAACAGATTTTGATGAGGTTTATACCATCGTTTAGAGAATTTATTCTGGAAGGTTTATGTCTATAATACTTATTATTCAAGTAACATATAACTAAGGAAGAAGTGTATTCTTCCCGTCTTAACCTATGGCGCACAGACTTGGTCTTTGACTAACATCCAGAAGTCCGAACTCAAGGCCTGCCAACGAGCAATGGAGCGCAGTATACTAGGCGTTAAATTAATGGATCGTGTTCGTAACACAATACTGCGCTCCAAAACAAAGATAACCGACGTGGCTCAAAAGGCTGCCCAACTTAAATGGGACTGGGCAGGACATGTCTGCCGCATGCCGGACAAACTGTGGGCCCAAATAGCGCAGAACTGGTGCCCTGAGACAGTGAGAAGGGGTCGCGGCAGACCACGTAGAAGATGGCGGGACGAGCTGGATAGGTTCCATCAAAACTGGAAAGAGGACGCGCGGGCTCGCGAAAGATGGAAGGAGTGGAGGGAGACCTTTGCCCAGGAGTGGGACAGAGTAGGCTAGAAAAAAATAATAATAATAATAACTAAGGAATCTCGATGTTTTGTCCAGTCGTAAAACTGTGCGAAACAGGAGCGGCTCGCTAGTCATTAATAAGGAAAGATTTTGGAGTTTATTTATACTCTGTTCTATGTTTGATGTTTTTGAAGACTTTTGGATAGCTGGCAAGTATAGAGTTTAATTTATGTGAATACTACGAAGAGTACTAATGAGGAATGAGGAAAATGTCGTGAGGATAGTTTTGAGTATAGGTGGGGAAAGAATAAAGAAACGATGGATGGACTGTGTGAAAGATGATATGGCTAGAAAGCTAGCCGTGAATAAGAAAGTATGGAAGAAAGAGACATGTTGCAACGACTCCAAATAAATATAAGAGTAGGATAATGCGGATACGTGACTAAGAGGTTAGGATTTGGTAGATATACGGTTAATAAGTTAATGAGTATCTAGATTAAAGTTGGTTACCAATAGTTGTTTATTTTTACTCGACTACGGCGAAGCAAAAAGGAGGGTTATTTCTACTTCAACTCTCAATTAAAGTTTTTTTAATTTCGTAGACTAATTTGACAGGTGCAAATGTCAACCCACCAAATTGAAAAAACAAACAACAATCACTTGAAAAGTCAAATTAGTTTACGAGATTAAAAAACAGACTTTAGTTAATTATCAGCAAGTTGTTAGTGAATCTAAACCTTCATGGCCAGAAAAAAAATCAAAATGACATATTCTGGGTGGCCTTGCGAACTCAAAATAGGGACAAGTGTCTTTCTATAAAAGTAAAAATCCTTGTCCCATAATCTGAACAATGGCTCCGTAAACCCGATGGCCGATATCCTCAAAGATAAACTGAAGTGTTTCCCAAATCTGATAATAACTGATTAGCAGGAACGAGGTTACTTTGTCGACCGAAAAATAATTAGGTGACCTTCAAATGTGGGACACGTGTTAAAACATTGGTTATATTGCAGTTTTCATGATATCCGTAAAATATTAAGTTAGAGTTAAATTGCTTATTAGCCTATTAGGCTAGATTGTAATCCATTACTAAGAACGTTTGAAGATTTGTTCTTATTAATAAAAAAAAAAAAAAAAAATGATATCCTGGCGTCATGAAGATTTTATTTTTTCTCCATAGTAGGTTAACAACAAAATGGAACCGTACACTTTATTATAACCTCAGGTAGATAAGTTCTTTACCTTAAAGACACCAAATAAAGTAACCAGATGGATTCTAGAAAAACAGTGATACTGAAAAACAGTGATTCATTCTAATCTATAAAAAACTGTTAATCTATACCTATTTATCAAAAAATTTCAAGCATTTCATAAGTTCGAGAAGCGGACATTGTCAAACAGTGAAGTCAACGGACTAGTTACATGTCGAGTCGAAACGAGTTTTCAGAAAACTTAAAATTTTATCAAATCGTGTTCTTATGTATTCCACTAACCCGCCCCTAATTCGCACGGTTTTTAGGATTTGAAAAAAAAAGTCTCTAAATTGCGCAACTTAGACGAACAACACGGTCACACAGACAGAATCGAAAAGCGACTAGATTATAATATGTTTAGTTGTATACATTCAAATGCGAGCAGCGGACATTGTCAAATAGTGAAGTAAATGGACTTGGTTACATGTCGAGTCGAAACTTAAGTTACGTTTCCAGAAAACTTATATGTTTCCCTAAAAAGTATTTTTTCTTTTTTATCAACTCGTTTTCTTATGCCATGGAATATGTAGTGTAAGTTTAGGTAGATGTACGGGCGTGTTAGCAACAGTTTTCATGTCTGAACAAGCTAACAGAGCTATAAATACAAACAAAAGAGTCTGGTCGCGGCACCGTTGTATTTTGAGACGGATCGGATCAATTAAGGGGGCTTGTCATTGACCCCTTAGGTGATTCGACTTAGGTAGCCTGAATCTTAAGAGTTTTATTTATATCACTACATATTATAAATCAAGGTCCTCCGCCGCGTCTGTTTGCGATAAACTCAAAAACTACTGCACCGATTTTCATGCTGTATTCACCAATGGATAGAGTGGTTCTCGAGGAAGGTTTTGGTATATAATAACCGACATCCACCCGGGCGAAGCCGCATCAGCTAGTGTATAAATAAAATAAAATGCTGTTCGTTGATGACTTTGGTAAGCACATCACTTGAGAACGGCTGGACTAATTAGATTTTTTTTTGTTTAAAAATGTTCGTAATAGCACAGAATAGTCTGAATTGGTTTTTATCGAAGGAAAAATAGAAAAAGTTTCCCGGATCAAATTCGAGAAATACTGAACGTCCTCTCTGTAAAACTTTATGACAATTTCATACATCCTAAGTATCTTAAATCTATACTAATATTATAAAGAGGTACAATTTGACTTTGTATGTAGGGGGTAATCTTCGGAACTACTGATCTGATAACGAAAATTCTTTCACTAATGGGAAGCTATAGTATTGCCGAGTGTCATAGGATATTTTATGTTATAACAAGAAAATTCACGCGGAAAATTTTGCGGGCAGAAGCTAGTACGTAACGAATATACTTAGCAGCCGTGTAGGTATCAAATAGTTCGATCGAGCGAGTCGTAGAGACAGTAAAACGGTATGACGATAATGTCTCGGCGATGCCGGTTCTGTCTCATTAGTTATTACTCTTCTTCGACCAGTTTTTCTTTTTGTTTTATGTTGTTTGACATATTTCGTGCCCTTGGTGCTCTATATTGTCAGAAATGTGGAAATGTAGGATGCACCCAAATATCCCAGACCATTACAGGAAGAGTGATAAGATAACTAAAACTTTGCTTTTTCATACATATTATTTAGTTTATTTAAGGGGGCTCGTGGCTAATTAATAACAACCGCACAGGTCGATCCATCAGGTTAAGCTACGCTTGCCGGGGTTGGTGCGTGGATGGGTGACCATCTTTACATACCGAGACTCCTCCGTGCCTCGGAAAGCACATTAAGCCGTTGGTCCCGGCTGTCAGTCGTAGATCTTTGACAGTCGTTACGGGTCGTCAGAAGCCTGACAACCGAAAGTCTGACAACCATTCTTACCAAGGGGTATCGTATTGCCCAGTTACTGGGTTGTGGAGGTCAGATAGGCAGTTGCTCCATGTAAAATACTGGTATTCAGCTGCATCCAGTTAGACTGGAAGCCGATCCCAACATAGTTGGGAAAAGGCTAGGCAAATTTTTAATTAGTTTATTTAAAATAGCATAAACATTATTCTAATATCTCTGAAGTCTGGATTTGTTCCCGATTGATGGCAATAGGCTCGCCCCCTATTACATGGGACTTACATAACTGACGAAATATGGGTGTACTATCGGTACACCTCTGCCCATCCCTTCGGGGAAACAAGGCGTGATGTTATGTTATGTTATTCTTATATTCTCCGAAAGGGTTGGGTCGAGATATATTTTAGTTAATTAAACCTACTTAACGTCAGTAATGTGTAAGGCCCACGTATGTAGGTATTTCCTGAAACTACTGAGGAGAAAGTGACATTCTATCAGCGATAGCGATGATGGAAAAGGCAAAAATGTGTAGTACTGACATAAGCTATCGAAAAGCTTATGTCAATCCTGTTGAAAGTCGTTGTAGAAATTCGAAACGCTTTCGAAGCGATTGTCACTTGTCTAGGCCCTCAGATTAGTCTGAAACTGATATCTGCATGTATCCCCGAGACAGGACCGCCTGCAGTGCTGCCCACACATCGAAGGAATGTGATCCGATGCTAAATAAACGTCAAAGTTTACTTTCTCACAGTTTGTATTTTTTTCAAACGAACTGGCCAATAAAACAGAGTTTACAACGGTTGCGCGCGCGCATGTTTAACTAGCCAGTTTATTGGTGTTGAATAAAAATATAGACATACTACTGTATAGTTTTGTAGAAGAGAATATTTTATGAGTGAGAATTACCAAATTGAGCAACTCACATTAGCCCAGCGTTGGGATAGGTAGATACTATGGGTTATAGTGAATTTGTAGATTGAGGAACGAAGTGAAATGTTCCTCCATTGAAAAGGGAGGATCCTCGTGTGAATATCGCTACAATGACATGGAATATCAGCTTTTGCTGCTGAATTTTCTCGATAATTATCCTCTCCTTTCAGTGTTTCAAAATTCCCAAGCAATTAACACCAAGAGTTTTTCCAGATCGTTGATACAAATCTTAAGTAAATTCGTTTTGTTTCGTGGCACGTGTCACACGCCTGCACTGAAAGCGGGAAATCAACGCGAAGCATGTGCAGAAGTGAACACCATAATATGCTTCGCGCTGATTTCCCGCTAAAACCTATTTACGCGACGCAGACATAGCTCATAGCTTCTTCAAACACAATAGTCAAGTACTGTTAACCATTTCGACACAAAGCAACCGTAGCAACGAACTGCACAAAGTTGACACTAATTCATTCTGAAAATACGTTTCTGAGAAACAGTGATTTGCACTGCCACTGCCTAGGTACTGCCGCCTGTGACACGTGTCGTGCTCAAATAAATAGATGCGTGTACAGTCACGAGCATGAATATATATATACTGACAGGATATATATATACAGTTAGCAAAATTTTCAAGCGATTTCCACGTGAAATAATGATTGTAACAGAGTTATGACGTAGCTATTTCATAATAAGGGTTGAAAATACTGTGTTCTTAAGACTATGACATTTTCTAATTCAAATTCTTTGGGAATAATCACTTTCGAAATGTAATAATCTTAATTAACCTAGCTAATCCTTGAAGCTCAATTTATTTGGTACAACATGTCTTTGTCTTTCACACTCCTCTATTAGTCGTCATCTCGGTACCTAGCCCCCTTTCTAGCCATATCATCTTTCACACAGTTCATCCATCGTGTGCTCGGTCTTCCACTATTCGTATAGCCATCCACATTCATACTCTAAACTTGCCCCACGACATTTTCCTCAAACTCAAACTCAAAGCATTTATTTCAAATAAACAATTACAGGCACTTTTGAACTGTCAAGGGGTCAGTCGGTCAGAAAGATGAAGCTAGTTGCCCATTCTAAAGCGTAGTAGGTTCCTATGAAGAAGAACGGGCAAGAAACTCCACGGACACTCTTTTAAATCAGAATATTGTTACAATAAACGTCATTAAAAACATTATTTAATTTTACGTTCGTGACTGTACCACGAGTGCGTCGGAGCAAACGCATCATGATTTATGTCGTCTGCAACGGACCTTTTTATTGGTTGCACCTTGTTGTTGCTGGCCAGTGACAATGAAGAATGATGTTTGAAAATCATATGACAAGACGATCGGAGATGTCATATTGGGATGCTAACAGCTGGGGGCTTAAAACGGCCACATTAGCAATTCCTCTAAAAGCAACTCATTTCCTGAATTCCCAGCTGTCATTAGCAATTCCCCTGGTTTGACACAAAAGCAATATATAGATTGTGGACCATTTTACGAATCTCAATAGAAAACTGTCAAACAGATGAATTATTTCGTAATATGAATTGTGCAGATCATATTATGAATTGTCAGTTTGTGACATTTTACGATGATTCATAATATTTTCGTATTATGATTCTGCTAAAGTGGTCGTTTTAAGGCCTCAGCATTATCTTATGAAAATTTTGAAAAAGTGTGTGTTTTACTAGCAATACAAATCTGTTTGGCCCAAAATCCAACCAATAGTCATAAGATCCTATAGGGCATTTATGTAACATAGTTGAACTTTCTTATGTGCCACCTACGCTAAGCAGAAGACTAGCCTAATTATCACACCTTATTTAGCAGAGGTACAGAACAACCACATGCCAGTTATGATGAATCCTATACCTAGCTACGGGGCGAGTCTATTGCCAATGTATGCTGAATAAGGTCTTTCTAATTTCAATTCCTGGGTGTGAAGAAGACATAATTTCTAATTTTTTGAATCTATTAATAATTTTATTAATTAATCTACTTATTTCAATTGTATTAATGTTTGTTTTTAAGATGTCATGATGCGTAATCAGAACATCCATCACCAGGGCCACCTTTTTTTTTTTGAGGCTGGGATATCATCCAATGACTTCTCCCGTTCTTGGCGGAGCGGAAGGGCAGACTTTTACTGACTAAAACCCACCCGTGTACCTTCAGTTGCCTGTTACCAAGGTCCCGGTATCCCTTTCGGACTAACCCGCAAATCACCAGGGCCACCTGGAGTTCTAAAATACAGGCCTAGGCTAAGTTTAGACTTCAGATTTCCCACAAATTACAAAATTTTGTCAAAATACCTGTCAACTTTTATGTTTTATTAACTAGTATATGAATGTACCTAATCTGTGGAGATAAATAAACATAATTTTTATTATTTATTATCCTGAAAAACAACATTCAAACACACAGTGAAAAGGTGTAAAATCAAAAAGTTGCAGTGCTACTTGGGAGATACCTACGAAATGAGTTAAGTCAAGAACTGTTAAGGTTGAGCATGGAATTGTAAATGCAAAAGCTATCCTGCTGAAAAATTGCGAGCATATTTCGTGAGCATAACGAGAAAGTAAGATCTTATTTCATGTGCATCTACAATACTAAGATTATTTTCATGAAAATATCTAAAAGTTTATTGTTTGTCTTATTGCCAAACAGATAATGATTGTGCATCCATGAAATAGCCGAAAAGCGTTGGTAGGTGTTAAAAGACGATAAAATATTGATTTATGACAACCCCAAAATAGTGACATTTTAGTATCCCAGAAACATACACAAATATCTTATAAATGCAGTATTTACAAATCAATCATTTGTTACAACCTTTTCTTCATGTTATGACACCCATAACTTTCTCAACAGACCCATGACTATTTCTTGTCAGTCGTCGAATGCGTCAAGCCATCAAACCACCGAGCCATCAAGCGGCCGCCATTAATCGCTAATGAGTGACAGAGAAAAGCGCGGGAAAGCAGTGGACGCAAAGATAACGCGCATTCTGCCTAGTATCGATACGCAATAAATGTTTATTTCAGTTCGTTAAATAACTTGGGGATGATTTAATGATTCGTTTTTTTGTATCTTGTAGTTTGTTGGTAAATTATTAGATATTTGATCTTAGGTGAAATATTGCGGGAATATACAATTGTCATGTTAATCTAATTGTTTCTGATATCTATGCTATTTATTACGATTATTCATGGCTACCGTTGTGCAATACAAACAGTAATATCTCTAGAGTAACAACGGCCCGTATTGGAATAGATATATCATCCTCATTTAAATCTCCTAGATGAAAACAATACGAAGATCAATCTAAATAAATATACCTCAATGAACACAAAACCCAGCCCACACAAAGCATTCCATCTTCACTAGAAGCCATACAACATCTCAAACGAGAATATTTCATAAAAATATCAACCAGCACCTTAAAATTATCCGCTGAAACGCACGCCGCGTGTTCCGCTGTAGGTATAATTAATTTAAAAAGCACGGTCTCGATTAGCGACTGTTTAATGTAGGAGGTACATTGTAATTCGGCGAGCAGACCGCTCCCGGCGATATTGGGTCAACATTGTCCAAACGCCTCGTACGATGAACTATGAGCATTATCGAGGAACGTTTCGCAACTTGTCGTAAATCACCACACGGGAGGTTTGATCGAAAACGGAACTTTTCGACTGAATTGGATTCTAAAAAAAGTGCAGAATTGACTTGTTAGAATAAAAAGTTGCAGAATTAGGTTGTAGTTGAGAAAAACAGTGCGAGCAGTTTCCTTTTTTAAATTTCGAAGGAATGGCTACTGAATGGTTTCAGATTGTAAATGGTTGATAGTTTTGTTTCTTTTTTAACGTCGTTTAGCAGTGCATAATTATATTAATTTGTTTGCAATAAAAAAGTTAAGTTAATAAAGTTTTCAGACATCAAATGAAACATGAAAAACTTTTGAGAAGTAAAACCCAATAATAGGAACATCTTTCTCATTCCTACTTCATAAATTGTTCCTATAAATAAAAGATTGATCGTAGAAAACTTTTATGAAGTCAAAAGCTAGGTATTTGTTTTCATGGTGTACAACAAACAGTTTAATTTAACATTCATTTTCAGAATATAAACTGAAATGTGCAGTACCTACGTACCTACTTTAATTTCTCACCGCGCTGTTATTACAAAACTGGAATGTAAACAAATACTAACGAACACCTTGATTAGTTGCAAAACTACTAACAGAGCGCCGGCGGCGGCAACGTGAGAGTTAATTACAACTACTAGTCTAATTACCGGTTCATTTGTACGAATCACTTGCATAAACAACTGTTACACACACCATGGGAACCGTTTAACGCGCTGCTAACGTAAAGGTTTGCGTTAATTAAAATAAATTCGTCTCTTACAGATAACCACAGTATCGTCATAGCAAAGCATACCGCGACTCACGTGTCGACGTGTCGATATAGAACATACAACGGATCCAGGTTGCGATCGCCCACAGTTTTCAGACACACAATTTTAATGCATGCTTTTTATTTTGTCATTAACCTTCGGGGTGCTCCGGTTTCGAATCGGCAACGTTTTATTTTTGAAACACGGTTACGTTGCGGTGATTAGCGGCCAGTCCACGCGTGCACACCGCTCACGCACTCACTGGCGGCTCGAGGGCCCGCACTGCACCGCCGCACCCACTGTGATCGAAAAACTTCAAAAATTCGATAGAAAAAAAGTTCGCGTTCCGTTTCCAAAAGTTGCGTTGGCCGGTAGAGGCGGCGCGCGGGGCAGGCGCGGGCGGCGCGCACAGACGTTCGCGGCGACTGGCTCGCCTCGCTGAAAAAGCTCCTTACGTTAAATACATACAGGGCGATGTGCATTCTATTTATAAACTTAAGTTGGGCGTGCGGCACGCGCGTGCAGCGCGCCCGCCACTGCCTACATTAACATCATAATATTTGAAGTTATTAGGTCAGCTGATGAAACGTGTTGCGGCACTCGGGCGCGCTCGCGCACTGCAATCACGTTAATTAGCAGCACCTCTGGACCGGCGCGACGGCCGGCCCGGCGGCCCGCACGCGTGTTGACGCGCCACCGGTGCATCACACGCTAAACAGATCGAACACTAAGTAGGTATAATAGTTACACATTGGAAGGGCTCCAACAATAATAGAGATATGTTACGTTTATGATGATCGTGAGAACCGTTTTGACGCGCTCCGCCTCGCACCCGACGCGGTCCGTTTTATATTTTATTTTATTTACTAAAATAACATCTTTAGTTACAGTGCAAACTATAAAAACGGCAATAAATATTGAGTTCGACATTTGAATTTATTATCGTAAAACAAAATGGCTTCATATTTTGTGATGGTTTTTCGAAAGCTTTTATTTGCGTCAACGCCTCTGTGTCGTGGGTTGTCAAGTGCGTGCGGCAGCTGTCACGCGCGACGTCGACGCGACTTGACGAATATGATTTACAAAGTTGACGGAGCTGACAAGACAGTTTGTTACACCGTGTTACGAAGGGAACACGTTAGTATTTTAAAACAGAAACGAAACGTAGGAATCAAAGACAGATCGCGCGTGACACAGCGCGGATAAATCTTTGAAGTTCGGGCGGACATAAACATCTCAGCACATATAACAACTAAATTGGACGTGTTGAAAAGTTCTTCCATATTTCTTGTTTTCATAAAAAATTGGAGTTTAATATAATAATTTATTATGTTTATGAGCACCGTGTAAATGAGTTGAGGAGTTTATTTCTGTGTCAAACTGTCATACGTTATTTTTATTTTAGCAATATTTTATATCACTAATGTTGACTAACTGGCGGGAGTGTCTCACGTGAGCCTGCTATCCAACAAATTTGACATAACGAGGAAAAAATAGATAGTTTATTTAAAAAATATTTGGATCTGAATGATGTTAAGTAATAAAAAATATTAATTGATTACATAAACAATGAAAAACTTTCCAAAACTAAAGATTTTATGTGACACGTGAAAACTTGCTATAATAAATAATATGTAAAATATGTATTGAAGCCAAGTAATGATCATAAACTGTTCAGTTTCAGTGTGCAAACGAATATTTCATTGGCGCCATAAATCAGATAACATATTTTCTTTTGTTCGTTCTAATTTCCTTTATAACAGAATTGAAATATCTGATCTTAATATCTCGATCGACAGATCGATTTGAGAGTCAACTAAATGATATTGAAGGTGGCGGAGATAAGGTTAGCGGCGGTGCTTGGGGGAGGCCTATGTCCAGCAGTGGCCGTCTTTCGCCTAAAATGATGATGATGATACAACTTCGTTAATTCCCGTGGACTTGCTATCTCGTAGGAACCTTTTCCAAAAAGTGGATCGACACATAAAACATAATTTGGGAAAATCTTTGCCAGAAAAGTGAACTGTTTGTCTAGACTGTCACACTAGTAATTCCCTATTTTGAGGGTGCGTTTACCAACACCAATCTTTTATGCAAAATACCCAGATATACAACTGTCTGTAAGCCATGCAAATATTTTCCCCATTCGTTAATAGACCCTGCGACCCGTAGCGCAAAAACCACTCACGTACTGTCAACCAATCAACTCAGCCTATCACAGTCTACTGCTGGACAAAGGCCTATCTCAGACTGCGCCACATCACCCTGTCCTTCGCCTTCTGTATCCAGTCTGTCCCAATCACCTTCATATTGTCGTCGGTCCATCTAGTTGCTGGGTGGCGTCCGACACGTACGCTTGCCGAAACGCAGTCGCCACTCCAGGACTCGCCTGCTCCACCGGCCATCGGTCCTTCGACAAACATGGCCAGCCCACTGCCACTTCTGTTTGCTAACTCCGGGTTTTTTCCGTATATTTTCAACCCACTGCTGTCGCTCTACCAAATTATGCCTATTTTACAGCCTTTCTGGACAAACTAAACAAAATTTCCGCCTGTTAGTATGACGTAAGTATTGCAATTTCGCTCACTCGACACGTGCAGCAGCTTCTCAAGTGTAGGAGCACTAAAACTTTAAGCTGTTTCGCTTTTCGAGCATAATAAGGTGTTGTTAGCAGTTCTAGTTTATGCAAATCCGAACTTTACCGGTGTTATGTAGTTAGATGGAGTATTTCTCATCGTATTTTGCAATTTAAAAGAAAATAGTAGTTTTTACGGTTGGGAATTTTCCGGGATGAAACGATTCTTTTGGAGAGGTTGATTAATCATTAAAAACCAAATTGGATACCTACAACGATAGATAGAATATTCTTCATTGTATAAAGGACAACATAATTATAAACCAATACCTAATAGAGAATGTGTGTATGTGTGTGTCAGTGACAGTTAGACATTGGGTCATACTCTATATTTCAGAAAAACCCGTAAAATATAAAGCAAGCAAGAATCGAACATGTCTCTCACAGAAGTCAAACCACTGCACCATTGCGACACCAGCTCGTAGATATGTCTATCGTACATTTGTCGTATACCACGCACATTAGACATTAATTGCGTTAAATCATACGCGTTTAGTGCCAAACACCACAGACGCGTTAAAACCGTCGGATTCTATTACACTGGTCGTGCAGAAATTAGTGTGGCGTTCGACAGATGGCGCTGACATACTGTTTCGTGACACTTTGATACGTAAACCGGTCGCGAAAATAATTGGCGTTTTCTAAAATAGTTAGCAGAAATTTGAACTTTAGCAGAAATATGACCACGTAGATATATTTAGTAACGTATTCTAACTATTCCTCAAGAAAAAAAAGCAAGTCACGCCTGAAATCAATTCACATTTTTTTGGTGAAAATTTATCGATCGTCGACAGCTTAGACGTTTTCACAGTTCATGATTAATAATAGAAAAATCAACTCATACAAGTTACATATAGAAAACATGCACTTAGCATACCTACAACCTCACTATACGTGAGACTGATAATAATTCAGCTAACCGATAGAGAAAGAGACCGGCGCATACCGCGGAAAACCTACGTTGCCTTTTAGTAGTTTCATCGGCCTCTTCTGCTCTCAAAACGGTGAAGGAAAACATCGTGAGGAAACCAGCATGTCTTAAAACCGACAATTTGAAGCCATGTGACATCTACCAACTCGTACTGGGCCCGCGTGGTAGATTACAATCCACACCCTCTCACCTAGAGGAGGCCTGGGAAAATTATAGGCTGATTATGATTGGCATTTTCCGAGCATACAAACGTTTACCCGGCCAAGTGCGATTCGGACTCGCGCACGAAGGGTTTTTACCATTATCTATAAAAACGGCAAAAAAAAAACACGTTTGTTGTATGGGAGCCCCATATTTATTTTATTCTGTTTTTTAGTATTTTTCGTTATACACATATTACATTATCTGTGAAATTTGCAACATTCTGACTATCACGGTTCATGGAATACAGCCTGGTGACAGACGGACAGACAACGGAACCTTAGTAATTGGGTCCCGTTTTACCCTTCGGGTACGGAACCCTAAAAATCATTATGATTCTAATGATAATACATATTTTCGATTATAGTGCATTGAACACCGTTAATTGTTTTAGATTAACATAACATAACATTACATCACGCCTTGTTTCTCTGAAGGGTTAGGCAGAGATCTAGATTTCGCCAGTTATGTTAAAGTCGCATGTAATAAGGGGCGAGCCTACCTAATTGTCATCAATCGGACACAAATCCAGACTCTGAGAAGGAAGGGCTAGTTTAGACTATTATAAACATAACTGACAGAATGAGACTGTCGTTTAATACTTACAATTTGCCTAACCGTTCGGGGAAAACTGGTGTGACATAATGTTTAATTTATAACTTGACACGTTGCACAAACAAGACATAAACTAATCAGTTTTAACACTATTTCTTGATTGCGTACAAATTGCAACAACCTTTACGAAAATAACGTTATAAAAACTGAGAATTAATGTGTTTTTATTTGTTTTAATCAATTGACGGGTTATTTATGTTACCTTGCGCAGTCCCTACATTGTAAACACGTTGAGTTTATTTTCAAAATAAATACCTGGTAGGAGATTTTATTGGACTGGTTACGTCAATGATTTTCACGTAAAATACACACGGAAGACATTATTTTCTAACAACAGGATTCAAATTCTGAAAGTACCTATATTTTACTTTATTTCAAAGGTGGAAGTATTTAAGCGTCAAACACTATAAGTATCTGTGTGAATGAGGCAAGGAACACGTGGTATTCCAGTACTGTTTCATTTAATAAGTAGCTTTTAAAGTTTACATGCAACCCACACTTTCGTCAATCTACAATGTACGCAAAATGTCAATCAACTAGTTTCCTTATCAAAGATCAGCGCTGTTTTAGTAGAAGACTCAAGAAAATGGAAATGAAATAAGTTTCATCACAGACAGCAACTGAGTGCGACCCACTTGCGCAGGTGAGCAGTAAACATGTAAAGATGGACACTACGATGTCAAATTGTAACTCACGCGCAAGGGACAAGCGATCAGCGACGGAAAAGAAGAAACAGAAATAAAACACCACATTTCCTATGAGAATTAATTTAGTTCTTTACCGATAACGACAAATCTTAACAGCAGGTAATGTGTTTTACGTGTCTTGACAAAGTTAATTAGTTAATCTAGAGCCGAAAGTCGTTTTCATGTTGTTTTTGTAAACACTAAGCTTCTTCTTTTCGTGTGGTTAGAGACTAACCTGGTGTCAGAGTTTTAAAGCCGCCAAGGGCCTCTGACTTGGCTTCACATGTCATCGAGAAATATCCCTCAGGCATGCCGGTTTCCTCACGATTCCTTCACCGTTTTTAAAAGCAAGTGATAATTAGACAATACGCACTTGAATCTGAAAAGTCAGAGATGCGTGTCTTGGGTTCGAACTCGAGACCTGTGACCTAAGCTGACGAGCTACTTTATCTAAAGGGGTTAACACCGCTTTTAGGATACAGTAACCAGTAACCCTAGAAGAATGTTGGCATCCTTATGAAGAATGTTGATATTCTGATTTGCTTGAACTGGACTTTGAAGGGCAAACATACCTACAAATTGGGTCACTGATTGCAGTGACCCAATTTGTAAAGTATGTTGCATTGGCAACATATTGTAATTTTTACCCGACTACGGCGAAAAAAAAAGGAGGGTTATGATTTTGACCGGTATGTATGTATGTATGGATATTCATCTGTTCCCTCCTATCTTCTAAATCACTCATCACAATTTGACAAATGAGATATCGTTGGAAGCGTCTTGACCGTCCGCTGGTTATAAAAATGGCGCCCTCTAGAGGACATAGAGCAAGCTACTAAAAAAAAAATCGTTTAATCGTACTATGTTGGGTATCAAATAAAAGGGCTTAATGAGCACATTTCAAAAATATATATATTATAACCCCAAAAGAATTAAAAAAAAAAATAAAGTTTAAAATTAAAATCCGGAGTCACACGTAATCTGTTCGATTTATGCCCTAACACGTGTGACTCCGGATTTTTAATTTGTCTGTCTGTGGTGTCTTGTTTATACCTTTTTAGTCGTAGTTGGGTTTTAGTTTTTATTACTTTTTTTTTTTTTTAATAGGTAGGTATGATGAATCAAACCTATTTAAGACAAGTTATTTTTCAAATAGCGCAATTTTTTTACAATCAGTTTAACAAATCATTATAAGTTCACAAGCGGTCGCTATTGTAAAGGTTTCCATCTCAACGTCGTCTAATAACATTTTTTTTAAATCTCCATCGTCTTTCTCTCATAAATTGGACAGCAGGTACGAAAACACAAGTAGCACGTGCGCGGACACTAAACGTTGGTACCTGCGTTACTACCTACTGACGGGACACCGTCACAGAACGCGATGAACGTTAACATACTTACCGATTTACATGCGAATCACTGCGTATTGTGTCTGTCCGTCTGTCAGGGTAAACGGTATTGTTTGGTCTTAGTGTTGCTGCATGATTTTTTGGACAGAGGCAAAAAAGTAAATGGATTATCGGCAGAAGAAAGCAGAATTTGTCTTCTTAAAGGCTCTTACATACTGGCGCGATTCGCCGCGCGACGCGACGCCGCCGCATTGTTCGCCGTGAAGTTTTCTCAGTAATTGTTTTGTTCAAATTCCCGTCGCGCGGCGAATCGCGCCAGTATGTAAGAGTCTTTAAAGAGTGCTTCCCTAAAGATACAGGGGGCTTAAAACAGTCACTTTGGCAGAATCATAATAGGAAAATATTATGAATCATCGTGAAATATCACAAACTGACAAATCATAATATGATCTGCGTGCGATTCATAATACGAAATAATTCATCTGTTTGACAGTGTTCTATGGAGATTCGTAAAATGGTCCACATAATATGAATTGCTTTTATGTCAAAGTAGAGGAATTGATAATGACAGTTGAAAATTCAGGAAATGAAATGCTTTTACAGGAATTGCTAATGTGGCCGTTTTAGGCCCACAGGTGTTCCGGCCACGCTTTGTTGGTACAGTACTTACAGGTCGGTACTGATCAACCCACGAGTGCCTGGTATGAAAAAGTGTAGTTTCAACTAGTTTCCTTATGCGCGAGCGCATACACAAAATATGGGACTATTTCACCCGCACCGATCGGTTTCGATTCGTTCCGACTTCAGGCAAGTCGGGAAACTGAATTAAACCTGTATGACAATCTGCAGTCACCTAATAGAGTCTGGCAAACGAAAGTTGAACCTGAAAACACGCGCGTTTAAAAAAACAAGACTGTTTATCCCTGTACATAGTGCGATATGACGTGTTGATACTAGAATTTTTATTTTATTTAAATGAAATTAAGTTTCAATTATGAACACGTGTTCTTGCACTATGTGCAGGGATAACCAGTCTTGTTTTTTTAAATTTCGCGCGTGCTTTCAGGTTCAACTTTCGTTTGCCAGACTCTATATATGTCGTACGCCCATAATTAATCATGTTTCTCAATCCCCATCTCTGACGATTGGTTGTGATTCGCCCTCTCAAAGACTCAGACTGGCAAACTAGGACTTTGATCAGTTACAGACAATGATCAAGATGGAGATACATTGTTATTAGTTTCGGGTGTTACCCTTTTAGAAACCTTAAAGACTTATTGTGATGAAAGTAGTAATGCAAATGCGATAAATTAAAATTCCAAGCACGATTTTCTATACCTCTGAAGTACGTAGATATTTGACTTCATTTCCTAATTGTACATCCCACAAGCAAACTGTTTTATTAAAGTTTTCTTCCCATATTTTAAAACCTGCAATAAACTAATTGTGTTGTTGACTCTCCACTAACAAGTCAACTAAGTCAACATTACCCGTTAATGAATAAATAATAACCTAAACGTTTAAACTTCCACCATGAAATTACTGCTGGTAATGTAAATGAGCTCATTTGTAAAATTAATTGTTGCTGGAAAGCGTTAAACAGCTAATTTGCATTTATTATTAATATTATACAAACTGCGACCCTTGACCGCTCATTTATGCAGTCATTAGGAATACCTATACGATGTTCAAAAGTGGGTGTCTATGATTTATAAATGAAAAAGATATAATGTTGATTAATGGATTTCCAATGAAGTACATTCATTTCATAAGGCTATATACTACTATAGCCTTATGTAATCCAGAAGTTGGGGTTGAAATCCTCGGGCCGTGGGATCCGAGTTCAAATGGTCTCTATAAGGAAATCTTGAAACGACTGGTTGACAGTTCCCGTAACCCAAGGGCTGGCTAATAACCTTGGGTCTGCCTAAGGTTATTAGCCACTTTAGCCAGCCCTTGGGCTAAGCATTGCCCTACAACGTGGAATGGCGCCAGTCTGTTGGATACATTACCGACTCGACAGTGATGCGGATGAATTCTTTCACGCCATATTTTACTTTGTGAATAGTTAGTTAAGTTGTAAGTTTGTTATTTGTATTAATTAAATTAGGCATATTTTTGTTTGTGAATAGTTTTAGTTAAGTTGTAAGAGTTTTATTTTTATTAATTAACTAGGTATAAGTTGTTATTTACGTACATATAATGTTAATTCTGAATTTAAAAAAATACAACAATGATCCAGAAGTAAAAAAAAAATACAGTTACTAATTAGGTTGCCTGTTTTCAACAAAAAATCGTCCAACTCCTAAAAGCTTAGCGTACATCACTAGTTAAATTTATTTTATTAAAAAATTACTCCTACTGATTCATAAACATTATAAAACCAAAAAAAGTTTATTTCCATTTCAAATTCACCAGATAACAAGTATTTAAAAAAATCCAAACGCAAGTGCACGATTAAAACCACTTCCTGACATGCAAGAGAAGCCAGGTAAACGTGCTAGTACAACTCAGTTTATCGATAGCTGTTAGAAGCCGCGTCACGGCACACGATCCTTTAGTTTTGCGCCGATATATGTGGGTAGTTCGACACGCCTGTACTAACGACACACTGAACTGGACGCTAATAACTTGGTGATTGCAATAACTCGGTGTAACCGTCATGCACGTAATACGAGTTTTACCAGGTATATTACTCGTATTTATTTATTAAGTCTTTATGCACAAGTAAAAATAACCGTACGAAGGCGGATTTATTGCCTTAGGCATTTATACCAGTCTACAGTTCGATTCAAACTTAATGGCGGCTCGGAACATGAGGCGAGTCGCTGCGCAGTAACAATTTCATGTGTCCGCGGGGGTGAGGGGTGGGGTACTGCGCAGTGAGAAGCTAACTTCCGAGCCGCCACTAAGTTTGAATCTAAGTAGCTGACCCGCCAGAGAGAGAGAAGAACGTTTTGAGAGGACGACCTTTCATTTTAATAATTCTCCTTTTGGAAAACCTTTTCCAATTTCTCTTTACATCATTTTATTTGTTTGAATGACATCTGTATGTATTTGATATTTCTTGACATTTGTGTATGTACGTATTTGATTTTAAGGAGTTGAATGTTTTGAGTTATTATTTTATTGTATATTATGTATTTGTATATATAATTATCAATTCTTATATTTTAATCTTAATGTAATGAATAGCAAAATAGGTCCAGCCGTTCTCAAGTGATACGGTTACCAACGGACAGCATTTCATTATTATTTATATAGAAAGATGCAAAAATTATTCCTAAATGTACATACTATTTAATTTTGAAAAAAATCGAGTTTTGCATTCTGTACAGCAACAATAATACAATAATAACTGTCAAATATACGATGAATATATGAACTAGGTACTAGATCTGTCAACTCTTTGGAGACATAATATAGTTGATGTTATATTGCACAAGTTCACATGACTGATTTATCGTTAATTTACATGCAAAAATCTTAATGCGCCAATATTCGTAGCTTGCTACGCCGTAGCTACGCCGTAGCACTTCGTAGCAATATCGGAACCTTTTCCTAGACCTCAATTTGCCCGCAGCGAGTTGTTTTAACAAATTGATTTGTATTATAAATTGTGAATATTTACTTAATATTTATGATTTTGACTAGCATGGGTGATTAGTTAGGTATTTAACTGGCTTTAAAATCCTTATTCTTGTTAGTATAATTGTATTCTTATTAAAACTTAAACGCTCCAACTCAAAGCATTTATTTCAATTAAACCATTTACAGGCACTTTTGAACTGTCAAGGAGTTGGTCAGTCAGAAATATGAAGCTAGTCCATTCCAAAGAGTAGTAAGTACGTATGGAGACGAACGGGCAAAAAAACTCCAGGGCAATCACAAAGCTACCTTAAAATTTAACCTTCACATATATTAACCTAACTTTTTAAATGCCAACGGCCAATACCATTCGCCCCTACTATACTCCAATAGCGTGATAGCTAATTCCGAGACCCGCTAAGTAGCCAATTCACGATGACTGCACTAGAATCATTTACTTTGCTCTATAGTCTATAGAAACATAGACTAAGTGAGCACTTAGCTTTATTGCTCGTATATCAATATTATTTTCCAATTTAGTTATCATTATCACTGTTTGGAATATTATAGTCATATATATAGGATATTGGCGAGCCTATTTAGGAAGGAGAATATACAAGAGAGTGTTCAATAAAAGACATAAAGTTAGTAGGTATTTTGGATGAATAGTATTTTTATCTCACAAAGCGACGCGCGCTTTACTTGTGGTAACCAAGTGTATAGACAAGCTGTGTATGTGTGCGTGAAGCTGAGGAGCGTCAGCACATAAGACAGATATTTCCGACTTCACAAATGTCTCGGTCGTCATTGTCTTAGTACGAATTTTTTTTTGACTACTTGTTGTCATCAGTTTCTATAATTTCTCATTAGAGTCTTAAGATTTCGTCACTTTCTGTAAGATGATGTATATTCTCACCTGAAAAGTGGCGAACCAGGGGCCATTTTTATCTTTGAAAAAGAAAGGCATCTCCCATCGAGAACGTCAAGGGGAGACAGCAGTAGTTCATGTAAAACATCTTTTCTAAAGTTCCACAGTGTTTAGCTTACATATATTTTCATTATTCCTTTCGTTAATATTCAATCTACCACTAAAGACATGTTTTGTATTTCATCATCGCTACTGCTGGGGAGTTTGTTGCGCCTGCTGAGGACTTTGTTGCGTCACTTCTTCTTCCCACCTAAAGCACTAGGAAGTGGTTAAAGGTGGGTGACTGTGTGTGTTCGAAAGGAGCTGATTCGCAGCCTAGTTTGAATAAATTACTTTAGATTTTGGTTTTTTCCATTAATGATTGCGGAAAGCGCCGCATTTTCTAAAACCTCCTCTAATATCATTCAATCATTCATTTTTATAAATCCTTGTTATTTGTAATTGTGTTATTCAGTTTTCCGATCGATGAGGAAATACTCGTGCAGCATAATCCTAAAAAATCATCAAGTCCATCATCACCACTAACCTGAAAGAACAGCGTGAAGGCAACCCACTGGTAGTACTTCCCGTACCTCCGTGGAGACGTCCCCGCACCCCTCACTCCAGGGTACGCTCCTCCAGCCTCCCCGGCCACTGTGAAGGTCGAGTGGATCCAGCAGTAGGTGTTCAACACGTCTTCTGGTATGTCCCTGGATAAATGAAAAGATTATGAGCGATTCTTCTATGAAGCGTCCTTCAGCTGGCCAGAGGGCCAAGTCTACTAATTAACAAACGTGTCAGTGGTCTCGCAATGATGAGTTTTTGACAAATTTTGTATGGCATATCTGTCAAAAACTGATCATTGTGAGACCACTGACATGTTTGTAAGTTAGTAGACTTGGCCCCTGTTCTGTGTAAAAGTTGAAGAGGAAAATTCAAAATAATTTGTTCCACAAACCAACATGGGCACTGAAATATCACAAGTTAGGTGCACGGTTGCAATAAACTCCACGGTCACTCTTAAAAATAATTGGCTTTTACAATGTGGACTCGCCAATTAAAGGCTGTGATGCTCCTCAAACGTTAATTTGGAGATACCGTACCTACTACACCTGCACCGTAGCAATCAACACTTTATTTCCCAATTACACAGGTTAAAAACTGTTTTTTTTTCATACCTACATCGTGGTTTATTACTTTGCAAAATGTGTACGTCAAGCAAGTAAGTTATCTACCCACAGAGGGAGAATTATTTACTTAAAAATAAAACTATTATCTATGATAGTATAATTCTGGCGTTTAACTAATAAGAAGTGTTTTTAATGCATCTACGAATGTTACTGAATTTTCGCAATATTTTTAAAGTGAAAAAACGGTTTTACAGCGTAACTACTGTCATAATAATTATTTAGATCGTGGACTAATGTAATTTATTACCCCAATAAAACTATTAACTGTAAAATAATAATTGGCACACATTTTTGGCTAATGAGTTCATCATGAATAACCCCGCTGTTGAATCGTGACAGCGGTACTATTTTCAACCTAACGTGTTATTCTCCTCATATATTATTTTAATAACAATACAAGTCATATTACAGAAATAAAACCATTCTTTTTGATACCTAAAAAACACTGCTCATTTTTCCTCCCACACTTTTCCAGAAATATTTTTGTTTAACGCCATCTATCATTTTAAGTGCGAACTACGTGGTCCGCGTGCTAGCTAAACAGCGTGTTTTCTCACCTCGTGTGTATACAGTCGATGGGGTTGCCCACCAGGTGGCGCGTAGTTAAGGCTGCGCTAGCCGCCAGCAACGCGGCGGTAGTTGCACCGCAGTGCAGTCGGAATGCTATGGAATCAATCTTCGGGTTCACCCCTTGCTGTACGCGGGAAAATAACACATAAAGCCATAGTTTCAAAGCTTAGAATTCAATATTTTATGTATTTCTTGTTGTTAAACATTCAGTATTAAAATCGGTGCAAATTGGGGAAGCTCTTCGTAATCTACGCTGTTTGAATTCAAAGAGATTTTATGATTTTTATGTTTATGGCTTGCTCTTGACTCTCGAGCGGAACGAATTGCAGCAATAAAGTTTTTAACTATTGGTTTATATATACAGAACAAGTACATAAGAAAATATATTATGTAGGTAGGTACTTAGCAAATTTTTTTATGAAGAATAGTTGCAATCTTAAACTTTTTTCACACTATTTACCATAAGGCCCTGTATACGTAAATACGGTATGCACATTCTACTTCCGATAATATCACTTAGAATCACACTGAATGAAACAAAACACTATCTCCACAAGGAACGTATGTCAAAGAACAATAGCACTGAAGGACCAGGAAATAATATTACTATTAATATCAAGACAAATACAGAAACAAATGTCCTTAATATCCGGCAATATTACAATAATGAGTCGGTCGCAAGAAGCCGCGGCGTAACGTAACCGACTTACGTTACGTTACAACGCGATTAGTTCCGACTCCCGCGGCCTGCCTCTAGACCAGTCTTACGTATGGTAATTAGTGTCGCAGACTAGGATTATGGTAAATAGTTAGGTAACCTAGGTAGGTATGTATGTGGTGTAGGTAAGGGCTGCAACGTGCTTCCCTAGACGCTGTTTTAAAACTTTGATTTAAAATAAACTCAAGTTACATAGGAAATTGAATTACTAATTTCATTTAACAATTTCTTGCTCCTACTAGTCCATAGAAATCTTGGCTTTGGACTTATCAGAATACATGAATTTTCTTCATTCCGAGAGCTAGATGACCAGATCTGGTCCTCCGTTTCCACCTAACTCATTAAGCTTCCATCGCCAAATTACCCTTTGATCGAACATTCTGGTGTAGATTTTCGATCAAAGGTTGTATTGAGAACCGATAACATTTTCAGAACATGAGTGCTGTACTTTGTAACTTACGTAATTGACCCGCAATTTACCCCTCAGAGCAGCAGTACCTACATACAAGGAAGAGAATTCATTGGTGTTTACAGTTGGAAAGTTCGCCTGGTTCATTTACAAGCTTTATAATGTCTTGCTTCGTTCGTACCTGTATAGTTGAATAAAAAATCCATTTATTATCATCTAGGCACAACTCACCCCTCCAGACAGCAGCGCATAGATGCTGGTAAGGATCTCCATGGGCCTCCGCGGCTGCGGGGCGCGCTCGCGCCGCCGCCACGCGGCAGCGCCGCTGCCGGCCGCGGACACGCCGCCTGCGCGCGCGCTCGCGCCGCGTCCCCGACGGCCCCAAGACAAGACCGAGTCCCTGGGGAAGAAGTTCAAGATTTAAACTGACGTTTTAAGACATTTAGTTAATGGAGAAAAAGTAGTTCTGGAGAAAGACATTCATTAGCTCATTAGCCCCGGAGACTCGCCTTTCTTCAGGGAATAGTCACGCACTATTCTCTGGAGAGAGATGACTCTAATCTCAGAGACTATGAGTTAATATGGATTTGGTTAAATGGGCGTTTTTAAGGAAGAGTGGCAGGTTAGAACAGAACAGAACAGTCAAATTGTGCAGTTGGAGTCGATAGTCGATACAGATTCAGTTCAGGTGAAAACGATTTTACCTTGAGCGCAGGAATGCATTGTTCTGTGTTGTGTTATCTGGAGATGCAATAGCTTCGAGTTTGAGCATAAATAACACTATTTTAGGGGAATGAAGGTCAAGTTAGATAATAAAAGCTGTTTGCGGTTTGATAATAAAAACATTACTTTTTTGTCATAAATGCATGGAAATTACATGTTAAATGTGTAGCTAAATATTTACATGATCATGTATTTACAATTCTGTTTAAATATAAAAAGGATAACAACAATGCCACGATACTAATTTAAAGTTTCTTTCAAACCGAGCTTATAAAATTGTATCATTTTCGTAAAAAACATTTAATTGCACGATGTTTATATGATTAGTAAAAAATACATGACTAAATAAACTAACGCTAAATGTTAACATAAACAACATGAACTCACCAAAGAAATTACAGAATCCCTATCCCAATCACTCCTAAACAAACACCAACAATACACTAATAGCTACAGTCCGTATGAATGGAACGATCTCTACGTCGGAAGCGCACGCGTCGATTAAACACGTGTTTCAAACTAAATCTAGATAATTTAGTTGAAATCGACTCAATTGTGTGTACAAACGCAGTAAAGGCTCGGACACAACTACCAGGGGTTTAGGAAACCGGTGAAGCTACAAGAATAGATATTCAATTAATAGAAACTCAAGGCTATGTTCCGTTGTCAATCGGGATGGGGGACAAGTTGTTTTTCTTTTGTGAGAGATATATATTACTTTACATAATTATTATCCCTGATAGAAGTTTACTGTGTAGGTAGTACGTGCATCTTCGAAAACGGGTTTTTTTTATAAGCTGTCACTGTTTTTTACCGAGTACCTAACCCACCAAGATCTCAAATGTTATTTAAACATTATTCAAGACGTTTGATTGTTTAACAACATTTCACAACAAACTAAAGAAAAAAAAGTTGCACGTGTATGCTCCTAACTTTTATTTTTGATAAAAATAAATTAATGGGTAATGGTGCTCATTTAAGAACATGAATGACAGCATCCTCATTAATCACATCCAGGATACATAAAAAGTGAATAGTATAAAAACAAAAAGAAAGTGTTTTAATGTTAAAATTAACAATGTGGGAAATATAAATCAATCTCTTAGCGAGAATGTAATGAAACATTACAATTCATAATCAATGAGCGAAGAATCAAGTAGGTAGGTACCTCAGAAGGTACGAAGTTCAACCCATTAATTTAGCCCTCATAATCTTAACCACATATTTGTCTCATTATGAAAGAAAAAGCCATTCAGTCGACAATATTTACGAAAAAGCTTTGGAAGCTCTCCAAATTACCCAAACTTACGTGATGAATGTACTATACACCGCCTCTTAATCGCGGTTTACGTCTAACGGTTAATTAAATAAATCGCTCCGTATCGTTATCGTCGAATAATCGTGTGTCTTATGATTCAATTTTATTAGTAACAAGATACTACAAACATCGTTTATGGGCCTAACACAGAGCCCTGCGGTATCCCTCGTGTTTTCGTTTCCAAAACCGTTCGATTGAACTCTCATGCAAAGTGGACTTTGTTTTTTAAAGCAACAAACGGTATGAGCATTACTTTACCAAGCATTGTTCCGTTTTAAGGAGGTTGTCAAATAAATACAGGTGTCGGCCTTGTCAAACGCTGCCCACAAGTCGGCAACCAGAGATTGATGTCTGAACAACTGCTGCTGTCGGCTTAGAGATCTTTGTCTGTCTGTATGATAGTATGAATCACGTGTATATTTGGAACTCGGTCAAACGTCGGTTGACTTATATACACTTTTCATTGTTAATGGATATTGTGTTTATTTTTAATATCTCGTTAGCGAGCGGTGTGTTCTATTATAGCTTGTATATTTTTTATGTTTGCTTTGAGCTGATTTTATTGCTCAATGGTAAAATGTTTGTTAGATTATGTCTTGGAGCATTTATTTACATTATGAAAATTTGTTTATGAATGTTCCATTGATGCCGTTTTAGATTGCTTCTATTTGAGTTATTTGGTTCACTCTTTATTTCAGATGAATAATGGTATTGTCTGAAATTATCAGTCATAATATTCTATTAGTTTTTTATGAATGTAAGTTATACCTTCTATTGGTGATCCTGTTCACTCGAAGTAGTTCTTGGCGGCCAGCTACTTCTTGGCGACAACCAGTCGTCTTGCCCATGGGGTGCGCGGGAAGCAGTGCCGCTCTGCGCCTGCGGCAATGATGCTTATGTAGCCTACGGTGCTATGACTCATGAGTGTTAAAAAAGTGAATGACTGACTGTAGAACTAGAGTATTGATTATATCCTTCTGTCCAGAAGGGAGTGCACTTTTCTAGCAGAAAGTCTGTGCTTCTACCTTCTTCTTTCATTTATTGATTTGTGTTAGAAATGGGAAAAAATTTACCTTCTATTAGCAATCCTGTGTGCGCGCACTCCTGGGTCGGGCCGGCCGCCAGACGTCTTGCCCATCGGTCGCGCGGGGGGCCGCCGCAATCAGCGCGAGCTCTGCGCCCGCGCCATCTTCGGACCTACCACTGTTGGCAAAGAGGTAACTGTTAGGATATACTTCAGGAAACCATAAAGCCGAGTTACCGCGCACTATGACGGGCTGTCTGATTTAATGGGTTGTCAAAACAGACGGAAGTGTTAGTTGAACAATTTTTGTATGAAGCTGTTCACATATAATGCGGATCCTGGAAAAGCCACCAGTTTTCCAAATCGTAAACGAAAATAAGTATCTTCAGATAAGGTATCGTCGTCATGAGACCACGAATAGGAGAGCGGAACAAACACATGACGAAGATGACTAGGTACCATCTGTATAACTGCATCAATAAGGGTAAAGGTATCTCACCGTGAAAAGTTTAGTCAAGTGAGTTTGAAGGGAGCTGTCAGTAGTGCTAATCCGTAGCAATCTGCCTAGCCTTTTCCCAACTATTTTGGAGTCGGCTTCCAGTCTAACCGGATGCAGCTGAATACCAGTAATTTACATGGAGCGACTGCCTATCTGACCTCCATAACCCAGTACCTGGGTAATACGATACCCCTTGGTAAGACTGGTTTTGTCAGACTTTCGGGCTTCTGACGACCCGTAACGACTGTCAAAGATCCTTGAATGACAGCCGGGACCAACGGCTTAACGTGCTTTCCGAGGCACGGAGGAGCCTCGATATGTAAAGATGGTCGCCCATCTACGGACCAACCTCGGCAAGCGTAGCTTAACCTGATGGATCGAAACGTCCGGTTGTTATTACTTAGCCACGAGCTCCTCCGCTAATCCGTAGCATCAGGTGGAATTACAGCTCTCTTCACCTAAGTTTTCGGCGGCGGTGTTCGGTTTGTTCATGAGGGAAGAAGTATATAGACTAATGAACGCAACAAGAAACGTGCAAAATTGACATCCCGGAACAAATTCCCATCTCCAAAATACCACGAATACAATTCGCGAAATCTGTTAAAATTCCTTCTGTGCTGTCATTCCAAATTAGTCTGTCAATCAAGTAGTCTATGTGCTCATATTACCCTGGACATATGACGTCCATTTAGCAGCAGGGTACTGTGTTTAAATGTATTCTATTCCCGAGATAAATGTACTCTCGTTTACAGCTCATGACTTCGTTTGGCGTCATAAAATAGTTTAGTAACTGTCTCGTCGTTCGCAGATTCACATCAAGTAGTGAGGCGGTAAATATCTATAGTTATTTAACCATACAATGTGTTTTGATAGTTTTGTTGCACAATCTTAGTCCGGCAACAAAAATTATAGAGCAAGTTCCTAAAAAAAGAGGATGCACGCGAGGTTTCGCAAAAATGCCAAAGCAATAAGGACAAATAGCAGTCCCCAAAACCTATTGGTTACCGAAACCTATAGCGTGGAAAGCCAACACCAACCAAACTATCTTGAATTTAAACAAAAACCGGCCAATGGAGTGATCCTACAAGCGCTCCGTTTTTTCCTTTTGAGGTACGGAACCTAGAAAAGAAGTATCTTCACAAAGATGGAACATGAATAGGTAAAACCTAAAACCGCTAATAAAAAACCTTGCTTACTTGTAGATCATATAACTGCAACTTATTTCATCTGCTGCTTAGACCAAGGAGTTCCCAAAAGCCCTATGCTCATAAAACCCATTAAACTTCCGCGACAATGTACGAAACATTGCTTGTTATTGCTCACCGGAAAGACACGAGCATCTCTATTATAACCACACCTAAGAGCATCGTATCGTATCGTATAAATATCAAGAACCCATTTAAATAATTGATATCGCCGATATGTACGGTGCAATATACGCCGAGAATTTCTTTACCGATGCATATTGATTGGCAAATATCATTTCTAAGGTTGGAATACGGTGTTAGGCTTGGCGGAATAGACTTGCGACTCGCTTCAGCGAATCTGTCTGGGTTTAAGATGCTGTTGAGGGATAGTTCTCTGTTGATCTTAATAACAACTAGAAAAATCACTTAATTAATTAATTGTGGTGGCCATTTTATTATTTTATGCTCATCGTGTTGTCTGTAGAATCCCAGCCTTCCATTTTAACTTTCATGAAATATCATAATGTATTGTATTAAGTATAGGAGAATATTACCAAAGCTTATAACAGTATTTTTTCAAATTGTACAGAACTGATAACAAAAAATATTCAATTTTTTCAACGTAGACATAAACTTATCGTGTATAGTATCGTGATATTATCGTGTTTTGACGGTCAGTCTGCCGCTGACAACTAAATAGAAAAAAAGCGAAGGAGAATTCTTTTATTTGCGGTAAACATGACGCTAAGAAAAAACATAAACACAAAAAAAATTGTTGAGGAAACATATGCGTCACATCCACGCAAAACGGCCATCGCTCAGCATAATGCTGCGACCCTATTCGAGACAGAGCTCCAGCGCAAAATGTTTAACTCTAACATAGGAACATAGGACCACAAAATCTATAAGTAATCCGTATGTAGTTCGAGGTGACTAAGAGGTATTTTATTACTTAGTAATTCATGTTTGATTGCTTGTGTTTCCATCTTTATCGTACCGCTAAGTCATGGCCACTATAAACGTGATGTATTGGGTTTAAACCATTTGATAGACCGTAAATATTGATTTATCGGGTAGTAGTAAACGAATGACCTTTCCTGTAGCTTGTGCAATTGCACAGCAACCATACAATAGACCCTATTCCCGTCAACCAGGCATAAAACCAGTCTCCTAGCTGCAACTGAAAAATTCCTGTTGGAAAAACTCAACCAGGCACCATAAACTAAGCAGTTAACTAAAAATAAGTCAAGTATCTCACAGAAATATAACTACACATTCAAAAAATTTAACGTCATATAGTTTTAATAAATCACTGAACAAATTAATTGATAAAGATCTTTCATTTACACGTGTCCGCTTTCCCGCTCCCCGCTCGCTTCCGCCGCCGTCCCCACCCTAAAGTAGTGCCGCGAAAAGTGCGCGGAAATCGAATGGGTTTCCATTCCCGCGCGATCCCGCTGCGGATAAATTTCCAGGACGCGGGAAAACGCTGAAATTTCACGTTTCACTTATCGCCATGTGTAATATTAAAGTTTTGTCTAGAATTTCTCAATTTTCTGATGTGTAACGTGGATCGCGTAAAATTTTATCTTTCCGTTTTACGAGCTGCGTCGATGTGACAGTTATTGAGTTTTTTTGGATTCTGAGTTCTTGTAGTGGGTTATGTTTTTTCAAGTAAGGTTTGAGTTGTAAAATGGATTTATGTATTTTAGCAAGCAAGCAATTTTAGCTAGCTTTGCCAACTGCTACAACAATTTTAGAACACAGATGTTAGGAGTGTCTAAGTTTGATATGAAAACTTATATCCTCGCAAACAGATCAGGTTTTATGGATGTTTTAGAAAATACCTTTTAGCCGGCAGTTTGTTCTTGTTCGGTCCTTCTGTTGTGCTTTAATAATGGTATTTAAAGTACTTAAAATATGTTTCAAATGAAAGTGACGTACACATATTTAGGTTTCATCATCATCATTTCAGCCTAAAGACGTCCACTGCTGGACATAGGCCGCCCCCAAGCACCGCCACTTCGACCGGTTCTGTGCTTCCCGCATCTAGCGGATTCCTGCGGCCTTCTCAAGGTCATGAGAGGTCTTCCAACGCTACGCAAAGGCTACGCGTAATAAGCATCACACAATCCCAATTAACTCCTAAAACAGACTTCAGCCAAAACCTACATTTCCTATACAATAGTTTTATTCATCCATCAAAATGTGACGGCGTAGTGCGCGACAACTAGCAATATTCTCGCACACAATATAACAGATTTCCATAAATCCACGTACGTACTAGTGGCGTATTGTAAACGCAATAAATCCCGAGTTTTACGGTAGCAGTAAAAGTATTGCGACACGCGCCGATATTTACCGATACGCCGACAGGACGAAGCCACTACGCCGGGTACGCCGAGTATTTCATCCATGCAATCTTGTTGGTGATGGCTTTAGATTGGTTTAGGTATCCTGTTTGCAAATTGGTATTTTCGGGTTGCGTCGTTTTAAAATACCTATAGTATGAAATTGAGAGAATCAAAAGGGCAGTATTATATTTTTGAATGTAGGACGGTAGGTATTTGATGTGACTTTCTACTTAATCTTTGATTTTATGGCCGCCCTCCGTCCGTCCAAAAATATAACTCACTCACTCACTATTATGATTATTGGGAAATTTGAATACTTTGTCAATTTCCGATGTAACTTTATTTCTTGGGATTTAAACTAGATATTCAAATGAAACTCTTCAAAGAACACTTTTCAATAAAATAAATACGTAAGATGTTACATTGATTCATAGTTAATGAGTTGTATGAAGTTCCTCGAACAGATTACTTTTTCTGGGCAAAAACGTTACAATATTTACGTTTAACGGTAGGAAAATTCGAAAGTTTGGTCATTGTCTAAAATGTATAGTTACGAAGTTTCCTCTTGCGTAGCTCTCTAAAAAAAAAAGCGGCTTTCTTTAGAGAAAATAATACGACTAAAAGTCAGTTAAGTTATACATTAATGAAATCGATATTAAACCAAGAAAAGTTCATATAATTCTCGTGTGAACGCTTTTCTCTTTCTTTCAGTTTTTCTAGGCTTATTTACTGAAAATCCATTTATCTTAAATTGGTACAGCGTGCAGCATTATCCAGCACGGTCGGGTTTTAAACTGTTTTCTTAATATTCATTCTTCGTCGTTGGATGCGGAATGCAAAACTGAATTTTGTGGTAAAGCACACGATTTTCATGAATATTTTTTGTGATTGAAATTGCATCTATTGTTGTTAGTTAACTGAGTTGTTGTTGGCTGAGTTTGAGTAAAAAATAAATAGTTAATGAAAAGTTTCAAGACGTGTGTCAGTGAATTTAACACGTTTAACTTATTAATAAAGGTTTTAAGAATTGGATGGAATAGGATGATATTGCATCCAATTCTCAAATTACCATAAATTACCTCAGTCACCGCTTCAATTCAGTTTTGTAGTTATTTTCTCGTAAAAACAAGGTTGTTCAGAGCTCAAATTCAAATTGAACGCAGGTCATAATGCAAATACAAGTCACTTAACGCGTCGTACAATTTTATTAACAATCACGTTTTACGAGACCTGCACCAACCGGCCACCGACCGTAGCGTTGCACTCGACTACGTGCCTCACAGCTCCGCCATTTTGAACTCACCGCCACTAACGTCTGTCCCTCGTGAATAAAAAACACAGCATTCGTTAGATATTCTCTGTGAAAGTAATTTTTACTGAAAAATAAAATGAATATAGGCAGTTAAAGTGAATGTTGCAGTGCGGAATGGCCGCGTTGTTCGCAGTGGTCCTTGCCTTCGCGGCGGTCGCTACTGCCGACACCAACCCCGAGGTAATCGTAATTGTTTTGTTGCACACTCTGAATTGCAAAACAGCTCCGGAAATTTGGCAACAATGCATGTTCTGATAACGGACGCATACAGATGTAAATGCCGCCAAGATAAAAACTACGATTTTATTTCGAAGTTTCCTTTTTTGTAACATTTTATGAGATCTAAATTGCACGATTTTGCATTGTAGCGTGTTCTTACAAACATTTATTTATTTTAATCGCTGCGGAATGCATTTTCCTTTGTTCAATTCAGATACGGTTTCCGAACAAAAGGAGCATTTTTATTCCTGTATCTGCTAAATAAAGCCTTTAAAATTTAATTTTGTTTTCTATAGAATGTTCACGAAGTGTTTTTTAGAATAAAACTGCACGAAATAACAAAAAATTGCTACCATATCATTTACATTTTTGGGTGATTCTTTGAACATATGCATATTACGCGGCCCTCCCCAAATAACTACTTAGTAAGATATAAAGTTATGTTTTTGTTTATTTCCCGTAAAACATAGTTCCAGCACTATATACAGATGGACATAACATATTCCTATTGTTATAAACAAATATGTTATATTCATAAACGTTCCTCAAATCACATCACCATTCGTGTCCCAATTTCCAAATTTTAGCAGTTCAGGCTCGAAAGATTATAAATAAACCCTAAAGATCGTATTTTTTTGTAGTATTTTAGATAGTACACGACATGCTTTACCAATTAGCAAAACTATACACATTAAAGAACACTTTTAAGTAACTTTTAACGACTTTGAAAATTGTCCCAACACTTCATGCTCACTACCATTTGTTCAAATAGTCGCAGGATTATTTTGTACCGCGTAGTTTATTGGTATCTGGAAGAGTAACTCAGCGGTCGCGCTCTGTTTCACGTCACGACTGGTGCAGGTCTCGTGTCAAAGAGTGTTTTGGCGCCAACAGTAGCGTACCTTAATCGCCCAGAAATCGTATTTGGCAAACAAAAATCTCCTTACCGTTCGAGTTGCCCGTGGTAAGTCTATTATTCTTATTTATCCTTTTTATGCACTGTTATAGTCGCCATAGGATACTCTTTGCTTTGATTAAGTTCCCAAGTTATTAAGTTCCAGAAAGAACGTATAATGTGAGAGAGTGTACAAAAATCTAATTACCGTTTATATAATTACCATTTTTCCCGTTCGTATTTTGGCGAACGGTAATGAGAAATTGAAAATGGTAATTAGCACCAGTATAAGCTGGCTTCTTATTAATACTGAAACTTCTTACTCCGCTAGGCCAGCCCAAGGGCGAAGTGATCGATTGTTTATCGTTCGGTGTGAACTGACACCTCTCCGCAATAAAATAAACTTACATACTGACTACCCACCTACCACTAACTTATTTTTTTTTCAGAGTGAACATGCCTCGGAAAAAACAGCAATCGAAGGAGGAAATATTAAAATTGTATGAAGCTGGCTGAGTTCTATTTACACAGAGTTTTAAAGCAATGTTTTAGTTAATTTTATTTAGATTACCTACTAGAAAGATAATTATTATTGTTTTTGTTTTGAAAACTTGTTTATTTTGTTGATATTTTACTTATTTTTTAAATTAAGTCAATTGAAAAGCAAAAACACCGACGTCCGAAATTAAAGTTATTTTTCACTTTTTTAGTGTTTTTTTTTGAAGTTTTTGGTCTGTTTATGTTATGCGTGTAGATCTACTACTTTTATGATTAAGTACCTACCTACATGCGGGGTTTCTGGTCATGAAAGTGAGACTGATTCGGATTTAAGCATACCTAAATATTCTCAAGTTTTTGTATAAGATCTCATCGAGTTTAAGAAATATCTTAGATGGAACTTGTATTATGTAGGTCTGAATTCTATTTACACTAAGTTTTGAACCAGTGTTTTAGTTGATTTTATTTAAATTACTAGACAGATAATATTATTGAATTTTAGGAAAACCGGTTGATTTTTGAGTTTTTTTTTATACAGTCAAGTCGATATAATAGCTAAGTATGATGCCATTTAATAAGTAACCTAAATAATAAATAAAGTATGTGATTTAAGTAAATTCATTTTATTTACAATAACCAATCACGAAGTATAATTACCATTTTTAAACACTAATTACCGTGTGTTTCATATCTCATCACCGTTCGACGAAAATTTTCAGCTTCAGATTCAGACCTATATTGAAGTTCAAATACTGTGCGTTTGATTTATTTAGCTAATCTGCACTATAAACTTTACGTTAAATTCATAAAAGTTGTAATTGGAAGCATTATTTGAACTTAATTTTCGAATCCTGAATATGTCTATCTTCAAATATTCACCCTTTTATTAGCTGCAATTTTTACGCTGTTATTTGTCTGAACATCTATTATTAGAGCTAAACCTACGAGATTTGTGACGTCGCCTAAATATCATCTTAAATTATTTCACACTTTACTAACAATATCTCTAATTTCATTTGTCTCCGATGCCCATGTTCATAATTCACCAGGCTGAATTCCAAGAGAACCGGCGCCTCGCAAAGGCCATCGTGGAAGCTCTACAAGACTCCAAGTTTGAGCATGAACTGCTCTTCGACCTGAAGAAAGAGAACCAGGTGTACCTCAACCGCACCATGTCCCTCGTCATCAAGTATATTGTTAAACGGTGGGTTTATTTTAAAAGATATCGAAAAAAAGTAGTATGCTTAGCTCGTGGCTCAGGGAGCTCGTGGCTAAATAATATTATGCGTATATATGCGTAAATATATTTATGCTTTTGAATGTTATGCTTATACACTATTATGATTGGTAAAATTATGCTTAAAATAATTATGCGTTTGCTGATAGGCGAAAATAATATTATGCGTAAATATTGTTAGGATAAACAAAAGTATGCCATGTTATATATGGATAGGGAACCCAAAAAAAAACATAAGCCAGATAGTTGGTACAGTTTTTGGAGCACGTGCGGCTGGTATTACTAACAGCCGCACGGGTCGATCCATCAGGTTAAGCTACGCTTGCCGGGGTTGGTCCGTGGATGGGTGACCATCTTTACATATCGAGACTCCTCCGTGCCTCGCAAAGCACGTTAAGCCGTTGGTCCCGGCTGTCATTTGTGGATCTTTGACAGTCGTTACAGTCGTCAGAAGCCCGAAAGTCGGACAAAACCAGTCTTACCAAGGGGTATCGTATTATCCAGTTACTGGGTTGTGTAGGTCAGATAGGCAGTCACTCCATGTAAAATACTGGTATTCAGCTGCATCCGGTTAGACTGGAAGCCGACCCCAACATAGTTGGAAAAAGGCTAGGCAGGGCTTAATTGTAGGGATCTCACGTGGCTTTTCTCGGTCTTGGTAAGAAGGCATGAGTTTATGTATAGGTTCAGAGGTTTTGGGGATTTATTAAATGGTTTGCGGGTTCAAAACTTCACATAAACCGAGGCCAAAATGTTCTTTATGATCCTTATAAGCTCGTATACGCGCTAGATACCTAAAAGCGAAAAAACCTGGGCAGGCTGGTCTAAAATAAGGTTAACAAAAACAGCGAAAAATCCTGGACAGACTGGTCTAGAATCTCCCATAGGTACAGTCACGGACTTTAATTGATGAGCCACCTGGTACTGTTCGTATTTTAGCCGTGTAATGCAAATCGGGTTTATTCGGTTCCCGACACGGAAAATCATGTCTTCGTATTAGAAGAAGAAAATTATATTTCATATCTTTACCGGTTGGCTAACCTGAGAGCCAGAACTACAAACTTGACAGCAGAGTGACTACCCAAAATAACCAATTGCAGGTTTAGCAACAGTAACCTAGCAACGATCAACATAACAACGTCATTTAGACAAGTTCGAAAGTAACGTCTCTGACATCGACTGTCACTTTCTTCAGTTAAGTTTTCAAAATTATCGAGTTAATGAGCTATGATTCATAGGAGGTCGGTATCAAATAGATTGGATAAACTTAATGCAACATTGTATTTATTTTTATCACTGAGAACTTATTAGTCAACCTCTATGGATAAGACTATTTCCGATTAAAAGTAATTTATTTGTCATCTTGTTTACGACCGTGCGATTTGAGTTCGTGTTTAATCGTGTAATCTCGTGAATGTATGAAACTGCAAAATCGAAAAGTTTGAAGGTGGCTCATCAATTTAGGTCCGTGACTGTACCTACACTGTTGCTAGCATGGTGATCAACCCTCGTTTCCTGTACCTATAGCTTGACACGATTGCTACCATTGTCCTCAAACCCCCTATGGTATAAACCAGGGTGCAGTATACGGCGCTGTTAACATTATATTTCATGTCGGATTCCCATAGAGACTGGCCGGAACGACATTATGGCTTACAGGCTTAGGATAGGCGCGTAGTTTCGATGGCAGTTACGTGTAAAATATTGGTATTGAGCCACATATGGGAGAACTAGAATATATTCCCATGAAGCTGGGAAAGTTGAGGGTGAAAAACAATAGAAAAAAAGAATACGGCCTCATACGTTTTTGAGAGCGATCAAAAAACAACAAGATTTAGGACACAATTATTACTCTGTGTGGGAGTTTGTCCTGCAGAGAGAGACAATACATTAACGTGTTTTCTGAGACACGGAGGATTTCCGGTATGTAAAGATGGTCACCCATCCACCGAACAACCCCGGCAAGCGTGGCTTAAGCTGATGGATCGACCCGTGCGGCTGATATTACTTAGCCACGAGCTCCTCAAAATAAATCAATACAAATACAATATAAATACAAATTATTAAAATAACCCAAAATGTTAAGATTTAAAAATACCAACATAGTATTATTTATATTTCGATCAAGTTTTCAATACCAATCATGTAATTCTATGATTTTCTATCATTAGATTTATCACTGAATTTAAATCTAAGTACGTTTACACAAACAGCACATTTTCCTCTAACAACCATATAAAACAAGACGAGTATATCGTTGATATTTTTCATTCCATGTCTGTCCCGTTCCAGCGAGGTAGACAATTACCGCTCCAGGCGCACGGACGCGATCAGCAGACGAATATACTCCTCGCTCATTATGAAACTCATCGATATTGCTAAGGTATGTGTACGAATATAGGTTTTTATTGATACCTATTTTTGAAATAGGGTCCGACAGTTTTAAATAAACGACGTAGGCTTACAGTGTTTATGATGTGTCACATCTGATATCTTGGATGACGTTTATCCATAATATAAAACAAGGTCCTCTGCCGCGTCTGTCTGTCGTCCTGTTCGCGATAAACTCAAAAACGACTGCACCGATTTTCATGCTGTTTTCTCCAATGGATAGAGTAATTTGGCGGGCGAAGCCGCGGACATCAGCTAGATATTAACAAATTTATCATCATCATCATCCTATTTACAACCTCTCGGAAAATGGGTTGGTAGCATCAGACGGCCAACTGTAGCACCGTGCGCGCTTCCCCGGCTTCCTGTTACACACTTCCGTCCCTTTTCAAGAAATCACTCTCACAGATTGCAGTTTTTACCGAGAGGAAAGATATTACACATCAATAATATCGATCTGTATCAAATGTGACATTACGTAAATCTCGTGTATCAAAAGGAAAGTTTATTTAACGCACCAATTCATACAAGCCGACTATAAATTATTTAACTGACTGCGCTGGTAAATATGAGCAGAAACGGTTCCTTTGTGCATATCGAACTGAAACAATGGACTCGGACAACAATACTCGAATAATGTGAATACTTCATTTTCTGTAACAACCTCTGGCTTTTCTGAAAATAAACGGTTTATTTTCTGTACGCGAGTCATTCGTCTGAAATGTAACATGGTAGAAGAAAATGAGCCCCTTAGATCTCTATAGGCGACAATATGAAGTACACACGTGGTTTTTTATGAACCTTGTCTAATTTATTATAGTAGGTACAGTAAGGGAATTAGTCAATTAGTAAGTAATACATACCGTACAAAAGAATTGTTATAATGAGTAAACAAATTGACACCCTACGTTTTTCCGTGACCGACTAGAAAATGCCTCAGGCATTAAGTCCGCCTTTGTACAGTAGTTTTTTACTTGTGCATAAAGTTTAATAAATAAATAAATAAATAAATAAATAAATAAATAAATAAATAAATAAAATTCTATTGTGTCTCGTTAGTGACAGTTGATAGCCATTTCGTACGCACAGCTGTCAAAATAAGACAGCTGTGATTAGAAGTAAATACGGTTAATTTAAGTTGGTTGTCAATTTCCCTGAATTCACATTAATAACTGTATCAAAATAATTCAGAAATAGTTACACGCATAGCGACTGCGAAAAGGCCTTCAGATTTAGGACTTTATTATAAACCGTACGTGAATATACAAAGCAACTATGTTTTTAGGGTACAATGACGTTCTTATCGCGATATCCATTTATCGTAAAGGGACTTTGTCAACCTTAAAACGCGGAGGTAGACCAAACTCATGTATTCTTAACTTACAGTCCCTCAAATAATATCTACATAAATCATAAAATAACACTTTTACAAGTCAATGTTCGATTAAATATAGATCTCGGTGTACTATGAGACTCCGACTACTATGAGAAAAAACTCCGAAAAAAACTCAGAGGTCAAAGTCTCAGAGGTCAAAGTCTCAGAGGTCAAAGTCTCAGAGGTCAAAGTCTCAGAGGTCAAAGTCTCAGAGGTCAAAGTCTCAGAGGTCAAAGTCTCAGAGGTCAAAGTCTTAGAGGTTAAAGTCCAAAATACAATGACATTGTAATGGTCACTATGAAGACCATGTAGGATAGTGCTAGCAAAACCTAGTAAAAACAGAACAAAAAAGTTTAGTCTGCACAAATAAGTTTGATTAATTCGATTAGTTAATTTATTTTATTTATTTATTTAACATGTTTCCTTTGCCATTACAGATAATTATAATCTAATGCGACAAAGTAACTCAAAATAAAATAATAATTTAATTTTGTTCCACAGGATCTGCCCCACAACACGACAGCAGAGAGCCGCATCGACACGGCACATAAATACTACATGTCCGTAGAGAGTAGGGACATGCACGACCAGATGGCAGATGTCCAGGTGTTCCACGCGTGTGCCAGACTGTACGACATCATGTTCACTGTGAGTAGGGTCGCTACTGATAGCGCATAAATCAAAATCAAAATCATAAGTCATTTATTCAAACTAGTCTGAGAATCAGCACTTTTCGAACGTCAAAATTATATAAGAGAGTCCCCCAAAACGCCCACCCTTCACCACTTCCTAGTGCTTTAGCTGGGAAGAAGAAGTGGCGCAACAAACTCCCCAGCAGCACAGCTGTCTGTTCAGTTAGAAAAATTTGATTCTATACAAAAGTTTGCAAAATCATTTACATTACGCAACATAAAACATAAATCTAATTATTAGCCATATGTCAGCTAGCACACGCCAATATACCAACCAAAAAAAAAAGAATAATAAAAAAACTAGACACAGACACGGCGTAGACGTAGATACTACATGTCCGTATTAGAGATATGCACGACCAGATGGCCGATGTGCAAGTGTTGCACGCGTGTGCCAGGCTGTACGACATCATGTTCACTGTGAGTATGGTCGCAGTTGACAGCGCAGAGCCACGCACGACCAGAGTACGAAACACTTACCATCGGAGTGTAAGTAGATATCAGTGGGTCGTAACTACTTATTATCGGGTCAGTAAACTGTACCAACTCATCATCTGCCTAGCCTTTTCCCAACCAATTTGGGGTCGGCTTCCAGTCTAACCGGATGCAGCTGAATACCAGTATTTTACATGGAGCGACTGCCTATCTGACCTCCACAACCCAGTAACTGGGTAATACGATACCCCTTGGCAAGACTGGTTGACAGATTTTCGGACTTCTGACGACCCGTAACGACTGTCAAAGATCCACAAATGACTGCCGGGACTTAACGTGCTTTCCGAGGCACGGAGGAGTCTCGATATGTAAAGATGGTCACCCATCCACGGACCAGCCCCGGCAAGCGTAGCCTAACGTGATGGATCGACCCGTGCGGCTGTTATTACTTAGCCACGAGCTCCAAAAACTGTACCAACTTGTGGCTTATAATGTTTTTTTTTGTGTGTGGATTCCTTCTTGTTGTACTTTTCATCTTTTGAGCGTTTACTGAATACTTGCCGTCGGGGTGTAAATACTTGCCATTGGGGTGTAAATACTTACCATTGCGGTGTAAATACTTAACATTGGGGTGTAAATACTTAACATTGGGGTGTAAGTATTTTCCATGGGGTCGTTAATACTCGCACAACTAGGGAAGTACTTTAGTCCATTTAACTTTTGTTTTTAAAGTTATCGCGGATCTCTCCGTCAAGTTACAAGTCAACAACAACAACAGAGCCCGGCCAAATGATATTAAAAGTTATTGTTAAGACACTTTCACACGTCAAAATTAGTTTCAATGGACTACTCCCAAAATTAATGCTGACAATGTTATGACACAGTAGTGATTGATGGCTGATTTACATTTAGCAAAAACAGGCAGTTGACGACTGGTCCACAAGAGCCACAAATAAAGAGGAAGTTCAAAATAGGCTGACGTTCTTTTGAAATGAAATGAAATGAAATTGTTTATTCTGTAAATAGGATATTGGAATCACTTTTACACGTCATATTAAAAAGTTGTAAAAATAAGCTAGATGAGGTCGGCGTTTCCTATCTGACTACTCTGAGAAGAAAGGCCGAAACAAACTCAGAGGTCACCGTCTCCTTTAAAGTCCAGACATAATCTTGGTCAGGCCATATGAGGACCATGTAGATAAGAGTCTGAAATGGTATTTTGAGGAAAGAACCACACAGATTTGAGTGGACCTGTCCAGTCACTGCAAGCATTTGTCAGTAATAGTGGAGCTCAACTCAGAACTTAAGGAGCTCAACGACTCCAAAACTCTTTTAAGCCCAGTTTCCATGGTAAACAAAAGTTAAGAACGTAAAGTTACGTTAGTTATTATGTTCACAGAAACATGTTTTTGTGTTACTGAAACATGTTGTATATGTGTACAGTCACGGACTTTAATTGTTGAGCCACCTGGCATTGTTCGTATTTTAGCCGTGTAATGCAAATCGGGTTTATTCGGTTCCCGACATGCAAAGTCATATGTCTTCGTATTAGAAGAAGAAAATTATATTTCATACCGGTTGGCTAACCTGAGAGTCACCTTGACAGCAGAGTGACTACTCAAAGTCAACCAATTGCAGGTCTAGCAACAGTAACCTAGCAACGATAAATAATTGTTGCTAGGTTACTGTTGCGATAGTAACGTTAGCGTACGGAGAAATTCTCTGACATCGATATTTCAACTGTCACTGTCTTCAGTTAAGTTTTTAGAATTATTGAGTAAATGAGCTACGATTCAAAGGAGGTCAGTATCAAATACATTGGATAAACTTAATGCAACATTGTATTTATTTTTATCATTAAGAACTTATTAGTTAACCTCTATGGATAAGACTATTTCCGATTAAAAGTAATTTATTTGTCATCTTGTATTTTCAACTGTCACTGTCTTCAGTTATGTTTTCATAATTATCGAGTTAATGAGCTATGATTTAAAGGAGGTCGGCATCAAATAGACTGGATAAACTTAATGCATCATTGTATTTATTTTTATCATTGAGAACTTATTAGTCAACCTCTATGGATATTTCCGATTAAAAGTAATTTATTTGTCATCTTGTTTACGAGCTTGCGATTTGAGTTCGTGTTTAATCGTGTAATCTCGTGAATGTATGAAACTGCAAAATTGAAAAGTTTGAAGGTGGCTCATCAATTAAAGTCCGTGACTGTACAACAAACCAACAACACAAGGGTTTCTGCAAAAATGTTGCACAACATTGTTTGCCACGATTTTTGTCCTACATATTGTCAGTTTTATGATGTTTGTTCGAACCGCAAAAAACATAACTCATGTTGTACTTTTTTTTTCATAATTTCAGGGCTGGTTCCATAGTAAAAGATGTTTATAATAATGAGTACAATGCCTCCTTATCAGTGATTCCATTTATTACACCTCGTATATATAAACAAACTTCGTTTCTAAAATGTATGGTAACAATTGTATTCGAGTAGTAATCTCAGTTGAACCTAGTTGACAATGGAGACAGCGACATTGAGAAATTAAGCTGTGTCTTCGTGAAATACTGTGTCCTGAGCTGTTGGAATAGTCGGCTGGAAATATAAACTAAGTATAGAGGCCGCGAAATTATTAGTTGCACTGATCAGAGGATCGTACTACAGTTGGACAAAGGCTGGCACCATTGAAAGCGGAGGTAGTGTGATTATTATTCCTAGTGCGACACTACTATTATTGATGTTTTGTATCGTACTTACTATTTATCCACAGTACAGAACCGGCCCATTTTTTAACTAAAATTAATCGGATAGCCAAAACTAAACTAAACTATGTACGTTGTCTGCGCGAGACTTCCAATCAATAAAATTAGGAAAGCTGTTTTTTAGGGTTCCGTACCCAAACGGTAAAACGGAACCCTATTACTAAGGCTCCGCTGTTCGTCCGTCCGTCCGCCTGTCACTAGGCTGTATCTTATGAACCGTGATAGTTAAATAGTTGTCATATAAAACAGAATAAAATTTTCATCATATAAAACAGAATAAAATAGATATTTAAGGGAAAACGCACGAATCTATAAAAACCGCAAAAAAATTACATGTGTTGTATGGGCTCCTACAACAAACGTGATTTTTTTGCCGTTTTTACAGATTCGTGCGACTCGCACTTGACCGGTTTGTTTTACTCGAATGCAAAAAAGGCTTATGAAAACCTATGTAATGGAAGGATGGTATGGATGGTTATGGAAGTTTCCAAAAAACAATCATTTGGTTTCTTTAACAGGCTCCGCGAATCTTGGCTCAACTAGGTAAGTTAGAAGACCTGACGCCCCGGATCCTGGTGCGGAAGCTCAAGGAAATGGAGATCAAACCAGTTCATGTTGGAGTAGCCCTACTCATACAGGTTAGTGTTGTTGTGCACAGATGACATTTTGAAATCAATGTCGAACGGAGATAAAACGATTATACTCTGATAAAAAACTAAAAAAAAGATAGTTATAAATAGCCTACATTAATTGCAGTGGTGTCATAGAGATACATACGAGTTGTAGGTCGTAGGTTCGAGCCCTGACAGGCGCTTACGTTTTGTAAATTATTTCATCACCACTGCTATCAAAACGGTGAAGGAAAACGTTGTGACCGGCAAGTCCTAGAACCAAAAACTGGAAGACATTTGACGTCTACCAACCCACACTGGGCCGCGTGGTGGATTACGGCCCATTCCTTCTCACTGAGAGGAGGCCTGTGTCCTAGCAGTCACCGTAATCGAGAGTAAAATATTTGATATTATTATTCGGGTTGAGTTGACTCGGGCCGAGTTGTCAATTACCCGTGGGGACGTTATAGGCTGATTATGCAGCACCGCAAAAGGAATAGGAAATTTCTGGGGCTTTCCCGAATTCACTACTGCAATGTCTTAACTTGAAAGTTTTTAATTTAATGCAGTACTAACGAAACAAAAGTTAACGAAGCAAGGCGCTACAGCTGAGCATTAGGTCCTGGGTTCGATACCAGGTCTGGTAAAGTGTTACCGGGGTTTTCCATCAGGAAATTGTCAATAGCAGCGCGGACTCTGGATTTGTGCCCGGTTGATGTAGTACACTTATTCATTTATAATTTCATGCTCCAAAATATTGACTTGTTCCCACGTACAAGATGAAATTATAAAGGCCGCAAGCGATTCACCCACTATTAGGTACATGGAACTCAAACATAGCCGAAATGTGGGTGCCCTAAAGACCTCTGCCTGACCCTTCGGGGATTACAGAGGCCCTGCACAAAGTGACATTCTATCAGCGGTAACGATGATGGAAAAGGCAAAATTGTATAGAACTGACATAAGCTATCGAAAAGCTTATGTCAATCCTGTTGAAAGTCGTTGTAGAAATACGAAACGCTTTCGAAGCGATTGTCACTTGTCTTGCCATCAGGTGTAAATGTAATCAGTTACGTTATATTGTTCCCCCCGACAGTACCACCTCCGCAACACAGTGAACTTCGCGATCAGGTCCAAGTCTCTGGAGGTGCTGTCCACCAAGCCGCAGATGGTGGGGCCGCATGTCATCGACATGCTGAAGGCGCTGGCCTCCAGGATGCTGCCCATCGCCGAGCTGGTGGACATCCACCTGGCGCACTCCAGCCCTGCCTTCAAGGACACCTGTCCCAACACCTGGCTTGGCATCGTTAATAATAAACAACCTTGAGATTATTTTGTTGTTTACTTTGGAGTTAACTTTTTTTTGTGGATTATTGTGTTTTTGCCCTTTTCAGAGTGTTTTTTTGCCATAAGGTTGCAAACAAGTGCGCGGTCCACAGTCGTTTTCAAAACTATTGTGGCGCCATCTACATAGTCTCGAACGAACTACGCATCACATTGACGTCTCGCAAAATCCTGCATCGCGCCAACAGAGTTTACCGCGCGATTAGCGTATATACAAAGTCCCGACATCAATCGTCGGGCAGTACCCCACCAGACAGCACCCGTCGTCTGGTCGGAGGATCCTCCCTTTTCTATAGAGGATGAGTGAAGTTTACACGCTGTTCCTCATACCTCCATACTATCCTAACTGCTATAAGCAGAACAAAACGAACGAAAGACTTTGTTTGAACGAAAACGAACATTTGTTTCAAAAGCATTCGATTCTCTACGTATTCAGAACAGCATAAAAGTACAGTAAATACCTACGTGTTATTTTTTTCTGCATGTTAGTTGAAAACTGCTGCGACTACAGCAGTTTTCATATCAGTAAGACATTAGGTATCATTAAAATGTAGAACTTTAGAATCGTTTTATGAGATTTTTGTTATCACAAGAGATTACCACCATTTTCTTATTTCATTCTTGAAGAGGCAACTACTTAAGACAGTATCATATTCCTGTAGAAAAAGCCCCTTCCACTTATCCCCATCCACTCCTACCGTACAACAAACACGCTGTTAATATTACACTGGGACTACAGAGTAGACTACGAGCCGCTGCCAAATGTTGTAATCAGCAATTACACTTTTATCGCCGCGATCTGCGGAAAAACGCCATCTCCTTTGTTCGTTCATTTTGGGCATACAGTGTAATAACACTGCCTGAACGAACTATAATTATGGCGGTTACATGGATGGAGATATAAGTATTGTTTTAATTTAACATACTCAGAATTCTTTTCAAGATTTTAATTAGTTAGTAGGTAAATAATTTGTGTTTTTGTTTGTGCTCTACTATAAAAAACAGCAAAACTTCTCGCGGCATCTACATCGCCGCATGCGAACTACGCATCAAAGACCTGAACGTCATACAAAATCCTGCATCGCGCAGTTAGAGTTTACTGCGCGATCAAAATATTTACAAGATCCCCACATCAATCATTGGGCAGTTGCCCGCCAGACATGACACCCGTTTGGTCGGAGTATCCTCCCTTTTCTATGGAGTATGAGGGAACTTTACATCCTGTTCCTCATATTTCTAATCTGTGATCAAAGTAGGCATAAGGGAATCCCTCATACCTACGTTTGTAAACATAAAGTATTGACATTGTTTTGACCAGGGGGCCTAAAACGGCCCCATTAGCAATTCCTCTAAAAGCAATACACTTTCTGAATTTCCAGCTGTCATTAGCAATTCCTCTAATTTGACACAAGAGCAATTCATAATGTGTAGACCATTTTACGAATCTCCATAGAAAACTATCAAACAGATGAATGATTTCGTAATATGAATCGCACGCAGATCATATTATGAATTTTCAGTTTGTGACATTTTATGATGATTCATAATATTTTCATATTATGATTCTGCTAAAGTGACCTTTATAAGCCCCCAGAACTCTCACATAAGTTTAGTATCGTTAAACAACTGGTCAAACTGTGTCTCATAGGATATCGTTAGCCAGCTGGTCAAGTCGCGAGTTAATTCTTAGCCGTTTCTTTAGTCTGTGTCCATATTTGCCAATCTGTTGCTGGATGCGCTCCAACTAATGAAGATACTGAAAGCTAGCAGTGCTTGCGGAGAATTTTAAGTCTCAAGAAAATACTAGCTATCTTAAAAGTGTTTTTAGACTAAGCAGTTTTAGTATCTTAAAGATTTACATAAGGCGGTTTAGATATCAAACAGAAACGAGCTAGCCTCGTGCTGAAAGGATGGATAAAGAAGAAAAACTGATAGAAAAGGTTCAGTATAAACTGTAGTTAGGTAAATCAAACATTTGTTTCAAGAAACCAACGTCTACAAGCTCTCATCATCTGCCAGCGTCAGGTGGTGAACTTGTGTTGTCATCTGACAGTATGCTGAGCTGAGGCCCTATAATAGAATTGAATATCTTTATTTTGCATAAAATATGCATAAATATAAGAAGTCCCACATATTTTCCTTATACTTACACATTTCACCATGCAACGTAATGGAATTACTAGGGTGGCAAATCTCTATGGTGGTATGGTTTAGTCCAACCCTTCCCCCAGGGGTATGGTGGGTCTACAGAGCAATAAACAAAAAATATCATCTGTTGTTTAAATTCTCAGTATTTTTTTTTGTAATGCCAATAAGCGCATTTTTCTTCCTTTCTTTCTGCCTATAGCCTGTTCCCAACTATGGGAAACGAATACGTTGGGTTCAAATTCCAGTCTGACCAGATGCAGCTGAAAACCAGTATTCATAGAGCGACTGCCTATCTGACCTGCAAAACCCAGTTACTGGGTAATAGGGTAACTCCCCTTCACAAGATGTCAGACGTTCGAGTTTCTGACTCGCCATAACGACTGTCAAAGATCTACAAATGACAGCCGTACTTTCCGAGGCACGGAGGGATCTCGAACGACAAAAGCTCTATTCAACTATAAATAAAATATCGAACAACAAACCTATTTCTACAACAGATTTCCTATATTAATATCAACCAGCGATCCACCGTACATATAATCTATAAATAGGTAGGTATGTAGGTAGATACCGGACAATCGGACCGGCACCGGCCCGGCATACCTACCGGCCGAAGGTTTTATTAGACAAGGCAGATTTATCGACACACCACGATAACGAGTCTGTGGGGCCAACAGGACCGCGGAATTCTATAACTTTATTTCATTGACTGAGTCCCAATGGTTAAGGACCTACCCTACCTCAAATTGCTTAGCATGATCCTCCGTTATGCCGAAAATACCGCAGCATTAATTTTGAAATAAATATATTATAAGGTTGAGGATTGATGGTTGATGAGGTGTTTGACGAAAACACGATTACATCAAATTTTCTCAAAAAAATCTAAAGTTACCTCTAAACCGAACTATAAACCGCTGGTATTCAAAAAAATACTTCAAATTAGATCATGAAACAAGGGGCACTTGTGACCCGACCCCGGTTTTACAGGTTAAGTGAATTAACTATAAAGCAAACAGGTCAGGTTAATCAGGTCTTATGTCTTTTATTTTTCTTAAATTAGGTACCATTACTTTCATCGTAAAAATGCAATTACCTAAACAATTCGAAGCTTGGAGCCGCCAGCACCCCACTCCGTCTCACTCTCACTCAGGCCGCGAGTAGTATGGTGCGAGCGAGATAATAGAATCATCAATACAACTGTCTGAGTTCAACTACTCATTGAATGGCCCAAAGTTCATAGACAAGCGGCTATATACAACTGTAATGGGTGTTCAGAAGTGGAAATGAAACAATACACACTCACTTAGATGGTTTGTATTCAATAATTCGCAAGTCCAAAAAAACCGTACAATCCACCTCTCACGTCGCACCCATTACAGTTCAGAAGTGGGTTAGACCGAGTGAATTGCCAAAGTAATCGCTGACTTTAGGGCTACAGTCCGTAGTCTTGAAACTGAATTTGTTAATTGAATAGAGAAATAGAAACCTGTTTAGAGGCAATCAAACAGTTTCCCACTTGTTTACATGAAAACTGTTATTAATTATGCCGCTATGATCCTAAAACACGACTGCTTAATTAATATACAATATTAGTTACTTTCTCACTTATATATTTTTTTATTTATGCATTTTCTTTCCCCTTTAATTCATAACGTATCAATGAAAAAAATATTTACAAACCAAAAAACAATTTCAATAAACACTGCACAAACATCAAAAACAGATTTCTTAACACCGGGGAACGATAAAAGAAAATCAGTAAAAATGTATAGTGTGACGTCACTGCCCTATATAATGATATCGGCGAATCGGCGCACACGCATCGTTTGGTACGATTTACGAGCGGACGGCAGGTTGTCCCCACGACTGCTTGTTCTCACATTAAACATGCTATAAAACATGGTTTTAGGGCCAATGACTTCTTTTTTATTTAATTTTCCTACAATATTATTGGCTCGTAGATTGGCCTAGTTTGTAATAATAAAAATTTATAAAAGATTTCGATTAACAAATTCGCGAGTGGTGACGCTTTCATTTATTTATATACTTTATTGTACACTAGATTACACATTACATTAAAATAAATTATAAACTACAAAATATATATAATTTAATTTTCATATTTTTGTTACTTTTCACTTCTCTAGTGCCAATAAAATGTCTTATAAACTAATTTTAAGAGCTGCGAACGTAATCTTTTATGTAATCTTGCCTAATAAATATTTCTCGTTTCAACGATCGGTTTTTATAAGGTACATTATCTAATTTCCTACCATCATCACGGCCTGACCAGCATTTTTGCTGATGTGGCAACACTGATAATGACCCTCATAACGTAAAATGTAATACTCGTTTGTACGGTCAGCAACAAAAGTTGGTTTAAAATGCTACATTTACTTAATATACAGTATGTTAACTAACAAAGGGCGTTCCCGTTAACCTGCAATAGTATAGCGTCTATACAAGCTAAAAAAATATTATTCCGACACAGGTGAAGCCACGGGTAAAAGCTACTTTTTAACCGACTTCTTGAAAAAGGAGGAGGTTCTCAATTCGTCTGTGTATTTTTTTTTTGTGTATTTTACGCGATTACTCCGCCAATTATGAATCGATTTTGATGATTCTTTTTTTGTTTGGTAGGTCATACTTCAGAGGTGGTCACATATAAATTTTATTAATTTTGCTTGCGTAGTTTTTGAGTAAGCTTCAATAATTTCATATTTTTCCCACTTTGCTATGTAGACGATATAATTATTTCACTCCGTCACTGTTATTTACATAGCAGATAACGATATAGGAATTTGTGTGAGGTAGGTACCACAACTAAAAAGTGAAAAATTAAAATCTTTTTACAAAAAAAAACAACCGACTTCAAAAAACAGACACGAAAAAAGTGAAAAATAACCTTAATTTCGGAAGTCGGTGGCAAAAAACGAAAATTGAAAAGCAGACACAGACTTAATAATAATTAATTTTGTGTACACTTTTTATTTTAAAAAACCAACTTTCGATGCTGACTGTACTCAGTCGAGGAAAACACAAACGTAGCATTTGACAGAGCTCAGCCCTTGTGTACGTTTGATAATTCTTATCGGAATGCGAGCCGGCGAGAAAAGCCGGGTCGGGCCTTCGGGTGACGTCAGTATTATTCTACTAAGTTGTATCTTTGTTACTTACTTGTGTATTTCTCAATAATCTATTATTTAAATACTTCAAAATAAAAATAATATCAAACCCACTGAAAACTCGAAGTAATGACTCTTCTCATATGGGGAAGGCACAAGCATCGAGCTTGCTTGAAAATATTGAACTCCACAACTTTTACAACGCGGCAACGTTACGATTTAAATGTTCAAAACTTTAATTAGTGCCTTAGCACACCTCAAACGCGAAACTAATGATGCGAAAACTGCTAATCGAATTCCATTGCGAAACATTACTACATTAGGGCAGCATTTGAATTGGATTCGAGTAACATGACGCGAGGCAGTTGAATTTGAACTACTGCAGTTTCGCTGCTATGGTTTCGTGGCGGAGGTCTGCTAAGGCCATCAGTCGCGATTCGAGTAAAGGAACAGCATGCAGGTCAGTTGATTTGTAGCAATCAGCGAAAAATGTCGTCGCTTTTGGAGTCAGAGGAGGATGAAATATTATTGTGATCCTACTTTAAAAAGGCATAGAACTTGGGTGCACGAAATGCGGCACCGCAACAATTACATCTGTACGTTAGAACTGGCAGTGTCGCTTCTGTTTTGCTTGTCGTACAACGCACGAGTCATGCGGAACTACTGCGGTTTCACTGATATGGTTTCGCAGCGGAGGTGTGATACCTGCGTAAAATACTTAGCTAACGGAACTATCAATTAAACTTCATTGAAAACTCTAACACTCAAGTACAATTTGTGAAAACCATAAAGAATATGACTAAACTATAGAAAACTAATTTTACCAATTCGTACCTTGTACAAGCCTGTCGTATCCTCGATTCCCGACAGACGAACAGAACGCGATGTAATGTAAGTAACGACTCCGGGTCTCAGGCGGATCCGCGGTATACATATGTATGTCTCATTCCATCACGGGGCCGTCCGGTCATTCAGGCTTGATGTGCGTAGTACACGGAGGTTGAGGGGGTGGAACTGGCTGGCGAGAGTAATCGAAACTATTTGGAAAGATAAGATCAGTAGTGGAGGAGCTTGTGGCTAAGTAATAACAGCCGCTCGGGTCGATCCATCGGGTTAAGCTACGCTTGCCGGGGTTGGTCCGTGGATGGGTGACCATCTTTACATATCGAGACTCCTCCGTGTCTCGAAAAGCACGTCATTTTCGGATCTTTGACAGTCGTTACGGGTCGTCAGAAGCTCGAAAGTCTGACAACCAGTCTTACCAAGGGGTATCGTATTACCCAGTTACTAGGTTGTGGTCGTTGTGGAGGTCAGATAGGCAGTCGCTTCATGTAAAATACGGATATTCAGCTGCATCCGGTTATACTGGAAGCCGACCCCAACATAGTTGGGAAAAAGCTAGGCAGATTGATTGAAGAACAGTAGCAGAGCAAGGCTCCTACGTAAAAACACAAATCAATGCAATTTTAAAATCTTACCTATAATCCTACTCGTAACTAATATTATAAATGCGAAAGTGAGTTTGTTTGTTTGTTACCCTTTCACGCAAAAACGGCTGAACGGATTTGGAGGAAATTTGGCACATGAGTTGACCAGGACCCGGAGAAGGACATAGGATTTTTTTTTCTTTCACGTCTAAACTTGAACCCATACCCCACAAAACCGCGTTCACAGTTTGTTACTGGATTCTTAATTAAGCTTAAAATATTTTTTTTTTTTTAAATAAGCGTCTGTGGTCTATCTATGTTAGGAGTAGGCTCAATTCATAACAAATTCGCTATTTTTATTTGTGCATAAAGTTTTAATAAATAAAAAAAACTGCAAGCTAAATTTCATTCAGAAACTCGAATTAAATAAGCTGTGCTGAATCTTTAATCAAACCAAGTCGCTTTACTTTCAGCCATAAAATAAAATATAATCTAATTAGCATCGTCTTCAGGGTTGGAGCTTGGAGCCCTCAAACAAAGGTCGTGCAGTTGAATATTCGAGAATATTCTCAGTGAACAACCAGGCAATATTGCCAGCAACTGTGTTATCTCATCCCTCACCTCTACATCCTCGTCAGACCTTCCGTATCACCTTATCTACCGCCTATTCGGGACTAAGTGTCCCGAAAATTGCTATTAAATAATATTCCAGGCGATGAGCGGTGAAATGGCCGACGTAATCGGCCTAGTGGCCTGTGAGGCTGTGAGGCTACCAAGATATTGACCTGGTCAGGGAATTTGGGGCTCACTGGCCTTGTACGAGTACGTCACATGTTACGTGTCTGCGTTTTTCGTAATGAAGTCAGAACGGTATCAAGGAAATGTTGGCTGTAGAATATCTATAGGTCGGTATAGTTAAGAGCCTATACAACCTCAAATTGTATTGTAATAATATTCTGATTTAAAAGAGTGTCCGTGGAGTTTCTTGCCCGTTCTTCTGCATAGGAACCTACTACGCTTTGGAATGGGCAACTCGTTTCATCTTTCTGACTGACCGACCCCTTAACAATTCAAAAGTGCCTGTAATTGGTTTATTTGAAATCAATTCTTTGAGTTGAGTTTTTTATTGCTTAGCATGATCCTCCGCTAAGTCGAAAATACTCCAGCATTCATTTTGAAATAAATATATGTTATGCTAGGTCCTATGTTTGACGTCAAATTGTTGTGTATGTAATAATTAAAAATGCGATAGTGAGTTTGTTTGTTACGCTATCACGCCTGAATGGATTTAGATGTTTGGCTCATGGGCAGACCATGACCTTAGCACATAGGATACTTTTATCCCGAAATTCCCATGGGATCAAGACTTACGGGGGTGAAACCGCGTGGTGCAGCTAGTTTGTTTATATGTCTGATAAATGATAATAGTTAGGTATTGTAAATTTTGTATTATCGTTCGTGTTTCTCTTATTTCTTCTTTCCTACACTTCGCCAATGTCATGGCGCTTCAAGTTGAACGACCTCCGCAGTGTATTTATTATTTGGCAACTGGCTCTGTCTTGCGAAGGATGGTGGCTTCATTTCCGCACTGTGGCAACATAACTATTTATTTATTTAGCCTACAGATTGCCATTATGCTCACAGTATCAGTGGCAGATTCGTTCCGAAGCTTGGTTTTAGTGCATTTGGGAGTTGTCTCTGAAATTGTGTTCCTTATGAAAAGTTTCACTCGTATGAGATGATCGGTTACAGAAACGTTATATGTTAAGTATATGTATTAGCTCAAGACTGAGAAAAGTGGAAAGGAGAAGGAAGGGTTCAGCCCTTTTTTTGAGGTTGGGAAATCATCAAATGACTTCTCCCGCTCTGGGCGGAGTGGAGGGCGTGTCAGACTTTTACTGACTAAAACCCACCCGTGTTCCTTCACTTGCCTGTTGCCAAGGGCCCCTTTATTCCTTTCAGACTTTCTCGCAACCCTGGCAGAGGGTTTTGCCCTGCAGGGGGACAACATTGGCTAAATATAAATAATGTTATGAGAAGCTCTTATCAGAAGTTAAGACATAGTTGCAACTACATAAATGAAGAACTAAATATTATGGCTAGAGAATCAGACACTTTTCACGAGTTTAAGCCTCTTGCAAACTGGCGCGATATCGCGGGCGCGACAGGCAGCGCAACCCTGTGTCGCGCCTGTTTTTGGGAGCCTTTATGGCTCTCGTAGATTAAATTTAAAACAGATATTAATCTGTCAAGTGGCTCATTGATCCTAGAACAGATTGCCATGCAGCAGAAATATGAAGAAAAATCAGGTACATAATGGAGAATGTTAAATTAAAACATAGAGAAGAGATACTAGGTCATCCATCAGTCAGTCACTGGGTTGTGGAGGTCAGATAGGCAGTCGCTCCATGTAAAATACAGGTATTCAGCTGCATCCGGTTAGACTGGAAGCCGACCCCAACATAGTTGGGAAAAGGCTAGGCAGATGACGATGATGTCTAGGTTATCCATCAATTGTAGATGCCGTCTATTTGTAAATATTTTTTCAATAAAGCAGATTCTATTGTAAGTATAAGAACTACATCAATTCGTAAGAATGTTCCTTCCGTAGCTACAGTTGTAAACAATGTAGATAAACTTCATCCCCAACTTCAATGTAATAAAACACGAGGCCGAAATAACAACATAATAACCTGTAGGCCTGAACCGCACCACACCGACTCCCAAAGGGTTAAGTGAGCACTGTTAACAAATCAATTACAGTAACCCTGCGCCGCCGGGTCGGGCGGAAAGCCGACTACTTTCCACAACAAATAAGCTCCTAAGATTTATGCGTGTTGGGTCTTCGCGACCCCGGACAGATCCCGCGGTCCGAAAGGCCCGGGATAAAAATCCCACACCTTATATCACGGCATTAAGCGCTCAGCGGTCGAAGTGTTAAAAAGCAGGGGATTAGATAGAAAAAATATGGATAGCGTAACTCATGCTGAAAATGAAAAAAATAAGTTGAGATTTAGGCGGGCTTTGAGGAAGTTTATTCATAAGTTATTTTTACTGAAAATCGGTAGTTAATCGTCAAATCTTATATTAATAATGAGTTCTTTTTAGTTTTCTTAGAGAAAAAATTAGTATAATATCTGTTCAAGAAATTAAACACGTTGAGAAAAACAAAAAGTTATTCTAAATAAGAACCTGCTTAGGTACGATTTAGAATCGCTCATGACCAAAAGAATGAGAGCCGCATAATTTCTAAGGTATGAACACAATCCCTATACATCCACACAGAGATATCTCATCCCTAACCCAACTAGTGTCACAACTGCTTAGCCACAATCAATAAATCTCTCTCCAATTTGGGAGTCCTGTAAGACAGTCCACTACATATCTACTGCATGCAAGAACGATAAATTTTATCGAGAGGCTAGCCGTCGATTCACTCCGGCGTAAGATTAATTCTGCAGTTAAATTGTAAATGAGACGCGAATCCCGTTCAGTCCGGGATGGCCGGGATGGTCGGGATTTACGTCGCATCCCTGATTTATTCATCCCGTCTTGTTCTAGCTTTTCTTTTAGGACTACTCTAGCTAACGAAGGCGCAGTGAATTTGTTGAGTGACAGCCGATTTGCTAGGGTTACACGTGGTGGGTAGTTCACGATTTATTCGAAACGGTGTCGACTTTTTGTGAGTGAGTAGACTGTGTATCTCGCTTTGCCAACGACCCGTTACGTACGTACTCACATTAAAAAAACATACAGTCGAATTGAAAACCTCCTCCTTTTTTAAATCCGTTAAAAAGAAGGATCTACCGAACTATTCGCTATTCAAAACGACAAATGCTTTGCAAGATGAAGTTATCATCCATTCTCAAAAATGGAATTCAAAATCGCACAAAGCCAGCACACAAAGTGGCCAGTAATAAATAGTTTCCGTGCAAACAGCAATCTTTGTCCCATTCTTTCGCGGCGTAATCGGACAACGAACAAACTAGACCGAAACTGCCTGAAAACTTCATCATGTGAGCATTTATCTACGAGCATTGTACGATGCAACAATGCAGTTCGCACTCCACGAAACTGTCAGAGCTTCCTGCAGATAGGCACTGCGGCACGACACGGCACGGCACGACCACCCGCGACGCGGCACGGCGCGGTGCGGCTAGACGCCCGGTCACGCGACTACGCCAAGATGTATGGCCTGCCAGAAACGTTCTATCACGAAAACTACTTAGTACAGTCTCGTCTGAAATATTTATGCTTCAGAATTTTGTTTCGTGCTCATTTGAATATGTAGCAGTTATCGTGGTAGTTGACGAAAGTATTTTCATTATTTAAACTGCAGAGCAAAAACTTTTTATGTCGCCATTTTTAATGAAATTTAAACTTTCTGTATGTCGGCTAAGGGAACATTTCTCACGAGAGTTATGAGGTCTCCGCGTGCACGGAATTGCGGCGCTTTGATGACATTCACTCATCGCCCATTCCGAAGACAAGAAAAACTTCCATTATGGTTTTTCAGGAAGTCTTCTTTCCAATAGATTTTAAAATTAATAATTCATAAAACAATGTTACCTTACCAGTAAGGTATGAATCAATATTTGTAAAGTAGAAAGACTTGTAATTGGCTTTCTGTCGACTATTGTTTACTTTTTTTTTGTTGTTTTTAGCTGCAAGTCTTCCATGCTGTAATAAATAAATAAAAGTTGTTTGTGGAAAAAGTTGGTAGGTACCTACTTGAATTCTAACTTTAAACTTTTCCCGTTACAACAAATCGAACTTATACTTGCTTTTGCAGAGCTTATGCCACACGGCCTAGATTGCCTCATCAAACAATTCACGAAGGACTAATCTCAAGAACAAAGAGTAATACTGCTTTGTCTATTTCTGACTGTTTACTACTTCTGTCAGCCACTGTTTGACAGGACAATAACCGAATGTACTTAGGCCCGTATTATAGAATCTCACTCAAAACTCAAGCATTAGTAAAACTCGTTTAAAGCCTTTTGATTGGTTGAAACTAGTTTTAAGTAATGCTCGAGTCTTGAGTGAGGTTCTGTAATACGGGCCCTGGAGTCCGTGCCGCCACTCAAATACAGTATTATATTGCGACTCAAGTCCGATAGACATGGCGCTAATGTCTATGTTATTGCATCAAATTCGATTTAAAAAAATGTTGTTCCATGTTCCGCCGGAATTGGTGGTGACGCGGACTCTACAAGTAACTTAATCACAAAAAGTTAAACTATGAAATAAGTATGTACTTTTACTTGCTATATAAAAACCCAACATAACATAGTTGGGAAAAGGCTAGGCAGATGATGACTTGCTATTTATAAATATCAGCCTGTAGAACAAAATGGCCGCCGTCAGACGTTCCAGGCTACCTATCAGTTGTCAAGTCTGCGAGGAAATAAGAAGGAAATTGTTTATTGTAGTCACAAATAACATGCTTGCCCACTTTATGAAGTTTGAGACTGGTTTTATGTACATGTATCGCCATTTGTTGAGGTGGAATCGATTTAAAATGTAGTTTACTATACAATATCTTTGAGATTTCACTTTTTCTTATTTTGGTGTTTATTCAAAGTAAAGTTTTAATTAATAAATACACAGTTGATATTCATACGGAAAATAATTTCTTACTTACGAATTATTATCTACCTATGTAATAATTGTTATGTATTTTTTTGAATACTAGCTTTAATTCGCCAATTACCAAAGTAAGTGGAGATGTTTTTGTAAAAACATCAAAACATCCAACTGCCGAATGTTCTAACTTGAAACTATTTGTATGAACAGCCTCCAACAGCCGTCAACATATCCGATACAAGTGAGGCTCTCAAATGAGCATGTTACGCTACAAACCACCTGCGACTGAACGCGTAACTAGATACACTAATTAATTAAAACGAGAGTAGTTCAACGTCAACGTTCACTCATTCGTTCATCGAAGCTTAGGAAGTAAAAGAAAGAAAATGTACGGTTTTCAGACGAACTAGGAGTGCTTGATGTCATTTTGTTATTAACTTTAGTTTTTGATATTTTAATTAGTTATTGTCCCCTAACAGGCGTGAAGAAAATAAAGATTTAATAATTTCGGGGACTGCCTCGTTGCTAGTGGTTGCAAGCTCTAATGGTGAGCATGAGGTCCTGGGTTCAATTCCCGGGTCGGGCAATGTGTTATTGAGTTTTTCCATCTGGAATTTCTCAGTAACAGTCCGGAGTTTGGATTGTGCCCGGTTGATGGCAATAGGCCCGTGCCCTATTACATGGGATTTAAACATAACTGGCGAAATTTGGGTGTAACATAGGTAGGCACACCTCTGCTTAACCCTTCGGCGAATACAGGCGTAATGTTATGTAATGTAAATAATTTTGGGGCATTTGTTTAATAAAATATTTTTTCCGCTCGTAAAACTACACAAGTGTAAACTACTTATTTCATACTACGTTATGCTATAGGTACTGTGCGTTGTCTGACACGCACTTGACCGCATAAGTAGGTACTTAATATTTAGTATAAAAGAGTTTCAATATCATGACTTTTTCATATTTACTTACTAAGGGTCGATTCACACATAGGGTCGGGGCTAATCTTTCACCGCGACATGGGCACTCGCGATATGAAAAAACAATCTGTCTACACCCTTTCCAACTATGTTGGGGTCAGTTTCAAGTCTGTAGTATTTTACATGGAGCGACTGCCTACCAGAACTCCACAACCAAGGTACATGGGTAACACGATACCCCTTGGTCCTGGCAGGGTTGCGGGTTAGTCCGAAAGGGATACCGGGAGCTTGGCAACAGGCAACTGAAGGAACACGGGTGGGTTTTATTCTGACACGCCCTTCCGCTCCACCCAGAGCGGGAGAAGTCATTGGATGATTTCCCACACTCAAAAAAAAAAAACCCCCTTGGTAAGACTGGTTATCAGACTTTTGGTCTTGCTTTATGCTTGCTGCGGTCGTTTTGTAAAATTATAGGTACGTACCCTAGATAAAACATGGTAACAAAATAAAGTCCCTGTAATCAGTTACCGTATTTTTGTTACCATGTTTTATCTCTGCATCACACAAAGATCGACAAAAAACGCCGCCTCAGCGCAATGTTTTTGCGAAAAATAAATAACACAGTATCATTTCCCAAAAGTTTAAATACATAAATACGAGTATGGAGTAGTTGTTTGCTGTTGTGACTAAAGTTTCACCGCATCGCTCGACTAGCTTCTGTACTTTCACACCTTTTTGGTCTAACTTTGCCGTGATACCGCCAACTTTGGCCGTGCCACTAAAAGGTGCATCAATGCATGCTATGGCGAATATTAAAATAAACCAGAGGCCCTAGACAAAGTGACATTCTATTAGCGATAACAATGATGGAAAAGGCAAAAATGTATAGGACCGACATAAGCTATCGAAATGCTCGAAAAGCTAAGCTTATGTCAATTCTGTTGAAAGTCGTAGTAGAAAAACGAAACGCTTTCGAAGCGATTGTCACTAATTGTCTAGGCCCTCAGGAAGGACTATGGAAAATATAGAAATAATCAAGTAAATATATGGAAAGAAAAAGAAAGAAGATACGTTTATTTGCGGTAAGACATTGAGCAAAGAAGGAACACAAACACAATAAAGAACAAGTTTGGATGGATTAGGTTTCTCTTTAACTAATAATGTTATTGACCGATTGCCGTTTTATGCTAAAGTAAAATAAATAAATCCATACTAATATTATAAATTCATAATTAACTCGGTTTGTCTATCTGTAGGTATCTTACCTTTTCACGCTTAAACCACTGAAAGCATTTCGACAAAATTTGGCAAGGAAATAGATGGCGTCCTGGGGAAGGACATGGCTACTTTTTATCGAAAAACCGCGCGGGAGAAGCCGCGGGCGGAAGCTAGTAACAAATAAAAGTTAAAAACAAAAAAATAAAAGCATGTCAGCTCTACTACACAGTTTTTTTTAAATCTCGCAGATTGTCTTAACGAATTTTAATGTAATCAAATGCACACAGAATAATAATACACTTAATCTTGGTTTATGACCGTGGCGCCCCCTACCCACTAAACCAGAGGGGCCGCAAACACGCCACAACAGGAAAACTTCAAATAAAACAGAAGAAGATTTAATATCCCTTTAATGTTGGTGTTAACAAACAATTATTTTGACTTAAGCCACGGTTCATTTCGTGGCAGGTCTCTCCCCATGGGAATTTTATGTAAAGCTCAGATCTAAACAAAACCAAGTGAGAAATGAGAGGCTTTCATTAACACTAGGCGACATCTAAATGTATCCTAAACAAAAGCTTGCTGTTGGATTTTCATCGCTCGGCTTAGCACCGAAAGACGAAAATACACCAGCATGCTTTCAAAATCAAAATCAAAATATTTCAAAATTAAAATATTTTAGTTCACATAAGCCTACATGGGAACTTATGAAACGTCAGAAGCTAGGTGCACGGTTCCAATTGGTCGTTTCCTATGGAGAAGAGCCGGAAAGAAACTCCACGGTTACTCTTTTAAAAGATAATTTACAGTGTAGGCCTTTCAAAAAGTTTCAGGTAGGTACTTCAAAAACCTACTTTTATTTAGGTATCGCCTCCAGTTAGAGTGGACATAACAGTACCAGGAAGTTTCTAACTCATTTGTATAGATAATGTGACTTTACTTGGCGGCTATTCTTTGGTAGATTGTGTTCTGCGGTAGGAGCTCGTGGCTAATTGGCTAACACAGAGAATGATTAATCGTGACTACCGCAGTCTTGTCTTAGACGGGAGAACAGTCCAGATAGCGAGTCTCGCCGTGGTTAAGTTAGCTTAGGTTATAAATACACATTTGACCAGTCTTTGGTCAGTTGAAAGTCTAAAGGTTAAATAGTAAGTACCTGAGCGATCGAGCTCTGCGGGTGAAAATAGAGAAAACGAATTTTCTCGGATATGAGACCTAGCTATTGCAATTTTCATCGAAATCGTTAGAGCCGTTTTCGAGAACGTAATACAGGGTGTAAGGTTAAACACTCTTGTCATTCAAACCATGGGTAGTTGGCTTAAATATAAAAATAAATGACCGAGTAACAACAAAAAAAACCGTTATTTTCATTAAAAGATTTTAAAAAGTTTCTATGCGACGCCGTGCTCGCTAGCGAAACAGCTGACTGACTGAGAGAGGGGTCGCGCTCACGGCCGGTCATATCACGTCCCACGCCCCCCACCTGTGTTGAGACGCAAGTTCGTTGCCCTAGCGCATAGGTGAAAGGGTGAAATACTGTAGTGGTAAAAAGTAATGAAAAAAATAACAAAAAAAAAGTCGTAATTTTCCATTTATTTTACGTTCTATAAATGACACCAAACCACTGGTTTCAAGGACAACGGTGTTTACCCTAACACCCTGTATACATAAGGTGTATCTATTTATACACGAAATCTCTTAAGGGGTCATTGTAGTCATAATTATGTACAACTCCCACTATGGGACAAACCCAGAAGTCGCGAAAAAAAAATCAGCTGTTCCCTACATTTTGACGAGTTATGCGAACATAAATTTAGGGAACAGCTGATTTTTTTTCGCAATATGTAGCTACAAATATGGGTCATAAATATGTAGTATAGGATTTTGAGGCCAGAACCCTAATTGCGTATCGCACTTTCAATAACAATCCGAAGGATTTTGAAGAAAATAGTTGATCAACTGGGGAACGGATTAATAGGCATGGGTAGACCATGACCTGGAATAGGACATAGGTTTACTTTTGATCCCGATATTCCCACGGGATCGAGACTTACGCGGGTGAAACCGCGGGGCACAGCTAGTAAAAAATAATCTTAGTACTGCGTCTGATAGTTTTGCCTACGAAGGCTAATATATATTTAAAAAGCACATAAATAGTATCGATATCAATTAAACGCACATCAATCAGACACTAATGAGGTTTCAATATCATAAAAGTACACTTGAATTGATAAATATACCAGTTAATTTCTAATATATTTTTTAAAACTAGCTTTTGCCAAGCGGCTTCGCCCACGTAGGTGTCGGAAATTATCTTTAGGGATTGTACTAAGTTACAACAAGTATCATATGTGTTAATCCAGGTTATAAACTATCTATGTGCTAAATTTTATCCAAATCCGTTCAGCCGTTTTTGCGTGATTGAGTAACAAACATTCAAACATACAAACTTTCACTTTTTTTTTACATTGTTAATAGAATAGAGTGATGACTCCATACAGAAACATTTCGTTGTGCCAACGTACTCGTAAGCATATGGTAGGTAAGCATTTTCTTGTTTTCGTTGTTTAACTCAATAACGAAAGGAATATCGTCGCTTCCTAGTGTTTGAGCAAGGTTATTTTTCATGTTTGTCTTATTTACTTATGTTTAATATACTTAGAAGTGAATAAGACAGTAACATATTGAGCGTTTTAACACTTAACTTGCTCAATAAGTAGTTATTTTGTCATTTTTTAGGGTAAGTACCTAATCCAAGGGGAATTATTATCATATCACTTCATCTCCAGCATAAAAACAAAATATTTGCAACATATGCTATTGTACAATTTAATTTTTAGAATCCATTACCTTACTTTATCTCACATTCGACCCGCACCTCTAATATCTTCTCACCAGGGGCTCCGTAATTTACGCACCAATAGCTCGCCAGACCTCCCTTAAATCATGACCTCCTGGTCAGGACAAACGGACAAAATAATCCCTATGTGAACTTTTCTTCAGGACCTATAAAGATGGCGGCCATAGATAAAAAAGTCAATGATCAGCGGATTTTGTGCCAAAAAAAGGGAAAACGAAAGTAGTGAAAATGTCGTTTTAGAGGCTATAAATATGTTTATGATAATAAAAAGCTTATCTTGTATTGATGTTTTAGTGTTTGTAGTGTACGGCTTGACCGGTAGTTCGCTGTTGGGTAGTAGGGATTTAACCGTGTACGCACGAACGAACAAAACATGGTGAACGCGAACATTGAACAAGGAATATTTGTTTCGTACGTGTGGACGTAAAATAGCCAAGTGAACACGAACACCATACGACACTCTCATCCGTACACACATATACACAATCATGTGAATTACGTAAAAATGTAAAAATAAAAGCTAAAGTAAAATAAAAAAGCAAATGTAAAAAATGTAAAATTAAAACTATCTTGATATGGAAGAGCGGAGTCTCCTAATACAGGCATTTTTTGCTTAAAACGAGGCTTCAATCATCAACCTACTGTATATTGGCTTATGAAATAAACTAAGTTTTTTTAAATTTAATTGTAATACGAACACAGTTCGAATTGCGTTCGCGCCCAACCGCCCGCCCCGCTCTCTTTAGTAACCATGGATTCAAAATTGGATCGCCACGATCATGATGTTCGTTAGTGGTACGCACATGCGAATAAAGTGTTCGATGTTCGTGTTCACCATGTTCTTGTTCGTTCGTGCGTACACGTCTGTTACTTTTATAAGTTTTGCACTGACAACATTTACTCAGCTGAGCTGAGCTTTTTCTCCTATACATAAAAACTTAAACGACCAACAATGTACCTACCTACGTTTAAGCAAACGTTAATCATTGAGTAAATATAAGCAACGTTTAGGGGTAGGTGTTTCTAGAGGTTTAAGTTAAATAATAATTATCATATTATTCAGAGCTTAGAAAGATGGCAACAGAAATGGAAATCTTTTAAATTGTTACAAACTTGACAGAGATACCTATCGATATATATGTATATACATACATACATCAACGGAGTTTCGCTAGCTCATATAATTGTTTATTAAGGCTGCTTTACTAAAATAACCTCAACTCACACGTTCCCTTGACATGTACTATTTCGAGTGCACGCAATAAATCGTGCACATTACAGATTTATGGTCAAATTGCGAGCGTTGCACGAATTACCCCCACTCTGTCATCCTTACTAACGGCGCATGATTATCACACACGATATATTTTGACAAATGCATGTGTAACTTCAGCTTAAAATACATTCCTGGAGATAATTTATGAGGCGTTGCTCGAATAATGGTAACAATGAGACACTAACTTAAAAATCTTGTCGATCCCTCCGTGCCTTGGAAAGTACGTTACACCGTTGAACCCAGCTGTAATTTACACAGTCGTTCGGTTGTCATTTTTACAGCTCGAAAGTGTGACACCCAGTCTTACCAAGGAGTATCCTATTACCCAGAAACTGGGTTGTAGAGGTCAGGTATGCAGTCGCTCCATGTAAAATACTGGTATTCAGCTGTATCCGGTTAGACTGGAAGCCGACCCCAACATAGTTGGGAAAAGGCTGTGCAGATCGATCTTAGTAAATAGCTGTAATATGGTGAGCGCGTAATGGATGATGTCAAACCAAAATTTTAGGTGCTGTCACCTCAAATCCTGTAGGTATTGTTACATGGTGCGATGGTCAATGAGATTTTTAATCGACAATATAGGTACAACACACAATAATAATTATAGTTCGTCACAAAATGTATAACTTGCTTTGCAGAATTTTTGTGCCCGCTAGACTTTGTACTAAAAGTCAGCCGTTTGCGATGACCTTTATCGTAATGGGCTATTAAAAGGCAGAGCCAACAGTGGACTTTTATGGCGATAGTGACAACGGTACCATAATTATGAGGACAGATAGATATGAACATTATTTCAACTCATGGACTTCGAAATATATACCTCCTTTTGTAAATATTGTATTAAATAACTTGAGAATTGGAAGTCAGTGGACTAATTCAGCTTCAGTAAAAGCGTTTCGTATTTCTACAACTTTCAACACGATTGACATACGGTTTTGCCTATGTCGATCCACTACAGTTTTAAATTTTCCATCGTCAATAACGCTGATCGTATTTCACATTACTACACGCGTAGCATCTTCTCTCTTATGTCTACTCTACAAAGAATAGCCATATCTATTTATTTTCTAAGCGTATATACAAGCGACGAGTGGGGTTCATCAAATAGTTCCTTTGCCGTAATGTTGGCTCCACTGTTTTTAAAGAACGGAACTATTAGGTAGCGCCATAGCGGCGCGGCGTAGCATATTCGTATTGGTCCTACAACAGTGGAGTCAACATTACGGCATAGGAACTATTTGATGAAACGCACTCTAGATACAAAGTCACATTACTTTTCTTCTTTTTTGACAACGCACCGTAGAAAACTTTCTACAATCCGACAACGACAACGATTCAACGGAGTTAACTACACTGTAGTTTAAAATGAATACTCAGTATTTTTTTACCAGTTAGGTAGACTTTATACTAACTTGAAACTCAACCAAAAACAGTCAAATACACCCAGTTAAAAGTTAAGTTACCAACAATCCAAGAAAGGGGAAAAATAATGTAGCAAAGCTTGTCTCTGGTGTAGACTGTTGTCTTTTCTTTGGTACTGGCATGTTAGTACGATTTATTTCAGTTCAGTCTGCCTCCGAATGCCGGCGGCTTCTTTGTTGAATTAAGCTTTAAGCTTTACTTAGCCCCAGCTAAGTTCTGCACGGAATTGTAAACGAGTTTGCAGTCAGATAGCTTAAGTACAGTCTGAGCTTTTTTCTTATACAAAAACATGGCCGTTTTGTATACAATAATGGATGCTGTGTATTTTGAAATTAAGTAAGTAAATAACAGTTTTAAAATTGCGCTAAGCTTAGCTCTACGTTTTAAAATGGTATAATAAAGTGTCTGAAATATTATTAGAGACCTATACAAATTACATTTCATGTAAATGATTTTGTGCAAGTTTACGCCAACAGGCTCCATAGAAGACTGTCATAGCAGTAGTGGGTCGATTACTTACTATAAAATCATCAAAATAAAAGTGCATTTACTAAAGATAAACAAACACACCATACAAAAACACCACTTGTTATCAACTTTATGCAGGTTACGCAACTCTCAGGTGCGCGGAATTAAGTTAAAAACCGTAACTTAAACGTAGCGACACAAACGTAACGTAAGTTAATTAGACCGGCTGCCTACGGGCGGCGGGCTGAGAGCGCCGCAATTTGGTCGCCGGCTCGAGTGTAAGACGCCTAATAACGTGCTAATGTCTCGGAAGATATACTGGACAGTGCTTGAAGCTATAGATAACTACTTATGTATGTCTGGGTTGGTATATTTTTTTTGAGGTTTGGAAATCATTAAATGATTTCTCCCGCTCTGGGTGGAGCGGGAGGGCGTGTCAGACTTTTACTGACTAAAACCCACCCGTGTTCCTTCAGTTGCCTGTTGCCAAGAGCCCCGGTATCCCTTTCGGACTTTCCCGCAGCCCTGTCAGGGGGTGGTACGAGGTGACTAATTAGGTCTGTACAAGTTTTGTATTTCATTAGTATTTTTTTTACTGTTTCAGGTAACACTACTAATAGGTAACCTATTTCCACCGGGTCCACAGGGTTGATATTACAGGAACACACAGATATTTCAACTGAATTACTACCTCAGGTTACACGTCGAAAACTCCCCCCGTATTAATAAACGCGGAGAAAAGTTATGCCTTTTAATTTACGCGGATTAAAGTGGTAACTTTGGGCTGCGTAAATTAAAATTTATTTATTTATTTATTTAAATCACAATTATAACACCTTAACAGAATCATCCAAAGCGATGTTATAAGTACACTGTTTACACACATTAAAAAAAACATCACTTGTAAGCAGAATTAAAAAGAATTGTATACCTACCAAGTCATATAACAATTAATATAAACAAAATGCATTACTTTTATTAACAAAGGGGTTGGTGTCACAGGTAGTAGTAACCATTTTCCCTTATCCCTGACCTTAGAAAACCTACATGCATTTTTTTTTAATAGCCTTTGTCCCTCTGCTGGGCAAAGGCCTTCCATTTTCCTAACATTCGCCGCGGTCTACCCGACAGCGATATCCTCCCTCAGGCGTCCAGTGAGTGGCGATCTTTGCCCATCTCTATGGGTGCGTGTGACTTGGCCGGCCCACTCCCACCCCACCTCAGCCTGGCTATTTTTTCTCCAACATCCGCTACTTGAGTTATGAAGCGCGGAGTGATGTTTCTAACGCGTTCTGTTCGCTTGACACCTAATATTCTGCGCTCCATTGCCCGCTACCAAATCTTGAGTTTGGACTTCCGTTGTTCAGTAAGTGACCAGTGACTCGGTCGGTTTTTGTAACGCTTCAGGCATTTTTGTTGACGCAAGAGTCGACGTTTTTTATGCCATAATGCGTAAAAAAGCAGGATCTCTGATGTGTGGATCCGGGGGAGTGCCAACGGAATTCTGAAGATGATATCAGAAAGACCGGAGTCTGCAGCGCTAGGGAGGCTTATTCGGCTTCACGTGGCGAGATGACGTAATATTTTTTTACTTTTGTTTTTGTATATTATTTTTGACATTAATTGGATTTTTATGGGATTTATTTTTATTTTTGTAATTCAAGAATGCTACAACATAAGACGTTCGTTACTAACATTGTATGAACAATTTTGTAGTCTGAAATAAATGAATTTAATTTAATAACTTTGTTCAGTCAAGTCCAGGACCAAACCTCAGCTTCGGTCCTTTCGGCCTTCAGTCACAAAAATATTGTGCTAGGATACGCGTTTTCAGTCATCGTCACGTTATCCATGCGACCCCCATAGCCGTGCATATATAGCCCATAGCCCCATTCATTCAGCAGTGGATAACTGCATTGATCTCTATGTGTTCCTGATCATAAATTTGATTTATGGCAAGTTTCGATGAACCCATGTCGGGTTTGTCTGCCAGGATTTACTCGTAAGTCTGTAGGATTTACATTGTACCTACATTGTAACATTATTGTAATTCCGCAGCATTCCGCGCATTATTGCAATTAACGCAGAAGGCTTTTACAGGACAAAGTAGTCATTTATTCCAGTAATGCATAACTTTAGAACCAGTTAGTCATTATTCTAAAAAAATCCTTGACTGGTAAATAGTTTTTAGACACCAGACACATAACTACAAAGTTACAGACTGACGCCCTTTTGGCATTAGAAGCAATGTTTTATTTTTGTTTTCATAGTTTTATGGCGGTTTTTGTTGTAATGCAAATAATCGCATTTTTCTTTCTTTTTCACATCGCATGCGCAAGTTTAATTTCAAATATAAGTACTTAAAGATTACTGTATGTTTATTTATGTAAAAAAGTTTACAACAATCTTGTACCTAAACTATGCCTCACAAAACCGTTCGACAATATTCGTAAATTGTAAGATAGTTCAAGAAGTGATTATGTAAATCTAAAACTGTCCGCGTTATAATGAGGTCCTAGTAACTGTGGTGTCAAACGAGAAGGATAATCGTTAATCCAATTACGGATACCGCTAATTAAATTATCATGTCACCGCGTCAGTAGGCTAGCAGGGAAGAATTACGTACGACTGGTATCAGCGACGGTTACTTATTGCAATAGGATTAATATAAGCTGTGCAGTCAGAACAGACTAGCCATGCAATTTGCCTGACTTTTTCAAAGTAAACTAGCAGTATCAGCCTATAATGTTCCCACTGCTGGGACACAGGTCTCCGTTCTGTGAGAGGGAGTGGACCGTAATCCACCACGCGGGCCCAGTGTGGGTTGTCGGATGTCACAATATGTCTTTAAATTTTTGGTTCTAGGACATGCCGGTTTCCTCACGATGTTTTCCTTTACAGTAAGTAGGTGATGAATATAATTTTTACGCAAAGTAAAGTTCCTGCTTGAGATCGAACCCACGACCTATATGGCGTATGTCGCGGATGTTACCACTGGGCCACCACTACTAGTAGCCAGCTACTAGCTAGGTAGGTAGCACATACGGATTGGTGTCCACAACAAAGTAAGCTGACGCAAATCGGTTGAATCGTCTCAACTATGAAAACGATTCAAATGGATATAAAGTTTTTAAACTGCCCTTAATTAAATGAGACTTAAAGAACACGAAAATTGTTCAGAACTTAGTCTTCAAATCTTAACTCAATGCAATCTTCAATTTCAATATTAGGTACTTTTATACCAGCTGATAAAGGTAAAGTCTTGTGATAAGTGTATGATGCTATCAGGTTCTATAAACTCTGCCAGGGTTGCGGGAACGTCCGAAAGGGATACCGGGACCCTTGGCAACAGGCAACTGAAGGAACACGGATGGGTTTTAGTCAGTAAAAGTCTTACACGCCCTCATTCATGAGAAGTCATTTGATGATATCCCAGCCTCAAATAAAAAAAAGATAATATAAATCAGTGTCCATTAATCCTAAACCAAACAACAGCCACACGTACTCATACAATCAATAACAACCCCCTATAGTGTTAACTATCCGATCAGCAACACCCCTAGCAAACGATCCTGGCAAGAGTTAATTAAAACAAGTTCAAACATCTATAAAAAGGCGATATACCCGTAAACGTTGCTGATAAAGCTAACGAACTCTTTAATGAGCGCTGGGGTATTACAGTACCCCATGCGGGGTAGTGGGGTACCCCACGGGGGGTAATGGGATACCCCGCACGCATTAAGGGTATATATAAAGAAACAAGTGCTGTAAAAACTTGTATCGTTCAGATGTCTTATGTATGCGATCCCGGAAATGTGGCGATCAATTGCGGGGTACTTTGATTTGTTAGGCTTCTATGGCGTTGAGGAAGGGTTGGCGATGAATGGGGGCCATGGGGGATGGCATCCGGTTTTATAGTGGTTGATGGGAATCCTGAGTTATGGTCGTGAAGCTTTTGAGAAAGATAGTTTGTATTACGTTATATAAGATGATTGATAAATATGTCACACACGAAGGGGAAGACCACAGAAACGATAGATGGAGTGTGAGAAAAATGATATGGCTAGAAATAGGGTGACTACCGAAATGAAGACTAATAGAGAAGTATGGAAGAAAAAGAGGTGTTGTTGATCCAACACCAAATAAATTAGGATAGGGGCAGGTGAATGGTAATGATGTGTCCACACACTATTAAACCGAATGAAACATTTTCGATCGACTTTATCAAAATAACCAACGCTCGATAATACATTTAATTGTCATTATTTACTCGAACGTGACTTTGTATTGTATAGATTCAGACTTACTACCTACCTACTAAAAAAACTAATATATTTGTACACCAATTTCGTTTCACATACGAGCTTTATTGTAATACCTGTGTTCACGAAAAAAGATTAATTAATTGATTGATCGATCGATTAAAGTGCACATCTCTAAAATGCATGGCGGCTGTAATGTGTCATGTCTCTTAACACTCTTCTGTTTTCCTCAATTACAGGAATGTAGTGGTTGGGACAGTGTAGCATAGAAACAAAAATCAATCTGCCTAGCCTTTTCCCAACTATATTGGGGTCAGCTTCCAGTCCAACCGGATGCAGCTGAATTCCAGTTACATGGAGCGACAGTGTAGCATAGAAACAATTTTATAATATTTAAAAAATCGGAAAATTCGTGAAAATATTCTACTTTTCCAGCCGCATTTTGTCTCGTGAATATTTGAATAATCCTTGCTAAGTAAAATGCTGAATAGCTGAGTAAAAAAATCATTGCCCTACAGTGGGACAGCAGAGGTAAATTAAAAAGTAAAATGGTAATTAATAACATAATAATTATACTTTACTGGAAACACAAATCTATTATATTTGTTTCCCCAGATTTAATGAGGTAAAGCTTTTTAAATTAAATTAAATAGAGTCAGCATATACATATTATACCTACCAGTGGAATCAACTGATGCGATCAAAACTGTTTACATTCACAGTAAATAATATTTGTAAACACATAATGTTTGTAAATCACTTACAACACACGTTGTAAACTAAGGGTGGTCCCTCATAATAATAGGTATCTCGATCTCGAGTATGACTTAAACTAATTGGTTTTCACAAAGTATCTTAACTGTAATACCTAAGGAATTTAAAAACTTTTCATCCAAATTTTGCATAGGCTAGTCTGAGAATTTTATTCTATAAACTAAACGAAAATAATTTCTTTAGTCGTCAAACTTTATTTATTTATTTAGCTACGACTACAATTGTATCTTCCGTAAATACAGTTCCAATTTCAGCACATTTGTAACGCCAGCAACATAAATCACTACTTTCAGAAAACAACAAACAATAAGATACACAAATAAGAAGAAAAAACTTACATCGGCGTACGAGAACTTGTCACAGAGGAAACACACGCGAACCACAGAACAACACACGAGCCCAGCCATGCCAGGCAACATATTTATCAGAACCAGCCATTTATCACCACACCGGCCAAGGGGACATTTGTTACGAAACGTCAAAACTAAAATAGAATTCACTTGTTTGTGTCCAAACAGCGACCACGTGCGGCCCAACGGGCGGGCCGCTCATATCTGACGCCTCACTTACCTTATTACATGAAAACGAGAAAAATAACACCACTCCACACACTTACCGCCATTATCTAATAACCATTTGTACATAAATTAATGTAAAATCAATGAACCACTCGCTTTGATGTTTCATGTTGTGTCGAGCACCGTTTAATTCTCAAATAAGTCTTTTAAACTGGGCCAAAGCAGTTTATTTTGTAAATGACACAATTCTCTATGGAAACTGGCTTTTAACGTTTGATTTATGCTAGGACACCCTATTGGAAAAAGTTTGCTACAAATTCGAGCGACTGCAGTAATGTGACAATAAAATCAATATGTGTGCGGAGTCATTAATTATGTTCTATCAGTATTACATGAACGCACCTGATGTAAAAGCGCGGGAGAGTCATCCGTCAAGCGGCGCGGCGCGGCGTGGCGCGAACGAGCCGCTATTCACTGGAACGCGTCACAAATCCATATCATTGTCAGCACGAACACTCGCGACAATAACGAGACTTTTTAAAAGAAAAAAGAAAGACGTAAAGTTGTATATAATTTGTAGGAAGGTGTCGGGACGCCGGGGGTCGGTGTCGGGCGCGCGCTGTCGACCAGCTCGCGAAATGTTGTCGGATGAACTGGAACCGGCGCGGTGTGTCGCGTATTTTTCTATTCTATACGTTTGTTCTCTACTCAATCGTGTCATATCATTTTCGTGGACACTGGGCGCCGCTATTTTTAATTGGCCCTATATCTTTATAAATATATTTCGTGGGAATATTTCCGTTCGCCACAGTACTACAACAATTGGTGCACATTTCAAAGGTTTTATGAGTTTTTAAAATTTGTTCCATCTTGTTTTCGTCTTTGATCTACAAATTGGCGACGTGTAATATTCTTGTATATTTAAACATTGTAACATTTTTGTAAGATATAAATATTTAAAGCAGGTCATCCCTATCACTCAACCTTCATAATAATTATGATTGTACATACAGAGGAACCAACCACTTAAAAGCTCTTTTAAACATTAGTAATTATCTAATAGCATAAACATAATTAGCCTATCACGTACCCACTGCTGGGACACAGGCCTCCTCTCTGTGAGAGGGAGGGGGCCGTAATCCTCCACGCGGGCCCATGCGGGTTGATGACACATGTCTTCGAATTTTTGGTTCTAGGACATGCCGGTTTCCTCACTATGTTTTCCTTCACCGCTTTAAGAGCAGTGGTGATGAAAATATTTACACAAAGTAAAGTGCCTGGCTGGGTTCGAACCTACGACCTACAACTCGTAGGTCGCGGCCGTTAACACTCCCATTAATATCTAATAATCAAAGCATAATTCGACAAAAACATACTAACGACTGCACATTACGCACCACTAACCCCTATCACACTAGAATGCATAAATAAGTAGGTAACTAAGCCTAAAAAAATCCCCAAACAAAATGTTTAGCGCAAAAGGCACCGCTAAGGGAAACCAACTCATAAAATTTGAGTTGAGCCATTCTGTCTGTGTGTTGATGAGTCAGACACACACCGCGTAACGACGTTTTTCAATTGGGAGATTTGAACAGGCCGCGCCGGAGGACATGTTATGTAGTAATTTAGAACATGCTGTAATGGTGGGTAGGATTTGCTGTACATGCTAATGTATGCATGTTCTGGATGGAGATAAGGCTTGATGTCTGGGAGGTATAAGTGAGTAAATGCGTCTGGGATATAATGTAAAATATTTACATTTTAAATAGTCTATGTATTGTAAATAAGGTCATAGAAGGACAGGACAGGTTGCCTTTTAATTTCGTTGCTGGAACTTACAGATAAATAATACTAATAGATAAATTAATAAAAATATTAATGATACTGTGTATGTTTTGATAATACTGATTTATATCTGTGCTGTTATGAGACTTTACATTAAAATAGCTACGGTAAACAGTAGTCTAAATGGCGCAGAGGCAGTGCTGGAGCGCCTACCGTGCACGGGGTCGCAGGTTCAATTGCCACATTAAGATAATAATAATTTGTATTGAACTATTATGATACTATTTTCACATCTGGTATTGGTCAGGATTTTTTTTTCGATGAATCTTCCGTAAGTAATTGGACAATATGTTATCTAACAAAGGGCGTTCCCGATAACCTGCAATAGTATAGCGTCTATACATGCTCAAAAAAATATTATTAAAAAAAAAGTTTATTTTTTTATAGTAAAATATTCACAAAATATATTAAATTGATACGGAAAAGAAACACTGTATCAGAAAGACAAGTGTGGCAAGTCTTTCTGGTACACTTTCTACAATGAAATACAAGTGTGCGTGTACAGAGTGTTTCTTTTACGTGTCAATTTAATAGTTTTGTGAATATTACATTACGTATATTAAAAAAAAAACTTTTTTTTTGTGATAATAGTTTTTTTGCATGTATGGACGCTACACTATTGCGGGTTAAAGGGAACGCCCTTTGTTAAGATACTGTATATTTCAATATTTAAATTACTTACTGCTAAATATTTCATAACTAAGTATAATTTCATTTCTTATCAAATCATGGTATATGGATGGTTATTATCAACATTATTACAGATACCCATAACTAAAAACTATTTACGGTAAATAAATAGTTTAAAGCTTTTAAATATTACAGCCGTAGTAACATCATCGGCACGTGCCGGTATTATGCGCGTAAGCCGAGTTTACGACGATCTACGACTGAGGTACTCTGTACAGCTGCAGGGAACTATGGCTCACAGAGATCTTCTACTTTATAAAAATCTTAAATTTATTCATTCACTGGCAGAGAATGCACTGCGTAAACCGCTGGGTTTATAAGCATGAAATTTTGCGCAAGAGTTCCTTTTATAAAGAAGTTGAGCATCCAGAGAGGAGTTTTGAAAATTCATCCCTTAAAGGGGTTAGGATAAGGGGTGAAAGTTTGTATGGAAGTTCGTCATTTTTGCCGATGGGATATTCCTTTGGGCGGCACACAGCTTGGAGCTTTATAATATAAGTATGCGATTAAAAATAGTGTACGCAATGACAGTGGGTTTGGAACGCGTGGAGCAAAAAAAAGCGAAAAGCTTATATTTTAATTGAAATTACTAATTTCCCTTAGAAAATTACATTAGGTAAAATATATACTGAACATAATCATATACTAACTAAAAGGACTACCTAACTATACCAATTTCGCTTATAATATTTATTTATTTTTAAGACTTTATTTATATATTGTTGATACTAATATTGAACTTGCCGCATAAAATCCAACCATAGGATAGTTGTATGTTCGATTAAATTATTTTTCGAATTTAAGTTAGATTTATATTTTTAGATTACTTTGCGCATCCATGCTAGGGTGTCTGAATATGCGGCTTGTAGCCGAATCAACGTAACAAATTCTCATCGCCTGTCAATCAATCTCTTTCTCCAATCTGCCTCAAAAAGGGGGCTTAATCATATCTTTTAAATCTCTTCTAAATTCAAAATGATTTACAATATCGTGTGTAGTTTGTACTGTACTACACATTTAGTCTTTCTTTCTTTTTCGTGTAGTTAGTAACGAACCTGGTGTCAGAGTTTTTATGCCGCCCACGGGACTCTGACTTGGCTTCACATGCCGCCGAGAAATATCTCTCAAACCTGCCGGTTTCCTTATGATGTTTTCCTTGACCGTTTTTGTAGTAAATGATAATTATACAATACATAGGCATAGGTACGCACATGAATCCGAACGTCAGAGGTGCGTGTCTTGGGTTCGAACTCGCGACCTATGACTTGGCAGTCCGACGCGATACCAGTAGACTATCACTGCTGTTAACTTGTTATTATATTGCACATTTTGTAAATACCACTTATCAAGTAGATACATAGTTGCAAAATGATTAAAATAAAATCGTCTACCGCCAGTCTGTCGTTCGGGTGTACATTTATTTCAGTTTACAAGTATCGGCGAGCCATCGAACTGTAACTAAACTATTACTACACTGATGGCAATATATGCGTATACGCTTGGTACATCGGGAACAAATAATATGTTATGTGTTGCGATGAGCTTTGCGAAATAAATAGATTTAGGAATATCAAATAAGAAGTAGGGAGTACAACCTGTTTAAAAATCGTAGCAGGCCTTCTGTACTACCTACCCCCATGGAATAAAGGCATGACATTATGTAAGCAAGATGTAGTTTTTTGACAAAACACTGAATTTGTTGATCACAGATACTTAGGCCCCCTTAGGTTTGAGTTCATGGGTTATCTTAAATAACTCGGAATTAACAGCTAATTTAGCGTTAATCAAATAATTCATCTTGCGCCACCAAGAATTAGAGGTAAACCTAGAGATCTAATGAATATCTAACCCACTAATGTGGGAGAGCTAAGTCGCTAAACTCTGGGTTAGAGAAGGAATGTCTAAATAAATTGACGTTATGAGGTACGGCTGTTAACTTATGTATTTTATATAGTTCGACGTTATAGTACCTAAGTGAAAATTCGGTACTATATCAGCTGGCAATATATTCATGAACTCATATAAAAATAAATAAGTACATTATTATTATAAAAACTTAAAACATATTTTTCCTATATAAATATAATCTCCTAATCTCAATAAACTAAATCTCCATGGAAACCACATACAATACGATTAAAATGAAATTAGACAGTTATTATGTATTTTCATTATCTCCAGTCCAATCAATACAAAATGTGATTATTATCTGTTAGATAATCACATATATGCACTGTGAAACATGGCCATTGGAAATATCGTTAGTATTATTAATTTACTTCTGCAAAATAAGCAAGCAATACGGAACACTATCAGAATAAGAGTCGGGTAAAACCGACACCGGTTTCACGTGTTGTGGAGCACAAAGTACTAGGACAGCAGGAAGCTACAGGAGAGTACCAGTACTCAACACGTACATCATGAAAGTTTTGCAAAATTTTTCGGAGGTTTACTTCGAAACGAAAAATTCAAAAATGTCAGCTAATGTATTTGGGCAATACCTATAGTAATTATTATAAACATTTTAAAATTCATTCGTCAAGTCAATCAAGTTGTTTCCTGAAAAGTTTAACTCTAACAGATGGCATTAATCCGGTGAACTCATTACATACTCGTTACAATTAAATACATTGTAAAAGCGATGTATGTAAGTGGCCTTGTTTCACTATAAAAAACCCTTAATAAATAACACCCACATGAAGCGATCATAATCATGTGATAATCCCAAACCCAACCGCAAATAATAATTAACAATAATAAAAAGTTTCGATTTTAAAGTAATAATAATCAAATATTACTGCCATCAAATAGGAAAAATAAAGAAAAGAAAATCTCAAGTAGACATGAAGACTTCAAATAAGTAAAAGCGCCCTCTGTATTATTTTCAAGGAACTAACCGTGGGAAAGGCAAGTCGGGTGGGATGGCACGTGTTAAAGGACAATCGGTACCAGGACACCAGAAATCACTGGAAGCTCTTCACTGCACCATAAATCAATATTCGAACGATCGACACATTGCTGCATTGGCGCGCCACAATCTTATTATAAAAACTCCCTATCTTTGATTTTCTATCACTTTTATTCGAGTGCTAGTCGCCGCTAAACATGACGTACATTCAAACTTTCATCCCCTATTTAACCCATTTAGGGGATGAATTTAAAAAAGATCCTTCGTTAGAACTCACCTTCGTTATAAAAGGAGCTTTTGTGCAAAATTCTGCCAGACCCAGCGGTTTAGATTACGTTGTCTGTCAGTCAGATCTATTAAAGGCTCTTACATACTGGCGCGATTCGTCGCGCGACGCGAATTTGAACAAAACAATTTCTGAGAAAACTTCACGGCGAACAATGCGGCGGCGTCGCGTCGCGCGGCGCATCGCGCCAGTATGTATTCATTTAATCAGTAGATCTACTGTACAGTTGTAGGTCGTAGGTTCGAACTCAGACAGGTGCTTTACTTTGTGTCAATAATATAATCAACACTGCTCTCAAAATGGTGAAGGAAAATATCGTGAGGAAACCGGCATGTCCTAGAACCAAAAATTCGAAGACATGTGACATCTACCAACCTGCACCGAAGATTCGACGAGAGGCCCAGCAGTACCTTATACGCATTATGCTGTGCAATGAAGGTTACATCTGTAGCGGCAAAGTGTTGTTTGAAAGAAGCCTAAATTTCCCTACGTCGTGGACCGAACTGTAGCAAATACAGAATTACAAGCCTACGTTCCGCTACGTCGTAGATCAAACTGTAGCAAATACAGAATTACAAGCCTACGTTCCGCTACGTCGTAGATCGAACTGTAGCAAATACAGAATTACAAGCCTACGTTCCGCTACGTCGTAGATCAAACTATAGCAAATACAGAATTACAACCCTACGTTCCGCTACGTCGTAAACTGAACTGTAGCAAATACAGAATTACAAGCCTACGTTCCGCTACGTCGTAGATCGAACTGTAGCAAATACAGAATTACAAGCCTACATTCCGCTACGTCGTAGATCGAACTGTAGCAAATACAGAATTACAAGCCTACGTTCCGCTACGTCGTAGACTGAACTGTAGCAAATACAGAATTACAAGCCTACGTTCCGCTACTTCGTAGATCGAACTGTAGCAAATACAGAATTACAAGCCTACGTTCCGCTACGTCGTAGATCGAACTATAGCAAATACAGAAGTACAAGCCTACGTTCCGCTACGTCGTAGACTGAACTGTAGCAAATACAGAATTAGAAGGCTTCGTTTGCTACGCCGTAGTTCGTAGAAATGAGTCGTAGCCAAGTAAAAAGTTATAAGAATTTAAACACCAGTATTTAAAATTTTACATGATTATTATTATTTACCATTCATTACGCCGAACAACAAAATCGCTGCTTATTATTTTAGTCCTATTATTTATAAATTAAAATATTGTCTAATTTAAAATCATAGTGTAGTATTATCGTTATTTACCGAAATTACGACGCTGCCTTCAATGTCGATGGTGGAAAGGTAAAATGGCTAAAGCGCCAAAACGTGAAATCTCAGGAATGAATTTTAAAGTTTTTTTTTTGCGAAAAAAATTCGTAGAAAATTTTCTAATGGAAATATTTCTGAGTTACTTATATTTTCATGAATCATATTTTTTTTCCTGTAATATGTATTATAAATGGTTTCTATAAAACCTTTATTTTAGGAGATAGTGTCGCTTTAGCAAAAAAAAATCGAAATTAAAAAAGTTCCAGTAAGCAAAAATTGCTAATATCCAAAAAACTTGCGTATAACATATAATTAATTACGCTTACTGTCAGAATTACAATTATTTAGCAATCTGAAATTTGCTAATGCACTTAATAATATCATAGAGTGAAAAAAAAATAATTCTAACGAGCTGTTCATTTGAAATAAAGTTGCTAACGTTGAAGTAAAACTAGCTGAAGAGCGAATAAATTGATGGATGTAGGTATCATGGGAATGAGGCGTAACTTGTAAAACTCGTCTTTTTCTTTTATTTTCATTTAAAATATTGATTATTGCTAGTGTACAGTTTTTGTCAATAGATTATTTAGATTATAAGGCGTTAGCATCAATCTGTATCCTCAATAAATGTGTACTACCTACTATTAGGTCCGGAATATTAGCGGGAAGACTAATTAATTAATATTTAGCAAAAAATAAAGGAAATTATTTTATTAGCCAACTGGAATCAAGTAAAATAACGTAGGTAATTAGATAGGTTAAGTAGAGTTACTAATTATCTACTAAAATCAAAAAAACATTGCTTATCATGGTTAGTACCACTAAATATTCAATGTAAGTAATTGGTTATAAGTTTAAACAAATAAATCAACATTTAATAGATAATAAATGATCATTTTTAACCCCCGACGGAATAAGAGGGGTGTTATTGGCACTAAGATTCTGAAACTCAAAATAATTCTGTGCTTATTGTGCCAACTTCTTGCCATCTTCTCACACACAACAACATCGTGTTACAATTTAACAAAATAGTCCTTAGAACACATACACATTTGAAGGATGATGCCAGGAAATGTATGGAAGCTGGTACCCGCTACAATAAGAATAAAGGATACATCATTAGAAAGATATTAATATTGAATAGTTCAGTTCAAGAATTACAATGGCCTTTGTCCGATCGTAGTAATAAAACAGGGTAGAAGTTGTGACGCCGTGTTGTAGCTATAGAAATACGGTCTTAGGAGACTGTCCTTAACATCTAGAGTACTTGCTAGCTTGCTTGCTTGAAAAATGGCACATTCAGCTAAAAAAATTATAATTCTTACACCTTATTTTTATGATGGCAATCGATGCAGTTTCGAATAAGGATTCAAAGACTCTTTTGGATCAACTGAGGTAAGAGTACTTAGAAATGTCACAAATCACTTTTCCCATAAGTAAGTACCTACATTTCATAGTGATCGATCATCTTACCCCCGATCTTTTACGACGTTTGTTGCTATTAATTATTTTAAATAAGGCGTTCATCATCTATCTAGTCTTTTCCCAACTACGTAAGGATTATCTTTTAATTCTAACTGGATACAGTTGAATACCAGTATTTTACATGGAGCGATTTACTATGTGACCTCTACAATACAGGCACTGGGATACTCCTTGATAAGCTGGATGTTCGACTTTCGGGCTTCTGACTACCCGATACGACTGTCAAAGATCTACTGTGTTAAATGTTAGTATGTGCTCAAATACATATAACTTAGATAACTTGTTTATCAGTGTGATAGCTCGGGAAATTCAACTCAAACCTCAAACCTAAAAGCTCTTCTACTATTCAAACGAAACAGGTAACAATAACAAACCCCTTAGAAGATAGCCGGAGTCAACAAGAAAGACTGAACTATCCTAACCTAACCTGACCGAAGGCGGAGTCCAGAATGCGAATAGCTAAACAGTTGCATAACAGTAAGGAACAAAGTAAAAATAATAGCAAAAAGAGCTATCATGGCTATTGGAGGGGTACCAAAATGGGCATCATCTTTAAAATGGGCATTATCTTTTAAATAACAGAATTTTAACTGCTTTATACTCTTAGTACTCATATACGCGAGCAGCACTTTGCCAACGACAGAGGCAACTGCAGCCGTCTGCACGTTGACGTTGCTAGAAATCACTAATATTCTAAGTTACACGCAAGAACACGAGAGCACGTTTGATTAGATTTGCAATGCTAACAAAATTTATTTACGAAGTACACTTTAAATTAAGCAAGTTTTTAGTTCTAAAATCAATACCTTCTTCCATTAAAGCATGTACTACTGACTAATATACAATTTTAAATAATATTTGGAATCTAAAACAACTCTGAACTATCGTTCTATACGAAAATATTTACGAGCACGATTACTAAAGCGCCAAAACGCTAAATAAAACAGAAACGACTTTTGCTAAACTGCCACACAAGTAATAATGTAGTTCAGGTAAAACTACTAATAAGGTATTTATACATGAAATAGAGAAACGCAAAAATGCTAAAACATTGTCAAACATGAATGTACAGTGAGCACATTCACTAAAGCAACATAAACTTCAGAATCATCAAAAAAACGTCGCTTTAAACCATGACTAAATGAAACAAGCAACAAAATTTGTACTGCTAAAGCGCCAAAAAAGTGCTCAAATCGACACGAAAGGTAGACCAATCGACGCAGAAAAAAAAATCCAGTTCAGTGATATATATAACTCAATATCGACCAAAATGGCGCTTTAGCCATTTTACCTTTCCACCATCGATGTAATCCCTTGGTCCTGTTTTACTACACCCATGGGGTTGAAAACCTTTTTTGTTTTGAGAACCATGCGGCACTAAATTCCCGTCAGTCTGTTTGCGCCGAGGGAATGCTCCAGTGACGTCACGTGTTTCGGGGCATTCGGTACTAGGACATCAGGAGTTGCCTGGAGCTTCACTATATTAAGTGCAATGTATGACACAAGATGGCTCTGTCATTCACACGTTGGTTTTTTTTTTCTTACAAACTTGTTATCTATATTATTTTGAAAGAATTTAGATTTGGATAATTCTTACCTTAAAGATTTCTAAAGAAAGATTATAAATATTCTCATTCTATTTTACAAACGAAACAACAAAAGCGAGAGTAGTATGAGTATGGTGTGGATGTGGACACTTCCGTGTGAATATACCGGTGGAACAATTGCCACATTTTTATAGAAACAAGATACTGGGATATCAGAAGCCAGATGGAGCTATCGTGTGGAACATAGGGTGCGTGCGGGTGTGATCCGGGTGTCTCAAGGTGAAGGTCGTGGCTCGTGTCATTATTTAATGGTTATTCAGAGTTGAAGTGATGTATCCGAGATCGGTTATTGTCAAAATTACGTACAGTGCCTTCATTATGGCTCTAAATAGGTATAATGTACTTATCTACCTACGGTCAAATCGATTACCATTTATTTTTTTCAAATGATAATAATTATTGACAAAAATATTTAAAAATGGAACAGGTTGTAAATGATAATACAAACTCTTATCTTTTCCTAGAAATGCTGAAAAGTAGTGTATCGAATAATTTTGAGTCTATTTCGATCGAATTTAAAGTAACAGTTTTATTCTACTCCTGTTCTAGTCTCACGTCATTAAAGTACGCGGTCACCGTCATATCTATGGGCATCTACAACACAATAGGTCCTATTCCAAAGCACAGATATTATAATACTACATAACCAAAGACAAAGCGGAAATGTTCCATAATTATTATGATGCCTTTAATTACATCGCCTTTTCATATCTACCCTACAAACCGGAACAGCAACCAGCAACGATACTTGGCGACAGAAAAAGTGATCGTAATTTATTAGTAGATCGAATTCCAACCGTAAAATTGCATTGTTGGCGAAAACCCACGCGTATTTAAGTTTTTAAATACAAGTATTGTTATTTAGCTGACTTGAAACAAAATTATCGTTAGCGTTATACTCGTAGTCTACATGAACAGATTATAAACTAGTAGTTCTGCCTGTTAACCTCAAAGCACAAACCTTTTTGTAACAATGAAGAAAGAAAAGAAAGAAAAGAAGAAAAGAAAGAAAAGAAAGAAAAGAAAGAAAAGAAAGAAAAGAAAGAAAAGAAAGAAAAGAAAGAAAAGAAAAAAGAAAGAAAAGAAAGAAAAGAAAGAAAATAAAGAAAAGAAAGAAAAGAAAGACAAGAAAGAAAATACATTTATTTAGCACCGACTAAAAGGCACACACTAGAATATACAACAAGTAACAAAACTATAATAAAAAATCAAATAAAAAAAGTGTAAAATTGCGATGGAGGAAAATTATAAGGGGAATTATTATTATCAATTAATAAAACATACCAATAAAGTTATTTGAAACGGGATATTTTAGTACTATGTTTTTTGTTTTTAAAAACATGGTAAATATCCCGTTTTAAATAACTTAAAAAAAATAAGCATATAAGTACATACCGTATACTTATTTTTTTTTAATTGTTGGTTTGTTTACTACTTTACTTTTGAAACTACTTTACACCCAAGAAAATGCATGCAGTCGCACAAAATGTTCAACTGGACCTAACCATTTGGCAAGACAACGACCCTTATAGTAAAACATTTCAGAGAATTCTGAATTCTCTAGTTTGCTTTGCAATATCAATAAACCACATGCCTGTGAATGAATAGGGTGCGGCAAAAGGGGCGGCGGCATACCCTGTCCATCATATTGTGTGTGTACGCAAAAGCCACGTGTTTCACAACACAGGATACCAGGGCACCAAAAACCAACGGGAGTTATTTGAATTCAGAGAGTAGCACCTGTAGGTACCCTAGGCTAGGCATAAGCAAAGACATTTAAATATACTCCGGTACAAAAATGTTTTACAAAGAAACGAAAATTTTTAATACAGTAGTTGTTTTTGTAAAACGAAGATTTTTCATCAAGCAGCGATTTTCATTGTTTCATCGTGCGTCCACGCCGCATTAATTTGCTTAATTTTAATTTTAGAGCTCAAAATCAAGTTTATCTTATTATTTACCTGATTAATTATCAGCAACTTATCCGCTGAAGGTGGTGGACCCACGGATTATGGGTGGACCAATAGGCACCTACACATGGCTACACATCAAGCTATAAATATCCAGTATAAGCTGACCTCGCATCGTACGGAAATCCTATACAATGCGAGATCAGCATAAACTGGAATGTATAGCTTGATGTGTAGCCGTGTGTACAAAAATCCTTCTCACTACCGAACCGTACAAACGAGGCCACGTGTTTTTAAATAATTAATACTAGGATACCAAGAGTCAACTGGAGTACGAGACACAACTTTAGGGGCGAGTCTATAAACTGCCAGCTGTGCAACAGACGACCTTGAACACAAATATAACCGCACCCCACATTTTAGAACGAACGCTGCACACCTGCATCGCCACGTGGTTCGAAGCATTGAATACTAGGACATCAAAAGTTACCAAAAGCTTTTACGTCGAATGTGAACATTTCAAATTTTTCTGCTGAGTCAAAATCTGTCTCAGTGAGATGAGGTATGTAGGATTCTAGGATACAGTAAAATAATTTGGCTTTTTTTTTAATTCCCGCCTGAATTTAAAGATTGACATTGAATGTCATGTCAATCTTTAAGGTCGGGCGGGAATTGCACGCCAGAAAAAATATTTAACAGATATTCAGTAACTGCCAAAACTCAACAGTCAATAAGTACTGAACTCAGAGCAGACTCAGAGATATATAGATCGATGGCTGAACTTCAGACATTGATAGTGTTCATATAATAAATACTAGCTGTGCCCCGCGGTTTCACCCGCGTAAGTCTCGATCCCGTGGGAATATAGGGATAAAACTTATCTTATGTCCTATTATACCAGGTCATGATCTACCCGTGTGCCCATCCTCTCCTCTCTTGTCTGGAGTAGGGAATGTCGCGGTGGGGCGGCACCGGCGTCGAACGGTTCGACAAACATTCCGTGGAGGCGACAGTCCCACCTTATGAGCTTGTGGTTACTGTTATCCAGAACACCGAAGGAGTTGTCAAACGTTGCCAAACTTAGGTGCAAAATGTTGAAAAAATGGAGGCATAGTTGATGTTGATGATGAACATGTATGAGCCAAAGCTTTTCTGATTTTGGCTTGAAAGTTAAATAGTCCATTTAACTTTCAAGCCATAATCAGAAAAGTAAGTTAATCTAAAGTTAACTAGAAATTATACATCCACTAGCTGGGCTCCGCGGTTTAACCCGCGTAAGTCTCGATCCCGTGGATTCCCACACATAGGATAATTTTTATGCCGATATTCATCGGGATAAAAATTATCCTATGTGTTAATCCAGGTTATAAACTATCTGTTTGCCAAAGTTCATCCAAATCCATTCAGTAGTTTTTACGTGAAAGAGTAACAAACATCCATCCATACATCCATCCATCCATACTTACAAACTTTCGCGTTTATAATATTAGTTAGATTACAGGCGCTTTTGGGTGCTATTGGGTACGCAGTCAGCACAGTCTCAGAAAGATACCTGTCCAGTGCAAGAGACAGCAGAGAGGAAACAGGTGCTCTTAGAGAGGCCGTGGTGGAGCGAATGAACTTGACCCTAAATCTCGTTTCCCAATGGGCCGACGACAATCTGGTCAAGTCCAACGCTCAGAAAACGCAGTCCTGATGTTTCACTGCCAAAAGGAGCCAGTTCCAACTATCTCCTACTTTCCGAGGTGCATCTGTACCAGTTACCGACTGAGATTTTGGACGTGGAGTTGACGTCAGATCTCAACTTCGGCTCAACCATTGAGTGAAAACCACTGCAACAGAGACTCGGTGGAACGCAGAGTAAAAAGGCGACGAGGCGCTGGGGGCTAGGCTTCACAGTCTGGCTCATCGGGATAATGTTGCTTTCCTGTCAGACTTTTACAGATAGTACAGAGAGAGAGTGTGCGCATGAGCTCCACGACCTGATTCCACCATCTCCTGTTCACTACCGGATTACCAGGCGTACTGCGGGGTACCATCCGCACTTGGTCGATATACCGACTCGTCGTACTCGACGCTTCTCCTCCACATTTATTATGCGCACGGGCAAAGTGTGGAACTCTCTGCCAGCGTCTGTGTTCCCTTCCTCGTATAAGGCCCGGTATCCACCAAAGCGGAGAGGAGAGGAGACGAGAGGAGATGTGTTTGAATAAACCAATCCGTTTAGTTTTAAGTAGTATGTATTACTAACATCATATGGATCAAGGTCCGAATTAAAGGCTTTTTTTTTAAACAATTCAAAAAAAAAAAACAAATAATAGGGGTTGTTTTTAATTTCGGGTTCGAGATCGTCAGAAAACCGGTTACGTCACGTGTTAAATCGGTACCGGCTACCAGGATATCAAAAGTTGTCACGAGTCCTTGTTGCACTTGCTGAAACTAGAAAGAAAAAATCAACCTGTCTATATCCTAAATAGTCTCATCCTTTACAATATGAAATTGAAATAACTGAAAACCTGCAAAGAGGTCACCGTACTCATCATTATGAACAAATTCAACCCTGATATCGCGAAAAAAAGATAGATTAGGGTTTGGCCAGACATCAGAAAAAAAATTCAAAATCTCAAAAGTTATTCTTGTAGTTGTATGCCAGCTACGCCGTAGCATGTCGTAGCAATCGCGTAGACTATTTAAATGCCAAATGAATAAACAATCTCGCCCGATTACTAAATATTAGTACTACCAATGCACTATAAATACTGCAGTACACTAAAAAATACAATACACACGTAAATTGAAAATACGGGTCCTACTTCAAATCGAATGACGAAAGATCGAATAAAACTTGCTAGAAAACGTTAACTCGATAGTAATCGAAATCGATAAATTATGAGCGTGACAGTTCACTTCCGCGATGCATCAACATCTCAAATAACTATAAGCTCGAATCCTCGGCAGTGCATTATCTTGAAACATCATTACTCGAACGTCCATCTAATCGATTTAAGGATTTATATGTAAGAGCCACGAACCAGAGGCCACGTGTTTTGAGGCTATACATAGTATACATAATTAGGACTTCAGAAGGTAGCAAGGTAGTTTGATGTTGCAGCAATAACTTGAGAAATATGAACATTACAACGCAGCAAGTGGCGCCGCCGCCGTCCAGTTGTGATATGTTACTGGAGTCACCGAAAAGGTCGGATTAGAGTAACACTGGCAGGTGAGTCAGGTGACAGTCACTCTAGCAGAGCGTCGCACTGATGGTTGCGTGGACGGACGGCTCTCTTCTGATGACAGAATGAATTTTAAACTTATTTATAAGTTCCAAAAGTTTAAGTTAGAAAACAGTATAATTTAAAAGAGTTTAGTCTAGGAATGACTGATTCGCGAAATGACTACATAGTACAACTTATAACTACGTAGTAACTTATTCACGTTTAACTAACTTCTAAGTTATTAGAAGATATTGGTAAGATGTGTGAAAATAAACCAACTTTCATTAGTAGTATTAGTACGAACCCGCGTCAAAGCGACAGAGGTGCGTACTTTCGACTACCTACATTTATTTTGTTTGCAGTGAAACTTCATGTTCTTCGCTAGATTTTCCGGCCCCCACACAGGCCAGCTGACTGTGGTTTCGCCTGTGAGGCCGCAGTGAGGCCACGTGTTTTCGGACGTTGGATACTAGGACATCAGAAATCAATTAGAGCTGCATCGCACCGCCCGGACAGTGAACTGACCTTTACAACAATTTTTACAACCGGTAGGAAAACTAGCTTTTCCGTTAGGCTACGTGACTACGTCCTCCAGTAAAGGGAAATTAAGTCTTAATTTTATTTTCTGACCCTTTCTCTTTGCTATATTTGATGGGAAAATATGACTTGTTAAGAAAACATGGCGTAAGTATCTCACAAAAAAAATATCTGATTCAAAAATTAGATAACTATTTACCTATTGAGAGATATACATAAATGCCGTACATGCGCGGATCGAATTTGTAATTACAAAACAGTTAATTTTCGCTGGGCTTATTGGTCGATTCGAACAAATATACTAGCCCGAAAGTATCGGGCGAATCGTAAGAAAAAAGTACACTTGGGAACTATATTTGCCAATGATTTTTACTTAACTTTATTGCACAAAATTCAAAATGTGCCAATTGCTTAATTCATACAATTCGTTTATTTCTGGACTTGTCGATTCGCCTACAAATGAATTAAATTCGAGCGAATCGACCAATAAGCCTTTAGTTGCCATCGACTAGCATCAACCATCACCAACCATCACCACAGAACAGCACCAAATAAAGTTTATGCCCTTATTCAGCCCTCTCTAGTCTAATAAGTAGAAAATAATTATTCTAGCACCTAACTTCTTAACGATCAATCACAATCTGAATCATTTTTAAACAGATTGCTAATCAATTGTTGCATAAGTTCGAAAAAAAAAATGCTCAACAACGTAAAAAACACAATGAATGTTGTTGAACTGTCAAATAAAACAGATTACTATTAACTAATTGCGCCATGTTATTTGTTACGTAACCATTACGACGATTACGACAAAACGTCTTTTCGTCAAAAAACTGTCAAAATAGTTTTGATGACAGCTGCGCGCACAGATTGCAACCCGTGGCGCGTGAGTCGCTGACGGAACGGAATGTTGCCATCAATAAATATTATATTTTTATAAACACTATAAGTTAATGTATTTATTTTATTTATTATTTTGTTATTGTCCACTCATTATGTGCTGCACCGATTGACGTCATGACGTCAACGCCGGCTGTCACTGAAAACCAGCGCTGGGGCTCTGTCTCGCATAGGGTCGCAGCATTATGCTGAGTGATGGCCGTTTTGCGTGAATGTGACGCATATTTTCCCGCAACTTGTTATTTTCGTATATTTGTCCTTTCTTGGCGTCATGTTTGCCGCAAATAAACATATTTTCTTTCTTTCTTTCTAGATTAGTTTTTATCATTTACCGAAAATGTGTTACGCAATTAGATTAGATAGCATTGCTATTCTGTAACCATCTCATCATGAAAACTTAGGTGAAGTGAGCGTGGAGTGAGCTGTCATCTCCATCGATTCCTACTGATGCCAAGTTTTCATGGTGATATGGTTACAGAATAGCACAACAGCAGTCTTTCTTACACCCACCAAAAGGAATTGTGTAAGTAGTCATCTCTCAGTTACTTCCGGCCATTGAGAATGTGCTGTCCACTATGAGAAAGCTGTACCAATCTTCCGATCTTGTATAGGATAAGCCGCAATTTGTAGATACCTATAATTTACTAGTATATTAAAGCTATCTGGATAGTACAAATGTACAATGGGAAGCCCTCGGCGGCGGCGTCGGTAACGTCACGTCGCCGTCGTTGTGACGTCAAACTTAAAGTTTCTGCTGCATGCCCTAGTACTGAAGTTTCCTTTAATTTGATACTAGGGCGATATAATTCATTTAGAGTTGTTACATTGCTGATAATTCCTACAAACAAACTCACTGAAAAACCTAATAAAAATCAACAATAGATTTTTTTTTATATAGTAAACTATTATACAACTAGCTATTTACATTATTACATACTAAATTAAATAACTACACAAATAATACGTTTTTAGTAATTTAATAGCGATTTACGAATGAAACGCATTCCTCGTATCCATTAGCTGTTGATAAATTTTTCCTACATTCAAAATCAAATCAAAAGTAAATTATTCAAACTAGGCTGAGAATCTCACTTTTCGAACGTCAAAATTACATAAGACAATCCCCCAAAACGCCCACCCGTCACCACTTCCTAGTGCTTTAGCTGGATAGAAAAAGTGCCGCAAAAATTACATAAGACAGTCCCCCAAAACGCCCACCCTTCACCACTTTCTAGCGCTTTAGCTGGGTAGAAGAAGTGGTCCAACAGTCTCCCCAGCAGCACAGCTGTCTGTTCAGTTAAAAAACAACAATAACCTTGCAGTACAGTGCAATCTATTGCGAGAAGTTCCTAAATCACAAACGAAATCAAAAAATCAAGAATGTCTGATGTGCACATGGCCACGTGTTTCAGGGCACAAGATACTAAGATATCAGAACACGCCAGGAGGTTGTTAGTACTTTCACTTTTTCGGTATCGATAGTGAAAACTTATGAAAAGTTTTGCACTAAACTTACATGATCTTTAAATGATGATTGAAGATTAACTTGAGGAAAAAGCTCAACCAATCATCATCATCGTCACCAGTGGAACTCATTCATGATGATGATGTTTGGTTCACAGGTTCACGTTTCCTCTATACCTACTCTAATAGAAGTTACATTCTTATTTTATAATAACTCTTCAAAACACATAAGAAACTTCTAAAATAGCTTGCTAAGTTACAGTAGGTATAAAGATATGTTTTTTTTTTTTTATATAGGACTTATGTTATGCATTTATTTCCGTTTTATAACAGTTTCTGATGAGAATGACAGAATGCGGAGGAATTTTTCGACGCCATGTTTTAGATATTAGTGTTTATTTGTATAGTTAGTTTTAAATAATATAAGTTAGGATTCCATTAGTTAAGTTAGTGTTAAATTAAAATGATCATGTACAAAGTTGGATAATAAAATAAATAGTGTTCTCGAATACTGTGACAACTAATGTTACATACGATATATTTATTAAGTATAGGTCTAACCAGTCTCTAAGGGCTGATTTTACCAAAGTCAGATATCTTTTATCCGTGGAATAAAAATGGCGTCTGACAGTTTTTGTATGGAAAAACTGTCAAAAATTCAAAATTTATTCGCAGGGTAAGACTTATACTAGGTATAAAAGTTTGGTGAAATTCGCCCTTAGTATTATTAAAGTTACTCTATTATCTAGTATTATTAAAGGTACTAAATAAAACTAACTGTGATTTTGGATAATTGCACTCACAGTGCGGAATCGCCAGTGATTATGACGTCATCCCACGAGTCAATGCAGGCCGCGTAGTGTGATCGATCCGTTCGTTTAATACTAGGGCGCTAGGAGTCACAAAGAGCGTTTTATGAGGTAACGATTTAAAATCATTTTTTAGGGTACCGTATCTCAAAACGAAAAAAAGAAGCCCTTATAGGATTACTTCGCTGTGCGTCCGTCTGTCTGTCAAGACCCTTTTTCTTAGGAACGTGTGGAGGTATCGAAACCTCAATATAAAATAGGAAGGTCTACAGTAACTTGGCGCTTTAAAAAAATCAATCTTCTAAAGGGCGAATTTCACCAAACTTTTATACCGAGTATAAGTCTTATACCGCGAATAAATTTTGAATTTTTGACAGTTTTTTTATGGAAAAACTGTCGGAACGGAAATTTTATTCCACGGATAAAAGATATGTGACTTTGATAAAATCAGCCCTTACTCAACGTAATAAAAAATATGGCCATTTATGCGACATATTTTATAATCGCAAATAAATCAAAACCCGTACTTACTTTCCGTTGATCTAAAATCATGAAGGTCTCACAGTACAAATAAATAAGAAAGTCCGAAATTCATTAACTTGAAGCTACATCACTTTTTTTTGCGATTACGGACCTCCATTTGCAATTAGAAATATACAATATTATTATAGAAATATATAATAACAAATATAGTATATCGATGTATGGGATAAGATATTTTTTCAACTACAAAGTTAAAGTTCTTGGAATAAATTCATCCCAACTAAGGAACCCTTCATTGTGCGTGGTCCGACACGCACTTGACTTAGAAATAAAACTATTTTGTGAAAATGTGACGATCTGCAGCAAATGTAAGTTCCAAAGCGTGTTTCAAATTATTATAATTTTAGTAATTATTCATCCTTACTACATTAATGAATTGGCATCGGAATGTAATGAGTTTACATAAGTTTCCACAGATGTCGTATTCGTAGGAAGGAAAAAACAATAATAAAAAAATAAATAAATCAAACAAAAAGATCTCAAACAAAGTTAGGTTCGGAACCGTGGGAACGAACTGGTTACGTCACGTTTCAAGAAGTGATAGTTACTGGGACATCAGAGGACACCAGGAGTTAAACTTACATGTTAGTCCGGGAACAAATATGGGGTACTTACAGAATGAATGATGACGTCATCAGAATAATGTGTGAGATGGTTAACGAAGCTGAGAGTTACTTGTTTTTCCATTATTGTGATATTTTTTCTGTATACTGGACCATACCTGGGAACTCTGCTGGGGAGTTTGTTGCGCCACTTCTTCTTCCCAGCTAAAGCACTAGGAAGTGGTGAAGGGTGGGCGTTTTTGGGGGACTGTCTTATGTAATTTTGACGTTCGAAAAGTGCTGATTCTCAGCCTAGTTTTAATAAATGACTTTTGATTTTGATTTTGAACCTAAAACCTAAGTAATAAATACTAATATTAGTCTAGCGAAATTGGCATTAGTTCCATTGATGTCCGCCTTCCAGATTCGTTGGTACTTGGTAGCATGACGACACTGTGCCGTAGAGAAAAGCCAAGAGAACAAATCATAAGAGTTCAACACAGTATTTAATAATCTTGACTGAATTTTCATTGAACATGTCACACACTCACAGGATTATTGTTACGCACATTTGTCGAGCAACCTGCGCAGTGCCACCTGCGATCTCACTCACAGATCCTTGATGGAACACGAAACAATGTACCTTATTACCACAAAACCGTGTTTATCAGTTATTTAGCCTAAACACCTTTTAAAAATAGTTTCTATGAGGGGTTGTAAACCGACCGTTTTTTGTGGTTAGACCCAAAAACGGTCGGTTCAATTTCTTTATGGAGTTTGACATGAAGCTGACATTAAACACGCGTTGAACAAGGTGTCTAAGTTTTTGTGGTAAGGCCCATAGGGTTCTATGAGGGGTTGTAAAGCGACAGGGGCGCGAACACGTCACGCCGAAGAGGGGCGAGCTACCAGTAGATCAGAAATCACGAGGAAGTAAACTAGTACATCCACAAAGACTAGGTTATAGGTAAATATGCGATCCCCTATTCAACATAATATATTTTGGGATGAAATGAAGCGCTTCCTTTTCGTATAACTCAGTTGTTCAAAATGTCAAAATAAAAAAATCGATTTTGATCGTTAGAATGCGCCCATCCTTATAGGTACAGCCCAATAGTTAGTTGGTAGGCACTTACCTACAGAACATACATAATTTATTATCGTAAATACTTAAGCGAAAATTATTGACGAGACAAAATTAAATTCATGTGTGATCCGATTGGCTGTTGATCATAGCAGTTGCGTTAATTTGACAATTTGTTAGCCTAGTCAAATTGTTGTGATGATTTTAGTTCCAAAAAGCGATTTTTTTCCGCTTAGCCTGTAAGGATGATGTTATAATAGGTGTCATCACTGGGTCGTGGTATTTGAATTACCTTAATAACCATATCTTAATAACTACAACTAAAAACTTTTTACAAAAAAAAACATCTGACGTCCAAAAAAAAACACTATACAAAGTGAAAAATAACTTTAATTATTTCGGAACTCGATGGCAAAATACAAAAATTCAAAACCAAAGATACCAACTTTCGAAAATAAGTTATTTTTCACTTTGTAGTGTTTTTTTATTCGGAAAAAGTTTAATTGTTATGATAATTTAATTAATTTTCCCCATAATCATAGGAATCCAGACTGAAAATAGAGATAGCCTTGGGAAAATGGGACTGACGTCACGTGTTGTTGGGCACAAAGTACTAGGACATCAGACACCATCAGGAGTTTGTCTGTGACACCACCGGCACGAATAATGTTTACCTACCTACTTCAAAAACAAGAGGGCAGTTTCAGTTTTGTGCGGATCTATTATTTGTAAAACTCATTATCAGCGTGTTTTAAAACAAAACGAAAGGAAATCTAGATTAGAGGGGCAATTCCCTTATTTTTAAGAACATTCAGATTCGTCAAAAAAACTTAAAAAAAGAAACAACCGACTTCTTCTTATTTTTCACTTTTTTTTGTGTTTTTTTATGAAGTCGGTTGTTGTTTTTTTGTAAAAAGTTTTTCACTTTTTAGTTGTGGTAACTACCCCACACAAATTCGTATACTGGTATCTGCTATGTGACGGAGTCAATTAACATGTCATCAACATAATTAATTAATTAATTAATTCATTTATTTAACAGATCATACAATCCAACTTGTTAATAATAATCATATACACATACATCTTACACACTAGTGTTAGTAAATTATGTTTGGCAAATCCCGTAAAATAATTAATAATCATTCACAGTTATGTTAAAATCACCACCAATAAAATCAAAATCATTATCATTAATAATAATACAATAATCAATAAAAAATAAATTAAAAGAAACATTATTTCAAAGCACGGTTTGAAGGAAATACTTGTGTCCTGGTCCAGTGTCTTAGTATTAGACCTTCCGCCCTATCGGCCACAGTGATCAAGAGGCTGTTGGCGCTGCCCCGCACCCGCCGCATCAGGGAGCCGACACGCTTTCGCATGATTGCATAAAAGTCGTCTATACGTGCCTCTGCGAACATCCCTGACGCGCTACAGTGTCGTGGCAACCCCAACAGCGCCCTGTAGGCGTTGTTGTACTGGACACGTAAGGCGCTGTAAGCTCTCTGTGTGTAGTTGACCCATAGACTGCAGGTGTAAAAAGATTGGCAGAATGCCCTAAACAGAGTGGTTTTTACACCCCTTGAGCATTTTGCAAACCTACGGATCAACATATTGCTCCTGACAGACAGCGCCCCACGTTCCCTCTCCATGTCAACATTATCCGTCTGCGTTGCAGTGACCCAATGCCCCAGATATTTAAAAGATTTTGCCCATCGTAACTCAGTCCCACAGAGTGTGACAGGTGGCACTTCGCGATAGTCTCTAGTGCCTGCCTTGAACAACAGACACTCACTCTTTTTTGCATTATATCTGAGGCCGAGGGCCTCCGCATACCGCTCACAAACAGACATGAGTCTCCTTAGGGCGCTGATCGATGGGGCCAACAGCACCATGTCATCGGCGTAACTTATGTTATTGACGAGTGTTCCGTCAATGGAACAGCCTACCATAGTGCTGCTGAGCTCACGAATCAGCCGATCCACGTACAAACAGAAGAGCTTCGGCGAAGTCAGACCTCCCTGTCTGACCCCGCATTCCAGTCCGTACGGATCGGATAGCGAGCCTGCCCATTTCACCGCATTAGTCTGATGGCCGTACCAATACCTAAACAACTCAATCGTCTCACCCGGAAGTGTTGTATCATCATACAGCTTCTTCCATAGAACACCATAGGACACCAGATCGAAGGCTTTTGAAAGATCAAGAAAACACGCGTACACAGGGGTTTTCCTAACATAAGCAAAGTGGGAAAAATACGTAACTATTGAAGCTAACTCAAAAACAACGCAAGCAAAATTAATAACATTTATATGGGACCACCTCTGAAGCATGACCTACCAAACAAAAAAAGAATCATCAAAATCGATTCATAATTTGGCGGAGTAATCGGGCAAAATACCTACACAAAAAAAGAAAAAAGAAAAAAAAAAAAGATACAGACGAATTGAGAACCTCCTCCTATTTGAAGAAGTTGGTTAAAAACCATCAATTTACCAACATATTTGACAAGTTTGACAGATTGCTTGCGACTTGAATGTGAACGTTTTTTATGTAAGAGAATTGAAAATATTATTAGGTATAATAGCAAAACAACACAAAATTAAAACCAACAAAATTTTTGTTTGAATATAATTTCATCACATCTAAAAAAGGTGTATTTTAAATGTCATGTCCAACTTGCTGTTTGATTTCAACTTGCCAAACCATTTTTATCAAAAAAAACAACGCACCTTTTTCATCAAAACCGTTACTTATAACGGTCTAGAAAAAAAAGCGTGCTTCCGCTTTTGTTAAATACAAAACCGCTAAGCGTACCGTGTGAAAACCCCGCTGACGTCACGTGTTAAAGGGCATTCGTCACCAGGAGACCAGAAGACACCAGGATTTAATGCACTGCTCCTGAATAGGCCACATTTATCCTTACAACAGGTGCATCAAAGTCTCTATTCGTTTGATCATAAACACCCCTCCTGCTAACATTGACTCATTGCTACACAAATTGCAACTCAAATACATACTTGTTACACCCCTTTTTTGCTTATTCGATGGCACGAGAACATGTGGTTTCATCCCTATACTCCGTGTTTCATCCCCTTGTCACTACAATGTTTCATGCTTAATTGCTTACTATCAATTTTGGACCTTGTTTTCCTTATATGTCAAAGTCTATTGGCTCTAACTAGTTCGTTCCTTGCTGGACATTTTTGTAAGCAAGTTGTATATGATTGCATACCCCTGTAAATACTCCCGTGTGAAAGGGATGCAATTTGGTACGTTAAAAGGAGAACATTCATTTTTGTTCTTTTCATTTGAGTACCGAGCTCTCTAGCGCAAGTCGGCCGATTGTGTCAACTTGTTATAGTATAAATAAATAAAAAAAGTGAAAAATTACATTAATTTCGGAAGTCGGTGTCTGCTTTTCAATTTTCGTTTTTTGCCACCGACTTCCGAAATTAAAGTTATTTTTCACTTTTTTTGTGTTTGTTTTTTGAAGTCGGTTGTTTTTTTTTTGTAAAAAGTTTTTATTTTTCACTTTTTAGTTGTGGTACCTACCTCACACAAATTCGTATACCGTTATCTGCTATGTAAATAACAGTGACGGAGTGAAATAATTATATCCTCTACATAGCAAAGTGGGAAAAATACGTAATTATTGAAGCTACCTCAAAAACTACGCAAGGAAAATTAATAAAATTTATATGGGACCACCTCTGAAGCATGACCTACCAAACAAAAAAAAAGAATCATCGAAATCGATTCATAATTGGCGGAGTAATCGCGTAACATACATACAAAAAAAAAAAAAAAAAACATACTGACGAATTGAGAACCTCCTCCTTTTTGAAGAAGTCGGTTAAAAACACGAGATGAAAATTTTTGAGACACTTTATTCAAGTTTAATTATTTTGGATTTAATAAGGGGGAGTGGAGAAAGTATATGACAGTTCACATTAGATTATATCGATTATTTTATGCAAAAGGAGAAAGCTAAGCACCAATCAGTATTTTAAGACTGCGTATAATTCATAAACATTTCTCAAACTTATGAACGATGAACATCGCAAGCTTATTTCGCTAAAGTCTCCAAAAATCGATAAATTGAGCGTAGCTACAATTTTTCACCCCGGTTCAAATCATGAGAGATATCAACTCATTCAGTCATTAATCTCAGAAGACAGTCTTTTAACAATGTAGCTTTGATTTCACACAGGCGTTCGTTAATAAATAAGAAGGTAACTTTTGAACAATCTTGTGAAAAAGCAGTATATTTATTATTTATTTTTATTGTAGGTTAAACTTTTTTACACAGCATTCGCAGATACATTAATTTTATTGGAAACTAAGTAACAGTAAGTACATTGACCTAAATTACCCTGACCTTCAGAACTCCTACTCTACCACGCCACACAAGTCCATCCCTCATTGTCTCGCCAGACACATGTCACCACATGCAAACATGACACCCGTGTGTCGTACGTACACGAACATGTCCTGCTTTCTCACACACGGGGGCGTGTGTGAGAAACACGTCGCGACACGTCACCTCACGTGTTTCTCGAAGCCGAGCTACCAGGCGCCCAGGCATGCGAAGAGGTGGAACTATTACATGGATTGGTTGCTCGACTCGTCGTCATTGGGATGAATGCAGTTGGGCGGTTGCATCCCCCTATTATAGCTAGCGTCAAGTCGTCAACATGTTTGGCGATTGCTCAAGCTTTTTTTTATGGATGTAGGGATGAATTCTGCCTTTGTAACAATCTTGTATAAAACTCAAACAAAAAGTCCATGAGCCGTGGTACACGTGGCGGTGGTGGTGGATCTTCACATACCTACCTATATATTTATTAACTTTATTTATAAAGTAAGTAACTATTTTTTTATGCATTTTAAAGCAATAGCCGGTTTGTGTTTCAAATTAATAAAATAGGTAGCTATTGAGCAGAGAATTAATCCTTACTATTTTTAATTTATTATAAGTAACTCTATCTGTCGCGCTTTTACGCCATAACTAATGAACCGATTTAAATTAAATTTGGTACACAGTTAGCCTAGAGCCTGAGAAAGGACATAGGCTACCTTTTATCGATATACCACGAGGGTGAAGCCGCGGGCGGAAGCTAGTATGATTTAAACTTCTTTGTTAATTCGTTATTAGACAAGACACTCATACACAATCAAACATGATATCTCATTGACCCGTACATCCCCAGTTCATAAGGGTGCTACAATATCGTATTGGGTCTAGCCTGTAAGGATATTTGTATGTTTGGAGTGAATAAATAAATAAATAAAAATAAATATCTCCCACGACAAACCTGCCACACACACACACACATACCACAAAGCGCAAACCCATAAATAACAAAGTTCACACAAACACCATAAACTTTAGATCGGAAGCGAGTCGACATATAAAATGGTGTGTCGGCCGTCGGCCCACAAACCTTGATTTTGACAAAAGCCACGCCACACGAAGGCTTCCTAATGCCTTCCTTACAATCCTAAGAGGCATTAATAGTCGAGCTTACGAAGTTTACTTGCAGACATGTGTAGACTTCCCTTGCGAGGTACTGTGCAAGTACTTGCGGCTAGTGCAGAAAGGAGCTTAATTTTACGACGAAGTAAGTCTTGGATAGAAAATTATTATTTGGAGCCATTTATTTAGTACTGTCTTTCGCCCGAGGCTTGGCCCACGTGCTATGTCCATAAAAAGTAGCCTATATCCTTTCTCAGGCTCTAGACTATCTGTGTAGGTACCTAAATCGGTTCATTACTTTCGCATTAAATTTATAATATTAGTAAGGATTACAACAAAATAATGAATTTAAGTATAGTATACTTAGTTTGTGTAACTACTTAACATACATAACATCACGCCTTGTTTCCCCAAAGGGTTGTGCAGAGGTGTACTTATAGTACCTACCCACATTTCGCCAGTTAAGTTTCAGTCACATGTGTAATAGGGGGCGAGCCTATTGCCATGAACCGGGTACAAATCCAGACTCCGGGCTGCTACTGAGAAATTCCAGATAGGAAAAGCCAATAACACTTTGCCCGACCTGGGAATCGAACCCATGCAAGCACTTGCCGCCACAAGACTAACGAGGCAGCCCTTAGTTGTGTAACTACACTAACTACTAGTACTAGTAAAAGGACCCGCAAATAAAACTTCATTAATCATATAAGTAACCGTGAAAGTAAGATTGCCGCATTCTCGAGCTAAGCAAATCGTTAAGACGCTGACAACAGATAAACCGCGGTCATTGTCGGATTGCATAGAAAAGAAAGAGAAGCGCGATGACAGGACGCTTGTAATTTATTGCAAACTATGAAGCAATTATCGATTTATTCAAAAATTAGTTGAATAATCGAAAATTAAAAAAAAAACAAGTTCTGTATAAAAATAAGACGTCCTTGTTGTTAATTAAAATACATTACAAAACAACGTTGGTATTTAAATACAGATAATTTTGGATTAGAAGTCCAGGTAAGAGGTTCCTGCCAGGGTTGCGGGTTAGTCCGAAAGGGATACCGGGACCTTGGCAACAGGCAACTGAAGGAACACGGGTGGGTTTTAGTCAGTAAAAGTCTGACACGCCCTTCCGCTCCGCACAGAGCGGGAGAAGTCATTGGATGATGTCACAACATCAAAAAAAAAAAAAAGGTTAGAGGTTAGTTTATCGTCAATTTTTATCAGGTTTTTTTTTTTAAACGTGTTTTGGTAACAACCGTGTTTTGAGAAATATGTTCAAGTTTCACTTTCTTTTTTCCGCTATCATAAACTGTAATAGATTTGGCAATTATTTTGTTAAAGTCAAGCCTGCTTTTACCGTTTGCCTGTTGTCTGCGCCTTAATTGAAACTCTTAGCGTTGTAAAATAACAATAAGCTAAGCACCTGAAATTAATTAACTTAACAAATAGCTGCATGTAGCGAAACCTGCTGCCTGCTCCACGTATGTACGGATTAATTAACTATTTAATTTGCGTATTATTATTTGTATTTGTAGCATTCTTAATTAAACGCTTATAGAAACAATGGGTTCATGTTTCAATAAAAGTTTTAATCCTTTTCTATTTGTAATTTAAGAGGAATGAAAATATCAATAATGATTCAAGTCTCTTTGTCTATTTAAAGTTTTGGAAGGGATCGAAGATAACAAATATTAGTTTTATACCCCAATCATTTGAATTACTTGTAAAATAGTTAGGAAGTTCGTGTGATGTCATTTGTTTTCATAGAACAAGAACAAACTTCTAACTAATTTATTACTTCGCGTTATTTTTCAATCGTGTTATTAGTATTTAGCTGAACAAAATTTATTCGTACAATTTTAACCAATACTACAGGTTGTTTTCTGTCCACGTACTCGCATATAATCTTTGGTAAACTATATTATTACTGTAAAGATTTCATCTTTAAAACCACCAAAAACTACACCTAACGCCATCTGTCAAGACTTTCTTGTACTTACTCTCGTAGGACCGTAGTAACGTGTCACGCGGCTACGTGCGTCGTAGTTCCCAGCTGAATGTAACAACGCCATCTATTGACTATTGTTTGAAACGTTTGAAGAAGCGGTACGCGAGATGCCACGTTGCTTACCAGAGTAACGGACCAATATCTATAGCTACCTACTCAAAATGTGCTATTACACCGATAGATGACCTTACTGAACCAACATTGCAGGGAGTGTAAAGGTTTTTCCTATTGAATCTATGGGGAAAAACTATAATAGTTTTTTATATTTTTATTTTGAGTTTCTATCCTATGGACGGTATATGGTATGAGGACATATTTTAGATTGGATTTTACAGGATAAACACAAATGCCCTCTGTCATTAGCTATTAATTTGAGTTGTATCGGCTTTGTAGTATCTACGCTATCCATACATTCAATACCCTACACACGTGTCATACTTTCACTACAAAACAAAAATGAGTTATGAAACATTTAATCTAAACTCCTCCACTCAACAGTCAGCTCACACTCCAAGTCGTAGCTTCTGAGCTGATCTATCTGAAGCGTGATAATCTCCACAGCATCTGGACACAAGTTCGCGTCGAACTCTGTCGACTCGTCGTAGTACTCCACTGAGCTGAACATGTACTCACTGGCGCGTCTCGTGTCGTTCTTCGGCTGCTCCTCCAACTTCTTCTTCTTCGTTTTTACCTTCGACTCAACTGTCGTGGCTTTAAAGTCTAACTTTGGTGTCGTAGCTGCCACTTTCATCGCATCTGTTGTATTAACAGCTGGTGTTACATTTTGTGCATCCGTTGTAGCATCGATAAAGTTTCCAGATGTAACTTTAATAGTTACATTATCAAAAACGTTGCCAAAATCGTCGTTTACTTTGCAAGATTCTTCTACCATATCTTCTGGGTCTACAGGAAGAGGGTCAGCGGACACATACTTGACCCTCCCGCCGTCCTCTTTTAACATTTTTCTGTATCTTCTCGCAGTGTCTGCGAATGTATCGGACATGCAATTTCTTCTGCCATCGAACACAGCGCTCCTGAGATGCGCAACGTGCCATTCATTATCACTTAAATCTTCTAGAAATCGTCTTTCAATCCTTGTCTTTTTAATATCTAACTTTTCTCCTGGCTCCGTAGAAATGACTAATTCTTCATTTAATAATTGCTGACACTTGATTTTACCTATTATTACAAGAAACATGAAATCGAAAAGAATATTCATGTCCAAGGAAACGCTTATATTTATCTGAGTTATAAAATGTAAGAACAAAATTTAATTAGAATAATCTTGTGTTATGATTCGGTCGATATTGCGTAACGTTGATTATAAATATGTTTTGTTTATAAAGGTGTTTTGTGAAATTGGGATTTTTAAGAATTACTTACAATTTTGATGAAATAAATCTTACGTGGATTCTCAAGTACGAGATACTTAATCATTTGGAATCTCGTTCCCTGGTTGTGTCTAGACAGTAAATGCATGGATTATGCAGTTTTCCTTTACCTAGAAAGAAGATGTGATTACTTACCCACGCTTTCTTTTCTTTGCCGTTTTGATTCAAACTCATCATGGCGGCAGCGACGCCGACGGCGGCGTCGGCGAGACAATTTTTTCAATTTCTTCGTCATTCTTGCAATCTCTTTGTGTCAATCATCGTCCGAATCCGAACTGGACATATTAACGTTTTAGTTAAAAATTACTTCTTGAAATATGAATGGATGATTTTCTATAATTTTCATACACGATTCTACGCGTTGTCGCGAGCGCGCGAAGTCGAAAAGTGTTTTGACAGATGACACCGCTGATGGCTAATGCTGTCAGCTGCGTTCCAATTTAATTTGTTTATTAGAATTCTTTTTCATATTCAGAACGGATTTTTGCAGAGTTTGCTGAGCGGCTAGCTCCGGCCGGCTGCTACTTTTAGCACCCAATAAACAGTTCCGGTCTTTCTGTGAAGTACTAAATTTGGTGAGACTGAATGTAACCGTAAGCGTTGGTACTTGATGATTATCGAGATTCCATTGTTTGTGCGATATAGGAATCATATCGATCGAAGTAGCAGGTTTTTGTTCACACTTGGACACACATTTTAAGTTTTAGATTAAATGGTTTCAGATATTTCAATATGTGAAAATGCTCATAGTCTACGAAGATAATTATTATACAGCTTCACAACTATATTCAGTGCTCCATAAAAGCCACAACAGTAATCATAACATTAACGTTGAAATACAATTTCTACAAGCCACTGAGCATTCACAATCTGTGGTAAAATACAAACAAACTAAACGAACATAATCTCCAGCAAATAACGCCTAATAAAAGAATACAAACCGCCCATTATACAGGCATCATTGACAGATCGTTATCTCGGGCGCGCTAACTAATCCATTCAGCCTCGGGTAACGTAACTACCCTCCAAACGTCGGGAAAATACTTCAATTACCCTCACCCTTCCACCCCGCTCCCGCGACACCCCCCCGCGAGATCAAAACAGCCCAATTACACGAGCCCACCCTTTAATAAACCCTCGTTTGCTCAAATCTGAAATAAAGACGGATAAATAATCAACAATTTTGAAACGAAAAGCTACAAATTAGCATTTGTTTGAATAAATTGAACTGTAAATGTGACTCTGAGACCCGGTCAAAGTTGTCGGCTTGAGGAACTTGGGGGTTGTAAAGCGTTACTGCGCTTTAAAGCGAGGTAAAGTTCAGCGTATATACTTACTGCACTTACAAGTTTCGAGCGCTGTAGCGGCTGTGTTCTCGTTTCAAATGTTAACAAGTCGCTAAGAGATGCAAATTGCGAGCGGTTGGCAGCCATGATTCGGAATGGCGCCAAAACATTTGCATAATTCGCACAGAATTGAATGGTGGGTTCAGAAATGGAGTGTGATTGAAAAGCTGTGGGTGATTTAACATCATTTTACTTGCTATTACAGTTGGAACTGTTATTTTACATTAAAGCTATGGTTCAAGGTTCTAAGTACTAAGTAATTTAACAACAAAATATCGAGGTTATCTAACTTAGAATGTCTTTTCTTCACATTTGTTGAAATGGAAAGATTTACAGCATCTATGTTAGTTACAAATGAATGAAAATTGATCTCGGACACTTACCTTATATATTTGTATTTTATATAATCGGATGACTATTGCAAAACTTATTACTAAGTAATTAATTTATTTGCCAAATATAAAGACAAACACTCAGGCTTTTAACTTTTTAATTTACATACTTTGACATTTATCTACAAGAATGATTGTTTGTATTTACAAACTTTATACAAATTATATTAACATAGTTCTTAAGTAGGTATTTACTAACACAAATACGGATATACGTCTGTAATAGATACTCGTACGATCTGAAATAAAGTTATTAAATTGAATTGAATATAATAGAGAAGATTACATTGAATTCATAATATTATACAACGATACACTAAGTTTACATGATTCATAGCAGGTAACTTCTTCAGTTTCGCCCTTTTTAGCTGTCTTCTAAAACACAGGTGTGAAAAAACATTGCGTAAGATGGTCCAGCAGGCAGCACGAATATGCGGAGTTTCTTGAATGGAAAATACAACAATCCGAGATAGTTAATTGATTCAGGTGTGCCTTTGCGGCTTTTTACTAAATATATCTACGTCTATTGTATTTTACAATAATCCTATTTCATCCTAATCCTAACTATAAATGCGAAACTGAGTTTGTTTGTTTGGCTTCCACGCTAAAACGGCTGAACCGATTTGGATGTTTGGCACAAGAGTAGAGCATGACCTGGAATAGGACATAGGATACTTTTTATCCCGATATTCCCACGGGATCGAGACTTCCGCGGGTGAAATCGCGGGGCGCAACTAGTTTGTGTAAAATGTAGGTATGTGGCAAGCACAATAAGTATATAAAGACTTTAAACTAAGTTAATATTATGTGCGAAACGACAATTTTCAATTTTTAAATCGTTCGTACAGAGATCTTTACCTATAAGTACTTAGTTTTAGACATTAACTCGCTAAGAAATATTGGTATAAGATAATTATCTACCTAATAACATAAAAGTGACTACTCCGATTTAGTTCACAATTTTATTGCACAGTTTTTAAGTAAACATTTACAACTTACAGCTAATGTTTATCTATTAAGTATAATTATTAGCTCTACAATAACTTACCTACTGCTAATTTACTAACAACTTAGTACCTACATAGTACATTATCCAAGGACATTCATTATTATGATACATAATTTGGGAATGAGTTATCATTAGCATCTAAAATGTAAATGTGTCGAGTTCAAAAATCAACTGGAGAAAATTTTATTTATAGGTACCTATTCATATCACATACTGAAAATATTATTTTCACCAACATTACGACATACTTCTGAAGTACAGGTATGATCATGGCCACGTGGTCAGGCTGATATTCAAGAAGATGTACTTATATAATAAGCTGGGATTGCTACCTAGGTGATGCACGTTTACTACACGGCAATGGCAACACGGGAGGACTCATTGCAAACACAATAGCCGGCACAGAAGTCTAAACTCTGAACTAACTCAATATTCTCACAACGTACAATGTCCTCACAAATGGCAGTGCATGTAGGCAGGATACGGCGGCAGCAGCGCGCACGCAAGCGGGAGTGCATGCGCTGACAGTTCGCGCTCACCACTCGCCGCCTGCGCTCGTAATTGTTCCAGGCGCAGCTGGTTCTGACGCTTCCATTTGGTTCTATGAAACACAATGGTGTATTTTAGATTTATTATAAGTATGACTAGCTACAAAATACAGTACAATACAAGGCCAAACATCTTGCAGTACAATTGGTGTTGCTTTTAACTTACAGCACATTTATTTAGGCCTTATTTTTGTTTAAGCTAAAATTGGCGCCCAATATAGCTGTATGTTGGGCGCCAATTAGCCTGTTCCTATTGAGGTGAATATTTTCAACTAGTAACTAAAAAGACCCTGCAAAGTAAAATTATTCGGTACACCTTAAAGTGATTCCCATGTTGTATTAAGCAATTATTCTAGTCATTTATTATAGTCCCACTTGGGCGCCATTTGTTTAAAAGGGAATATTGTTTAATAACGCCATTGTGATAAAATTTAGTGAATACATAAATAAAATTGAACGATGTTTTCTTAGAATTGAGGTCATGAAAATCAAATTTTCATCAAACTATCTGAGTTAATTAGCACCCAACATGGGATGGTCCCATGTTGGGTGCTAATTAACTCAGATAGTTTAGTCGCAGCCCATGTTGGGCACCAAAATATACTTCAATCTTACAACGAATTGAAAATCTAATTATATTCATAACGACTAAATTTAAACATAACTGGTGAAAGTTGAGTGTACCATACAGCTCTGCCTAACCTACGGTGTTCAAATACATTTTGATAAAGGAACTTCAAATCAACTTCTTTTCGTTGATACTAGCTTAAAGGATAACAATATCACGTAACTCTTACCTACGATTTTGATACCAAGTCTTGACTTGCGTCTCGCTGAGGCTGAGCGCCTCAGCCACATCCCCGCGGTCAGCAACGCTCAAGTACTTCTGGCAGCGGAACTTGCGCTCCAAGTACGCGAGCTGGGCGTGAGTGAACGCTGTCCGACGCCGGCGTGGCTTGCGGCTTGAACTTGATGAGGCCGTCGGTCGGCTGCCTGGTTGACGATCTAAGAAATGCAAAAAAGAATGTTGTACCGATATTTTTAATGTTTTGGTATGCATAATTGCATATGCAGGTACTTATAATTTTCAGACACCAAAACCGACCAATAATGAAATGGAAGATCCCAATAATCTACCTAGTTGTACGAATTACGAATGCATGCCTATTACTTATGTTAATTTTAAAGTATATTAACACATGCAGTAAAGTTCATATTAAACGATTATAACAATTACCGTTCTCCTGCGATTCCCTCTGTGTATTTCCAGCGATGACTGACGCAAAACCGGCCAATAACTGAGACTGGAACGAATTCTTTGATAGGTCCATAGACCTGCCATAAATACTGTCCGACAACCCAGGCATGTGCTCATACCCATTCCCTTCAGTCCCTTCATCCTTCTTGTTATCTCGATCTGGCCTATACAAGTGAAATAGACCGGTATCATACAATTTCATTCGTTCTTCCGGTCGGTTTTCATACTCGTTCTCATCTTCTTTGAAGGGGGAACTGTAATTCGTTTGGTTATTCAAATTGTATTCTAAAGGCGATGACCTTTCTGTTTCTTCTCCGTCTAATTTCTTTTTATATTCGTCGGGGAACGAAAACTGTGACTTTTTGGGAGTGGATGTCTCGCTTCTATTGTCGCCGACGGAAATGTCGTCTTCGGCATCCGACGTTTCCACATTCTGACTAGTTGTCGAATTGCATCTTAACGTTTCTTGATCTTCTTCAGCATGAGGTGGACCTGAGAATAATAAATCATATGATTATCTTATATCATGTTAATTTATGGAGTAAAGATGAAACAGGCTGGTTTCCCTTCTTATTTACTTCGCTTGTTGGTGTGAAATGAAGATTTCCCGTAAATTATAGTCAACAAAGAGGTTAAAGCATCGCTTGACACTAAGACTTGACACTTACTCGTGAGCACAAACGGAACGCGCACAAAGGCGGGGGCTTGCATAAAGACCTCAGTTTTAAAAAAGGAACGGCCATAGACGCGAGTTTTCTGCTCTAATTAATGCCTCGGGGCGTTCCGTTTCGCTCTCGAGCAATTGAATACGACGTCTGTGAATGGTATGTTTTAGCGCGCGCGGGAAATTCTTGTCTATGCTTGCGTTTGTGTCTTTTAATTTGCGTGAAAATGGTGAGGAGTGGGCGTGGGGCATTCAGGCCGTGGTCGCTTTTCATTTGATTTTCTTTCGCTAAACTTTTGTATGCCCCGTTGTTAATGGCGTGGCCGTACCACGATTACTTGTTATATGGCGGGCTGCCGTGGAGAGCGGCCCTCGAGTGTTTCTCTCGTTATAATATCGCATAAATATGTTTTAGCGTGCACTCCTCCTCGCGACGTCGAGAGGTCTTAATGTTTCCGCTTGAGTATCTTCTACGAAAACATCGTTAAAATGTTATATTCTATCTACGTACAATATTATACATCCTACCTACATGCCTTAAAAGTATAACAAAATAAAATGACAGTTAAGAAAAGACCCAGGACATCATTATTTTACAGATTTTAACATTGTAAATAATGGATTCATTTTGACTCTTACACTAATATTTTACGGTAATCATTGCTTAAAATACCATTGCGTAAGGCACAAATTCATTGTTGTGAACTGATGAAGTTTATTGTAATCGTAAATTATACACAATTATTGCTTCATTCATATTTTAGTTTTGCAGTCTTGCATACATAACATCACGCCTGTAACCCCGAAGGTTTAGCCAGAGGTGTGTCTATAGTACCTACACCCTCATTTCGCCAGTTAGGTAGGTATGTTATGAAATGCCTTTTGCTATCAATCAACCGGACACAAATCCAGACTCCGGGCTGCTACTGAGAAATTCCTGATGGAAAAACCCAATTACTTTTTGCCTGACCTGGGAATCAAACCCGGGACCTCATCATGCTCACCAGTAGCTCTTGCGACTACTAGACCAACGAGGAAGGCTATTTTACATTTGGTTTTTTATAGGTAGGTAGCCTACACTGACAAAACGTAACTACTTACTTTTAATCTATTTGCACCTGCTGTGTTTAAACAGAGACACATATATAGGTACTCTTAACTGCTCAAATTATCATGAAAAGCGTGTTGTCGTAGAGCATAACTTCAAGTCACTAACCTCGAAGAGCGTAACTTCAAGTCATTATCGTCGTAGAGCGTAACTTCAAGTCATTATCGTCGTAGAGCGTAACTTCAAGTCATTATCGTCGTAGAGCATAACTTCAAGTCACTAACGTCGTAGAGCGTAACTCCAAGTCATTATCGTCGTAGAGCGTAACTCCAAGTCATTATCGTCGTAGAGCGTAACTTCAAGTCATTATCGTCGTAGAGCATAACTTCAAGTCACTAACGTCGTAGAGCGTAACATCAAGTCATTATCGTCGTAGAGCTTAACTTCAAGTCATTATCGTCGTAGAGCATAACTTCAAGTCACTAACGTCGTAGAGCGTAACATCAAGTCATTATCGTCTTAGAGCGTAACTCCAAGTCATTATCGTCGTAGAGCGTAACTTCAAGTCATTATCGTCGTAGAGCATAACTTCAAGTCACTAACGTCGTAGAGCGTAACTCCAAGTCATTATCGTCGTAGAGCGTAACTCCAAGTCATTATTGTCGTAGAGCGTAACTTCAAGTCATTATCGTCGTAGAGCATAACTTCAAGTCACTAACGTCGTAGAGCGTAACATCAAGTCATTATCGTCGTAGAGCGTAACTTCAAGTCATTATCGTCGTAGAGCGTAACTTCAAGTCATTATCGTCGTAGAGCATAACTTCAAGTCACTAACGTCGTAGAGCGTAACATCAAGTCACTATCGTCGTAGAGCTTAACTTCAAGTCATTATCGTCGTAGAGCATAACTTCAAGTCACTAACGTCGTAGAGCGTAACTTCAAGTCATTATCTTCGTAGAGCATAACTTCAAGTCATTATCGTCGTAGAGCGTAACATCAAGTCATTATCGTCGTAGAGCGTAACTTCAAGTCATTATCGTCGTAGAGCATAACTTCAAGTCACTAACGTCGTAGAGCGTAACATCAAGTCATTATCGTCGTAGAGCGTTACATCAAGTCATTATCGTCGTAGAGCGTAACTTCAAGTCATTATCGTCGTAGAGCGTTACTTCAAGTCATTATCGTCGTAGAGCGTAACATCAAGTCATTATCGTCGTAGAGCATAACTTCAAGTCACTAACGTCGTAGAGCGTAACATCAAGTCATTATCGTCGTAGAGCGTAACTTCAGGTCATTATCGTCGTAGAGCGTTACTTCAAGTCATTATCGTCGTAGAGCGTTACTTCAAGTCATTATCGTCGTAGAGCGTAACTTCAAGTCATTATCGTCGTAGAGCATAACTTCAAGTCACTAACGTCGTAGAGCGTAACATCAAGTCATTATCGTCGTAGAGCGTTACTTCAAGTCATTATCGTCGTAGAGCGTTACTTCAAGTCATTATCGTCGTAGAGCGTTACATCAAGTCATTATCGTCGTAGAGCGTAACATCAAGTCATTATCGTCGTAGAGCGTAACTCCAAGTCATTATCGTCGTAGAGCGTAACTTCAAGTCATTATCGTCGTAGAGCATAACTTCAAGTCACTAACGTCGTAGAGCGTAACATCAAGTCATTATCGTCGTAGAGCGTTACTTCAAGTCATTATCGTCGTAGAGCGTAACTTCAAGTCATTATCGTCGTAGAGCGTTACATCAAGTCATTATCGTCGTAGAGCGTAACATCAAGTCATTATCGTCGTAGAGCGTAACTCCAAGTCATTATCGTCGTAGAGCGTAACATCAAGTCATTATCGCCGTAGAGCGTAACTTCAAGTCATTATCGTCGTAGAGCGTTACTTCAAGTCATTATCGTCGTAGAGCGTAACTTCAAGTCATTATCGTCGGAGAGCGTAACTTCAAGTCATTATCGTCGGAGAGCGTAACTTCAAGTCATTATCGTCGGAGAGCGTAACTTCAAGTCATTATCGTCGGAGAGCGTAACATCAAGTCATTATCGTCGGAGAGCGTAACTTCAAGTCATTATCGTCGGAGAGCGTAACTTCAAGTCATTATCGTCGGAGAGCGTAACTTCAAGTCATTATCGTCGGAGAGCGTAACTTGAAGTCATTATCGTCGTAGAGCGTAACTTCAGCTTTGGGTACAAAGGGTCTACATTCCTTCCTAAAAATAAATTACTACCAACATGCGATTTTTCTGAATAGGTTTAAAATAGCTTAAAAACTACCTATTGAATCAAGACGATAGTGCAGTAAATTATTAAGTATAGTATTTTAAATTGATAAAAAATATTAAAATACACAAAGGACATGTTATTGAGTAGCTGGTGGCGTTTTTGTTTACAAAATAAATAACATGATAACCTATTGTAAGTAGGTGTAGTTTTAATTTTAATTACGTTTAAGAATAATACCTACATGGTTTTATGTTAAATATGTCAGATATTATCTCATGACATTATTGAGCCAAAGCGGGAAGAAAAGTCAATAGGGTTTTCCAAAGAATTACCCGCTTACAATTTAATTAATTCAAGTGAAGTGTAGGTAAGTAACAGCTGTGAATCCATGCCTTAGCGTTTCTTTTTCCTCTTCTTTTAACATGAAGTAAATTATGAAACAAATGAAAATATTCATCGTTCAAGTCGAGTCTTCAGCGAAATGAGCGATGACATTAAACATTTAAATCTACGCCATGATTAATTCAGCGTTCCGCCAACACTGCCATTTTCGGGGCAAATGTTTGTGCTCATTTATTACAATATTGCTTCCATTTAAATTCTTCAACACACTTGCTCGTAAAGTGGCTCTTATTGCACCGCTTTTAGGTTCATAATGCAGTAGGTATATTAAACACGCGTGCTTTTAATATTACATTACTGTACTGGTGCGCTAATGTGCGCCACTGATAACTATATAGAGAGAGCAATGTGTGTTTTTTCTGTTATATCACTCTTTTTTCACCTATTAATGCTACTTGATCCGTCGGCCGACGGCTTACACGGTTATAAAAGCATAGTGCCATGTCTCACGAGTGTGACAGACTTATAATTTACATATTCATGTCATGCGCTATGTATGATTTTCCATTAAAAAAGGGAAAATATATGCAAATCTTCCAATTCATAATTATTTGAAACAAACACATTTTATTCGTCTTAAAGTTGGTAATACACTTTGTTACATGTTTTTAAACGAACTTTATAAACAAAAGTTAACAACAATATTTTATGTTTTCAACCCATTATGTCGTGTGGTGCTCCGAGCCCCTCAACCCCTTAGCTCCCGTACGACAATGTAAATAGCACGCGTGACAAATTAGCGATGTCCCGCTGTGCGCTTTAACATCGACACCCCTGCGGCCTTCCGATCAGCGAACAGCAAGTCTTGATACTTGATCAGTGAAGGAATTAAATATCATTGCATCGGCTGCAAGGATTGCTGCTTAGTTTTTAACCGACTTCTTCAAAAACGAGGAGGTTCTCAATTCGTCTGTATGTTTTTTTTTTGTATTTATGTTACGCTATTACTCCGCCAAATTATGAATAGATTTTGATGATTCTTTTTTTGTTTGGTAGGTCATGCTTCAGAGGTGGTCCCAAAATTTTATTAATTTTGCTTGCGTAGTTTTTGAGTTAGCTTCAATACAACTTAATTACGTATTTTTCCCACTTTGCGTATGTAAATGATATCTTAGTCTTTATTTACATAGCAGATAACGGTATACGAATTTTTGTGGGGTAGGTACCACAACTAAAACGTGAAAAAAAAACTTTTCAAAAAAGAAACGGTCGCTGGCAAAAAACGAAATATGAAAAGCAAAGACACCGACTTCCGAAATTAAAGTTATTTTTCACTTTTTTAGTGTTTTTTGTGAAGTCGGTTGTTTTTTTTTTGTAAAAAGTTTTTTAGTATACGACGCCAACCTGCATCATCCCTAAATATTAGAGCCGTATCAATAGAATATTAATTCATGTTAACTTAAAATTAGTTGAATAGATAACTGCTTAAATCCATCTTATTGTCCGCTTAAATCCATCATAATACATCCAAATTCATTTTGTGTATAGAATTTGAATGTATATGATGGGTGTTATCCTTTGTAATTGTATTTAAGTACTAACAATAGTTTCTAAGTTTTTGTATGCTTACCATTTGGATCTAGTTAGAAACATAGGCCAAAGTATTGCCAAACTTAAGTGGCAGTGGACAGAGCACATTACTCGCAGAACAGATGGCCGAAAGGTCCTGCCATGGAGTGGCGACCGCATACCGGAAGCCAGGGTTGGAAGCCCCCCCCCACAAGATGGACCGATAACCTGGTCAAGGCCTCAGGAATCCGCTGGATGCGAAAAGCACAGAACCGGTCGAAGTGGCGGTGCGTGGGGGAAGCCTCTGTCCAAGAGTGGACGTCTTTCGGCTGAAATTATGATGAGGTAACCCGGCAACTGTTAGGCAGATATACATACTACTTATGTCTCATCTGTAACTTGACGTATGTACCTAAAACTATCAATTGGGACCGATTGCAGTAGAGTCATTAATGTTATTGTAAGGGTTGCCCGTCGATTGTGTGCTCATAATGACGACAATCACTGCTAACCAGACGAGGCTGAGAATCACATCTCAATTAAATTAATATCTTTGTCTTCTTCTTATCTTTAAAAAATATTTTAGACCTAGTACTTATTTTAGCTATTACACCAAAGCTGACTGACTATCGGCACAATGATTGAATGTCATTAAACGTATGTATTGCATGCCTTGTTATTTTCATAATCATCTGCCTAGCCTTTTCCCAACTTTGTTGGAGTCTGCGTCCAGACTAACCGGATGCAGCTGAAAACCAGGAGTTTACACGAAGCGAATATCTGACCTCCACAACCCACTTACTATGGGTATCATGATACCCCTTGGTAAGACTGGTCGTCTGAGTTTCGGGCTTCTGACAACCCGTACCGACTGTCAGAGATTAAAATATGACAGTTATAACTATTGATAAGTGGACCAACTCCTGTATCACGTCCAAACGTGACTTTAAGCTCCATTCTCTTCGGGTTTTACAAGATGGAGCGACATTTTTACCCGACTGCCCCAGAGGAGGGTAATGCAGGCGGGGACAAACGAAAGTTACACCATATTTCAGGTTATTGGTTTGTCCCCGAGCAATACCTTACAAAGTTGTTTTTAGTATTATTGTATACTTTTTATTTGCACCTACGACAGCCCCATTTTATGTCCAGGCAAATCACTATTCATTCCAAGGTTGCCTGGAAGAGATAATGCCGCCCATTGTATATTTTGTAGTGTTTGTTTTTTTTCTTTTGTTATATATTTTTGTGGTGTACAATAAAGTATACATAAATAAATAAATATATAAATAAAGTTCAATGCTTGTTTTTCTCTTTTCAGTTACAGGTTTTTGCAGTCGGGTTTTTTGTTTTTAAAATAATTTGTTTTATTTCAAGCTTTTCAGTTTTATTATTATATATATTTGGAATTAACTCATTACTAGCTTTTAATTTATACCAATATTGTAGTATTTTTTTTTAAACTTCCCCTTCTTTTTTGTATTTGCAGATGAAATAAATAAAAAAAAGTATAGCCTATGTAACTCCCACAATTAAGACGAACCTAAGGACAGCTCGTATGTTACAATCAAGCCGTTTAGACTACAGAGCGTGCCAAAGAAATAGACATACATACATACATACAAGATGGAGCGACATTTTTAGTAAAAACCTCACCGAAAAAAGTTCTTCTGAAACTTAGAAATAGGTTATAGATACAAGATATCATTTTCAAGAAATAATCAGTAATAAATAGATAATTACAATACATGCTGCGAAGAAAAGCTAACGTTTTGATACCAATCGTTAAACTTAATGATTTGCAGAAGTAAGAGACCAATTTAGTATCAAAAGCCCCTGATTGTCAACGATGTTGTATGTCTATGTTATTGCTATCATGTTGTATGTCTATGTTATTGCTAAAGTAAAGAAAGTAATCTATAAAAGGTATCACGTACTATGAAACCCATATTCTTCGATAACAAGTATTTCGATTAATAAAAATCATTAAATTTTCTTCTAAATTCATCATCGTGACAGTACAGTTCACAAGGAGCGCGGTACAATTATGTTATAGTTATAGTCCACCTTTGTACCGGATTTTTTTTTTACTTCTGCATAAAGTTTTAATTCGTCAAGGACTTTCTAATTAACTACAATGTCTTTTGGCCCGGGCGCGGCCCGTCTGTAAATAAATATGTTAGAACGTGCAATAATTTTGGTATAAGTACAATGATAGTACATTGTGATACGAGTGTGCTCTTTTGGATATTACAGTCGAGGCGGTATTTTCGCGTGAGCCGCAGGCGAACGCGATAAGGTAGCCGAGAGTGTAATAATAAATGCACACGCGTTTCATACGACGTTTTTCAACACACTTGCGAGGAAAAAAACAGACTTCTTGTAAAAACTTGTGCTACAATAACGTACCTCTACCTAACTATACAGATGATAGATTTATAAATTTTAACTGACCTTTGTTGCCAGGTACTGACTATCCGGAGTTTCTTTTAAAAACTTCTATGTCGGTTGGTGGCAATACTTTAGATTTTGTATTTTTGATAGGTAAAATAAACCACACAACGAAAACGATAGTAAATATCTATGGAAAATGGCGCGCTTGCCACTGGCTGGTTTTGTTTTTCCATAGGTGTAAATAAAGGCACTGGCAAAACCGTTAGACAGCCTATACAAAAAAAATGATTTGATTAAGAAATTTTTTATTATCACTAAACGTACCATGGCGGAGTCAAATCTATTTATTATTATTTACGCTCTTCTCCCCTACGTGAAATCGACATTTTTAATAATGATTACAAAAATGTTAACAAATATTGATTAATATTTGGCGGCTGGTTTTGTTTTTTCCGCTAGAGATGCGCGTGCGGGTGTAAATAAAGGCACTGGTAATACCGCTAAACAGCCTACATAAAAATATAATAATACATAATACGCAAATGGGGTTAGGGTAGTGAACAATATAGATTGAAATTGCCACAGACGATATAAAATAGTACAGATAGAGTTTTATTCCGCGCGAACGCGGTGGCACACGGGCAGGCCAGAATAAAAACTTGCTTTTGAGCGCTTGTCTTTGGTAAAAATCTTCACCAAAACCAATTTCTATTGGATACAAATTCCATGCTGCCATGATAGTACTTACTAATTCCATACTGCCATGTCTTTACTCCGACTAGTAAACAGTTATCTGTGGCGCATATTACCGCACTAGTTCGGTAATGTACCTAAAGTAAAAAGCACGCTTCCATAATACACTGCATTATGAATCTGAAAGCGGTTCAATAAGATCCACTTTACGAGCAAGTGTGTTGAAAAAGCATATATTATATACTGTCTTTTTCTCCATCTTCTTCCCACGTGTTGGAACGATCTAAATAACAATATCTCATGCGGAGATAAAATATACGGTGACTTTTATAGAATTTTGAAGAAAATCATCAATTACCTGATGTACTATTCAGATGCCTCCAAATAGAGAAGCATTCCACTTGACCCAGTAAAAAATAATGTGTGTATTTTTTAATTTGTGTTTGTGTCACCTTGTTCAGACAAGTATGCAACTGTGCTCTATTTTATTTATTAAATTATTATGGTATTTATTGTAAACGTCCCTTTTATAAATATTAATGATTATTAAATGAAAAATAAATTAATGAAATGACGTCCCGTTTTATTAATTACTAGCTGCGCCCCGCGGTTAATTCTCGATTAAGTCTCGATGCCGTGGGAATATCGGGATAAAAGTATCCTCCTATTCCAGGCCTGTGCCAAATTTCATCTAAATCCGTTCAGCCGTTTTAGCGTGACAGACTAACAAAAAAAAAAACCCTTTCGCATTTAATTCTTTAGATTTGCGTACCTATCCTGAAGAAAGATTTGATTGAAGAAAGATTTGATTAAATTAAATTAACTCTAATTATTTTTTTAATTTGACTCTAATTGACTAATTGTTACAGTAATGCCAACAATCCAAATCTCCGAGATTTAGTGATTCCCTCTCAGTCTTCCCATAACTAATACTCCATGAACAAAACATGAATTTGGACAAAACAAATTAAAAGTCGTTAATTTGAATAGAGAACACGGAGTCAATCGGTGCTCGACCGCGGCGCGTGGCGGTCGCGTGCGCAGACGAGTGGCGGCATGCTGCGCTGAAGAGCATATGCAACGGCATTGTACTGACGTTATCTTTGCGTTGATTGCTCTGATTTGGTAGTCGTTAAGTATTTAACATTATTTAGTAGGTAATCTTCACTACAGCAGAAGACCAATTCAATCTGCCTAGCCTTTTCCCAACTATATTGGGGTTGGCTTCCAGTCTAACCGGATGCAGCTGAATACCAGTATTTTACATGGAGCGACTGCCTATCTGACCTCCACGACCCCGTAACTGGGTAATACGATACCCCTTGGTAAGACTGGTTGTCAGACTTTCGAGCTTCTGACGACCCCTAACGACTGTCAAAGATCCACAAATGACAGCCGGGACCAACGGCTTAACGTGTTTTCCGAGGCACGGAGGAGTCTCAATATGTAAAGATGATCACCCATCCACGGACCAACCCCGGCAAGCGTAGCTTAACCTGATGGATCGACCCGTGCGGCTGTTATTACTTAGTCACAGTCTCACAATCTCATTTCGGTATCATCAAAAAGGTATTTTTATCAGATGGAAAACTAGAGGAGAACGGGTCCTTAAAAAAAATGCCCCTCTGGTTACTTAGTATAGGATCTCGGGATGATTGAGAGTACCTACTCCCAATAATGTACATATCCATCAGTATGCAATCCAAGGTTCCGAAGAATAATGTTCAGGCACTTTGAATTTCTGAATTTTCATTGGTCTGCCTGCTTGCCGATTTTAGTTAGAGACTGTGTGAAAAGAAGAATACCTAATGGCAAAGGGCAAAGGACTTGGAAAATAGAAAATATTAGAAAATATATATATAGGTAATATTATAGTAGGTCATATTATTTGTTCTAGTTTATTAAGTGAATTGTGTTGATTTTATGTATTTTACTTTCTCTTGAATTTTACACACGGTGTCTACATCTCTTATCTACTTTCCTATCGCAGGTGTGCTGGAAGAGATTTCTTTAGAAATAAGCATCACCTTTGTACGTTTTTTTCTGTTCTTTTCTTCTTGTCTGTTTATTATGTGTGTACATAAATAGTTAAATAGTTAAATAAATGTAGGTACTTATCTCATTGCTAAGATAAACTAATTAATTGGTGAATATCTCAGGGAATGATTACAAAGAAGGCTTTAAAACAAGGAAACTGTATTCTTAAAGTGTACACCCGCTATCCTATCTGGGATTCTATAGTAATGGGGATAACTAACCTTATACCTGCGTAACTTCGCACAATTTAACAGTTTTTATAATTTCCAAATAAAAACCGAATCTATGCACATTTCTCATCTTCCACCGAAAAGAAACTTCATATTTGAGTGAAGTGGTCAACTCGATAAGTGGTCGTTAGTCGTCGATAAACTTTTACAGTCTCAAAGAATAGTTTTGTCATAAGGGTGCTGGGGACCACGACGCGTGGCCTTAAGAAATGTAGAGAAGTCACGTTCGACACTTGTGTTTTAAACACATTTTTAGATCGAAGAAAGAACAACCAGTTACAACTAGCCATACTCAAGTAATTTAGCCTGAATTAAACATTTGATTATGTAGTCGAAAGTAGGTAAGAATAAAAGAAAGATTATGTAGTGTGATTTCCATAATCAGTTAAGTTACCGTAAAATGAATAGGTGAAAATCTAATTCATTATTCATTTACGTCCTTCAAGATTCTTCTTTCACTATCTTATTGAAGTTATTCGTTCTACCTCAAACAAAACAACAAGCCAGAATTAGAATGTAAATAAATTCAACAATATGTAGAGACCTCGTTACTCCTTTCCTTTATTACCCCTCTCCTCACGAGTGTGTTGTGAAAATGGCAGGAGACACATGAAACATTCATTAAAGACAGCTAATTATGCATTGTTTATTAGTAGTTAATGCATGCACCGCAGGCTAACTCGCGGCTTATACCCGGCTAATTTATGCCGCTACAGGGCGCGCGCATACGTGCAAAATGGCGGCTTATTAGACTCGCGCCGCGCACACTTAGACACGTAGGCTGATAATAATGCGATTATGTTGTGCTACACTATCTTCACACTAGTGGTTACATATTCATGTGTTGTGGTCTTAGGTTTTAAGATGGTTTACCTCGGTTTTTATTTCTATAACTAGGTACCTACCTAATTATTTCCTATCTACATGAGGAAGTCCGCAAAGACCAGATCCAATTAAAAAGATCTAAAATTATATTAATTAGATAATTTTGATTGTCGGTAAACCTCTTTCGAAAGGAATGGTGCGAATAAAAAAAATTTAGAGATAGATGTAACTGCTTACTTCTGCCGCGACTAGCCCGAACCTGCTAACCATATCTGTTTTTGCCGCTAATCAGCGTTGCTACCTGGGTGAAAATAGATAAACATATCGTATGACTGTCCTGATTCATATGGGATTCGCAGATGATAAACACATACACTGAAATCTCTCTCTCTATAATGCCCAGCAGGCGTAGTTTAGCGCTTTCTATCTCTATGAAGAATAGACGTAGCTTTTTCTATGGAAAGTGACAGTTCGTTTCTTCATTTTTGACATCCACCGTAGAAATGTTTCTACAATCTGTCATTTTGTCTTTCATTTCTAACGATCTTTGTCTAGGTCTTTTTGTAGGTAGACTATTTCGGAAGAAAGTTTTCTATCCTTACTGTCAAAATAACACTGACAACCGATAAATCCTATGACAAAACAAAGAATTCTGAGTCGAATTATGTAAAAGAGTGAATTTCGTAAAAAGTGCAGTTGACTCTTTCTACTTTGCTGCCGTCGTACTGTCTACAGGAAACGTCATATTTGTCTACTCTTCCGTCGACCAAACGGTGCTCATGCTACACCTACTGGTATATATTAAAGTTGTATCACATACCGAGGCTGTAAAAATATAGAAAACGAGTTTTCCCAGATATGAGGCCTAGCTAGATCGATTATTCTCCCTCGTAAACATATATACAAAAAAACTTCATTAAACAATTATTCAGTTGGTACCGGACCATGTTAATTTCAATAGTTCGATTGGATTGGTTACGGATTGTTCTAATCCTCGCATTCGTCATTGATTCTGAAATTTATACTTAATTGTTGATTTGATTTCCGCGCACTATTTGAGAAAAGTACTATTCAAGCCTTGACCGCAACCAGGTATTGTCGCATACCGCGACCAACGTAAAAACGTTTTACACGTTCGTCCATCAATGCCTCTTTTGCCAGCGACTGTAGTAATCCTGCGAATGTGAGTTTGTTTGTAACGCTTTCACGTTAAAACTGCTGAACAGACTTAGATGTGACACATGGGTTATGGCATGGGTTGTCATAACCTGGGTTAGGACATAGGATACTTTTTATCCTGACATTCCTACGGGATCGAGACTTGCCAATACTTGCCAGGCTGGTGAAACTGCGGGGCGCAGCTAGAGTAGGTACTATAATTTATATTTTTTTAAATGCTTTGAGTTTGACTTTGTACATAATAATTATGTAAATAGGTATAAGTTTACCATGCAGCTTAACAGGCGGAGGGTAAATGAATAATACCTACACACATCGTAAAACGTGTAATCACGATAATGGACCGTACCTATTCGTAAATATTTTCGGAGTCACCCGATAAGTTATTAAAATAATAAGTAACTTTTAACCTTCTCAAGTTGATTTAACCCCACGAAAAAGATTTTCGTGTAAGTATAGTTAGAATTACCTAAGTACATAGCTAGATTGCAATTCAATTTTGTTCCGTACCTAGTTGTAGGCATTTTAAAGAAGATAAAGTTGATTCTGGATTTCTGTACGGAGGAACTTACTTTTGTTGAAATTCAGAAAGTTTAAGCGGATTTCATATTTATAGATTTTGATTTCACTAAACAATTTAAAAGCGAACTCACTAATTTCTTAAGTAAATCATGGTGAATTCACAACGCGACACTTTCAAAGTGATGTTTAGTGAATTTAGTTTTATTTTAAATGTAAGAACACAATATTAGTACCTATTTATTAAAATCTCAGATTATTTATTAGTGTGCATTTAGTATTTTTGTTTATCAATAAAGTCGGAATATAGAAACACAAATTAACTTTGTAATTCGATCCAAAATGTGTTTCGATCGAATTTTTATTTTGAAAATACCAGTGTTGACTGAGACTTTCTGACTGCTGATATCGGCAGACAAGACAAGTATTCGTTATTTATTTATTAAACTAGCAAAGACCATAAAAAACACATGATACACCATTTATGCATAAAATCGAGTTCGTTTGCTAAATTAAACTGAACTTCTACGCGCACTGTAGCCGCTGCTACGCGGGTGCTACGAAACTGCTACACGACTACGCGAGCCTCTACGCTTGATCAAAAGTTAAAAACATAAATAAAGCTTGTTATATTCAACGTTCACAATTTCAAAGTTTAAAATGTTTTATTTGCTTTCTTGTCCTTTGGCTGCAGATTTTATTTTTCAAGTGCACTGACCTGGTGCTGGCGAATCATTCTTCACTGATATTCTCACGATAAAAATTGTCAATTCTGTGCCCATGATACAATTTTAATTTTATGAATACTTTTTAAACACTTTATATAGATAAGGGCACTTATCTGAATTATTTTATCCGCTCAACTGTCGATTGGCCTTCTAATGGCCGATAACAATTAAAATTCTATTGTGTCTCGTTAATGACAGTTGGAGGTTTAAACGAGTTCAGAATCTTCTTCATTCTCCATGCACGAGTTCTAGTCGAGTTTGTTCAGATTGTATGCTCAAAACGTTAATGTCATTTATAAAACCATACACAATGTAAAACAACCATAGACAGATTTTTCATCCTTTAAACTATAATACAATAAGTTTTTTGTTTCCATGAATAAATTATGTTTAATTAAATAAACATTCTATCTACATACCTATTGCAGCCACCGCTCCTGGCCTCAACACATCACCGAGCAGATCTTTGATTAGAAACGATTTATGACTGTCCTGCATCCGCGAATCCATTTTTACAACACTTTTTCTTTAAAAATATTTGGTTTAACAGTTTATTTTGCTTATTGTTCAAAACTCACATAGCTCCAAATGAAAGTTCAAAACTCTTTGAAACATTTCAGTTAGTTTTTGTCCGTCCCGAATAATTTGTTACATTTAATTATTTCAGCACATAAACCATAGTTTGAAAAGACAAATCTTTCATGCAATTACCAAAGTAAACTTATAAACAGCCTGCACTTTCCCGCGCTTTCGACATTACTGTCCGCCATATTCGCAAAATAGTCGTTGAATCGCGAAAATCATTTCATTTAGCTACGCCCTACCCCTAACCGATGTTACATACATTTTCTTGTGGTTTTGGACCAAAATACCGCTTAAACGGGGTTTAAAGCGCGTTTAGCATGCGCGGCGGGCGCCGGGCGTGGTTTGCCGACTCCACCCCGCGGCCGCGCGCCAATGGCAGCACAGACACAAAGTTTTACAGCCGAATGGTTTCTAAAGTACGCATCGAACGAGGGTTTAGACTTGTAGTTATTGAGTTGGGTTTTTTAAAAGACCGTTTTGAATGTAAATCGAAAAGTTAAGCGGGGTAAAGAGGCTGCCCGCGGTTCTCCAATTAAATTGATAGTTGTTGTCGAGAGGAACGCGGCGGACTCGATGGGATGCGAAGATTTATTTTTTGTTTTTTTTCGGAATGTTATGCGCTTGCTATCGTTAATGCTTAAACTTGAGCGTGACTGCTTACGTTTATAATCGAAATACTAGATTTTGCCTTATATAAGAACGTTAAAGATTATTTACCAAGATTACAACTGAAATATGTAGAGAAAAACCGGGAGACTTGCCCTTGCAGGACATCGCCTAAATTAGTAAAAAATCGTGGCATCGACAATTCGCTGGCAAGTGACACTGTGACAGCATGTTCACTCATTGTGTTATGTGGTGTAGTAAAATTAAAAAAAAAAAAAAAAAAAATGTATATTATGCAATTAGTGAATACAGGACGTATTTAAAGCGAGGGCCATAGGTGAATCACGAGCAAGTGAAGGATTCTAACGACTGAATCACAACCGTAGGGAGTGATTCAAGTGTTAGAATCCTGAACGACGCGAGCGATTCATGGCCCTCGATATAAATCCGTTATAATCAAGAGTTGCATACTATACTTTATACCATGACTACGAGAAAAAGAACATGCAACTTCGAGTATGTTGTTATGTCAATTTTATGCCTTGTTTTTATAGTAACTACACCGAAGCATAGAATACATACTCCATAAGGTCGATGACTTCTTTTTCTTCGACAACTCATTAAAATAAGCTTTTTAGAGGGGGAATGGTATAAATATTTTTATACCATTCCCCCTCTAAAAAGCATATTTTATTCACAGAAAACAGTGAAAAGCACTTTTAATCACTGTTTTGGTGTTTGAATTTAGAACACACCAATATATTCGAACTCCATCTCAATGCTATACAAACTCCTATTTGATTTGATTTTCGAACAGGAGTTTGGCATTAGAATAATAGTATATTATGCAATTAGTGAATAAAGGACGGATTTAAAGCGAGGGCCATAGGTGAATCACGAGTAAGTGAAGGATTCTAACGACTGAATCACGACCGTAGGGAGTGATAAATGATGATTGAATCACGACCGTAGGGAGTGATTCAAGTGTTAGAATCCTGAACGACGCGAGCGATTCATGGCCCTCGATATAAATCCGTTTTATTCAAGAGTTGCATACTATACTTTATACCATGACTACGAGAAAAAGAACATGCAACTTCGAGTATGTTGTTATGTCAATGTTATGCCTTGTTTTTATAGTAACTGCACCGAAGCATAGAATACATACTCCATAATGTCGATGACTTCTTTTTCTTCGACAACTCATTAAAATAAGTTGGGAAAACAGACTTTGAAAATGTGCTCAGCTAGATTTTCATTTATCCATTTGCAAAACTCATCGTAGGCTTTGATGTAAACCAGCCGTGATTTGCTGGGTGGTTTCTACTACATCGGCCGCCCTCTCTTTCATAACACACATCTTCATGTGTGTTACACACAACTTCATCACTTGAATACATTTTCAATCGATTTATTAGTAACGCTAAACTTTTTGTTCGTACGACTTACAATATTTAAAATAGCGCCAATTTACTAATGACAGCAAAGAACACAAAATAGTTTTTTTTGTGATCAGTGGTGTAGTAATATTGGCAGCAAGTTAAAACTGTGAAAGTGAAAAAAAAAACCTGATATTTTTACATTACTCTGACAACTATTAAGAAACGGTGATACCTATGTATTTTTAGGGTTCCGTACCCGAACGGTGCCAAACGGAACCCTATTACTATGCCGTCTGTTTGTCTGTCAGCGGGCTGTATCTCATGAACCGTAGATAATAGGTAGACTGTTGACATTTTCACAGATTGTGTATATATCTATTGCCGCTATAACAACAAATAAGAATATCTTAATATTAACTATCCTAATCCTAACTTTTTAATATTATAAATACGGCATTGAGTTTGTTTGTTTGTTACGCTGTCACGCTAAAACGGCTGAACGGATTTGGATGAAAATTGGCACTTGGGAAGACGATAACCTGGAATAGGACATAGGACACTTTTTATCCCGGTAGTACGTTCCCGTGGCATAATTTCCGACATCCGTGCGGGCGAAGCGGCAGGCAGAAGCTAGTATAAAAATAAAATAATGTTAAATTAAAGGGGGTTCCCATTCAAGAAAAGTGTTTTTCGTCGTTTTTCGGCGTTTTTTTGCTAAATATCCGACTCGCACTTGGCTGGCTTTTTTATATTAGTTGCATTATTATATTTTAATCCTACGAATTACCCAATTTCTGCAACACTCAATGAAGTGAGGAAGGTTAGGCTAGGGAGATTTGATCCATAGTGCATGAGAGAGACATGATCACTGATCAGTGGTCAACCGGAGGTATATGAACGTGATTTTGAAGATATATTGCACTTTCACGCGCTTTCGATATTACTGTCCTTTATATTCGCAAAATAGTCGTTGAATGAATAGTAGTCATATTGAATAGTAATAGTCGTTGATATTCGTATCTTTAGCTAAGTAAGACGCTTGCAGTTGCATTTGTTTTTTACCCGACTACGGCGAAGAAAAAAGGAGGGTTATGATTTTGACCGGTATGTATGTATGTATGTATGTATTTATGTATGTATGTATGTTCATCTGTTCCCTCCTATCTTCCAAACCACTTATCACAATTTGTTAATCATTATTGTTTCCGGAAATGGCTAAGAACGTCTATTGTATTGGTAAAACAATTTTAGTTAGAGAGTAATAATGTTATGGGAATTATGTTACCCACTGTTCCACTTTTCAATACAAATTAGTTATTGTTGAGTTAACATAAGGCTCTTCTTTCATAATAAAATATTTGAGATTTACTAAGATTTGTCTATATTTTCCTTATTTGCATAGGGATGGTGAAGTCTCCCGACTACTATTATCAACTCTCCCATAAGTTAGGGAGGAGATTTGAACCGCAAATCGTTTTTTTTTTTGACGTTTTCTGCTCGCTTTAGTAAGTTAATGGCAACTTTATCATTTTGAAAATGGACGGATAACGATCCGTCGGGTCGTTTGGTCCGACGGCCCAACCAAGGAACATATACTCACCTACGGCGAGGGCCCAACACGCGATGGGTGGCGAGCCATCTGACGGTCATCAGCAGTCAGAATATTTTATCAGACTCTGTTTATTAAACCACCCTATTATTGTGTATATGTCGCTTTATTATAATACTAGCTAATGCCCGCGGCTTCGCCCGCGTGTATGTCGGTATATACTAAAACCTTCCTCGAGAAGCACTCTATCCATTGGTGAAAACAGTATGAAAATCGGTGCAGTAGTTTTTCAGTTTATCGCAAACAGACAGACAGACGCGGCGGAGGACTTTGTTTTATAAATGTAGTGATTAATAACAACAACACAAAAAAAGACTGAAATAATTACAAAATTAATTTTATTAGCCAACGTGACAAACTTCGTATAGTTATAGTAAGGTAAACATAATCAGTAAACATAAATATTAACATAATCAGAGCGGCGAGAACTGGATCATAGTCTTCATGTCCTTCACCAGGATCTCGAGGAAGCTGCGCTGTACTTGCGGCTGGTTCTAGAAAGAAAAACAAGCAGTTTAGTAAATCTTAAAGAATAATCCCACAATATTTTGCATGACGCATTTACTTGGAAGGTGTCGTTTGGGATAACTTTACAATGAAATTCGTAATTTCTCTCATAATTTTTTGAATATCCGAAAAAATCCGAAAAAACCCGAAATCAAAATCAATAAAATCTACAAATTATCATATACTGCAGTAGTTACTTAAAATTATATGATTAGGAAAACCTTTTTTATTTACAGAATTTGAAACTGAATGTAGTGTCTGTGGTTACCTTGGCGGTGTCCAGCAGTTGCTCCGTGAACCTGTCGTTGAACACAGCGACCAGCTCCTTGCGCAGCTCGGGCAGCTCGTCGCCGCTGCCGCGCCACGCGCCCGACGTGTTCAACATCGCTGTAACACATACTTGTTTAGTTCGCGTGTTTTATGCTGAAACATATTCTCGAAAGCTAAAATTCCGCCAGAACCGCCAGTTCTCGAAGGCTACAATTAAACCACGTTATTTTACATGGAAAATCGAAATAGCTATAACAATATGTCTATTGCCTAGACAAGTGACAATCGCTTCGAAAGCGTATCGTATTTCTACAAACAACAACTTTCAACAGTATTGACATAAGCGTTTCGATAAGCTTTTCAATACACATTTTTTCCTTTTCCATAATCGTTATCGCTGATAGAATGTCACTTTGTCTAGGGCATCTGATCGCTTTTAGCTGTAACCTATTGCGACATCCACGTAACTTTCCACGTGTCCAACTGTAATTTTTCAAGGCGTTCTGTCAACGGCAGGATGCGGTGGTTTTCATATTCCAAGCTCTTTAAAATAACGAGTTTTCTTCTATCTACTCTGTAGCAATTTCTACAAACATATCAAACTTTAGAATCATGTTTGATTTTCCTAAACGTATTTTAATACAATTTACGAGAAATGTAGTCATAATTATAAAGTATACATGTGGAAGCTTGTAATTAGCCATTTTTACTACCTAAGAATGATTTTTAATCGTGTTATTAGTCTGTAAGCTTTCTGTAAAATAAAATAAACAAAATACATAAAATAAAATAAATACAACGTACAGTTATCATTATCATCAGTCGGTAGATGCACTCTCAACAGCAGCCTGGCATGTGCCCACAGTAGATGTAGCGCAGCGTCTAGAGCATGTGAACACGCTCCCAGCTCTGCGCGCCTCGTGGTGACGCGCGCGGTCAGCACTGACACGGCGCGACCGCGGCATTCTACTGGCGAGAGGGTCTGGGAGTCTTCCGGGAGGAGTTTGCGCATGTCTGAAACAAATATTGTAATTAGTTCAAATAAATACAATAGACATGTCGCCCATAGGGCCAACATGGATCCTCGTGTACAAGACACTGGGCCAACGTGAATAAAATGTAATTTAGATTTTTGTTATGATTTTACTTTTATAGTTTTTATTTAATATTTGTCTATATTATATGCAAATGTTGTGCATGTCTGTTATTAAAGTTAACATTAGCTCTAGTCCACTGAAATGCTACATGTCCTTGTTTGTTTCTGTTGTTGACGTGCCATTTAAATAAATAAACATGAGCCACCTTGGACAAAACACTGGATTAACATGGTCCATCATATACACGACATTGGCTCAACAAGGACCACTGTGTACAAGACACTGGTTCAACGTCGTCCTCTGTTTCCCAGCCACTCACCATCCAGACTCATGGTAGGTAAGTTCTGCAGCTGATGTCGTGTGGTCGCGAGCAGCTTGTCGTGGTGCGCGTGCGCACGCACGAGGTGCTGCAGCAGCGCCAGCAGGCGCGCGCACGCGCCGCCCTCCACGGGCACGCCGCCCGCGGCGCGCCCGCTGTCGTCGCACATTATGTTCCGCGCGTATGTGAGGAGGTTGCAGACGATCTGGAAAATAAAGGATGGTCAGGTGGAGGGAATATACGAGGTCTGTTTTATTTACGTGGTAATGTTTGTACAACGCAGCATTCGTTGATAGAGTGGCCTTATGTGTTATTAAAGTTAACGAGATTTTTAAGACGGCAACATTTTAATGAATAATACTGATTTAGTGCGAGAGAGAGAGTGTTATATCTTTCTTCTCTCTCATTTTTTTGGAACGAAGTTCTTTTGCGCGGTTTGTAAACTTTTAGAAAATGTGACGTTAAAAGCGTTCATACTTGCAACTGTCAACTGTTCATCTAATACAAAGCAAAAAGAGAGAGAGAACGCGGCAGAAAAAAACAAAAGAAAAAGGAAAGTGATTACAGTGTCGTGGGATAAAATTTTACACATCGGCCCGAAGGCACTGTATGCCAGAGAGAGAGAAATGTGATTTTGATGAAAACTTAAATTCTAGCTCTGATTTTCTTTTAATTTTTCATTCATCATGTGTATAGTTTTCATGGTTTTCAAGGGTGCTAAAGCGGATAGTGAGGTCAAAATGTAAATCCAAGATGGCGGCGCGTCTGCGTGTGGTCGGGCAGGTCGCCGGCGGGCCGGTGGAAGCGCGCCAGCAGGGCCAGCATGAGCCAGCACTGTATATAGTGTACCTTGTAGTACAGCAGGCGCGTCTGCGTGTGGTCGGGCAGGTCGCCGGCGGGCCTGTGGAAGCGCGCCAGCAGGGCCAGCATGAGCCAGCACTGTATATAGTGTACCTTGTAGTACAGCAGGCGCGTCTGCGTGTGGTCGGGCAGGTCGCCGGCGGGCCTGTGGAAGCGCGCCAGCAGGGCCAGCATGAGCCAGCACTGTATATAGTGTACCTTGTAGTACAGCAGGCGCGTCTGCGTGTGGTCGGGCAGGTCGCCGGCGGGCCTGTGGAAGCGCGCCAGCAGGGCCAGCATGAGCCAGCACTGTATATAGTGTACCTTGTAGTACAGCAGGCGCGTCTGCGTGTGGTCGGGCAGGTCGCCGGCGGGCCTGTGGAAGCGCGCCAGCAGGGCCAGCATGAGCCAGCACTGTATATAGTGTACCTTGTAGTACAGCAGGCGCGTCTGCGTGTGGTCGGGCAGGTCGCCGGCGGGCCTGTGGAAGCGCGCCAGCAGGGCCAGCATGAGCCAGCACTGTATATAGTGTACCTTGTAGTACAGCAGGCGCGTCTGCGTGTGGTCGGGCAGGTCGCCGGCGGGCCTGTGGAAGCGCGCCAGCAGGGCCAGCATGAGCCAGCACTGTATATAGTGTACCTTGTAGTACAGCAGGCGCGTCTGCGTGTGGTCGGGCAGGTCGCCGGCGGGCCTGTGGAAGCGCGCCAGCAGGGCCAGCATGAGCCAGCACTGTATATAGTGTACCTTGTAGTACAGCAGGCGCGTCTGCGTGTGGTCGGGCAGGTCGCCGGCGGGCCTGTGGAAGCGCGCCAGCAGGGCCAGCATGAGCCAGCACTGTATATAGTGTACCTTGTAGTACAGCAGGCGCGTCTGCGTGTGGTCGGGCAGGTCGCCGGCGGGCCTGTGGAAGCGCGCCAGCAGGGCCAGCATGAGCCAGCACTGTATATAGTGTACCTTGTAGTACAGCAGGCGCGTCTGCGTGTGGTCGGGCAGGTCGCCGGCGGGCCTGTGGAAGCGCGCCAGCAGGGCCAGCATGAGCCAGCACTGTATATAGTGTACCTTGTAGTACAGCAGGCGCGTCTGCGTGTGGTCGGGCAGGTCGCCGGCGGGCCTGTGGAAGCGCGCCAGCAGGGCCAGCATGAGCCAGCACTGTATATAGTGTACCTTGTAGTACAGCAGGCGCGTCTGCGTGTGGTCGGGCAGGTCGCCGGCGGGCCTGTGGAAGCGCGCCAGCAGGGCCAGCATGAGCCAGCACTGTATATAGTGTACCTTGTAGTACAGCAGGCGCGTCTGCGTGTGGTCGGGCAGGTCGCCGGCGGGCCTGTGGAAGCGCGCCAGCAGGGCCAGCATGAGCCAGCACTGTATATAGTGTACCTTGTAGTACAGCAGGCGCGTCTGCGTGTGGTCGGGCAGGTCGCCGGCGGGCCTGTGGAAGCGCGCCAGCAGGGCCAGCATGAGCCAGCACTGTATATAGTGTACCTTGTAGTACAGCAGGCGCGTCTGCGTGTGGTCGGGCAGGTCGCCGGCGGGCCTGTGGAAGCGCGCCAGCAGGGCCAGCATGAGCCAGCACTGTATATAGTGTACCTTGTAGTACAGCAGGCGCGTCTGCGTGTGGTCGGGCAGGTCGCCGGCGGGCCTGTGGAAGCGCGCCAGCAGGGCCAGCATGAGCCAGCACTGTATATAGTGTACCTTGTAGTACAGCAGGCGCGTCTGCGTGTGGTCGGGCAGGTCGCCGGCGGGCCTGTGGAAGCGCGCCAGCAGGGCCAGCATGAGCCAGCACTGTATATAGTGTACCTTGTAGTACAGCAGGCGCGTCTGCGTGTGGTCGGGCAGGTCGCCGGCGGGCCTGTGGAAGCGCGCCAGCAGGGCCAGCATGAGCCAGCACTGTATATAGTGTACCTTGTAGTACAGCAGGCGCGTCTGCGTGTGGTCGGGCAGGTCGCCGGCGGGCCTGTGGAAGCGCGCCAGCAGGGCCAGCATGAGCCAGCACTGTATATAGTGTACCTTGTAGTACAGCAGGCGCGTCTGCGTGTGGTCGGGCAGGTCGCCGGCGGGCCTGTGGAAGCGCGCCAGCAGGGCCAGCATGAGCCAGCACTGTATATAGTGTACCTTGTAGTACAGCAGGCGCGTCTGCGTGTGGTCGGGCAGGTCGCCGGCGGGCCTGTGGAAGCGCGCCAGCAGGGCCAGCATGAGCCAGCACTGTATATAGTGTACCTTGTAGTACAGCAGGCGCGTCTGCGTGTGGTCGGGCAGGTCGCCGGCGGGCCTGTGGAAGCGCGCCAGCAGGGCCAGCATGAGCCAGCACTGTATATAGTGTACCTTGTAGTACAGCAGGCGCGTCTGCGTGTGGTCGGGCAGGTCGCCGGCGGGCCTGTGGAAGCGCGCCAGCAGGGCCAGCATGAGCCAGCACTGTATATAGTGTACCTTGTAGTACAGCAGGCGCGTCTGCGTGTGGTCGGGCAGGTCGCCGGCGGGCCTGTGGAAGCGCGCCAGCAGGGCCAGCATGAGCCAGCACTGTATATAGTGTACCTTGTAGTACAGCAGGCGCGTCTGCGTGTGGTCGGGCAGGTCGCCGGCGGGCCTGTGGAAGCGCGCCAGCAGGGCCAGCATGAGCCAGCACTGTATATAGTGTACCTTGTAGTACAGCAGGCGCGTCTGCGTGTGGTCGGGCAGGTCGCCGGCGGGCCTGTGGAAGCGCGCCAGCAGGGCCAGCATGAGCCAGCGCACGCGCGCGGCGGCGCCCGCATGCGCCTGCAGAGCTGTCGGCTCGGCCACTTGGGCTCCTCCGAACACTTCCCGGTTGGACGCGCGCCCTATCACTGATGTTATCGCTTCGACCTCGATGAGGAGCTCGACGGGAGAGTTAGGGTGCGCCGCTCTGTACAGTAAATCATTGATTTTCAATTTGTAGCACAACATTGTAATTTTGAAAGATGTTTTCTAGAGTGCCGCCGAAAATGAGGTCAAAATCAAGAGCCAAAATGATGGCTAAGGACATGGATAATCGCTGGCCGAGCACGGACAAAGAGATAATTATATTTATACCATTGCCCCTCTAAAAAGCATACTCATACTCGAATCATCTGCCTAGCCTTTTCCCAACTATGTTTGGGTCGGCTTCCAGTCTCACCGGATGCAGCTGAATACCAGTGTTTTACATGGAGCGATTGCCTATCTGCAGGCGTAGCATGAGCATCGTTTTGTCAACGGAAGAGTAGACAAAAATGACGTTTCCTGTAGACAGTACGAGACGGCAGCAAAGTAGAAAGAGTCAACTGCACTTTTTACGAAATTCACTCTTATTTATAATTTGACTCAGAATTCTTTGTTTTGTCATAGGATTTATCGGTTGTCAGTGTGATTTTGACAGTAAGAATAGAAAACTTTCTTCCGAAATAGTCTACCTACAAAAAGACGTAGACAAAGATCGTTAGAAATGAAAGACAAAATGACAGATTGTAGAAACGTTTCTACGGTGGATGTCAAAAATGAAGAAACGAACTGTCACTTTGTATAGAAAAAGCTATGTCTATTATTCGTAGAGATAGAAAGCGCCATGCTACGCCTGCTGATCATCAAATGACAGCCGGGACCAACGGCTTTAAGTGCTTTCCAAGGCACGGAAGGGTCTTAGAATGTAAAGATCACCCCATCCACGGACCAACCGCGACAAGTACAACTTAACCTGATTGATCGACCCGTTCGCCTGTTATTAATTAGCCACAAGCTCCTAACACATACAAACCATACGACATAATAAATCATTAAAATGTATCCAGGTGTCGGGATGCTACAAGAGAATAAAGAATCTTACATACTTATGGCATAACTACATAATTATATACCATACAAAACATAACCTTTCTTTTCGGTCGGACCTTTTTGACGATTTCTATTTTATTTCTAACTCTGTGGTGCTGCGTGTGACAGCCAAGCATCATATAGTGACAGCATCATGAATGTTTTGTTCCAAAATATTATTGGCTATGTTTCTGGTAATATTTTTTGCATTTCTAAGTGATTTCGCCTTTCTTGAACTATGTTGGATCTTCGCATTACAGTTTACCTGGGCTACAATAACAATACCTATAACTCACATCTCGGACCACTCTGATTTTGCCTGGTTTCTAACGAAGATCAAACGTTCTATAAACTGGGTCATAGCAAATGAATCATTTAAAATAGTCGTTAGATTTGAGTGAAATTCAATCTGCTGGAAGACTGGATTATTCTGCAATCAACAGGTTTGAATTGATTTTTTGAAGTTATCAGATTTGATATTTATATTTCGATGAGATTAGAGAAGGATCTTATGTCCCTTCGCAATGTTTTACGGCTAACAAAAATATACAGGCCTATGAAACACTATTGGAGCTTCTTATTACATTTTGTTTCATTTGTGTCCATTTCTGAGTCAAGCTAGCTATAGTTACACAACTATACAGGCGCTATACAACGTTTATTAGTAAGGCGGTTATTTAATAGGAATTATTATCAAAAGTGATAAGGTCGCCTATACTGCAGTTTGGCAGGAGATTTTTATATTACCAATTTGTGCTACTTTCCAAAAAACTAAAAGGACTAACTAACTATACCAATAAATATAAAAACAAAGGGATTAGGCGTCAAAGTATTCTTCCGCATCGTTGTCATCCGGAAACGTGCCCAGAAGACTAGCAGCATCGCCACGTTGAATGGCAATGCTAATTCTTTGGCCAAAGAACGAGTCAGCCCCCAGGTTAGTAGCCAGTAGATTATTAAAATTAAAATATAAATATTATACACTGTTAATATCGACACACATACCTTAGAACTGCGTCGATGCACTCGACGTGGCTGAGCAGCGCGTGCGTCACGTGCAGCACACAGCTGTGGTTCTGCGGGCCCAGCGTCGTCAGCAGCGCGTCGCACAGAGAGAGCGCTGGTATGAGGATTTGACGGAATCTGACACAAATATATACGTTATACATCATTAAACTTGATTGCCCCATGTTTTAGTTCTTCGATCGAATCGAGTCGATTAATTTTTCTGACTGAACTGACTCAAGGGATTATTGTGTATTTGTATTCTTAATTCTTCTGACGGAATAATTCTGAGGTTCTAGTGTGAGTTTCTTTTAACCATTTCGAATTTACGCATCGACCGCGTTCGGTGCTCCGATTGGCCCTTCACCAGGGAAGGTCAGTCGGAGCGCCGAACGCGGTCGATGCGTAAAGTCAATATAATAAAGAAACTTACACTAGGGCCTCTGTTCGTCATTACTCCTCACCTGTTAGCAACAGACGGCACGAACTCAGTGTCCCTATGAGTCCCGTAGCCCGTGTGTATGTCGGGATGCTTGGCCAGCGCCGTGAGCGCGGCGAGGCAGCCGAGCGCGCCCTGCGACAGGAGCGTCTCTGCGCCCGCGCGGGTGCCGGCCATCTTGATGAGCAGGCCCATCTTCGACTCGTATACGTAGAGGACGCGCAGGGATTTGGGGTTTGGTTCTAGTGTCTGTTCAGAAGGTTTAAAGTCGTACAGTTTACAGTGGTTATAATCCACATAGGAGCCACCTGAGGAGTTTATTATAAAAGTTAAAAAAATATGGTTAAGCAGACTTGAATTAACTGTTACTTAACTTTAAGCAATGTTTAAAAGATAATGGTTCAACGACTAAGGGCGAATTTCACCAAACTTTTATACCGAGTATAAGTCTTATCCTGGGAATAAATTTTGAATTTTTGAGTTTTTCCATACAAAAACTGTCAGACATTTTTAATCCACGGATAAAAGATATCTGACTTTGATGAAATCAGCCCTAAATGTGTAATTTTGATTTAATTATGTAATTTTGAGTCTCTAAAATGGTTCTTTCATTTTAGAGACCCAAAATTACATAATTAAATTAATAAAAATAAAAGCTTGTAATAAATTAAGATCGCGAAATTACGCGTGTAGATTCGTGTTTGCACCTCATTTGAATATCAAATAATTGGCGTTTTTAATGAATGGAAAACGATTACTCACCTCCTTTAACCCCTCATCATCTTGCAGCAGACTATCGATCAAGCTCCTCAGATACCCCTGATTGGTCAAAGTATTCATCCAATCAGTCCTTGGGTTTATTTCTATGAGCGTGTCCAAGCACGCTAGCGCCACCATGCGGCAGACATCATGACCAGCCCCGATACAGTCCCCACACACTATAGAACATAGGTTCTCACCAAAATCACTTATCACATCAATCACCATGGATTTTAAAGCAGATTCTTCTCTACTAGGCCTTGCTTTCGAACTGTCTAATCTACTAACATATGTATTAGACATATTTTCTTCTTCAGGATCCGCTGCACTTGACTTCAAATTTACAATATTCAAGTAATTTAATAAAGCTCCGTATAAATTCACTCTCATCTTCTGCGTTGAACCGCCCGATACCAAAATCCAGGAGAGAATTTTATGGAGAATGAATTTGAGGGTGAGGGAGTTAGTCTGCATGATCTGGTTGGAAGGTCCGAAGAAGCTCATCTCGAATTCTGAAGACTTTTGGTTTGATTCTCTCTTCTGTAGGATGTAGCAGTGTCGTAGATTTACTAGTAAGAGTAGCACAGTTCCTGATGCCAAGTTTCCTAACTGTGGTAATACTTCTGAAGGCGGGATTTTGTTGAGTAGGTCCTGTAGTATGTTGAGGAGGAGGTTTTTCCTTGATTCTAGGCTGAGTATGTCGTGTGGCGCCACGCAGAAGAGTATCTCTGTCAGTTGGCGCCACGAGTCGTAATAGTGTGTGAGAGTTGCCGCTAGATTGCGCTGTCTGTTCACCTCTGTTACGTAGTCGAGGACCTGTGGGGAGAAACCAATTTAAAATGGTTTATTTTTTATATGATACCTCTTTTCTACGATAAAAACCGTTGTTAATCTGTGCATGACAAAATTTTACGTTTTTTTTTATATCTGATGACAATGATTTCTATGAACATTAGAGTGACTTCGTAGCGGACTTCACATAGGAGAAGAGCCGGCAAGAAACTCTATGGTTAATCTTTTAAAGCCAATTATTTTTAAAAGAGTAACCATGGAGTTTCTTGCCGGCTCTTCTCCATAGGAAACGACCAATTGGAACCGTGCACCTAGCTTCTGACGTTTCATAAGTGCCCATGTAGGTTTATGTGAAATAAAATATTTTGATTTTGATTTTGAGTAGTTCCTAATACAAAATTATTGTAAACTAGCGACCGCTCCTGCTTCACCCGATTTTTACGACTTGACAAAACATCTAGATTTCTTAGTTAGATGTAACTTTAATAGTAACGTATTATACTCATAAACTTACCGGAATACATTCTCTAAATGATGGCGATAACCTCATCAAAATCTATTACATGGTTTAGAAGAACAATGCGATTATACAGACAAACACGAAAAGCGACTTTATATAGATATCTTACCTTTTGTATCTCTGTAGCGACGAGGTTTCTCTGCGGCGCGGTAGCATGTAGCGCGGCTAACTCGCGCGTGAGCAGCGCGTGCACGCGCGACACGCTGATACGCTTGCCGCCTAAACCTTAACACATAGACATCAATATTAGCCTCGCTAACCGCTTCATACAAGCAACATCATCTTATATGTGAAGTCCGGCTACGACAACTTTAACCATACCAAGAACCTTGCCACATTATAAGAAGCGAAATAGTGACATATTACAAAATAGTGATACAGCTGCATCAGTATGAAAAATAATGTAACAGAGTCCAAGTGATCAATGCTTTTGTTTGTATTAAAATAATCATTTATGCAACTGTTATTTATTAAGGGCTGTTTTAATACCTTATTATTTACAGTTGCATACAAGACTTTATCTACACCCATGCTATGAATCCTCTATAAAAGGTTCCTTGGAATACTAATATCGAATAAACATGGCGGGTTATGACGCACGTGAATATGATTTTTTTAGAATTCGAATAAACTACAAGTTTTTTTTTAAAATTACTCTGTTGTTAGTGAAACGCGCCTGCATGACAGCGTTCTTTTTTTTAAATGAGTTGTATTATGATATTTAGTACAAAATTATAACACCCGTTTGGATGATATAATGGTTACTATGACACTGGTTGTTTTAATGATGGCAATAAGCTAACTGTTTCAGATACTTTTATACAAGATTTATGGCATGGGTGTAGATAAAATATTTTTTAGAGTTTTATTAGATAAAATATTTTTTAGAGTTTTATTATTTTATTTTTAGAGTTTTATTTCAGAAGTCCTAAATCGTGAGTAGACTAAACAAACGGATCTCCCATTTTTTAAGTATACACACGACTTAAAACAAAGTGTTATACCTGTGGGTAGATCGCAGGAAGCGATTGCCTGTCGTAACTGTTGCGCTTGGAACAGCTCCCAGTGAGGCTCAACCGCTGCTTCTACGGTCACTGGTAGCTCTTCTAATGTTCTACGAAGTAGACACCATTCCCATTCCTATGAAAGAAAACATTTAATGTAAGATAATACAGAATTGGCAGGTGAAGGCGCAGGCGCAGCCCTTCTTATGTATATTTCTATATTAGTCACAGAGTTCTAGTTTTCTTCTTAATGAAAATAACATAAGATAAATGCTCTGGAGAGTGATCTCAAACGAATCAACGACCTTGACTTTATACTCGTATGTCGTGCAATTTACAATCATAGGGTGGAAGAATATCGAACGTTGTGTTTTTAGTTAATCGGCTTTTTCAATAATTAAAAGGTAAGTGTTACCTGCGTAGGATGGTGCGCGGTGTGCGTCAGCGCCGTGAGCAGCGCCGCCAGCGCCGCGTGCGCGCGCCCCGCCGCGCCCGCTGCGCACGCGCACGCGCGCAGCACCCACGAGCGCGCCGACAGCGTCACCACGTCCGCGCTCTGCGCCCGGACACAATACGATCATAAATTCAACATCATTCTCTATTCAACTTAAACAATGAACCAAGTAACTTATTCAAAATCGGGACTATATGAAACAGCTTTACTATACGCGTTCGGAACAAATGAAATGTCCCGAACTGTAGTAAAGTAAGTCGGACCCTTAGCCTGCCCACAGTAGCTCAAAGAATCGGTGGAACATTTGTTATATCCCCTATTAGACTGAGGACGAAACTAATAAACGTTTAATCTGGTGGGAGTGTCGTTTAAGGCCTGAGAACCTAACGTCAAACAAATTTCATATTTAGGGAACTGTTAAATAAGCAACAATTTGATCATCAAATCAGTAAATGCTAGTACAATACGATACAAGCTTACCTTGAGATCAACAGTCGCCTTGACATGTCTGGAGAGGAAGTAGTCTCTAGTTCTGAGGAAGCGCAGGATGGGTGCCGACGTGTTGGGTCGCGCGCACAGCCAGTACACCAGGCGGTAACAACTCTCGACTAGGTTGTTCGCCTCCCTAAGAACATAGATGACTTACAAGATTGGGGACAGCCCTCTGACAACCCACGAATGCATCATAGCAGACAGGCAGCATTATTTAAATATACATTATAAATTGTAAGCATAGGAGTCAACAAACAAATTACATTTTTTAATGCATTTCTTATTTTTCAATTCCTTATTTTATGTTACGTTTTTTTATGGAACGGAACGCAAACTCAAAACGCGTCGCCTTCGACGATGCCGGAGGTGACGTAAAAACCTATGTGAATAAAAATATATTCTTTGCAAAGTGCTTGAAATCTCACTAAGGTAAGTAAATAAAACAAACCAGTAACATGGTAAATGACGTCACATCATGACCGCGAGAGAAACGGACGTTTGAACTGTAGTAAAAATTGTTGAAGTTACATAATTTTTTTGAGCAACAAGCAGTATAGTTAATTTAAATTTGATTACTTTTCTTGGTTTTATATTACTGTCTTATATCGACATAATGAAAAAAAAAAAACATGAATATAATCCCTGTTGTACTTTGAATATTTTATTAGTTAGAAATATGATATATAACCCACATCTTCGTTTTACATACCTGTGTTGTTGATTATGCGAAGCAATGTGTTGTTCCAAGATGTCTAGTATGGAATGTAGGCAGGTTCGAGGGTAGCCCGCCGAGCCTGCTTCACTCAGCTGACTGCGACTCACCTATGAACGCGAAACGTATATACGTTTATATAAAGTAAATTTATATGAATTTTATATAATTTAGTTCCAAAGAGTAGCAGTTTATCACAGTTTTAAAACAAAAAATATAAAAAGTAACATGTTGACGTTCCTAGCAGTTTTTATAAAGAATTGTTATGACAACCTGCAAATCATAGTTTAAAAATATAAATTCCGTTTTAAAATTACACTTTCTGAAGACAGGTTCTTATTTGGGGGCGGTTAGTGTCCGTCAAAGTGTCAACAAGCGGCGCAGTACTCACGTCATCCGTCAGACTGTACCCCAGCAGGAAGTGCGCCAGGTTGGGCGGCGCCGACGGCAGCACGTGCTGCAGCAGCAGCAGCACGCCCTCCTGCGTCAGTGTCAACAAGCGGCGCAGTACTCACGTCATCCGTCAGACTGTACCCCAGCAGGAAGTGCGCCAGGTTGGGCGGCGCCGACGGCAGCACGTGCTGCAGCAGCAGCAGCACGCCCTCCTGCGTCAGTGTCAACAAGCGGCGCAGTACTCACGTCATCCGTCAGACTGTACCCCAGCAGGAAGTGCGCCAGGTTGGGCGGCGCCGACGGCAGCACGTGCTGCAGCAGCAGCAGCACGCCCTCCTGCGTCAGTGTCAACAAGCGGCGCAGTACTCACGTCATCCGTCAGACTGTACCCCAGCAGGAAGTGCGCCAGGTTGGGCGGCGCCGACGGCAGCACGTGCTGCAGCAGCAGCAGCACGCCCTCCTGCGTCAGTGTCAACAAGCGGCGCAGTACTCACGTCATCCGTCAGACTGTACCCCAGCAGGAAGTGCGCCAGGTTGGGCGGCGCCGACGGCAGCACGTGCTGCAGCAGCAGCAGCACGCCCTCCTGCGTCAGTGTCAACAAGCGGCGCAGTACTCACGTCATCCGTCAGACTGTACCCCAGCAGGAAGTGCGCCAGGTTGGGCGGCGCCGACGGCAGCACGTGCTGCAGCAGCAGCAGCACGCCCTCCTGCGTCAGTGTCAACAAGCGGCGCAGTACTCACGTCATCCGTCAGACTGTACCCCAGCAGGAAGTGCGCCAGGTTGGGCGGCGCCGACGGCAGCACGTGCTGCAGCAGCAGCAGCACGCCCTCCTGCGCCGCCCGCACGTGGTCGCTACGCGAGGCCGGACTGGCCGCTAAGGCATTGCTGCCTTCCGCCTGTACTACTGGTTCCGACCACTCTTCTGCCTCTAGGCATTCCACGAACCCGTATCTAGAGATAGAAATAGTATATTTCACGAGCAAATCACGAGCAAGTGATACGGTCGTGATTCATGATGATTGAATCACGAGCACAGCGAGTGAATCAAGTGTTAGAATCCTGAGCGACGCGAGTGGCCGTCGATATAAATCCGTTTTATTCAAGAGTTGCATACTATACTTTATACCATGACTACGAGAAAAAGAAATTGCAACTTTGAGTATGTTGCTATGTCAATGTTATGTTGTTTTTATAGTACACCGTAGCATAGAATACATACTCCATAATGTCGATGACTTTTTCTTCGACAACTCATTAAAATAATTTAGGAAAACAGACTGAAAATGTGCTAGAAGTTTGATTTTCATTTTTCCATTCCAAAACTCATCGTAGGCTTTGATGTAAACCAGCCGTTATTTGTTGGGTAGCAAGTTTTCTACTATTACGGCGGTCTTCTCTTTCATAAACTCAGGTGTTAAAAAGTCGTTCTGCCATGTCATCTACAAAGAATCGTCAGAAGCAGAGCGAAGTTCTAAATACGTTCAGCGGTATACCTATTTAACAATTTGCCGTGCAATCGGGCCTAAGTTCATTCGCGACTTTATAGTAAGTATATTTTTAACAAGAGGTATTTAGTGAGTTGGTGGTAAATATCTTAAGAGTAAGTTACTAAAAACAGATTAGCATCAGTACATACCTTATTTCCGCGGCTAGCGCATGTCGATGCGTGATGGAGGCCAGCAGATGCCTGGCTGCAGCCGGCGTGTTGAGTGCGCGCACCAGCAGCGCCACGGCACGTGCGGCCGCGGCCGGCAGCGTCGACACGTGCTGCAGGACCTTGCAGCATGTTATCAGGCGGCAGTTGTTGTCTGGACCTTCGGGGGCTAACACAAGGGAAGATGTCAAGTATTATAGTGCACAAGTACAATACCCGTTTGCTAATAGTGCACAGTTGCATAACGAGTATTTGAAAAAAAACGAATTCTCTTTCTACTAGTGTACGAGTATGTGCTACATTAAGGCCAGCATATTCGAGCGCAGTAGGCATTTAGCGCTACCTCAATCCCTGCGAGCCAGTCGCGCGAACACGTAGTTCAAATGAACTCGCTGACCCCGCTGTGCAAAAATTTTGCGTCACAGTATAAAATTGTAACAGTAAGTACAATTAACTTTGTTTTACGGAATTCATGTTAATGTTTCGGGTGTTTAGTTTTTAGGGAAATATAAGCAACACAATTTATTTTATTACCTACCTACCATTGTTTTTTTTAATGTCACTAACACTGTTTCCTTTTCTTTCATGACTGTTACAGCGCTTTCGTACTACGCTTACGCTTACTACCGCACTACGCTTACGTATAATAATAAAACCGGCCAAGTGCGAGTCGGACTCGCACACGAAGGGTTCCGTACCATTATCTATAAAAACGGCAAAATATATCACGTTTATTGTATGGGAGCCCCCTTAAATATTTATTTTATTTTGGTTTTTAGTATTTATTGTTATAGCGGCAACAGCAACATACATCATCTGTGAAAATTTCAACTGTCTAGCTATCACGGTTCATGAGATACAGCCTGGTGACAGACGGACAGACAGACAGACTGCGGAGCCTTAGTAATAGGGTCCCGTTTTACCCTTTGGGTACGGCACAAAAAACGAAGTATAAAAACAAATTATTTAAAAAAACAAAAAACACGATTGCAAAAACATAACTCAAAAGAGAAAACCAGCAAAGTGCGAGTCGGAGTCGCGCACGAAGGGTTCCGTACCATTATCTATAAAAACGGCAAAAAATCACGTTTGTTGTATGGGAGCCACCCTTAACTATTTGTTTTAATTTAATTATTTATTTTGAAAGTGAATATGTACGAGGGCGGCACTGAAAATTTCGGGAATCAAGGAAGTGACACAAACATTACTATTTAAAAATGTATTTATTGCTTTTCGAAGTATTCTCCGCGAAATTTGACACATTTTTCCATACGATGGAACCAATCATTGAAGCAACCATTCCATTCGGAAGTTGGGGTCTCCAAAATGGCCGTTTTGTAGGCGTCCACAGCTTCTTCAGGTGATGAAAATCTCTGTCCACGCAATTTATTCTTTATTTTAGGGAAAGTATAGAAATCATTAGGGCTTAGGTCGGGGCTGTACGGCGGATGGTCTAATAATTCTATGTTTTCTTGCTCTAAAAACTCTTTTGTTCTGTGCGCGGTGTGAGAACTCGCATTGTCGTGATGGAGGATGATGCGGCGGTTGCAGTTCTCTTTACAGAGTTCAGAAACGACCCGTGGCAAACAAATGCTAGCATACCATTCTGCATTAACCGTTCTTTGTCCCTCAAGAGGAATAGTCGTAACATGGCCGGTTTTGGAGACAAACGTGGCCACCATTTTTTTTGCAACACTCCGTGAACGAACAATATTTTTTGGATTTAACTCATTTTCGAACACCCAAACTCGTGACTGGTTTTTTGTTTCGGTTTCGTACGCGTATATCCAGGATTCGTCACCTGATACAATGTTGTATACAGCATATGAGGATCCTGCGTGGAATCTTTCGAGAGTTCTGACGCACCAAGTAACGCGAGCCGCTTTTTGCTCTTCACAGAGCGAATGCGGTATCCATCGGGAAAACAACTTTTTTACACCTTATTGTTCATGCAAGATTATTTGTATTTGACTCATGCCAATGTCTAAAGTTGCCTGAATTTCGCGGTATGTCACATGTCGATCTTCCTCAATCAGCTTACGCACAGCATCAACGTTTTCTTGGGTGACTGCAGTTTTTGGACGACCTTGACGGGGATCATCACTGAGCTTGACACGTCCACGTTGAAATTCAGCAAACCAGCGATAAATTGTGGTTTTGGATGGGGCTTCATCACCAAATGCAGAAATCATCCGGTCAACACACTGTTTTTGTGTTAAACCACTTCGAAAGTCATAATAAATCATCGCTCTTGAATTTTCTCGAGTCAATTCCATTTTCTCAACGACTAAACAAGTTTGACAAAACCTTGTGACAAGACCGAGAATCTTTTTTTAAATAAATAAATGGTATTCGATTTTTAAAACCAAGGAGTTTTCAATTAAAAAGATTTTAATATGACAGGAACAGTGGAAATATTCCATTCCCGATACTTTTAGTGCAGCCCTCGTAACTAAATATTCTGTGAATATTTCAAGCGTCTACCTGTTGTCGATTTCAATATCGAGCAAAAAACTCACGTTTGTTGTATGGGCTCCCATACAACAAACGTACCCTTAAATATTTATTTTATTCTGGTTTTTAGTATTTTTTGTTATAGCGGCAACAGATATACATCACCTGTGAAAATTTCAACTGTCTAGCTATCACGGTTCATTAGATACAGCCTGGTGACAGACGGACAGACAGACAGCGGGGCCTTAGTAAAAGGGTCCCGTTTTACCCTTTGGGTATGGAACCTTAAAAACAAGCATTATAATCTATAGAATTTTGGTATGGCAGGCAATTTCCCGCAGGAAGTCAGCCAGTAAGTCGGTAAGTCAGCCGCAGCCGGTAAGTCAGCCGGTAAGTCAGTCGGTATGTCGGTCGGTAAGTCAGGAGATAACAGATATCTACACTAGTCACTATTTTGTGTGAAAGTACAACAACATCAACAACCTTGCATTATTATTATAATTTGTACAATAGATACCTACAGTAGGCGCGCGAGTTGAATTGATGCAGTAGGTACACTAGATACATGTCTGACGCTCACGTAATAGAATCTACCTATTGCGCCTGAGCGAGAAGCAAATACTGCCATCGCATCGTCGCGTCGCCATTCTAAATCCCAATAAAAAAATCGAGTTGTAGGTCATTTCAACTGAACAGTCAGTTGAACTGCAAAGATAAAAAGATTTATTTGCAAAAATGATCTTTGGTGTAGTTGTGGTACTGTTCTTTCTGACTGTAATATTAAAAACGAGTAGGTAGTTATAATATACGTAGAAAAATTATAATCAAACTCACCTTATTGTTTATACAGACTAATTTTTAAAACTAACACACACGGAAAATAACAATAATTTCTCGTATATTTTGCGGGGAACGCAGCGAGCTAGCAACAGCGACACAGGTCCTACCTCAAAGACGCCTGGCCGGCTACTGAAACGAAGCGCGCGGGCCGCCTTGTTATATAATATCTTGTTAAAACAATAAAAAACTGTTTTGAGAAAAATTAACCATAGAATATTCTTCGTAATTTCATTGCCTATTTTTTGACATGTTTTTCGGGAGTAAAAGTTGGTTCTACTTCAAGTAAACCTTAAAAAACGATAAAAAAAATCGCGAAAAAAGGAAGTTATCTCGATTTTTTTTGATCGAGTGAAGTTGTATAAATCGTGTTTTGAACCATAGAATAATCAAGAATATTTATTAAACTACAACCTGTATTTTTATCAGATCAAAATAAATAATATTTGATTGTTTAATGTTGAATCAAAAATAGGTCGATTCTGAGAGTCCTGCCCTTAATGCCCGGGTACACAAGAGCAAAACAAGAGCTTTGTAACACCGCATAAAACAAGACAAGAATGTATAAGAAATACCCGCTCCTAACGTATTCTATGACGAGCATATAATACGACGGTCAACACGATCAAGATTGTGTCGTCGCTAGCGGCCCACGCTAAAGAGCGGTGCAGGAATGTGTAGGAATCATTTATAGTTAGTGACTCACCCAGTATGAGTTTAGACAAAGGCACGATGAGCACAGATCGCCCGGCGTCTGCTGCAGCAGTTTGTAAGGGACGCTCCAGAGCTAGTGCGCGCTCCAATATCTGCAGGATGCTGATCAGACTCTTTTCAACGAACTCCTGGAAAAGAAACCATGTTGAGCTTATAGTGCAAGGAAGGAGGGTTTGCGCAAGTGCTTTCATAGTCTGAGCAACGACATTTATCATGCGCAAAGTATATCTAAATGCATCTTACCTTTACGAAACAACTAGTTTGCTACAAGGACGGAATCATATCCTGCCAGATCGAATGAAAAAAAAAATCTGCGTAAAAGCATAACAGTTTCATAAAGGCGATGGCAATGTACAATTGTCACAATGGGCTTGCGGTAGACTGTGCACTGATAAAGGACAATGTCTCACATTCGACGAAATCAATCTTGGATACTTTGATTTTGTTTTTTTTTTGCACTTGTCAACAAAAGACTATCAGACATCACTCACCTTAGCGGGCTGCGGCTGTCGGTCCAGCAAGTCTCGCGCCTCGTCGAGTGACGTCAGCAGCAGGCGCAGCAGCTCGGACTTGGTGTGCAGCTGCAGCAGCAGGCGGAAGCCGGGCGGCGGGCAGCTGTCGGGCGCGCGGCCCGCGGGCGGGAAGTCGCTCGGGCACGGCTCGTACGACTCCAGCCAGCGGGCGAACAGGCGGAAGCATAGGGACAGCATCTGTGGAGCTCACATGATGGTTCATTTCATTTATTTCTCTCAAAAAAGTACAATTTTATTTCTTTAGTAACAGCAAGATAACCTTTGAGAGAGCTGGAGTCTATACTGGGTAAAAAACAGATAATAAGAAATTGCGTTGGATAAAATGAGTGTGTAGTTTGCAGGTATATTTTTGTGTTTTAGTTTTATTTTAAACTGAAGTTTTACTGTGTGTTAACCATGTAGATGAGACATTATTGGAAAAAAAGTTAAGCTAGTTTTTTTTTATCTTATCTAATGACATACTCATTAATACGGCATATCGCGTTACAGAAAAAGTTCGAATAATGTCACTTAAATACATTTCAAATGCTGAAGGTTTCAATAGTATTTAGTCCACACACCTGCCACTTCTCAGTGGGCTTAGCGTAGGGCCGGTGCGGCGCGGGCAGCGCCAGCCTGTTGAGCGCGTGCTCCACGTAGGGGTCCAGGCCGGGGGCCCGGGCCCCCGCGCCCAGGGCCCGCGGCAGCGGGGCCGCCGCGCACAGGGAGTCCAGCAGCGACAGGAAGGCGCGCGACAGAGGGTACTCCTCGATGCGACACTCCACCTGGGTACAGAACATCGGTTAGAGTAGGTCTCAACTTACAAAAGTATTACTTGTCATATTATTAAGTTACATAGATAAATTATGAAACATGTATAATCTTACATCATAAATAAATCCATACACAGTCAGAGGTAGGACAATGATTGCTTCCATACTACGAACTTATTTCACACGTGTCCGTCGTTCGGGACATCCGGAACTCCAGACAGTGTTCAGAAAAACATATGGCCAGAAGCCAAGCAAGTATTAGTCCGAAACTAAGCTAGTAGCTTCAAATGGTAAAGCTGCATAATATAAAAGTTCTCCCTACCTCATGTAGCTCAGCATTGAGTGCTCTCTTGTCATTGGTCGTAGACACAAGTTGCGCCGCTTCTAGACCTGCCCACACCCGGCCCGCGGTGGCAGGAGTGCCGCCCAGTGCTGCCAGGGTGGTGCAGAGTTCTGCCTTCAGTTGGAGCGGGATGTGGCAGCAGATCAGACCTGGTACACACAATAAAAGAATAAACATCCATGGTCTGTTGCAAAAGTAAAAAAACTCTGTTCAGGTTAAATTCACGCAATCACTGACTAAAGGGAATTAGTTAGAACATTCATCTTTATTTAGAAAGTTTCTACTTTATATCTCGACACTTTTCCCATAATTATTGTTTGAATAATATTATTATACTGTAATTGAAAAATCACAGACAAAAAATTGAGGTTATAAAATAAACCTCACATGAAAAACAGCTTCAGTAGCAGACTGTTATAATATAACTATCTATAATTATACGAACCGAACATGCAGTTGACGGCGTCCCACTGTAGGTTTTCACATATAGCTGCGCAGGCGGCGTGGTCCTCGCGCGCTACGCTTGCGATTAGTTTTAGAGCAGCTATTAGTGCTTCCACCTAAAGAACATCAAATATTTATTTTAATAGGTAATTTTGTCTGTTTTTCATTAAACACAAAAGATTTTATTTTGTTGGGATTATAAATAAATTACAGGACACATGTTTGTGAAAGTTTTGTCTATATCGCAACAAACAGACGTTGTCTGATTTAGTCATGTATAATAAGCAAACCAACAGTACCTTCGATCAATAATAGAACAGTACAACCAAAATTGGTATGTCTGTAACGATACAGTTATGCATGACATTCGACATTTTCATTGAAAAGTGATTCTTTATACTGCTAGAATACAATGATTTACTACCGCTCGTAAGACGTTGACACGGGGCGTTGTTGGAAAGCATTTGTGCAATTGCTTTTGTGAAATGTATTGAGAAAACAAGATGGCGGCGTTAGTTCCGATTTTGGCCACGCAGCAAATCATTAGCAGGATCAGACTTACTTCCTCCTGCCTTACGAGCATCTTGCCGGGCCGCGCGGCCGGCGTGATGATGGCCGACGCGCCCAGAGACGACGCGTGCGCGTGGTTTGAGAACGGAGCCGGGTCCGCGCGCAGGTTGCTGTACAATACATAGGTTTATTATGCAGTAGTAGATATTGAGAACTGTAGTTACAGTGGAATAAATAGAAGGATTAGGTCGTTAGTGTCGAAAATAGCGGAGAAAGAGACTTAGAAATAAACTATATCTCAATGACACAAGGGGTGATTTAGAATGAACACTATTCTAACAATAATTTAATTCATTTGAGACACAAGTCTTCATAATTGAATCTTCATAATTGGTCAGATCATAAGTTCCTATATTTTGGACACAGAATATGAATATTCGTATAAATATTTTTTTTTTTTGTAACCTTTCAGTATCGCATGGGTGCTACCGACCTGTGGTATCTCTGCAGCGCGGTGAGCAGATGGTAGGCCGACAGCGCGTCGCGCTTGGCCAGCAGCGCCCACGTGTGGCGCGGCACGGCCAGGCCGCCCAGCGCGCGCAGGTACGCGCCCAGCAGCGCGCCGCCCAGCGCCGCGCCCGACAGGCGCACGAACTTGTACAGCGTGGCCGCGCGCCCGCCCGACCTGCGGGGGAGCGGGTCTGTACTGTAGGATTCGATCCTTACAAGCGACACTCCATTAATCTCTAACTTCTCGGTAACACTCGTCCAGCTGCTACCGGCCACCCTAAAATATACCCTATTCGTATGTGGTCATTTTCACACCCTATTTTCAAATATACCTCTGTGTGTGCGAGTGCTGGTGCGGCTGGCAGGCCTCCCAGTAGTCGTGGCGCAAGCCGAGCGGGTCGCGCGCGTACAGGCGCTCCACGCAGCGCAGGAGCGCGTCCAGACGAGTGCGCGACGCGCCCGCGCCGCCCGGCGGAGTCAGTCCTTCTGACGCGTACATCTGTACTGCTCGCGCTGCTTCGTCGGCCCTGGGGACAAGAGTTGTTAATCAAGGCCTCAAAGCGTACACGAGCACTGAGCGAAATGTGATAGTTATGTCGAAATATAGTTCTACAACGATCTTTTAGCGCTTGACTGACATTGACAGGAGAGCGCTGTAGGTAAACATATTTCGTGAAATTGTATTAAAAAAACAAGATGACGGCATTCATTCCGATTTTATCCACGCACCAATGGATATGAAAAGAAATATAAATGCGAAAGAAAATGCCGAATTTAAAATAGCTTTATAGAAGATTTAGTTATTTATTTATTAACTCATCATCACTATCATTACAGGAATTTCCTAATTCAATAGTGTGGCCATAATTACAGCTTTATTATTCACCATAACATATAATGTACAGCGCGGTTTTTGAGAACTCACTCAGAGAACAAGTAAAAAGATCTATGCTGTCTACTACGTCATTAAGTACACGCAAGGTACGCGTTATAAGGGCTTTACTCAGAAGATTAGCTGCGCTCCGCGGTTTCACCCGTTAAGTCTCGATCCCGATGGAAATATCGGCATAAAAAGTATCCTATGTGTTAATCCAGGTTATAAACTATCACCGTCACCTATCGTTCACCAAATTTCATCCAAATCCATTCAGCCGTTTTTGCGTAATTGAGTAACAAACATCCAAACACACAAACACAAACTTTCACATTTATAATATTAGTAGGATATATGTCAACAGACTTCATAGAGAGAGAAACATTCTTGCAAATTCAACTGACTTGACCCTCATCTCCATGAGCTTGGAGTGCATGAGTACAATAAAGTCCGTGATGAGCGTGTGTATGCGGCGCTGATAGTACTCCTCCTTTGATACCAGGTCCGTTGATAATATCGCCTCGTCTAGGTACTCGAATACCTGAAACAAAATTATATCATAGTTAAAAAGATAATTATATCATAGTTAAATAACCTCTGAAATAATCATCTCAAGTTTCAGAAAGTTTCATAAAACTTCTGCTCAGTAAAAATGTAATCAAGAATTAGAGAACGCCTTATCACTACATATTATAAAACAAAGTCCTCCGCCGCGTCTGTCTGTCGTCCTTAGTTAAATTATATCATAATTATATCATAGTTAAATAACCTCTGAAATAATCATCTCAAGTTTCAAAAAGTTTTATGAAATTTCTGCTCAGTAAAAATGTAATCAAGAATTAGAGAACGCCTTATCACTACATATTATAAAACAAAGTCCTCCGCCGCGTCTGTCTGTCGTCCTTAGTTAAATTATATCATAATTATATCATAGTTAAATAACCTCTGAAATAATCATCTCAAGTTTCAAAAAGTTTTATGAAATTTCTGCTCAGTAAAAATGTAATCAAGAATTAGAGAACGCCTTATCACTACATATTATAAAACAAAGTCCTCCGCCGCGTCTGTCTGTCGTCCTTAGTTAAATTATATCATAATTATATCATAGTTAAATAACCTCTGAAATAATCATCTCAAGTTTCAAAAAGTTTTATGAAATTTCTGCTCAGTAAAAATGTAATCAAGAATTAGAGAACGCCTTATCACTACATATTATAAAACAAAGTCCTCCGCCGCGTCTGTCTGTCGTCCTTAGTTAAATTATATCATAATTATATCATAGTTAAATAACCTCTGAAATAATCATCTCAAGTTTCAAAAAGTTTTATGAAATTTCTGCTCAGTAAAAATGTAATCAAGAATTAGAGAACGCCTTATCACTACATATTATAAAACAAAGTCCTCCGCCGCGTCTGTCTGTCGTCCTTAGTTAAATTATATCATAATTATATCATAGTTAAATAACCTCTGAAATAATCATCTCAAGTTTCAAAAAGTTTTATGAAATTTCTGCTCAGTAAAAATGTAATCAAGAATTAGAGAACGCCTTATCACTACATATTATAAAACAAAGTCCTCCTCCGGGTCTGTTTGTTTGCCTGTTTGCGATAAACTCAAAAGCTACTGCACCGATTTTCATGCTGTTTTCACCAGTGGATAGAGTGGTTCTCGAGGAAGGTATATAATAACCGACAACAACGCGGGCGAAACCGCCGGCGGAAACATGGGTGTAGGTTTTTGGATTTTCACATTGACACAGTATTACTTAGTTACTCACTTACCTTGCCATCAATAGCAGCATCCACAAGCATCTCATCTTGGTCCAACAGCTCACACTTCAGATGCGGCGCAGTACTCCGGCGCAGCAGCGACTGTGGCGCCCTCTTCAGAGCCGCTAACGCAAGTCCTAGTGACAATTGACATAGTGCCCGCACGCCAGACCCTCGGCCTTGCTCTGCAGACCCTGATAGTTCGTCTAGGAGTACAGAGATGAGTTCTGGGTCCTGAATGAGGGGCAGCTTCTTGGCTAGCTCTTCACCGTCTTCGCGTCTGGATAAAAAGGAAATAATTTTAGTATTGAGGATTTATGACCAATAAATTATAATCTAACTGCTGAGTCAGAGATTCCGGTTTTTTTTTTTCATTTGTGTCAAAAATGTTCTAAAATGAATCTTAAAATGCACAATTCTTACCTGTGTAACACAGATAAATCTAATGCATATAGCAAAGCCATCTGTAAACCGAGTGATATCTCATCGAGGGCGCCTGTCGGACCTTGAGTTGGCGATGTTGTTTGCTAAAATAGAAATCAGTAAAATTAATAAAAATCGCAGAAAAACATAAAACAATTTTAAATACTCTATAACATTGATACATACCTCAGCTATCAGTCTCAAGATGATATCTCTACTGAGTCCTCTCTGTGCTGAGGCTGCGAATACTACACCTGCTAGAAGTTTTCTGTGAAAAGAACCAACATACTGTTAGTTGTAAGGGTTTTTTTTGGACTTAAGTTTCTTTTATTATCATATGGTCTCATTAATAGTCTAGAGCAGTGTTACTCAAAGTGTGCTCCGCGGAGCCCCTGGGCTCCACTAAGCCTCTGTGGGGGCTCCACGAAATTATTGGTCACAATGAACCAGTATTTTCCCCCACAGAGGCTTTGACGAGCCCAGTTTCCTCAAGAACTAATTTTAGATTTGGCGGCATTTCCTTAATCACGTGTGTATGCAAATCAAATCAAATCAAATCAAATAATTTATTTGCTTGAATATGGGTACATGAGGTGATACATATGCAGGATACGATGGAACTACAACTAGGCGCTTTACTTTTTATACGTGATACTGCTCCAACGTCTAAAAAAAAATGAAACTTTTTCCCTGTTAAACAAGGTTTGCAACATCTGAAAAAACGACGAACGGTTTTGATTATTCTAAGGTTCCGTCAAAAATTTCATTTTCCAAAAGGGTTCCGTCGCCAAAAAAGTTTGAGAACCGCTATTCTAGAGTATTGGGATTTAAAAAAAAAACACGTTGTAAACAAGGTACTTTTTCACAGTAAGCCTACTTACTGTGAAAAAGTACCTTGTTTACAAGACTGTCCAACATACCTAGTAGTCTCTATAGTGCTAACAAGCGTCGCATGATGTCTGCCAGGCGGCAACGCGCGGTTGTTCTGCAACAACTCCATCTCGATCTCCAGCGTGAAGCGTCGGAGGGCGTCCAGCACGTTGCCTAGCAACCCGTCAGATATCAACTGCTCCACGTAGCGCGACACGTACGACACTATCTCCTCGCGGGCGTTTATTGACCTGGGGGAGAGATGGTGTCAAAATCTTTATAAAAAGAAAATTACAGAATGCTGCATCAATTTATTGCCTGATTTACTCAAGCACAATGTATTAGGGCTACCCAATTAATTTATGTAGCTAAAAAATTATGTGCTTTAAAAGAGCTTCTTTGCTGTTGATGTGATCCAAAGCTTCATAAAGTATGGCCCCTGAGAGCGCGAGTTCGTCATAGATTAGGTTAATGCCTAATTACCCGACTACGGCGAAGGAGGGTTATGATTTTCACCGGTATGTATGTAAGTTCAACAAACAAACAGACAAATTAAAAATCTGGAGTCACACAAGTTAGGCCATAAATCGAACCGATTATGTGTGTGACTCTGGATTTTTAATTTGTCTGTCTGTGATGTCTTGTTTACATCTTTTTAGTTGACTTTTTTGTCGTAGTTGGGCTTTAAGTTCATAACTTTTATTTTTATTTTAGTTGCCTGCTTACCTTGAATCCTGCCAAAATTTACAGCAAACGTAGATTTATACATTTTAGACCGCAAATCAATTGGACTGTCCGACAGTGCTACATTACGCTCCACTTACCAGCATACGCCATCCCGTGCCATGACGAGCTCCTTCAGAGCCTGCACCAGCGCTCTCCTGCCGTCGTAATACAGTAGCACGGCCACCAGTCCGCGAGGCAGGCCTGGGTGCCGCGGAGACTGGCGCTGAGCTGTGTGCAGGAGCTCCAGGGACAGGTATTCGCTTACGTTGTACATGTCTGGAAAGATTCAATAAATAGGGAATATGCATGTGATTCAAATATGGGTCAAATATTTTTTTCTATAAACTATGTTACTTCAGAATTATGCTTCCATCAATATTTTTGAATAAAATTTCTTTTTGAGCGAGAAATTTTTTTTTTTAAAGTCCCAAATAACTGTGGGTATTTGAATTACCCTTGAAAAGGCTAAGAGCGGGTGTGACGTAACAATCCGGGATAACAATCAAAATGTCAATGTCAAGTCAATCAACAAGTGTCAAGTCAATGTCAAACGCTCATAGAAAAAGGAGTGTTTGACGTTGACTTGACAGTTGCTTGTCTGTTTTCACGAACTGTGACGTCACCACACCAAGCGCGCCAAATGGAGGGCGTTTAAATAGCCCGGATCGGTTGGATATTTTTAAACATTTTTTTAACTACTTTAAATTGCTTTTTTGCCGTCGAATTTTTTTAAACTATTATTTGACGATGTAAAATATCGAATAAAAATATTTAAAAAATACATGCATATTCCCTATTGGTAATTTCTGTACCAAAAATATTGGAGTGTGTGTGTACCAAAAGTGTATAGTCCAATAACTGTCTTTATTTCTTTTGTATATATATCACATAGTTACAGTACAACACAACTTAGATGTAACATACATTTGAAAATTTGCATTCATTCATTTCAATTTTACGAATGTATTTGTTTGTAAGACTTTACTAATTATTGCGTTTGCGTAAAGATGATCAGTAATAAAGATTGGAGATTTTGAAGGCGCACTCAGTTCGGATGGTGATCGGTTTCACGAATTTTGCCGATGCGACATCTAAGTTGTGTCGTACTGTACTAGATTGGGTCCCTTATAATCATTTGAATAAATGTAAAAATATTTCACTACTTCATTTTTAATTGTTAGTAAAAAGTAATAATAAAGAACCAACCTGATATGATAACAGCTTCATCTACAAGTTCTTTAGAGAGGAGTGTCCTCCCCACACTGGGGAGTGTCACCCCCTCAGTGATGCCGCGTCGTATCTCATCCCGGGTGGAGGGGTTCTTTGCCTGTACACATACAGGTTTTTAAAACATTTTAATAATTTATATATTTGCAACTTGTGCTCATCACTTAGACCTTTAAACTGTTTACAGTTTCATATACCTTCTTCACAGATTATATTCAAATATTTATTGCAAAAAATGGATTTAAAAGATAAGGCAGACTATTTGTACAAAAACTTTATTGACAGCCTAGGACTAGACTAGACTAATCACTACATTATTATAAAACAAAGTTCTCCGCCGCCACTGTCTGTCTGTTCGCGATAAACTCAAAAACTACTGCACCAATCCGACCAATGGATAAAGTGGTTTTCGAGAAAGGTTTTAGTATATAATAACCAACATCCACGCGGGCGAAGCCGCGTCATCAGCTAGTAAGTAATAAGAGCAAGTTAACTCATAACATAGTACTTAAGTTAATATTATAACTACTTCAAGTAAGTTTAGTTAATCCTTATCCTTACTTCCTTACTAATATTATAATATATACTAAACTAAATGGTAATAAAAATAGTAAACTTACTGGGTTCTTAAACAGAGATAGGAATGTTTGCTTATGCCTCCTCAGTACTGACTCAAATGTATGAACAGCATACGGGGCTCCCTTGCCTTCATGTGCCAGGTAGCCCTCGACCACAGAGACCAACTCCTTGTAGGGGGTCCATAGGTCATCTGCAGTTGTGGCTGGAAAGATAATGTGAGACATTTTAGCTTTGTGAAACAAGCACACAAATGGAAATAGGTGCTAACAGATAAAAATATAAATAAATATCTTGCAATGCAATGAACTATGCTAATTCTTTGAGTGTTTTGATCCTTGGTGGGTTGACGTTAAAATAATATACATTATGAGCGATATAGACATGATTTTGGTAAATTCCAACTGTGTTTATAACCTACAAACGCCCAAATTTGTCAGCTACTCAAATTATTGTTTCAATAGCTGATACTCGAGTTCGAGCACTTTGAAACGGCTTATTCATACACAAATTACAATTCTTGTAATAAACAGGTTCATTCGAACAAGGTAAAACAAAGATTTTCGTAATACCGCTAAATTTATAAAGCAAATAGGTTATGACAAGCAAATATTCACCTTCGTTTATATCCATTGTGTTTATTTACTGCCTGAACATCAAAACTATAATTATAAACCACTAACTTTCACTGCGAACAATTATAAAATCTTTATCTTGTATTCATCTAAAAAATGTTTTTCTATTTTGAAATAATCTCGATTTGATTTGACAGTTGGTAAGAAGACAGACGCGCGCACGACTCTTTTCGTTCGGAAATATTCAAGAAATTTGAAAATTTCACATGGTGTACGCTCAGCACTACTCAAGTCTTGTAAAAAGGTTGTATTTATTTAGACCAGCATCATAAACTAAATTACAATTTTTCATATTGATGTGTGACATCTTTCGTCTCGCTTCTGCAAATGTTTCCTTTCGTTTTGCGGCAATCCATGGGAGGTATTTCCTGAAAAGGGACGGAAGTGTGTAACAGGAAGCCGGGTAAGCGCGCGCTATTTGATTTGGCCAACGAGCGCGCGCGTTGCTAGCACCGCTCTTGATGGCTAACTCTAGAGTTAGCCATCAGCACAGAGCACTTTATAATACTGATCTTGAGAAACGTTGACGAGCCCTTTATATGTTGTTACCAAGATGAGATGTCAGATTTCACATCATTTATGTGACTACTGACTGTAAGCCTCTCTCGTTTTTTATTTATTTATTTAAAAAATACTGGTGTCGAGACTCTAATATATTGTCCCTTCTTTTATTTTACAAATAAATGTACTGTCTCGTAGTAAAATGTTTCGATGCTGCCTGGTGATAATCATGCAAATAAAAGAATGATCGCGGCATTTAGACCCTCTTCCTTTCTTGCAGCGGCTGTGGGTAGACATAGGGGGCTAATCAGACTACTTTTACTCTGGCGCACAGAGCACTATACAATACTGGTATGGCGACTAGCCTCACCAACTTTCAGGTTATTTTGTGAGTATAATTCATTGTTTGAGGATAGAATAATACTACTAGCTTCACACAACATTTAAGATTTATTTAAATGTATGTAAAATCGGATTTACAGAACAAGAACATTTATAACAATAAAAAACATATTAAAAAATAGTCTTCAAGTACATACAGTTAAAAATGCAGACATAATGCAGAATATATTAGATTAGTTTTTCAATCTTAGTGAGGTACTCCAGACATTTGTTCCGGTAAAAAGTGTTGTTGTAGAAAACAATGCTGTTATAGAAGTCACCAACATTAGTTGTCTGCACCATCAGAGAGTTCAGCACATCCTTGGTACCATCACTCCTTACTTTATCACATTCACTGTCCAACAATTCCAGGTAATTCAGTGCAGATTTGTTCATCAGGTTCTTCAACACAATAGTATTGTGAGACGTAAAGCCAATCTTTTCAAAACACTTCTTGGTTATGATGTATATGACACTGACATTGAAATGTGACAGCATGTTGATATTCTGCACCAGCAGCGTCTGCCCCACTGCTAACTTCTGCAAGCTCTGCAACAGCATCTTGAAGCACCTCTTCTCAAATACATGGTAGCTCTCTAAATGCTCAAACTCGGGAAGCAACAGTCTCATATTTATCTCCAGTCCATATTCTCTATTGTTATCCAAACATTTCCCATCTTTACAAAATATAATCTCCTGAAACTCTTCTTCAGCTAAAATCTGTTGGTATAACTTAAAAATAGGTACAAATATAAACTTTGAGCTGTTTATTTTCTGTAAAGGACAACCATATGTGAAGACTAGTCTCAGTTCTGAGTTACCGTCATAGAACTGCATCCATTTCACTTGCTCATTTATTAAAATCAAAGGATTTGAGAGTACCTCTGCTTGCAGGAATGAATTCAAATTATTTAACTTTTCCCTGAGAGACATCTTAGTGTACAGTTGCCTCTCAGTGTATGATCCACGGTGATACCTGGGGTTCATGTTGATTTTATTTTCTTCATGTAGGATTCCTTTCAAGATCTCTTTTTGACTATCCAAAGGTTTCAGATCATATTGCCAGATGAACTCTGTAGCAACTATGGCTCGAATTTTCTTGATGTCTCTGTGGAGTGCAATGTTCTTCTGCATGAGGTATGCTTGAAGGTTATTATTGATAACTTGGCACTGTATGGAACAGAAGTAGCATGCGCATTCTTCAACTTGTTTCAGGAATGTCTCTGGTATAGCTTCAAGGGGGAACAAGGCAAAGCTTCCATAAACATCAGATCCATACGCTGTCTTTAATGTAGGGATGAACTTCTCCAGGGTTGCTATGCCCTTATACTTGAGGCAAACTGCGTAGACTTCGGAGTTGCCCTGTCGTGAGGTGACTGGTTTGTAAATGTTCACTTCACTAAACAAATGATTGACAAGGTATAGGAGGCTCACTGTTGAATGTTCAAATAATGTGAACAGCTTGAAGATCAGAGTCCCACCTGAAACATTCATAAAAATACAGTTTTTATTACTTATTGATTGATGATGGAAAGTTAATCATTATAAGTCTTTGTTATCAATATATACAATTTATGGCTATCATAAATAACAAAACCAGTACACTACCTGTGCTGAGAGCCTGCAATGCAGTGATGATCTCACAATAGTGCAGAGGAGAGGTCACTTCCTCTTGAGCATCAGGCCTCTGCAAGCAGTCGATTGAACCATCAGCTGTCACCAGCAGCACCTGGGGGAAAAGCAGTGTGTTATACCGGGTGTTAGTGTAAACACCGTTATCCTTTAAACCAGTGGTTTGGTTTCATTTATAGAACGTAATTTCAATGGAAAAAGCAACTTTTTTGTTTAAAGAAAATCTACATTTTTCCAATATTTCACCCTATACGCAAGGGCAACGGCGGCGGTTGGCGGGGGCGGGCGGGGCGCGCGGGACTTTACATGACCGGCAGTCAGCCGGCAGTTTACCCTTGCATACTGTATTTGGGTAACTTATAAAAGACATTGACTATGATCTACACTAAGAAATCTAAGAAATCTTGGCAGAAAATTCCTAATAGAATACCTAAAGTATCAGACGAGTCTATAGGGTTAGTAACAATTTTACTTAACATCTAGTGTTAGTAGGTACAGACAGACACACATATAATTAAAATTAAAAATAATAATAGATCCACAGAAGGCCTACCTCCCCTAAGGACTTGGCCTTCCTGATGATGGCCTGTGAGTTCTCCCAGTCCATGAGGTTGCCAGTGTTGTCCACCCCAAAGTCCCAGTTGTCCAGAGTATGAAACATAAACCGGTCATCACTGATCATGTTGGATGGAGAGTTGCCCTCGTAATACGGGTTGAGTGTGTTAGCCACCCATTTCCACTGAAATAGAATTTAGTAAGTTACTTCATTTTAATGGTAATTAATTAGGACAACAGGTACATACTATTTATATAAGGTGTTATGATGTCATAGTTGGTAAAATTTTAATTAGTGTAATTAGTTGCTAATATTCGGTATTATGTAATAAATATGATAATGATGTTTAAACAGATGGTCATCATAAACAATAATTATAGAAATACATTGTTGATACCACATAATACTGTCAATATGTTTGATGTTTCAAATTGTTAACATTAGGCTGGGTTCTACTCTAGACTCACATCAATGTTCTGGTGGTTTGTCTTCAGGTAATGGTTCAGAGATGTGATGAATGCGCCCGGAGCTTCGCACAAGTGTAGCGACACCATTTTCCTCTCAAGTGTCGCCTCCGCCGGTATGATGCTGTACGTGCACGCGCACTCGTAGAACTTCGTCCATGCTTGTGTTAAGAACTCTGGGTTTATCAGACACCTGATCTTCCAGCCCACCTCCCCAGCAGGGTTTCTACGTCGCGTATGACTACTCCACGCCTCAATATTGAAATCATTCAATTGACTTTTGTGAAAATTTAATCGATTTTTCAATATCTCTAATTGCTTCACTTTCCATGGTGGCGTCGAAAACCATGATTCTTTCTCTGGCAATTTCCAGTCGTTATGGAAGCGAAACTGGAATTTCTTATTGAACAAGTTGTTCAACTCATCTTGAAAATCGTCAGTACTGAAAAATCTTTGACGAGACTGTAATATGCAGCTATCCGTTTTATGAAACATTTCCTAATGAGAGAACTACTTGAGCGATTAGATATGTTACAAATTTCAAAATAATTCAACTAAACGTTACAGTATATACTTCAAAAGTTAAATAAAGTTTAGCTCATTTTAATTACTGCGTTGCATTTATATTTTCACAGGGCAAGGCTCCTCAATGAAAACAAAATACACAACCAACAATGAATGACGGATAAGTGACAGTAGCACAGACTGCACAGAGTACTTTTGACAGTAGTGACAGTAACAGTACTGTTTCTGTCACAGAGCAACACAAAATTCTGTCATTGATTCATTGATTTATTTTGGAGCTTGGAGAAGAACTTTTAAGCTTGGAATCTTTTCTCTTTCAGAACGAAACTATTCGTTCGGATAAACTCGCAACATTCGTTTCTTCGAGAAAAAAATACTTTTATTTGTCTATGTTTCTGTATTTTTGGTCTGTGTAAATAAAAATTACAATGAGTTGAATGAACTTTTTTAGTTTTCTTTTGTGTTTGGTCGGTGTTCGCAAAATGATTGGTGATTTTAAATAATGGACATGAAGAGACAATATAACGACTAACGAGAGACTATTTATTTCAGACTGCTTGTATTATCGACTTGATTGACGACCACGTACTGATCTAATTAACCGTTAGACTGTGATCATGAGCAATTGGAACCAAAGTATGCGAAATGACGATCGCAATGACGATAAACCTCCTTACTCGAGAATATTCGTAGTATGCACCAAGCAGTTACGGGTAGAAGATTTGAGGCCGGCATTCGAGGTATACGGACAGATTGAAGACATACACATGCCTAGGGATCGTAACACTGGAGAGTCGAAAGGCATAGCGTACATAAAATATACTAAGACTTCTTCCGCCGCAGCTGCTATAAAGGAGATGCATTTAAAAACTATTCAGAACAGTAATAAACCTGTCAGAGTAATGGTAGCTACACACAAGAACGATAATCACAACCCTAATGAGGACAAGTATAAGCGTCTCTTTATCAAAGTTCATAAAGAAGTTACTGAGAGTGAGTTAAGACAACATTTCTCAACCTTTGGTAATGTAGATACAATCCACCTGCAGCGGGACAAACTCACCGATGAGTGCAGGGGGTTCGCTTATGTCAATTACACATCATTTCTTGATGCAGCCATGGCATTTGAAGGATGTGACAGGAAATATAAAGCAATATTTGCAACACCTAAAGAAGAATTGAAAAGAAGTCGAAATAGTATCGAGAATTTTACTGAAAGTTTTCACTCTAGCAACTCCAGTATTGTTAAAGATAATTTCAGTGACCATTACAGTCAATCCAGAGGAGAAATGCAAAAAAGAGATAGTGTCACTTCACTCATTAAATCCAAAGCTCATGACTATGACACAGTATGTGTGACCTGCAGCCCGCAAGTGCCACAGAAGTATATAGACAGCCTGTTTAACATAATCCCAGGAATGACTTCATGTAAATATACATCTGACTCCTTCAATGGTTACTGCAAGGCAATTATAACATATGCAGATGAAAAATCAGCAACTTATGCTGTTGAAAGATTAAATCACTTTGAGTTTCCTTCAGGAGAAATCATATCTGTGAAACCGGATAATAACCCTCTAAGCAAGGCAGCAAATAACCTTTCTAATATTGTAAATAGCTTTAAAAATGCTATTGATACAGCAAATCCTGATTTGGTACAGCTTGCAGAGGCTATAGCTCAAGCATCCACTTTGATACAAGCTGCCACATCAGGCCCTGGCTTGAGGGAGACCAAAGTTGATGGCCATCAGTCTGACTACTGTAGTGTTAGTCTGCCCCCTCCACAGCCACTAGCTAGCAGTAGCAGCAGGGTAGCTCAGAGATGTTTCCTAGTGTTCAAGCCTCATCCTCCCCCAGTCTCAATTTTGAAAGACGCCTTTTGTCGTTTTGGAGATCTCATAGATGTCTCTACATTCCCTAACAAAACATTTGGCTTTGCCAAGTATGCATCAATTAGAGCGGCTCAGGAGGCTATTAAAACCCTCCATGGAGCCTCTCTGTGTGACATTAGGCTCAAGGTGTTAGAAGCAGATGAGCGACCATCAAAAGATGACAAGATAACTATTGATGATGAGAACAGTGTAGACCACAATACTGATAGAAAAAGAATTAAATTACATGACGAAGACTCAATTCCACTTCTATGATATTATAAGTACAGATCTGACATAGCTGTTGTAAATGTTGTTTTAAAATTAAAAGACAGTATTCTTTATTATTAATGCTTTATTTAACAATAGTTTGTAATTATGACTGACTTTACAGAAATACTATTTTCATATGAATTCACCAAATGGAATGTTAGACTATTTTTTTAAAAGAAATTTTACATAATGAAATGAATAGAACACTTCGTTTTTTACGGACTTGTTATTTGCATGAAATATAGGACTTGGAAAATTCAAAATCAATTGTAAATTAACTTAATGAATTATACAAAGAAAAATACTGGTTTTTTTATTTGCAATATTATAGAGATTACTTATTTATTTCTAAGACTATAGTAGTTTAGTTATACATGGCCTTGATCATAAAGCCAAAACTTGTTTATTCTAGATCTAAGTATATGATTAAAAATCACAATATTATCAAACATCACAGGACCCTATCTTTAAAAAAAAAACTGATTATCTACTTTATATTGATTCAAATAATTTAGAACATTATATCAAATTCACATTTTCTTTGGGAATTTAAATAAAAAGCAACACATCCATCGAAACAGCTGAATACCTGCTAACCCATAATTATTTTTTTTATTTATCACTTTAATATTACAAATCACTAATGGGGTGGCCACACTAATCACCAGTCGAGTTCGAGTTGTGAACCTTTTCTTTTTTGAAGTCGGATATAAACCAAAGACTACAACCTCTCAAATTAAAGTTATTTTTAATTAAGTTTCATATATTAAACCTAATAGTTGAGTTCAATATTAGCAGAAATCATCCATATAAAACTAATATATAAAGAAACTATTCAGTTGCATAGAACACAAAGACTTGGGGGTTTTTAACCCCTAATTACAAAAAGCTGTGCTTAGACAACAGTAAGAGATCTTTTCATAGAAAATCATACTTCAATGATTTACACTTTGTTCTGCAGCAAATATATCACTTCATTGAGGTCAGAGATCAGCTTTTTGATGATATTGTCATACTGCATTTCAAAGCCATCTTGCCGACTCTCAGACCAGTTCTTGTTGTTTTCACTGAGAGTTTTCTTAGATTCAATCAACTGAAAGAAATTCCAGAAAATATATTAGATCCTATACAACTATTCAGTGAAATGAATTGTTTTGAATTTTGATATCAAATATTTCAATTAGATATTTTATCACTTTTGAATTCTTCTTCTCTTCTTGTTGATGGGAAAATAACACATTAAATACAAAATTCAATGCATTCATGCAGCCATTAGCTTCTCACAGATCCAGATGATAGGTATGCTGCGCAAGATGAAATGTGGGCCATTGTCTGTGGAGGTATGAGCTGTCCATGAACTCCCACTTTTGGAGACTGTCTTTTAAATTTGTGAATGATAGCATGACGGTTGACAGGGAAGATTGGAAGAACCCAAATGACATGGGACAGGGGCAGGAAGATGATTTGAATTTGTCAAGTCTTTCTGATTGCCCATTCTAAAATGTTTGATTCCCCATTAACAAATGTAAAGCATGTAAAACATATTGTAAAGGTATTACAAATAATTTGTTTTACAATATGTTTTGTTACAAAATTATTATTCTAACCTTGGTAAACATGTCCACATCTCCACAAAGCTGCTCCAGCTTGGCCTCCAGTTCCGAATTTTTGAGCTTCAGATCATCATTTTTGTTCAACTTGATGTTCGCCAAGCGTTTTCCGAGCTGGTCTAGGCTCTGTGCATACTGATCCAGATCAAAATCGACCTTCCCTGTAGGCTTAGGGGGCTGCTGCTCTAGTAAAATTAATGACTGCTTTAGACGCTCTGCGTAGCTCTTGAGCGATGATATAGCTTCATCGACATCGATATCCATTTTGTCTTCCGCCATATCTGGCATTAGCAATTTTGGAACACCGGTTTCCAAGAATTTCGAAATGTTTTCATGCCGCAAGTCCCCGTTAGCGGGTTCTTCAGTATTCTCCACGACTGTAGACACTGAGTCGTACATCGATCTTATTTCCATCATAATCTTTTGTGAATCTTCAAGCTCTTTATCCAAATCATTGGTCATTTTTTCTAACGCATCTAATTTTAGTACTGATTGTATATATTCTGTGAAATCACCAGGATTCGTTTTGTACCGTTCACCCATTTTTAGCGATTCTCAGTAGAATAAATTTATAATTTACGATTATATTCTGAAAAGAAGTGTTTTATTTTCTTTCTTTCGAACTCGATCAATTATTCATTATTCATAGACAAACTGGGAGAATGAGAGAGAGAATGACTATGACAATATGACATTACTTTGATAGCTGACAATCTTTGTAATGTTCAGGAACTACAATCCTTGCACTGGCGAAATATTCACAACAAAACATGAAATCTCTAGCTGCTGTCAACAATTGTATGGAACAATGTTTAGTGCAAACCAAACACACAGGATATATGTAGTACACTACCTTCCGCCCGCGGCTTCGCCGGCACGGTATGTCGATTAAAAGCTAGCCTTTATCCTTCCCCAGGGTGGTTTTCTCCAGTGGTATCTATCTGGCCGTTTGTCGAATTCCATTCAGTGGTTTGCGTGAAACGGTAACATACAAAAAGACAGAGTTACTTTCGAATTTATAATCATTTATGGATGAATGGATGGATACCAATTCCATGCCTTTTACTCCTTTCACCGTTGCCTTTCGCAATTTTTTTTTATCATCATCGTCATCACAGAATACTCTGACGGTATCTCATCACAGTCATCACCATCATCTCCATTCTGGTTTTATGTTCTAGCTGCGCCCCGCGGTTTCGCTCACACATAAGTCTCGATCCTGTGAGAATATCGGGATAAAAAGTTTGCTGTCCTATTCCAGGTCAAGATCTACCCCTAATTTCATCCAAATCCGTCCAGCTGGTAAGTTTAAAGTCTGTGGTGATGTGGTGAATAGTGTCAACAAGGGCTGCTTTCCGAATTAGGAAATAATCGCTGACAGCGCTCACATCGATATCTTGCGTTCCGTTTTAGATATCACAATTATGACAGCTGACGGCTGTCATCAATTCGGAACGCTCGTGAACGCGCTCACAGTCCTCGCTCAATTTCAAAACATAAACATAACCTCAAACAAGGACTGATTGTATATTTTTTGAAAATGGAAGTTCTAATATTAGTTTGTTGGTTGACTCTATCGACTCTGGTCGCCATACTAACGACAGCATCAACGAGAGAGAAGAAGGGATGCGCAAGCGATAAACTTTGTCCAATAGGACAGTGTAATTTTAATAAACTTCTTAACATTCAATAAAGAGAGAAGGGATGCGCAAGCGACAAACATTGTCCAATAGGACAGTGTAGGTAATTTTAATAAACTTCTTAACATTCAATAAATGATCTAATTAAGTAATGTATAATCTATTTTGTAGTTTTACTCAGAACATCCTTTATCATTTGAATAAGTTTTATATTTAGGTACATTAATGCAACTGATAGGTAAGTAAATGTGAAATTCATTCTTGGCAAGTAGATTTTCTTTTTTTTTAATACTTCTTATTCATGTACTTAAGTATTTAAAATATTTGAGAAGGGAACTTGTTACCATTGCGCCATGTATTGGGATGGGTATGTAAATAATGTTCAACAATAATAGTAATAAAACATTTTTATTAACAATCAATTAGAATCACAGTATAATCAGACTGAACCTCAGGTACCCTGGTCGCGCTCCAAGCCACAATCTTCTCCTTATTATTATTTATGCTAATATAAGAAAAATATCAAACAGTACAACAGTAACAAAATTCTTATGTACTTATATTATTAACTCCTTATCTATTTTAGTAAATATTATGTAAAAGCACAAACATACAGTGCAATTTAAACATTAATAAAATTCACAGATTTTACCAGGTATTTCTATTCAAATCTTACAAGTAGAGCTATACTTAGTGCGTATTAAAACAGGTAAGTACTTACTGATCAACAATCACAGTATACTACTAAGTCAACAGGTACTGATCAACTCTTAAAAACGAATAAAAAATCACAAGTAGGGCTACTAATAATTAAACAGGTGCCGATCATATCTATACTTACATGTAAAGATCTATAAAAAACTTCAATTTAATTGTTGTTGTTAGTCTTGTTACACAACAACTGCAAAATGAATCAGTTCCGTGTTAACAGCCAAAAAAAGCACAGTAAAGTCTTACATCAAAGTATCAGGCCATGTTGCCCTATCGTTTCCAGATGTTGCATTGTGATCCACTATCTTTTTATAATGTTTTTTTTAAGCTGTTTATTTTTGACTGGCACTGGATACCAGTAACATAATTATTGTATGTTGCACATTGTTCTTGCTATGACGTCATACACCATCTCAAGATGCATTTTTTTTTAATGTTCTCTATGCTCACTGTATAATGTGAGTAGCACAAAATGCATGACTCGTTCCAAATGAATAGAGGTGGTGACTCTTGATCTACTGAAATAAAAAAATAATATTAAGAAGGTACTTCCGTTCCTACTAACACTGCAATAATATTGTTTGCGATGATTTTTTTTACTGAATTCTTCAATAATAGCTTAATAGATTTGAATGAAACTTGGCACATAGATAATCATATCCTGGAATAAAACAGGATATTTTTAATATACTAAAGAAAATACTTTTATAACTTTAAATTGATAGAATCTGAGAGCAAGTTCTTAAGAATTAACTGTCAACATACTAATAACACAAAACCATAGAACACTTTTATCTTGCTTTTGTTATAGATTAATTATTGGAGTATGCGTAACCACATACACAGTTGTCAACATGATGTTATGCAAAAACAACAGGCACATTCAGCTAATAAGTATCTGCACATAACCAGATAATAATATAAAATACTTACCGTATTGTTTTTTGGTTCATTCAGCAGTGACTCTGTTTCTCGGCTAGGCATATTGGCATCAAAGTCATTCACCAATTGCTGTGACTCTGTTTCTTAGCTAGGCATATTTGCATCAGTCATTCACCAATTGCTGTACATATTCAGTATCTGTAAACAGCAAGAACCAGTTAAGTAAACATTTATGATTGATCAGAAGACAATAGCTAAAGAGTGGTTGTATGCACTTTAAAAACTGTAAGATAGCTTTTGCAAACAGACAGCTAAGCAGTTGTGGGCTGTAAAACATTTCCATCATAATCGTTTAAGCAGTGGGCAGAACTGTAAGTGGGCTAAAATTCAGCACTTACCTCTCTGAGCCCTCTCGTATTCCTCTGATGTTAGCATAACAGAAAACAGTCGCCCGTGATTCTCGTCGGCTATATTCATTTGAATTTTCGTGGTTATTACAATATATACATCAAATTTCTTCTTCTTCACAATTTTGGAACTATTGGTACAACTCAAAATAAAACAATCCAACTGTCACGTCTGTCACTATGACACTATTTGACAGCCACATTGACAGCGCTCACAGTGATAATATTGTAGGGCATGGTCGGACCTCCGTGAATTTAGCCGAACGATTTCATTATTAAGAACTTTTGTTACTGCTAATCGTTAGAGAGGGTTAGAGAGAAAAGTAAAATCGTTAGAGAGTAATTAGTTTTTATGTAAAAACAATTTTAATTTTTCGTGTGAAGTTGGCCCCCCTTCCCGCAAAAATGGACTTAGACGTAATTTTATTTTTTTAATCGTTTGCGAATCATTAGAGAGAGATTGAGAATTACAGAAAATCGTTAGAGAGTTAATATTTTATTGGATATTAAATAATTTCTGAGAGCGTGACATTAGCCCACCTCTGTGAATTTTGCCCCCGATATAATTATTCTCAACTTTTGTTAATGCTAATGGTTAGAGAATCGTTAGAGAGAGTTAGAGAGAAAAGAAAAATCGTTAGAGAGTAATTAGTTTTATTTATCAACGATTTTAATTACTTTTGTGAAATTGGCCCCCATTCCCGCAAAAATGGACGCAGATGTAATTTTTTTATTTTTATAATTTGAGAATCGTTAGAGAGAGATAGAGAGTTAAAAAAAAACATTAGAGAGTTAATATTTTAATTGATATTAAATTATTTCTGAGAACGCGTTTTAGATTAAACAGGCTCGCTCTTATTATGGGCAACATATTCAGCCGAACGGTACTTTTACTGTACCTAGAAGGTAGTGATACCAGGCATTTCGTCATCACTTGAGACAGCTTTGATCAGAGGACTCACACCACTATAGTTATAGAGTGTATTATTACATTATTGTCTGGTATCTTGGAAGCCGGCAACAAAATTATATATCTCCACCTGCTCAGTTTCTCGACAGTATTTTATTAAGAGAAGACATTGAAAATGAAGAAAATCAATTTAAAAAAAAGTTTTATTTCATAAAAAATCTGTAACACTTGCATTCAAAGCATATTATTCAGTGTTAAATATCATAATTGTCGAAAGGCTTTCCATCCACTTCCGAACTCGATTCTAAGTCATAAAATAGGAATTCTCCATAGGAATTCATCGTAAATCTGCATTGTGACAGCGGGACCGCACTCTGTATCTCAAAGCAGGGTACAGGCTCAGTTTCGCATAGTCACAACAATTTTTTTTGGGAATACCTTCAAACCTACATAATTTGTAATAATACTGTAAACTGATATTATGTAAAAAAAATAAAATTAAAAAAAAACCATAGAGTGTTAGTACATTAAAACTTATGAAACTAGTGTTAGTAGTTAAAATAGAAACATTAAAATTAAATACTTAATTCCTAATATGGGTATTAACCCAGTGCTGGACGTAACGCGTGTCTAGCCTATCCGCAATGACAGACAGGATGCTGTTGGTGCTGGCGCGCAGCCTGCCGAGCGCCGCAGCGCATCGCTTGCGGAGCACGGCGTGGAAGCCATCAACATGAGCGTCCGCGAACATGCCCGACGCACTGCACCAGCGCGGCAGCCCCAACAGCGCCCTGAACGCATTGTTATATTGGACGCGCAGTGCGCTGAAAGATTTTTGCGTATAATGAGCCCACAGGGAGCACGTGTATAGTGATGAACAGTGCGCTCTGAACAGTGTTATTTTCACTTGAGTATTACAACGTTTAAATCTGTGGGCTATCATATTAGCTCTGATCGACAGCAACCTGCGCTCCCTGTCCATGTCCTCATCGTCGCGTAGGCGATCAGTGACTATGTGCCCAAGATATTTAAAACAGGAAACAACTTTCATGGGTGTTCTATTCAAAGTCACGGGAGGAACTTGATCTGGTATAAGCGTTAAGTAGATTCATTGTGTGTCCGAGTGTTGAAGGACAATGATTAGTTTTTCTTTTTATTAAAATTGTTCTCCTGCAAGTGAAATGTAATTTCTTTATGAGAAATAAATGTCTTTAACCAGAATTAAAAAAATGTTCTTGATCAGTAGGTAGGTACTATTATCATTTTACTCCTGCTAAGCCTGTGGACTATGCTGAGGCTGAAACATGCACTTCTTGCACTTATAGATTCCTAGTAGCTTTAATATAAAGAGAGGTATAAAAGAATTATGCTACACATTTTTGACTGAAAATATCCCATTTCATCTTATTTTAGAATATGGTACATAAAGTAAATAACTTGATTAGAATTTTTGTTTGCATTGTCATATTCTTTACAACAAAATATTGATTGACTGTAATGACAGTACCATGTGTCAATTTTGAAAAGTTTGTTATTTTCTGGGGTGTGTTCACTTTATTAGCCTAGATAATTAGAAAAGTTTGTTCGTTTTAGGAGTAAACTAACACTAAATTAATTATTTCCTAAGAAATAAGCAGTACCTTTGTACTCATATTTTAACTATGTCGTATCTATTTTGTATTTTACTGTGTGTACATAAGAATAAAATAAATACATAAATTAAAAAACGATTTTTCTCAAAATTGGTAATCCTTAAAAATGCATGATACAGTTAGTAAGTAAGTAAGTAAGTAATATTTATTTTGTAAAAACATGAGTACAGTAGGTTAGGTCTTACAATTAATATGAGGTGGCTACATGTTTTGCCATTCATGGCGTACAAATTTAGTTGCACTAGACAACAATAACAAAAAAAAGAATACTATCTACAATGTCAAAATTTAAATAGAATTGAAATTACAATGTCATGCAAACATTAATGAAATAAGTAATCAAATAAAGAAGCAATAACAATGTCAAAAAAAAATAATAAAAAAATACTATGTTATTTAAATTGCATCTTAAATTAGAAATTTACATTAGGTTAGGTCATTGTCATTAAGAAAATCGTTAATCGAGTAGTAACATTTTTCAATCAATATTGCTGTTAACTTCTTTTTAAAATTACTTATTGTGTCATCTTTTATTATGTCAGGTATTTTGTTATAAATTCTAGGTCCCATACTAATAACATTTTTTTTATATAAAGCAGTATTGCATCTCTGAACTATTAGAAGATTTTTGTACTGGCTTCTGATTGGTCTCTTACTACTTTGTGATACTGTAATATAAAGATGCATGTTACGTTTAACAAAAATTGCCATTTCTAAAATATAAATTGAAGGAAATGTTAACAGCTTTAGGGACTTAAACACTGGAACACAACTGTCAGTCGTTTTCATATTTAACATCGACCTCAAACAACGTTTCTGTGCTCTGAATACCTGTTCCCGCAGGCATGAATTTCCCCAGAAAATTATACCGTATCTCAGAATGGAGGCTACGAGACTATGGTATGCAATCAAAGTTGTGGAGATGTTAACTTTCTTAGCCAAATTGAATAGTTAGAGCTACTACTTTTTGGGATGTCTATCCAAATATATTTAACTTATCCTGGTTAAAATTATTGAATAATAAAAAACCATTTTTGGACATGTCCTTTCGAATCGATGTGAACTGTGGAAGATGCTCACATCCATTCATCAACCTGAAAAGAGCTGATTATCTTCAAACGGCTGAACCGATTTTCTTGAATCATAGGTAAGAACACTCTATCAAGTCACCTTTCAAACAAAATAAAAAATATCGGAATCGGTTCAGCCGTTGGGACCTACGATGTAACATACAGACACACACGTTAAACTTATAACACTCCTCTTTTTCCGTCGGTGGGTTAAAAAAGACCCGACAAGCACCCACCTTTTGTGTGTTTTGAGCATAAATGATGCACTATAAGTATCGAATCAAATTGAAACTACCAACAATATTTCGTATTCTTATCAGGTATCACTGTTAAATGATCGTTAATCAAATACAGAACTTTACCACTCATAACTATAACGTCCCTCTGCATCATGTCATGTATGTGTCATATCAGTAGTACCTACTATTCACGGTACTGCTCGTGCTCACGGTGCACAAAAAGAAACGTAAGTGTAGCTGCTTCATTCAATGCAATAATTCTCGCGGTAAATCTCTTTGATCTGCCTAAAATGCCGCCACCAGAGTTTTCAATCACCCAACACATTCTCGAGGTAAGTCGTAGTGTACACCAACGGTTAACGTCTATCGCGATAATCCGTTGGTGTGGCCCCAGCATATAAGAGATTTGTCATATTTAAAAAAACTTTGTATCTCCGGCAGGGGGGAGTGGGGGGTTCCCTTCCCCCCTCTCCTCCCCCCCCTATCCACTATCGAGGCGGCACGTTTCTAAATTTTAACCTGCTCAGGTCCTAGGGTAAAACGCGTTCTCAGCAATAATTTAATATCAATTAAAATATTAACTATCTAATGATTTTTTTAACTCTCTATCCCTCTCTAACGATACTCAATCTATAAAAAAAAAAAATTACGTCTACGTCCATTTTTGCGGGAATGGAGGCCAATGTCACAAAAGTAATTAAAATCGTTGATAAATAAAACTAATTACTCTCTAACGATTTTTCTTTTCTCTCTAACTCTCTCTAACGATTCTCTAACCATTAGCATTAACAAAAGTTGAGAATAATTATATCGGGGGCAAAATTCACAGAGGTGGGCTAATGTCACGCTCTAAGAAATTATTTAATATCAAATAAAATATTAACTCTCTAACGATTTTCTGTAACTCTCAATTTCTCTCTAACGATTCGCAAACGATTAAAAAAATAAAATTACGTCTAAGTCCATTTTTGCGGGAAGGGGGGCCAACTTCACACGAAAAATTAAAATTGTTTTTACATAAAAACTAATTACTCTCTAACGATTTTTCTTTTCTCTCTAACCCTCTCTAACGATTCTCTAACGATTAGCACTAACAAAAGTTCATAATAATGAAATCGTTCGGCTAACTTCACCGAGGTCATGGTCGGCGTTATCGCAAAATGGCGCATGTCATGACGTCATCTATGACGATTCAAGGGATATCGTTATCGCGGTCAAACTAATACGGTACGGGTTTTATCGCGCCAAAATCGATTACAGCGTAATAAGGAACGCACCCAAGGTTGAGGTTGTTGACGTTGACAGACGTTGACTTGACAGATTTTCACACGTGTGTCTGTGACAGCCGGGGAAAATAGTGTGACTGTCTGACCAAAGAAACAAGCAAATTGCATAAAAATGGTGCGAAAATTAAAGTTTCATGAACAGAAACTACTTAAAAAAGTAGACTTTATCTCATGGAAAGTTGACAATAACCTCAATGAAGTGAAAGTTATGAAAAAATATCATATACAAAAACGGGAAGATTATACAAAGTAAACTGCGGTTTTGGTTGTTGTTATTAATATGTTTCATTAAGTGCAAAATGATCTAATATTTCATATTTTTATAATAGGTACAATAAGCTGTCTAGAGAGATCCGTGACTTGGCAAATAAGATTAAAGATCTGGATGCTAGCAATGAATTTCGCACTGAGTCGAGTGCTCAACTGTTAGAGAAATTATATCAGATGGGTTTGATACCGACGCGGTGGGACCTAACACTGGCCAGCACCGTGTCAGCGAGCGCGTTCTGCAGACGAAGACTGCCTTCGGTTATGGTTAGAAGTGAGTATTAAATTGTTATAAATGGAAGAAAGTATAGAAGTGAGTATTAAATTGTCATAGTCGCCTGACTGACTGTAGCCAATGTTACCTTATACCATTTCTCATGCAGGCCACATACATTATGATATACGTTTACAACATAAGACTTGCACAAGTATACCTACATTAATGTGTGTGGGATGAATTAGCACAAGTATCCAAGCTTTTCGGTTTGCAAACTTGTACAAGTATATATCGTAATATGTATAGCTACCTTAATGGTAGCCATACATATTACATTACATTTATACTAATTCCAAAGCAGAATTTGTACTTAGTTTTTCTGAAATACAGTAAAAACTGTAACTATAACTTGTAACAACATAATATTTTACTTGCCTGATACCTTATACAATGAATTCTAGATAAAATGTCAGAGAACATGAAGGAAGCCACGAAATACATAGAACAGGGTCATGTCCGTGTGGGACCGGAAGTAGTAAAAGACCCAGCATTCCTGGTCACCAGAGCTTTGGAGGACTTTGTGACATGGGTTGATGGCTCCGCTATCAGAAGACATGTTATGGAATATAATGACCTGGTAAGATTTAAATTAGGTACTCTTTTTTTATTGTTATGTGTATCAGAGCTGTGTACAGAGCTATAGGAAAAAAGATATTGTATCTTCATGATCCTGTTAGCTATTTAACTGTATACTTAAATTTGTTATTCCATTTGTTCCTTTCCGAAATAAATTAAGTTTCTTTAATATATGTATTGTGTAGCAAATAAATATTCTATTCTATTCTAAAGTAAAATATAAAAAAAATGGTTTTCTGTAAAGTCGGTTTACGGACGATAGTTTAAGTGACAAAACGTCATAACAAACGCCTTTCGCTCGCTTGTGTAGCGCTCTCACTCCAATCGTAACGTTACAAATGGGACAATGAGTCATCCGTTTTCGTGCGTGCAGCTGGCGTTCATCGATTTATTAGACGTCAGATGTCAAAATTATGAAACTTGTTGGTCATCAGAATGCCATATTTGTGAAGCCTACCCCCAGCTGCTAGCCATTTTAAATTACTTTGAGCCTTCAAAGAGCAGTGGATAAAATTGCAATGTTTTTATTGTTTCAGAGGGATGATTTTGAGATGCTGTAAAATACCAGTCAGCTGTAAGATAATAATGTATATAATATAGATACTGTAAGAATGGAATGATTGTGTTGAGTATAGAAATAAAAAGTAAAATCAAATATTGTCACATAATTTATTAGATGTATTAATTTGACCAGATTCTATCTACAATAATTATTATTTACATTTCTTAATATACTAATTGCCTTCTTCGCCTCTTTCATAAACTTTAATAATGCATTCTTCAGTTGCACGAACAACCAATGTAAACATAACGTAAATTTTAACGATTTTTTAATGGAAAATACAATTATACTATAATATTTTGGTTTAAATTTTTGTGACGAGCACAATTTTTATCACCCATAAATATTAATAAAGTCTTTAAACAAATTATCTAAATATTATAAGCGAAATGAGCATGGGCGTACCCAGCTTCTGGCCTAGGGGGGGGGCAAGTCAGATTTTTTAGGTCGGATCGTCTCCGCGGCTGTTTTGTCATCCACAGGTATATGTAGTGTAGGACAGCTATACTCTAAGTGTGTTCCGCGGAACCCTAGGGTTCCGTGATACCTCTGTCGGGGTTCCGTAAGTAGAAAAAAAAAGAGAGTGAAGAATGTAGAAAAAAAATCAAAACACCTCTCTCTGGTCGCTCCGCGGCCGCGCGGAGACAAAACGCTATGAACGTTATTTATTTGTATTTGTAGAAACATGTGTTACAATAGCTGGTACAATATCTCATAAGTTTGGTACCTATCAACAATTTTATACTTGTACAACCCGTTCGCCCGTTTGTATGATAAAACTTGGTTGTTCCGATTGTCTTTTATGGCGGATATCGTTGTAAACAGACAACAGTGTTTCAGGCCTATAATAAAATAACTGCTTTTAAAAGAAAATTATATTTTTGGATCATTTGCATTGGCATTGGTAAGAAAGAAATAGAAAGCTTTACGTTACTCAGTGAGTTTGTTAGCGAAAACGACTCAGTAATGTTTGAAGATGATGTGTTTGAATTGGTCCAATATCTCAGTTCGATGCGCGCATCTTTTGAAAAGTATTTTCCCGAAGAACACAATACAAAAATTAAAGTGAATTCATGGATTCATAATCCTTTTTTACCCAACTTAGAAAAGCCTGAAAACATGTCAAACGAGATATATGAATCTCTTTTAGAAATGTCATCAGACACAAGTATGGAGTCACTGTTCAAAACGACGCCTCTCAATGATTTTTGGTGCAGAATCCAAGATGAATATGCAATGCTTGGCCAAATGGCTCTGGATATTCTGCTCCCGTTCCCAACTACATATTTGTGCGAAACAGGATTCTCTACCTACGCAGCCACGAAAACAAAATATCGCAATAGACTGGACGCCGAAGCTGATATGAGACTCCAACTTTCTTCCATCAAGCCTGATATCAACCAATTGATGAAAAATAAAAAACAGTTTCATACCTCCCACTAGTTAGATTTTTTCTTTTTTAATGTTTTCTATTGTTGTCCTTGCCAAGTGGTGAAGTAAATAATAATTAGTAACTGTTACATTGTACTTTTATTATGCTGATTAATAAAAAATACACTTACAAAAACAATTGTTTTATTGTAGGGTTCCATGAAGTATTTTGCTTCCCAAAAGGGTTCCGTCATTTAAAAAGTTTGAGAACCACTGGTGTAGGACATACAGCCTACCGAAGACTCCCTACCGAAGATTACCGAATACAGCCGAGCGGTCGAACGCTGGCTAGATTCGGTTATCTTCGTCCGCCATCGTCGCGCGCGGTTTTTTGGCAATTGCACCGTACATTTTGCTAGTGTCTACTGCGCGGTTTATTTAAAAGTTAAAGCATAAGGCCCCGTTTACACTTTGATTAGTAATTAGGCGAGTTCATACATGTTTTGCGAGATTTCCAGGGGGGGGGCAGCTGCCCCCCCTGCCCCCCCCTGGGTACGCCCATGGAAATGAGTATTTTAACTTGTTAGAATTTACGTGACGTTTATTCCACGCGTTCGTTCAAGACCCACAGATTCATTACACCACATTATTATCATTAATACTGTGTGAAACATTCAAGACAAAACATGTTGAAATCTCTAGTTCCTGTCGAGAATTGTATGGAACATTGACAGAAAAAAAACTTTTTACAAAAAAAAAAACAACCGACTTCCAAAAAAAACACTAAAAAAGTGAAAAATAATTTTATTTTCGGAAGTCGGTGTCTTTGCTTTTCAATTTTCGTTTTTGGCCACCGACTTCCGAAAATAAAATTATTTTTCACTTTTTTAGTGTTTTTTTTGGAAGTCGGTTGTTTTTTTTTTTGTAAAAAGTTTTTATTTTTCACTTTTTAGTTGTGGTAACTACCCCACACCAATTCGTATACCGTTATCTGCTATGTGACTGAGTCAATTAACATGTCATCAACATACGCAAAGTGGTAAAAATACGTAATTATTGAAGCTAACTCAAAAACTACGCAAGCAAAACTAATAAAATTTATATGGGACCACCTCTGAAGCATGACCTACCAAACAAAAAAAGAATCATCAAAATCGATTCATAATTGGCGGAGTAATCGGGTAACATACACACAAAAAAAAAAAAAAAAAAAAAAAAAAAAAAAACATACAGACGAATTGAGAACCTCCTCCTTTTTGAAGAAGTCGGTTAAATAGAGGTTTCAACATGTTTTGGTTTGAATGTTTCGCCAGTACAAAGGCACGGTTACAATACCCACTCTAGACTTTATCGTCCATAGTAACTATAACTATCAGTTTACAAACCAGATTTTTTTATTTTTTTGAATTATGGATTTACTGTTTTTTATATTATGCTTCCTTAATTTGTTGTGCAATCATGACTTATTATCATTTAAACTAACTTGTGTAACATTAGGCACACATAAATAGATTTGATAGCATAGTCCACATAGCACATACAATTAACAACTTTCAATTCCTTTCATAGTCCTAAGCTCGCCAACTCAAATCACAAAGCCAGCATGTCCCTCTGTCCCCTCGTCTCCAGCACAGCAGCTATCCTCATGATAGCCTCGGCCTGTGTGCTGGCAGCGTCGGCCAGCCGCTTCAGCGCTTCTGCCTGCAACAGCGCTGCTTCAGCGGTTTTAGTGGCGACGGTAACGCGCTGCTCCTCTGCCCTGGCTCGTATTAACTCTGCGTCGGCTCTTTTTTTCTCTACTTCTATCAGCCATTGTGGGTATAGCTCTGTAAATGAAGTAAGTACTTATATTTTTGAGATATTCTTTTTAGGGTTCCGCAACTTCCGCACATGGTGCCATTCAAGACCTATTTTCTCAGGAACGCGTGGATTTGTCAAGTTGAAATTAATATCAAATACGTAGATCTATGGTGCCTTGGAGCTCTAAGAAAACGTGACGTATACGGTATATCGATAAGAGAGAACATGTTTTTTTTTTAACTACAAAGTTGTTTGTTTTTGGGATAAATATTCCTCCCTTCTTTGTGCGTGGTCCGACACGTACTTGGCCGGTTTTTTTTTGTGAGAATGTAGCACTATCAGGCAGCGTCCTAACCGAAAGCGGTCCCCGCTAACTTTTATGAATATGACGTACCTGCTCGCGCGATCAATCAAGTCGTTTTTGTATATCATCATCTCTTGAGCATTAATGTTCTGTAATCATCATTCATACATACGAACGTTTATTTGCGCGAGTTTCTATTGATTAGGACGCAGGGTATATGTCTAGTAATTTGTAGAATATGTAATGTTAGGAGTACTGTGTATACTTTTTTTCTAGTTTAATTAAATAAATAAACTTACTCCCAATAGCAGGTTCATTAGAATTATTGCAGTTAACGTATTCTCCACCAGACGACTCAGCACTTTGATCATCACCTCCTGAAATTGATAAGCACACTATTATTAGGTGCAAAGTGCAAATCCAATCATGCAATAGTCACAAGCCATCATACAATGCCGCCATTATTATAAATCTCGATCCCGTGGGAATATCGGGATGAAAAGTATCCTATCCAAATCCGTTCAGCTGTTTTAGCGTGAAAGCGAAAAATCCAAACTCACTTTCGCATTTATAAAATTACTAGCTGCGCCCCGTGGTTTCACCCGCGTAAGTCTCGATCCCGTGGGAGTATCGGGATAAAAAGTATCCTATGTCCTATTCCAGGTCATGGTCTACGCCTGTGCCAAATTTCATCCAAATCCGTTCAGCTGTTTTAGCGTGATGATTCATTTATATATATATATATAGATGTTAGGATATTAGTTAAGATTACCTGACAATCTGTCACTTGATCCACTGTTTCTTTTGTTAAAACTATCCAAATGTATCGTTTCTTGACAGGATTCCACCTTCACTATTGGGTGTAAGTTATTCTGGAAACAAAATGAAAACTACAGGTTTTGTGCACAAGAATCTAATCATTTACTTTACAAGATCCAGTATCATTTTAAGCATAACAGATTAGTGCCACAGAGTGTTTACTACAACATATTACACTAATTTTATCAAAGTAAAATTATGGAAGCTTGTTTTTTTTACAGTTACCTTATTGAGATTATAGCAGGAAGATGATGAGTAAACTTTATTTGTGGAAGATATATTATGATAATGATCTGGAAACAAGACTACATTCACAAGTCAACATTGTTCTTGGTTCATAATATCAAGCATACCGAATTTGACTCCGCATATTGTTGTCTGGGCTTCCTCTTCTCATAATATGGGCCTAATATAGCAAGTGCCCTCTTCTCCATCTTCGTCAGTGGTCTGATGCCCTTTAGAGGAGAGCCTGACTTCTTTTTCTTTTTTAGCAGCGATACTTTATTCTTTAGCTTGTTCTTGAAGTCACTCCAGTACTGCAAATTAATAGAACAAATTTTTATTATATAGTACAGTTAAAGCCAAAGGCTTTTAGAATACTGCAGTACTTATCTTTTTAATAGGTATTCTGTGAATGCTCTATTTTTTCTCATAATCTCTTGGTTGATAATAAAGATTTCTTTACCATATTGTCTTTGATAGGATTTAGTTTTAGTGCAGTCTTTACAGTCATAACAGTAGCATTAGTTAAATGCTACTTTTATAGGGATAGTATAATTATATTAACCTTACTCCATCCATCAGCTGTCTTCTTGGTACCTCCTCGGCAGCTGTTGAGCATCCTAGTGAGTTCCTCCCACAGCCTCTTGGATGTATGCCTAGCTTCAAGTGAGCGCAGGTTGCCAGATGCAAATTCTACATGCTCTGCCATGAAGTCTATGATGGACTTCACTTGTTCGTACGATACCAGGCGCGACTGGCAGTTACTGTCGCTCATTTTATTCGCCACTGAAAACAGTATTTGAAAATATCCATTCGAAAATCCATTTGGAAATCCTTTTGAAAAATCTGCATAAAACTAGAATTCACAACACAACACAATGCTAATGCTTACGGTAACAGTGCTCTCCCTGGTTCCAGGCAGAAAATCTGAGAAGTTAATTGATTTTGCTACAATCTTACACGTGTGTAATAAAAGTGCTTAAATTAAAAATTTATGTAAATCAGTAACTGCAAGGCTCATTCAAATTTAATATCTGAAATTGATATATTGAATTACACAAGATTTTATTGATAAAAAAATATCAACAAAAACATGATCACTATCAGCTGTCAAGTTCATCAATGTTTACATCAGTTTAGTTCAGTTTACATCATGACAAATTTGACAATGACATTGACACTGACTGACTGACGCCGACGGAAGAAGCCTTGGTTAGTCTATGGTATCCTTCTGAAAACTGTCAAGTCTGATACACACTTTGCTGGCGGTAAGGCGACGCTTGAACATTATGAAAAGTTGCGGAGCAACATTTCCAAACATCACGTGCAAACAACCACCTGGTGAAGGACGTGGGAATCCTCTGGCTGGTCAGTGAGGCGACTCTTGGGAGAGCGCTAGACGGCTTTCGGCAGAAATGATGATGAGGATAGCAAAAACCATGTGACCCAGCCGACTCGTGTGTACGTGCTTTTAGATTTAGTTCACACCTATTATTCATGTGACCAACGTAAAAAATAATCTATAAAAATTATGGCAACAATATCCTTGTCTTGCGCCGCGAGTGTGCGCAGAAAAATAAAAAAAAAATAATAGGAAAAGAAATGGCAGTTACTAGAGAGAAAGAAAATTGTTCAAGAAAAATTAATGGAAATATACCTGCATTATCTCTCAATAGTGATAATATGTCGACGTCCACGGATAGTGACGACGTAGCGGACCCGACGTATGAAATTAGGAACATTCAAAGCATCATAAACGTAACCCGTGAAAACATTGACGCTCTGAATGCAAAATTCGCTGGTTTTCAGCATCCACCTTCGCTGTATTTGTCTGAATATCAGGAGCTGACATCAAAGTTGCACAATTTAGAGTTGAGAGAGCGGACTTTGCGGGAATTGCTGCAGTGCGAGTCGCCGGACAGGAGTGAGGAGTATTCGTTGCAGGATGATAGTAAAAAGTTCGATACGCTTACGCGGCAGCCGAAGATATTCCTGCGGGCGCACCTGCCGAACCAGCAGCGGACGAGTGTGCAGGTGAAGGAGGGCGTGACGCTGCGGGACGCGCTGTCCAAGGCGCTGAAGCTGCGCAACCTGACGTGTGAGATGTGTGAAGTGGTGCGGACAGGCTATAACCTAGTGATTCCGTGGGACATCGACATTACTGGGATCGACGCGGAGGAGGTCAGTCCAGTGTAGTTTGTTTTGTTTTTGCCATGGTAAGTCAGTGACACATGGTGCAACACAAGTTTGCTGTGCAACACAAGTTTTTGTTAGTTCTGTCTCCTATCTCTCCAGGTTTGTGAGACAGTAAATATTTACTTCATTATAGGCAATAGATTGGAATGTAGTCATTTTGCTGTGATTCCTTTCTGGCATCCCAGGCAATGATATCACAATAGATGATTACTGATGCAGATAGACATACTTCAAGGCAAAAACACATTAGGTTAGCATTCTTTGAAGGCTCAACTCTTCAAAACCTACTTAGTCATTATCTCATATCATTTTGTTAGTCTGTATGAAAAATCTATATTTTCAGTATTAAAATTATTCTGGATTAAATGCATTGAGTCAGTTTCATGTTAAATATTGGTATTCATCTGCATCCAGTTAGGCTGAAAGTCCCAACATAGTTGAGATAAAGCTAGGCTGATGATGAATGAAACTGAGTGGGAGTAAGTGCATAGTAAAAAAAAAAGATAGTTTTATGCAAATACGCTTTTGCCTTGCCTTTTGTGATTAAAATAATATCATAAAAGTTACTCATCCGATTTAATTATGTGTGGCCTGGCCTCCTGTGTGTTGAACTCTTAATTAGGATTTCTTAGGTAGTCATCACATAAGGCCTGTTTTTGCTAATTATTACTTTTATTATTGCAGTAAAAAAAACGCCCACTTATAGAAGCTGCACTAATCTTGATAAAAAAGCTATTTATAGTTTGGATAATTTTTTATGTTAAATCAACAAACAGGTTTTAGACCTACAAAAAAAAAATGTAAATCTTAAAAGTCATCTAAGAATGATTGAACTTGGGTGTCTTGATATTTCACTGCCAAGTACCATATTTAACCACTAGACCCAGCCTGCTTATAATTGAGAGGGCATGCTCAACAGAGGCTCCGTGAATGACCTGTTAGTTAATTGGATTCAGGCATAATTTTGCAGAAATCCGTTATAAAATCTATTCGCGCCGGACGCAGAGCTTGCCAACACGTCGTGTTCGGGTTTGCGACAATTCAATCGTCATCCTGAGAATGCCTCGTTAAGAGTTGAAACATGTGTCGATTTCTTACAGGGTTTTTTATGACTCTAGGAATAGTTAAGGGGCATAGGTTACAAAATATATCTATGTCTGTTGTATTTCATGACATTTTACCAATTATAATCAGAAAACATATATAGCTCTAAATTGTTTCCTTCCTTCCTTGTTATCAAATAAATATTATTATTTAATTCTATATTTATTTATTTATACAACGTGCCGCTACAATGGCGACATTAATTTAACACACGGGTAGGGCTAGTGGCCAGTAACCATAAAAAATATAATAAAATAAAATAATTCGTAAATTGAAAAAAAATAATTTTCAAACAAACTAAATAATAAAAACATAACCAAAATTGAGATCACTCTTTGTAAAAGATTCATTCATGTAGGTACCTACCAGCTGGCTTACGTTCCATCGGTCAAGATCCTTTGTCGGCATAATTTCTAGGAAATTGCGCGGCTTTCCTTTTATTCGCCTACATATGATCCGTGACCCCGGCAAATGAACTCTTCGCTACAGTTCTTTAAGTACAGGTTGCTCCAGGATGGTAATTTAGAAAATTGTAAATAAATCAATAAATAATAACATTTAATGAAATTAAAATATTTTCCTAAAACGAATACGCGAAATCGGATACGTGTGTTAAATTAATGTCGTCATGGTAGCGGCACGTTGTATATATTGTGTGTCTGTAATACACAATGTCAATATACTCAGATGCTTGTTTTATTTTAATTTAATTGTTGCATTCATCATCCACAGCCTGACTCCACCCACTGCTGAGCATGGGCCTCTATTTTCTTGTTATTAAGTTCCCTTCAACATGGTTGAGCTAAATGGGGTTGATCCTCATGCGTCATGTTTCTGAACGGGCGCCCTCAGTAGGGACTGGTCATTTCTCACCTGCCATGGCTTATTTTAAATTTATTTAAATTTTTGCATTGTTTTTGTTTTATCTTTTAATTACGGACGCTTTTTTTTCTCTCCATAGGAACCTACTATGCTTTGGAATGGGCATAATTTTGACTGACCAACCCCTTGACAATTCTAATGTACCTGTAATTGGTTTATTTGAAATAAATGCTTTGAGTTTTGTACCAATCCTCACATTCCTGTGCCAGCCTCAACCATGTTCCACCACCACAGTTCTTGTAACATTAATTTCTGATAAAAAAAAGACCAAAAAGATCCCCATGCAACTACTTGTCCCATCAGCAAACTTTGCCATCATTATTCCTAGTCAGAACATGTTCAAAAACTGTTTCTTGTGTGTTGACAGGTGACAGTACGCACACTGGACAAGCTACCCATAATGTCTCACATATCGCACCAGTTTACCCGCAAGACATTCTTCACACTCGCCTTCTGCGAGTGCTGCAGGCGACTGCTGTTCAACGGCTTCTACTGCTCGCAGTGCAACTTCAAGTTCCACCAGCGATGCGCCGACAAAGTGCCCAGTATTTGTCATCAGGTATTGAGGAGGATTTTGTAGTACTTAATTTAAAAAATCATGATTAATGAGCTTAACTAAACAGACAAGTATAGTTAGCAGTTTGTTGTAGTAAATGTGTGTTTCCGCAAACACGTATATGTAGAAGAATTACGAGCAAGATGGACGCGCATCCTTGACGTTTCCTGGAATGGCGCCTTCTTACAGTTGAAGCCCTTACAAACAGGTTTGGAGTCGACGTGATGAAAACAAATTTATGCGCCGCAATACGGATACCGCGCCACTAAACGCCAAACGGTAGATACGCTCATTTCTTTCGGTACTGTACAAACTCCTTCAAGGATACAAGCAACAAACTGATCAAGATTTAAACAAGTAAAACTTCTATAAAACAATTTCGGTATCAGGTGCGTATGACGGACACGTACTACGCAGCGCTGTTGGCACAGAACCCAGAGACTCAAGCCGGCATCCTGCACTTCCCGCCGCACTTCGGCTACCACCACATGATCGCCAGGAACGACCAGAACAAGTCAGTATTACCTTACCAGTACAGCTTTACCATTCATAACAATGTATTCAAAATATTTCTTATTTTATGGCCTGTTTCCCCACCTCCTATTGAGTACTGGTTAGTTTATCTGGCAGATTTTTTATACAATTACATAATTTATCTGGTAGATAGTGCTTATCCAGACATTTGTGAAACAGGCCTTTAGTTTTTAATGATTTCAATGTATCTATAATGAAAAAAGTTGACATAATTCATAATTCACTGTCCTGCTTTTCAATGTAGTCAGGAAAAGTAATGCTAGTAAATAAGCCAATTTACTAAGCAGTGTCATGATGTGCAGGTCTATCTCTCCAGCTAAGAAAATGAAGGAGTTTGATGTCAACTGGTGAATATCAGTCACTAGATTGGCACCGCTTGCTTTTGTGAACGCAATCGAACGCTTACACTCACACAATGACACTCATACCCGTCACACAGTCGAGGCTGGCGCAAAACTGACGTGGAGCGGAGGCAACATCACTTTTCAATCGAGGGGTAAAACTAAAGCGAAATTCTACTCGATATAGCACTTCGATTTACGTTGTAGGGTGTAAAAGAGAACTAGAAAGGCCTAGCTGATAATATAAATGGCCCTAGCGACACTTCGTTTTTCTATAATGAAAGACTTTATATAGATCTTGTGTCGAGGCTTCTAGAGACCCTAGCGTAGTTTCTTACTAATATAAAGCGTCGTGAATTACAACCAGACTTTTTACAAGACGGATTTTGATACTCTATTTACAAGACTTGGATAACCCGGCCCGGTTGTACCGTCTAATCTAAATTCTAGGTCGACAAATTAAGAAAAACCGGCCATGTTTAGGTCTGACTAGCGCACGATGGAGATAGGTTTTATGTGGTAAATAAATGAAAATACTAAAGATCATCATCCGCCTAGCCTTTCCCCAACTATGTTGGGGTCGGCTTCCAGTCTAACCGAATGCAGCTGAATACCAGTATTTTACATGGAGCCACTGCCTATCTGACCTCCACAACCCAGTAACTGGGTATTTCGATACACCTTGGCAAGACTGGTTGTCAGACTTTCGGGCTTCTGACGACCCTTAACGACAGTCAAAGATCCACAAATGACAGCCGAGACCAACGGCTTAACGTGTTTTCCGAGACACGGAGTAGTCTCGGTATGTCAACCATCCTCGGACCAACCCCGGCAAGCGTAGCTTAACCTGATGGATCGACCCGAGCGGCTATTATTACTTAGCCACGAGCTGAAAATGAAAGAAAATAACCACCAAAATAACCAAACAATGAAAATACTAAACGCAGAATATTTTAAATCTAAAATTTTAAAAGTTAAGAAAGACTGGGACACTCGTACAGCGGAAGCTTAGTAATAGGCTTCCGTTTAGCACTAAGGGACCCTAAAAAACGAAATCTTCCGTCAGATTTGCGCCCCAGCCCTTACACAAACAAAATTGTACTTGTATTTAGTTCTCAGTTGTACCTTTCCTTCTTCCTAGATTTTCTCGTGTTTTGTAAGATACTAATATAAATTAAGCACCTGTTTATATTTCAGTTTTCTTTAGCGAGTTCGTAACTGCTACTTGTATCGTAAAACCTATTGTAATTAGTAACTTAACTTCCGCACAATCAGTAAAAAAATGTTTGAATTATATCTACTGCTATAGCATTTATAAAGCGGTGTTACAACGCGATGCTGTCTATAACACTGCTTTTGTTATCAAATTGTGTTTTTGTGTGTTTTACAAAATGCTTTATTTTGACCGAACACGGCATACCTTTTTATTACGAAAAGATACTATGAAATATCTTCATAGATTCTGTTTTAGATACCAAATCTTATATGCTTGGTCCTACATTAAAATAAGAACAATCAAATGAAGCACAATTCATTCTCATTCTTCTCTCTTTCGCCTGATGTTGCCCCTTGACCCTTATTACATCTCTCTTGCGCAGGCACCAGCATCCGCGCTCGTTAAACCAGCAGGACAGGTCCAACTCAGCGCCAAACGTGTGCATAAACATGGTTCAGAGACCCATGACCCTTGCTGAACATCAGAGAAAGCATAACCAGGTAAAAACGCTTTCATAAAAGAATATCGTTATATTAGCGTACGCAGGGTTAGTGTAAGACAGGCGTCTATGTGTTATGACAAATTTTGCAATAACAATATGTTAATTCCGCCAATTATTAGCTCATCAAACTCGGATGCAGGATGCAGTACTGCCCTCTCGTCAGCAAAATAATCACTTTCAGTAGGAGCGAATGATTTTGAGACTTGACTTCGTTAAACACCAGGAGCATTTGCCTCCCGGGCGTGATCTGCAGTGGCCTGAAAGCTCTTAATCGATCGCGTACTCAAGTCGGCTGCTGCAGACACAATGTGTCCCAAGTGGGAGATCACTGACCCATCCAACACTCAGTGCGAGTGTGGTGCTACTGATTAGATCATGTCCAACTTGCTGAAGTGTCCTAAGCCCATTCACATGCACCGCGGATGACCTAAAGAATGCCACTGTTGCCGCAATCAACGTGGCCACCTACTGGGCTCATACAATAATAAAAAAAAACAACGATGAAGAGTACCATCGACACGAAAGAAAAGGACGGAGCGAATGATAAATACAATTCCAGATACGCAATTACAGGATTAAGCAGGCAAGTGTCAATGATAAAGAAAGCAAGTTAAAATTAGGAGTCCACTGTCAGACACACAAAACTGCTAGCATCTGGTGTATATTATACCATTTATACTAATGTTATTACAGTCCCGTCGAGAGAATGCGTTCCTGACACCTGTCAGTTGGACAATTTCTAGTTGTAATAAGGATCAAATTCGCAAAACACATATACGTTAGATAAAGATAAAGATATATTTATTGCACAACTGTGTACATCAGTTCTTATTATATAACGTAAAAGGCTCAACAGTCTACCCATGTCGGATATGCAATCGTGTTACATTTCAAATTCATTATACAAATAAGTTAAAAACAGATTACAAATAAATTGCATACTAGCATCATTTTTCCTCAAAAAACTCCTGCAGGTTATAAAATACATTATCGATTAATAATTTTTTAAATTTTGTTTTAAACATATTTCCATTTAATTGCTTAATGGCTGGTGGTAACTGGTTGTATACACGAATAGCAGTTACATAGGTACTTTTATAATAAATCATATTATTAATAACAGGTAAATTAATGTCATATTTATATTGCTTGCGAATGTTTCTCTTAGAATTTGATTTGAAATTAAAATATTGCATATTATTTTTGACAAATAAACATAACTCAAGTATATAAATGCCAGTCAGTGTTAAGAAACCCTCCGTTCGGAAAACTTCTCTTAGCGATTCGGTGCTATGCATGTTATATATTGTCCTAAGACATTTTTTCTGGAGAATGAATGTGGACTGCACCTTTGTACGTTAGTATGAAGCTGTGACTGCATTCTCTCGACGGCCGGACGGTAGTTTAACTGCAGTACTACATCGACGATACTGTAATAATGGATAATGTGTTAAATTAACTTTCTTCAACGTCCATAATTATGATGAAGACGGCGAGTAATGCGTAGAAACTTGCCGCACGCAATCGTGAAGCCACTTGTTTGAGTATGTAATTGATATTTGACAGTAGTGCGTGCGGCGTTATTTGTATCATGTCATGCGTTACTGGTATAATCCATAACAATGAATGGCGATCATAAGATCCTGGTTTTGTGTTTTTGTCGTTTATAATTATTTATAGTCTTCTTATGAATTTGGTCCATGAAGGGCGACATACCGATCTCCCTGAATCGAAAACTCATCGATATGTGTATTTTGCCCGTCCTACGACCTACGGTGCTCCGACTGCTCACCGAGTCGCAAAAGTTCCGCCTTGGTTTTTGCCAAAGAGCAATGGAGCGCAGCATTCTGGGAGAAAAACGAATTGACAGGATACGAAACACCACGTTGCGCTCCAAAACGGAGATCCTAGTCGTAGGCAAAAAGGCTGCCAAACTAAAATGGGATTGGGTGGGTCATGTCAACCGCATGCACAGTGACCACTGGGCGGTGGTTGCCTGAGGATGGACGGCGCCGCCGAGGCCGGCCCAGGAAGAGGTGGCGAGACGACCTAGATGCGTACCGAAAGGGTTGGATCGAGGTGGCCCTGGACAAGTGTGCTTGGAAGGATTTGGGGGAGACCTTTGTTCAGCATTGGGACAGTTTGGCTAACACAAAAAATAATGGATATTGCTGTTTTGCTGCAACATTATAATGAAGCTGATTTGACATTGACAGACTGCATTCAAGGTGACTATCTTTAAAAAATAGGATTTGACAATATTCAATGAGATACTCATTTAGAACGGGGTTTATTATTCGGTGAGATTGACGTATTTGTACGTTTTGTGGTCACAGTGTAACAATTCCCCGCAGTCGTCCAACTACTTGACGTCTGGAAGACACAAACAGGACGATAAAGACAAGGCTGCGGACCAGCAACTCAGTCAAAGCACTCAGGTAAGTTCCACACTGTACAATTTTTGTTAAAAACAAATCTGGCAAAATATCGGTGTACTCTGTAGACCTCTGACCCACCCTTTGGGGATTACAAGCATGATGTTATGTTGTTATGAGTGTTTATCACTACCTTGGGATACAAATCAGGGTGTACCTTGCAAAAGTACTTCGAAGCCTCTTTTATGATACGTTTTGTTTTGTATTCGTTGGCGAAACTGTACAGATGCAGATATTGTGACGGGGACATAATAATATGAAAATTGGCGCTGTAATGTGCGAAGGGCTCAGGCTCAGTTAACTTTGTTCAATAGTGTTCTACTACAATTATGTTTCTCATAAAAAGTGGTGAATCCATTTTATCCAAAAAGTTTTAATGTCGTCGGCATTGTTTCCACATTTTTATAACATGTGGTACACAAACTAACAAATTGGTATCCGATAGTTTTGTATATCGGGGGTATCGGGACCACCGAAACGGTGCAGCGAGATATCGCTAAAACAACAGAAACGGTATGGCCAAGAAGAAGACTTTCACCGCAGTTGGCCGTCCTTACACTTAACAAAATACTAACATATCAAATAAGATACAAATATAAATACGAAGTAACAAATAAAATAGGAAATGTATGCTATTATATTTATATGTTTGAATTATGTAAGGGAAAATAAAGCTAAATAAATAATCATAATGTGCAGGCGTCTCCGACGGGCACGTTACGACCGCGCCGAGCGCGCGCGCGCTCCGCCGACGAATCGTGGAAGAACGCGCTGTCGCCCAGAGAGAGCTACGACGACTGGGTCATACACGCTGATGAAATACTCATCGGGGCTAGGATTGGTAAGTCCACTGGGGCTCTCGAACAAATACCTTTCCCGAATCCCGTAGCAATAAACTTGCAGACAGGTGCCTTTCGCATAAGAATATTATGATCTAAAAATTTGAATAAGTACTTACTACCAATTATTTGACGACAAAATGTTTGTCTACACAGCCTCGTAAGGGTCAGTTCACACCGAGACCCGAAGCGACGCGCACTTTTTTGTGATCCGATACAATATCGAATTTATTTCCTACACATTAGGGTACACGCGCTGCCCAGCACCGCGCATCTCAGCGTACTTTGACACGTGTCATCCCTCGGACTGAAATTATACCTTTTCATGAAGAAAATAAGTTCGATAATTGTTAAAAAGTGCGCGCAGCGTCACGTCGCGCTCTGAGCTGACCTTTAGTTTGTAATAAAACGAACTTCTTCTTTTACTGCCATGATGCCCCATGTAGCGGAAAATATGCGTATAGTGCGTGAATTGTATTTGCTGGTTAAAAATACCAAGTCGCTGACACAACTAACTATTTGGAAATCAACAAATCAAGTCCTATTAAAAAAGTCCCCAGTCAAAAAAGGTCACAATACCTCAGTCTGTTGTAAGTGATACTCATCGTGATAAAATTATATTACGACACCACCAAGTAAAAACTACGTTTTGTATCATTAGGTTCCGGCAGTTTCGGGACAGTATACAAGGCACACTGGCACGGCCCGGTCGCGGTGAAGACGCTCAACGTGAAGACACCCACACCGGCGCAGCTCCAAGCGTTCAAGAATGAGGTAATGACTGTAGCAAATCAATTGTAGAGTAAAAGTCATGATTTTTTATAAAATTTTATAGGTTTTTGGTTACAAGTGAAACAATAATTCTGAATGTCTCGAAAAATGTAGCCAGACATGGTTTTAGGATATTATTATTTTGTTTTCAAATGATTTGCTTTATGGAGGATATCACTCCCCTTTAATATAGTCATGTCTATAAGTATAAGTATAAGTATAATTTATTTCATAAAAAAGTGGTACAGTCTGTTACAAAGTAGAATGACAACATAGGAATAGTTTACATCTGAGATGAGTAGGTAACAATACAATTTACGATCTGATGTCCTAGCTAGGTCTAGGTCTATATTAATTATTAGTATTTAATGGTGGATCCTGACAGCCGGCTGGTCTACTGGCGGCTTGGCCACAAGCAAAGCCGCCGGGAGACGCCAGCAAGTGTGGATGTGAATCGATATTCTAGTTCTGTGCGAACTATTCCACTATTGCCGCGCGGTGCGGCCGGCGGCCTCGCCGGTAAAATGCCTTTGTGGCGATTGCCGCTTGCAAAGCCGCCGGCCGACCGGCGCATACTGCCGAGCTGTGTGGATCCACCATAAGGATCGTAGCAGGTGGCGTTCAGTAGTTTCTGCCTACCCCCATAGGAAAAAAGGCTTGAGTTTTTAATACGTAATTGAACCGACATAAGCTCATCACTGCCTAACCCCGCCAGGTGGCGGTCCTGCGAAAAACACGGCACTGCAATATCCTACTGTTCATGGGCTGCGTGTCCAAGCCCTCGCTCGCCATCGTGACGCAGTGGTGCGAGGGCTCGTCGCTGTACCAGCACCTGCACGTGCTGGAGACGCCCTTCCCGCTGCTGTACCTCATCGACGTGGCGCGACAGACCGCGCAGGGCATGGACTACCTGCACGCCAAGAACATTATACACAGGTATGTGTAACATAGTAAAATGTAAAAAAGCCAGAGGCAGAACCAACAATCGTTGGACTGGTATACAAAAAGTTACCGGTAAAAACTGGATGGAGCAGGCTAGAGACAAATGGGGACAGTTGGAGGAGGCCTATATACCCAAGAGGGGCCATGACTTATACAGTAACATACCATCTATTTTATATTTATTTCTTTTTAAATACATATTTGTTACATTTTTAAATATTTTTATAAAAAACATTAAAACAAAACATTTAAAAATATAAAATTATTATATTTATTTTTGTCTTTATTTCATTTTGATTACATATAAATTATATTTTTAAATATTAGAATAAAGATTTTATTATTATTTCTTTATTATTAATATTACGTGTAGTGTGACAATACGCGACGCTTCACTGATGACTTGACATCCCAGAGACAAAGATGAAATGCCTCATGTGCCCTAACCCTTGATATCGGAACACAGCGATTCTTCTTTTCTGCAGAAGTGGGTCAACCTAGGAAATAGGGACCTTGTTCAGAGAAGTACTACATGTTACTCCTTCACAAAGAACTCAACTCATTATGTGGGAATCTACATTCGTTGATGATACGTTGATTTTTCTAATGACGTCATATTTCGTTCTGTAGTTTCTGCTTATCCCAATATGAAGCCTGATGTTATGTATGTCATATTTCATGTTCCAGGGATCTAAAATCAAACAATATATTCCTGCGAGACGACTGGTCTGTGAAGATCGGAGATTTCGGTCTGGCCACGGCTAAGGTGCGGTGGTCTGGTAAGTATTATAATTTGAATTAATTAATACAAATTTCATTGCAGGTCAAGTCAAGTGTGCCTATAGCCTTTTATGCAAAAAACAGTGAATTCGACTTCAAAATCTCAGAAACTCTGAATTACAATGCAAAATTAAATAACTTAGCCTAAATGACGATTTTACTCGTATTTATTTTTAGTTTACCCGACTAGTTTCAAACTCAAAGGTTTTAGTAATGAACTAATCAATCCAGTGTTCAAATTTTTACATTATCATTGTTTTCCAGAAAACTCAACAGCAGGCGGCATCCAATGGCAGCAACCGACCGGCTCCATCCTATGGATGGCTCCCGAAGTGATCCGCATGGACGAGCCGGCGCCCTACACCTTCCGCTCCGACGTGTACGCGTACGGCATCGTGCTGTACGAGCTCATGGCCGGCGAGCTGCCCTACGCGCACCTTAATAATAAGGACCAGGTAACGTAGGGCCAAATAAACCTTAATTGCCCATAAAAAGAGCGTTGTTGTACACCTAAATATCAAAACAATGGTGTAAAAGGTGGATGTACACGCGGCTACACATCATGCTATACATTCCCAGTTTATGCTGATCTCGCATTTTTTTATTATATATTATCTATATATATAATATATATATTATGATAATATTATTATTATAATATTATTATCATAATGCATATTTACAATATTAAGCCTTATACTAAAGTGGTAGGTATATAGTAATGGTTTGACCTGAACTAGGATAAACCTGTATATCAGGTGTCGGAAGTGCCAAATTACATTAAAATTTTCTAAAATTGATGGTACTCATAAATAGTGAGTAACTTAACAGACTAATGATAGGACAATACTTAATTAAAAATAATATTTAACTTAAAACAACCAGTAACTTTTCTGTGTCATCATAAGACAACATTGTATAGGATTTCCGTACAAATGTGTAGCCGTGTTTACGTGATTGCCGCCTGTCGTAATTTTGCAGCCGTTATGTGACGGCACTGCATCTTTACTATGTTAAACGTAGAACCAGGTTACCTAAGACCAAGCGTTTTACATCAATATCGTTCAGTCGAAAAACATCCACTGCTGGACATAGGCCTACCGCATGCATCACCATGACGAGCGATCCTCACTTCCTCGATCCCGTGAATATTCATTTACGTCAATTTGTCATCATCATCTGCCTAGCCTTTTCCCAACTATGTTGGGGTCGGCTTCCAGTCTAACCGGATGCAGCTGAATACCAGTATTTTAACTGGAGCGACTGCCTATCTGACCTCCACAACCCATTTACTGGGTAACACGATACCCCTTGGTAAGACTGGTTGTCAGACTTTCGGGCTTCTGACGACCCTTAACAACTGTCAAATATCTACAAATGACAGCCGGGAAAACGGCTTAACGTGCTTTCCGAGGCAAGGAGGGGTCTTGGTATGTAAAGATGGTCACCCATCCACGGACCAACCGCGGCAAGCGTAGCTTAACCTAATTGATCGACCCGTCAATTTGATTATTATTTACGTCAATTTGTATGGATACTACCCATTACTACCCATTATTGTCACTAGACGGCGCTTACACAGTTTACGTACAAATTGAAGTTTACGTTCGTACTAGGCCCTCAAATCATCGCCCCCCACCTTACTAACTCATCAACTATCTTTTCAGATCCTCTGGCTGGTAGGTCGCGGTAACCTCCGACCTGACGCTCGCCGCCTCCGACAAGACGCTCCACAAGCCTTGAAACGCCTATTTGAGGACTGCATCAAGTTTGACAGAGAACAACGGCCTCTGTTTCGTCAGATCCTGGCCTCACTAGAGTCTATGCTGCGGGCCATGCCGAAGATCACGCGCAGTGCCTCGGAACCGAACCTGAACCGGCAGCTGCATGCCTCCGATGATTACTTGAGCTACAGCTGTGCCTCGCCCAAGACGCCCGTCAACTTCCAATTCAATACTGATACCAGTTTTCCTGCATTTTACGGGTATGTAAATCGACTGTCTGACGTCGATTTTGCAAAGGACTTTTAAGACGAAATTTGCGCAATATTTTAACAAATATTCTCTGCTTTCCAATTTAAAATAGGTTACCACCAAAATAGGCCATCCTAACTAATATTATAAATGCAAAAGTGAGTTTTTTTGGTGCGCTTTCACGCTAAAACGGGTGAACGAAATTTGGCACATGGGTAGACCATGACCTGGAATAGGACAGGGATACTTTTTATCTCGGCAGTAAGTTCCCGTGGCATAATTTCTGACGTCGACGCGGGCGCGGGCAAATACTAATTTACCAATATGTTTGCGAAAATGACACTAAATAAAATAAATAATTTCTTTATTTGTTTATTTGACTGAACACTGAATTATTTTTATTTGATAAGACACCAGCAATTAGCTGGCTTGTGTTTCCAATAGCTTATGACAAATGACAGACTTTACATCACTAAATTGTCTGATACATTTTGAATATTTATAAAATAAAATTGTAACATGCAGCATTTCCTTTTTCAGCATCCCAGTGCCGAACCAGCGGCACCCGTAGGGGTTGCTGAAGGGCTACGACTAGCCAAGCAGCGCGGCCGGCGCATGCGCGGCACGTGACACGTGCGCGACACGCTACACGTGCGCGACACGTTACACGTGCGCGACACGCTACACGTGCGCGATACGCCGCACGTGTGCGACGCGCCACACGTGCGCGACTCTCGCCACACACGCCGCGCGCGCTGCGTAGCCCTTCACAATCATGACGATTTAATACACCATAATTAAGTCACAGTTGGCTAAGAGCTAGCTTGCTCCAGTATGATACTATGAAGTTTTAAGTATACAAGACGCGCGGGAACTCGCAAGGCTCAGTGCGCGTTCGCGGCGTTGGAAACTTAAAAAAAACGGTACCAGACAACATTAGTCAGAATTTTGAAGTAAAATGTGGCAGATTCACATCAAATATTGAATATTGTTGTCTCATGAAGGTTTCATAGTATCATAACGGCCCTGGCTAGACTAGAATCGAACAGTTCCAAAAACCAATTTGTGTATAGTTAATTACTTCAGTGTAAAATGTGATAATGCCGACAAGGACAAAATGTGAGACAGTATTTTAAGTATGGCTTACTATAGTTGAAGTGTGACTGTTTCTATCGGGGAACTGTGTTGGATACCTGCAGGATGCAAGACATGAGCTTCTATCGCGATACTGTTCAGCGGCTGGTTTACCTTAGTCAATAATCAGCTGGGACTTTGAACAAGCGGATTTATTTGCGACGCTGTAAAAGCGAACTGGACCAAAGTCACTATTTAGAAGCGTCAAGCCGGTACTAAGGCTCGACACACCTTTGTGTTTGGTGAGTAGAACGCTGCTAGCCTACATTTATTTGGCAAAAGTATTGGTCACATATCTTTTAAGAAAGCAAGAGCCACGAGAATTTTATGGAGATTCTATGTGGTTAAGCTGATCATTTATCGTCTCGCGGGTGTTATCTTCCCAAGTAAAGAATAAATTCCATAAGTTAAATTTTTCTATGACCATTCACGTCTGAATAATGACTTTTGTCGTCAGTTCCTAGAATAGCCGTCATTCGGAATAAGATTCTACTGTCGATATGTTCACGATCTCGGAATGTATTTATCATTATTTATTGTATAATTTATTGAAAATTATTTATTATTTCTTATGCCCAAATTGTTTATACAATGTGAAAGTTACTAATACGAAAATATTTATCGAAATACTGTCGCTCAATAGCCATGTATTGAGCGACATTTATTTCGATAAATATTTTCTTTTAATTTTGTTGGATAAGTCAAACATTATTCTTATCTAAAATCAATTGTGTCTCCTACTTTTACAGTACTCATAATCAAAGAGTGCAATTTTAAGAATTATTTAAAAAAAAATGGTTTATATTTATTTAAGTAGTCTATTATAATAAACATTGGCATGTTGCATCTGACCGAAGTGGAGTGTACTAGCTTACAACACGGACGATAATAACCTGAAGTGTAAAGCAGTCTTATGAAACCTACTCATAATTTCAATGAACAATAGATAATAAATAAAGTCCCATAAATAAATGCCATTTTAGACTGGACATGTCTGCCGACTGCGATTTTTGATCGTAAGTTATAATCCCACTTTATAAACAAACTCGTTGACAAAGCGACGCAGACGCAACTATTAAAACGGACGTTATTTTTCTGATATAAATAAAATATTTTTGTATTATCTCAATACAGAACATTAAAGTGATAGTAATAATGTATGTTTTTAAAAGTATTATTTGTACGATATAGTTGTAACCGAGTCGTGTCGAGACATAAATGTAATTTATTCGTAATTATTGTAAATAATTAATTTTAATAAAGACCGTAGATTAATGTCTGACGATTAAGAATCTTGTGTATACAGTATAATTAATTTTAAAGCATAACTATTAACTCTAAGAACACAATAAATTATTGTTTCAATTTATTTTACTTGTTTTTTTTTCTGCATTGGATCCTACTAATATTATAAATGTGAAAGTTTGTGTGTTTGGATGTTTGTTACTCAATCACGCAAAAACGGCTGAATGGATTTGGATGAAATCTGGAAAACATAGATAGTTTATAACCTGGATTAACACTAGGATACTTTTTATCTTATCCCGATATTCCCACGGGATCGAGACTTTAGCGGGTGAAACCGCGGGGCGCAGCTAGTACTTCCATATTCTAAAGGCCTACGCAGACCAGGACGGCATAGCAAGGGATTAAAATTTTTACCAATGGACATTCAAACCTATCGATATAGAAATACGACATAAATTGCTATGCTTTAAAATGATGCCATGGCATCGAAAGGGATTTCATTGCACGGCATTGAAAGACGCGCCACGGGCTCCCGCGGCGGGATGCCGTGGCGTACTGCGGTAGGCAACGGCATGCCGAGGACGCCGGCGCTGGTTGTGACATAAGGCGCTGGAATGCCGCGGTATCTAAGCGGCTAGTGTGCGCTGACTGGCGGCAAAATCCTTTGCCATCCCGTCCCGGTCTGCGTGACCAAAAGCGTGAGATGACAGTCGTCGATTTCGTCGCAACCACAGAACACTATTAATACTCAAGGGTCGCAACGCGTGCACCCCGCCTCGTGTTGCGGGTTGGAAGTCTGGTGTACTTGCGGTGCGACGCCGGAACGCACCGTGTGGCATACCACGGTGGATATTTGTATGAAGGACGCCGCAACGACACCGTTCTGGTGCCGCGTCGCCGCCAACTCGTATCGTGTGCAAGGTTTTTAAACTAGGTACAAGAAGTTTCAATATTATAAAGACATTATGTGGAAAAAGTTTCACAAATTCGCCAACTCTAATATCGTTTCCGTGGTGTAGCGGTTATCACATCTGCCTAACACGCAGAAGGCCCCCGGTTCGATCCCGGGCGGAAACATAGCTTTTTGCTTCATACCTGCCTTATTACTGGTAATATGCATGATGCTTATGTCTTATTTTTTTGCGATCGAAACATCCTTTCGATCGTATAAATAATAATAAGTAAAAATCGTTATAAAAAAAAGCTTTTAATGAACTAAGAACGATTTTCCCATGGCCACCTTCCAGCTCCAACATCAGAACCTGAACACCACCTAGTGTCAAAGCACTTCTAATGAGTCCAAGCACGATCGTGCTATCTAGTTTGATTGACGAGTTCCTATGGCCAACTTCCGGCACCATCATCAGACCAGTTCCATGGTATCATTTATTCGAAATGTCTCGGTAGTTTTATAAGTATCCCAAGTTTCAGCTCAATCGGATGCCCGGAAGTGCTTGAAAAATGGATGACAATTGGAGTAACCGGAAACACATACGAACAGTCCAAGCTAATATAAAGCTTGTAATAAAAATGAACTTTGACAGACGTCTAAAGTCTCTCGTTAGTAAAATGAAAACAGGATAAAATTCAACGAGGCTGTTTATTTCAAATATTCGTCACGCACTACATAATCATCTCTTTAAATCTAACAATAGTAACAATGCTGGCATTTCATAACTAACCCACAATTATTTTCCTTTTACATACATTTGAAAATATTTAGTTAGAGTGCCATTTCAATCAAGTATTGGCAACGTTTTAGGGGCCTCACAAAAAGGATCGTATACGAAATTAGGCATAATCTAACAAATATAATATAATTATAGTAGGTACTTGCTGAGAATTAATGCTATATTTAACACATTATTAGATTTTATAATAACAAAAATGGTCTATACATGGTAACATGCCAATAATTACATAACATGGAATATTTTAATATTAAAATATGTATTCTATGTAAAATCACATTATCGAGGTAATATTTTCTTTTTCATTCGTTAAATAAAGCTTGAAACCAGCCAGTTCATTTAACATTTTCAAAAGATAATATTTACGTCGTACGGCGCTGTATTAAAGTATCAAAATTGTGTATAATTTGTTTTACTATGATACTAAAAGCTTATCAATATAATGAATCACTATTATTTAAAATCACTTCTTGGTTTGAATTAAAAAGTCCGATACGATGGCTAAACAAGACAATCCGATTTTTGTGAAACCTTAAAATTAAAACAATTCATTCAATATTTTTAAAGTTGCTTATTGTTTTTGATTCACCTCAAAATTCAAACAATCGTCGTATTGAGTCTTATTATTTTCATCTATGCAATAGGGCCGAAAGTTTCTGGAGGTACCGGAAGGCGCAGCAGTTGGAAGGTCTCCTACAAGGTGGATTTATGACCTCATTGATGATGATGAAGCATTGAACAGTGTGGCGATGCTTGAGGAAGGCCTATGTCCAACAGTCGAGGTCTTTCGATAATAATGAATGAATTTCTAATAAGGATTTCGGACCGTCATGTTTCGTAGATCATGGCAGTGTAAAATTTATTTAAATGCTGCTTTTATTAATCTGTTTACAAACTCTTTGAAGTCTCATGTGTTCACATTGTATTTACCTTTCTTGTACTGTATAATAACTATAATCTAATCGTTAGAATCTTCGCTGTCTGCGTCGGCGGCGCTGTCGCCCTCATTCTTGGGTTTCTTCACTTTTTTGGGGCGTATCTCGAACTTGGACAGATGTATCTTCTTCCCGCCAATTTTAGCGTCACCGGCAGTCTTTATTGCCCGTTCTACTGCTTGAGGTCCATCGAATTCGACAAATGCTGTCGCTGTAAATAAAATATGATAAACAATTAATAAACATCACATAACTGGCCAATGTGGGTGTACTGTATACTGTATACACTTCTGCCTAGTCCCTTGGGAAATACTGGGGGCCTAGACAAAATCCCTTTTCTGTAAGCGTTAACGCCAAAGGAAAGATCAAACTGTATGGAGTTGACAGCAGCAGTCACGTGACATCTCTAAAGCTAATGTCAACTCCATACAATTTGATCTTTCCGTTGGCGTTAACGCTTACAGAAAAGGGATTTTGTCTATAGCCTCAGCTATGTGCTAATAAACACACATTGTGCACTTCATGAATTCTTCCTCTCGCTCGTTACGGGGTGTCCTGCGTGAGCGACGAATACGACGCAACGCGACACGATACGATGCAATACGACGCGATGCTACACGCGACACATGTCCTACGTGATTTCGGTCTTCTCGAATGTTGGAGAAGTACAGTGCAATTCGTGGTGTCGCGTCTGATCGCTCAAAACAAGTATGCGTTACGTCGCGTCTCGCCGCAGACTGCCATATAGGCCGCAAGCATGGTATGCCGTTGAGTTGATCGCGTTCGTATTTCGTCGCTCACGCAGAACACCCCGATTGACAGGCAGGTGGCCAGCACTACTCATAAGTGGTCCTTCAGGTCTGGTTTGTGAGGCCCTTAGTAACATAGCTAGGCCCAAAGAGGATAGTAATAGTAAGTAAGCATATAATATGGGCTTACTATTACTGTATGGGCCATGTTGTTCTTAACGGTCGAATACTCGAACTCATCTAGGCAACTCATGATGTAAGCAGTCTACCAAGTTACAGTTCGATTCAAACTAAATGGCGGCTCGGAACATGAGGCGTGTCGCTGCGCAGTAACAATTTCATGTGTCAGTAGGGGTGAGGGGTACTCCGCCACGAGTAGCTAACTTCCGAGCCGCCATTAAGTTTGAATCGACCTATACCTCTACAGCATGCCAAAGTATACGATTCGGGAATCATCGTCTATCTTCGGAAATACGAACGCGCGATGATGCGATTTGATACCACGTTTACCATCTCTATGCGATTCCAAAAAACTTTTCAATTCGTTTGAGTGATATGTTAAATAACAATCTGAGACCGGAGTAGGTAACCCGACAGAGCACGGTTGTACAAAACTAAGAATCACTGCGTCTGTGTGGGTTACTGTTTGGCGCGACGCTCGGACTAATTCGGAAACAACACGAAGATTACCGAACCGCATACTTATCTTGAGAAAGCTGTATATTCAGCACTATTCAGCAGTAAACATGTAACATACCCATAGTCTTCTTCCCCTTGACGAGATGTCGTATGCTCCTGATCTTGCCGGCTCCCACGAAGGTGGAGCTGAGCGCCTGGTCGGTCAGCTCGGCATATGAACGCACCACCAACGTGGTCTGTGTTATGGGCAGCCCGCGCTTCACACGGATGCGGCTGCCTTCAATGTATACGTTGTTTTCTTGTAGGGCCTGGAGATATGGATATTTTAAGAGATGAGACCATTTACTTAAAAGTTTGGTTGGTTGGGTAGGTGAAATTAATGAATATGTGGAGCTTTCAAATGTTTAGGAAAATTAAAAGAGATGTTTAATCAAGCTCAAATTCAATTGTGACAAAAATACTTTCTGGAAGTATAGTTTTTTGTAGGGATGTAACTATTCCGATATATCGGCCGATATCGACAGGCCGATAAATCGATGTCGCCGATTATATCCAAGTACAACCAATATCACAGCTCGAAAAGCGCGCGAAATGACGACTCGCGTGTAACATTGTCGCTCCGTCGCAACTGAGACCACAACTTACAGTTGCTAAGACAAAAGCAAGACCCTTAAAAAGTTCAAAAAGTACCAACAATCTGAAAAAGAGAACAAAGCAGCTGAAGGTAACAGTCTAAAGATGGAGGTGGACAGCAGTAAAGGTAGTGTACTTGAGAAAAAGCCAGCCAAGCTTAATAAAACAAAAAAAATGCTAGGAGAGTCACCACCTGGAGATACTCATGTTCAAACCCAAGAAACTAAAGAGAAAAAGAAGAAATTTAAATAAACGAAGAGCGCGTGCTGAGCGACATGGCAACATGGCAAACAGCTGATACAGCAGTGTTTGCAGTTTGCTGAGCGTTGGCCGAGCGATGTATTATTTCGTGCCTATTTCACGTCACTGCTATTGGTGACTCTGTTTATTCACACAGTGAAGTAAGGACATTAGCATTATTAACAGTTGTGCCCGAAATACAATCGCCCGAGGTACATACTTAATTATTTATTTTATATATTATCTACAAGCCATCAATATCGGCATCGATATCGCCTATTATTTACTACAATAATCGATATTGGTATCGGTAAAATTATGTATTGTTACATCCCTAGATTTTTTGTATAATTTACCTCTTCTGCAGCAGTGTCACTGTAGAAGTTAAGGGTAGTCGTAAACACGGGCTTAGACTCTTCTGTAGGGTATACCTCAGCAATGCTAGAACAAATAAATGAGATTATTACATTTTTTACATACATTTGAAACATTAAAATAAGAAATAAGCAGTACCTTTGTACTCATATTTTAATTATGTCGTATCTATTTTGGATTTTACTGTGTGTACATAATAATAAAATAAATTTCTTTTTTTTTTAAGAAATTGGTTGGTTGGAGATTGAATTATTATCTTAAAAGTCCTACCCAATTTTCCTAATCAATCCATGTTTGACAAAGTGCTCTGTAAGCAACTTTTTATAGATCAACACGATAGAGATGGGCAGGTTCTCCACAATCACGGTATGTGCTAAGCCCTCCTCATCCGCATCACCCTTCTTATCCTTGTTCCATTTCCTCTTCTTCCACTTTACCTTCTCTTTTACTTCTTCACTCTTTTCTGAATCCTCCTTATTGGGCTGAACACCTTTAGGTTTTTTATTCTTGTTGAACTTTTGTTTTAACTTTTTACGCTTGTCCTTGTCAACCACAGACATATCATCAAGCAGGTTTGTCAGTGTGTGTGCATTGTCTCCAATACTGAGGTTCTCCAGGTCCTCAGCTATATCAGGTTTACCATTTTTTTTACGTGATTTAGAAGCCGGCTCCCCTTCAGCCTCAGTGGTCTCAGCAGGTGGGGACTTCACCTTCTTCTTTTTTAGTTTTTTGATTTTGGTTTCTGATGAAACCTCACCAGTATTCTCTGCATCAGTTGGTTCTGTACTCTGTTCAGAACTTGGCTTCTTCGTTTTTTTAAATTTCTTCTTTTTCTCTTTAGTTTCTTGGGTTTGAACATGAGTATCTCCAGGTGGTGACTCTCCTAGCATTTTTTTTGTTTTATTAAGCTTGGCTGGCTTTTTCTCAAGTACACTACCTTTACTGCTGTCCACCTCCATCTTTAGACTGTTACCTTCAGCTGCTTTGTTCTCTTTTTCAGATTGTTGGTACTTTTTGAACTTTTTAAGGGTCTTGCTTTTGTCTTTAACAACTGTTTTGGCTGTCGTCTCAGCTTTTTTATTAGCTTGGGTGTCATCAGACTTGGTTCTCTTCACCACAACTTCCTCGTGGTCCTCCAGCATAAAGCTGACGGACTTGTTCCTCTTTTTGGGCTTACTGCTAGATGCGTTAGACCTGGAACTGTCGAAAGACTGCTCAGTTGGCGATTTAGTTTTCATGATGGATTTGACTGATTGATTTTTGCCACTCGTGTTAGGTGTAGAAGTAACTTTAGAATCTTCAATAGCGCCGCTCCGAGGGAAACTTGAGCTTAAATTAGAACCATCAATGTTGATGTGCGATATGTCTACTGGCTCTTGTTTGCTCCGTTTTTTGTTTTTATTTGGTTTAAGTTCACGTTTGGTGGCACTTATCTTGGCTTTTGTCGTTTCCTTGTTGATAATTTCATCAGATGTTCGTTTCTCAACAACTTTATTCGTTTCAGTAACAGATTTGTAAAGCCCAACAAAGTCTACAGTTTTGTCTGCGAAGGTATTTTTTTCAGCAACACTTGCTTTCAAATCGAATGACTTCGACTTCATTTTTATCGCTTACGAGCCCTTTTTAACTTGAAATATTGTTAAACAAAATGAAATAACACATGATAAAAGACGCACGGACGACGTGCAGTAAATAATGTGATTATTTAGAGGTTATGTTTTGCACTCGCAGTAGTTGCAGCCAGCTGCCATTCTGGTAGTGTGACCATCTTAAAATTACTGATTCTGCCATAGTTTGGTTGGAAACCTGCCAAATCTAGCCAAAGACTCGAATAAAAAATGCCAAAATATTGGCAAACTCATTAAGCGTAGTAGTAGTAAAAAAATACAATTTTGTTTTACTTAATATTAATGAAGTCAAATTTACGGCAGATGGACGGACAGCAGAGGCTTATTTATAGGGTCCTGTTGCATTCTGTAAATCCTTATTTATTACGGTCGCGAATCATATTGTAATCAACATACAACCTGGTACTTCTCTGCAAATTGCAAAAAATGTAACGAATATGCAAGAGGCTAAAATATAAGGCCTATCCTTCCAAAAAGGCAGAAAACTGCCACGTAGGGTCACACTGCAATGTGTTTCCAATGCCAGGGGGGGCACCACAGGGACCTCGGTGAAGGTAGCCGCACGATTTCATTATTATGAACTTTTGTTAGTGCTAATCGTTAGAGAATCGTTAGAGAGGGTTAGAGAGAAAAGAAAAATCGTTAGAGAGTAATTAGTTTTTATGTAAAAACAATTTTAATTTTTCGTGTGAAGTTGGCCCCCCTTCCCGCAAAAATGGACTTAGACGTAATTTTATTTTTTTAATCGTTTGCGAATCGTTAGAGAGAAATTGAGAGTTACAGAAAATCGTTAGAGAGTTAATATTTTATTTGATATTAAATAATTTCTGAGAGCGTGACATTAGCCCACCTCTGTGAATTTTGCCCCCGATATAATTATTCTCAACTTTTGTTAATGCTAATGGTTAGAGAATCGTTAGAGAGAGTTAGAGAGAAAAGAAAAATCGTTAGAGAGTAATTAGTTTTATTTATCAACGATTTTAATTACTTTTGTGACATTGGCCTCCATTCCCGCAAAAATGGACGTAGACGTAATTTTTTTTTTTTATAGATTGATTATCGTTAGAGAGGGCTAGAGAGTTAAAAAAATCATTAGATAGTTAATATTTTAATTGATATTAAATTATTGCTGAGAACGCGTTTTACCCTAGGACCTGAGCAGGTTAAAATTTAGAAACGTGCCGCCTCGATAGTGGATAGGGGGGGGAGGAGAGGGGGGAAGGGAACCCCCCACTCCCCCCTGCCGGAGATACAAAGTTTTTTTTAAATATGACAAATCTCTTATAGGCTGGGGCCACACCAACGGATTATCGCGATAGACGTTAACCGTTGATGTGTAGCATAATTATAGATTCCTAGTAGCTTTAATCTAAAGAGAGGTATTCTTTAGATTAAAGCTACTAGGAATCTATAAGTGCAAGAAGTGCATGTTTCAGCCTCAGCATAGTCCACAGGCTTAGCAGGAGTAAAATGATAATAGTACCTACCTACTGATCAAGAACATTTTTTTAATTCTGGTTAAAGACATTTATTTCTCATAAAGAAATTACATTTCACTTGCATGAGAACAATTTTAATATAAAGAAAAACTAATCATTGTCCTTCAACACTCGGACACACAATGAATCTACTTAACGCTTATACCAGATCAAGTTCCTCCCGTGACTTTGAATAGAACACCCATGAAAGTTGTTTCCTGTTTTAAATATCTTGGGCACATAGTCACTGATCGCCTACGCGACGATGAGGACATGGACAGGGAGCGCAGGTTGCTGTCGATCAGAGCTAATATGATAGCCCACAGATTTAAACGTTGTAATACTCAAGTGAAAATAACACTGTTCAGAGCGCACTGTTCATCACTATACACGTGCTCATTATACGCAAAAATCTTTCAGCGCACTGCGCGTCCAATATAACAATGCGTTCAGGGCGCTGTTGGGGCTGCCGCGCTGGTGCAGTGCGTCGGGCATGTTCGCGGACGCTCATGTTGATGGCTTCCACGCCGTGCTCCGCAAGCGATGCGCTGCGGCGCTCGGCAGGCTGCGCGCCAGCACCAACAGCATCCTGTCTGTCATTGCGAATAGGCTAGACACGCGTTACGTCCAGCACTGGGTTAATACCCATATTAGGAATTAAGTATTTAATTTTAATGTTTCTATTTTAACTACTAACACTAGTTTCATAAGTTTTAATGTACTAACACTCTATGGTTTTTTTTTAATTTTATTTTTTTACATAATATCAGTTTACAGTATTATTACAAATTATGTAGGTTTGAAGGTATTCCCAAAAAAAATTGTTGTGACTATGCGAAACTGAGCCTGTACCCTGCTTTGAGATACAGAGTGCGGTCCCGCTGTCACAATGCAGATTTACGATGAATTCCTATGGAGAATTCCTATTTTATGCTTATAATATGCTTTGAATGCAAGTGTTACAGATTTTTTATGAAATAAAACTTTTTTGAAATTGATTTTCTTCATTTTCAATGTCTTCTCTTAATAAAATACTGTCGAGAAACTGAGCAGGTGGAGATATATAATTTTGATGCCGGCTTCCAAGATACCAGACAATAATGTAATAATACACTCTATAACTATAGTGGTGTGAGTCCTCTGATCAAAGCTGTCTCAAGTGATGACGAAATGCCTGGTACAGTAAAAGTACCGTTCGGCTGAATATGTTGCCCATAATAAGAGCGAGCCTGTTTAATCTAAAACGCGTTCTCAGAAATAATTTAATATCAATTAAAATATTAACTCTCTAATGTTTTTTTTTAACTCTCTATCTCTCTCTAACGATTCTCAAATTATAAAAATAAAAAAATTACATCTACGTCCATTTTTGCGGGAATGGGGGCCAATTTCACAAAAGTAATTAAAATCGTTGATAAATAAAACTAATTACTCTCTAACGATTTTTCTTTTCTCTCTAACTCTCTCTAACGATTCTCTAACCATTAGCATTAATAAAAGTTGAGAATAATTATATCGGGGGCAAAATTCACAGAGGTGGGCTAATGTCACGCTCTCAGAAATTATTTAATATCCAATAAAATATTAACTCTCTAACGATTTTCTGTAACTCTCAATCTCTCTCTAATGATTCGCAAACGATTAAAAAAATAAAATTACGTCTAAGTCCATTTTTGCGGGAAGGGGGGCCAACTTCACACGAAAAATTAAAATTGTTTTTACATAAAAACTAATTACTCTCTAACGATTTTTCTTTTCTCTCTAACCCTCTCTAACGATTCTCTAACGATTAGCAGTAACAAAAGTTCTTAATAATGAAATCGTTCGGCTAAATTCACGGAGGTACCACAGGGGGCCACCAGGGGTATAGATAGTATAATTATCACAGTGCCAAAAATGCCAACAATCAGTACCAGTTTAAAAAATCGTCTGTGGTTGGGAACATTAGGTTTGGGTTTGTCGGAGTTATTACTTTCCTCTAAAGTCGAAGCAACACTTGCCAAAGCCTTCTCCACATTTTCATGATCTTATATTTTCCCAAAATATTCGGACATAAGCTATATATTTTTTATATTATTCATCTGCAAATACAAAAAAAGAAGGTTTAATGAATTTCAACAATAATGGTATAAATATATAATATTAAAAAACAAAAAGCCCGACTGCAAAAACCTCTAACCGAAAAGAGAAAAAAAAGCATTGAACTTTGTTTTTTTATTATTTGTTTATTGCAGGCGGGGACAAACAAAAGTTACACCATATTTCAGGTTATTGGTTTGTTTTTCTCTTTTCGGTTATAGGTGTTTGGAGTCGGGTTTTTTGTTTTTTAAATGTTTTGTTTTATTTCAAGCTTTTTAGTTTACTAACTACTTTAGGACTTTAAAATATATATGGAGTTAACTCATTACTAGCTTTTATTTGATACCAATATTGTCATAATATCCCTTTTTTTTGTATTTGCAGATGAAATTTAGAAAAAAATTATATCCTATGTCACTCCCACAATTAATTAAGACTAACCCAGTAGTCTGTGGACTAACCTAACGACACCTCGTATGCTAAAATCCAACGAGCCATTTAGGCTATAGAGCGTGCCAAAGAAATAGACATACATACTCTCGATCAACATTACCCTCCTTCTGGGGCAGTGGGGTAATAAATCAGTTGGTATTTTTTGTGCAAAGAATCCAACTTTTTTACCAGTAACGCTTCCCATATCCTTAGCTCGTCTTTTAGGGCTACACTCCAAGTAGCATAAATATTTATCTAGTTTTCGTATAATTTGCGCGGTTTGGTGACGTACAACAGTGCTGCTATCTACCTATGATTTGCTTTCAGTTTCTAACCCCACTGATGCAAGATTGGTCGTCTAAGGGGAACTTCAGAGATAATTTTTTATTGATTTTACAGGAAGTATGGATTCGTGTTCGGATACGTCTAAAATTATTCTAGAAATGAATTTTAATATGGCAACACCACTAACCTCACTTTTTAAAATCTATTTAATGGCGGATGCGCTTGCGTGATGCCGGTTTCGTGTTATTATTGCATATAGTTTGGCGTCTTTTTCCTGTGGATTTGTGATATCATCGATTTTACTTGTTAATTCGCGTTTGGTGAGTAAAACTTTCAATCATATTGTAAAATATTCAACCAGGATTGCGAAATGCCATTGTAACAAGTTATTACGAGGTAACGCTTCGGGTTCGTGAATTTTCCACTCGAAATTAAGGCATGCTTCATGGCGCGTATGGCTTGTTATGATGTATTTACCGTTATCTGTGATGTTACACATAGTTAAAATTAGCTCATCTGCTAAACAAGAGTATATTTTCTGCGTTTCTGCGTAATATGATGTTTCGCGCGTTAGTAACTGCGCCCTTGAGATCTGAGAATAGGCGCCAAGTGTTGTAGATAAGTTTTAGCAAAAAATAGATATGGCGGGAAAGGTTGCCACTGAGAGCGTGACGGATCGCACGCCTGATTGCTTGAGTTGGTTCTTGTGTTTATTACAGCTGGATATTCATAATGGTAGCCCAAAAGAAAGGCCGCGGCGCTAAAAATCAGGCTGCGAAGGCGAAGGCCGCCGCCCAAGCCGCGGAGGAACAAGCTCCCGAGATGGAAACCTCCGAGCCTGTAGAGGCGGAAGACAACGGCGAGGCCGAACAGGCGGAGCAAGGCGACGAGTCGACGGCGGGCGATGCGGGCGGCGCCGAGGGCAGCGGGGACGCCGACCAGAGCCAGGAGAACGCAGAGGGCGACGCCGGTGGTGATGATAAGAAAGAAGACAAAGTCGAGTCTGGTAAAATACTAGTTGAGAACCTCCCGTCGACTTACCTGTTCGACTACCAGGAGAAACTCAAAGAGTTGTTTGCAAAACATGGAGAAGTTACCAACGTCAAGTGAGTATATCCGTTTCACTGTACCAGCTATGTAACTGGAACATACAACTTGCCAACATTCAAATATCAGTCCCTGAAATATTATAAACTGTTGAAATGAATCACTATTTGTATTTCTAATTCAAGTTGATTAGTATATGATAATGTGTGATGTGTTCTCGAGGAATTAGCAAGCTGCTCTCAGAACACAGAAACACAGGCTCGACTGTACGGAGTATTAATGAGACAAATTTTCTTTCTTTTTAGACGTGGTCCAATCATTGTAACTGAACTGACCACAACTCCGACATTATCGGCAATAGTCGAATTCAAAAACAAAGAGTCTCTGGAAAAGGTAAACAAAAGTTTATTAACATTTTATATTTTATACTGAAAAGTGATTATGTAGATATTAGAATTTTATTAGCCTGCTTCTGAAAGAGGCTGTATTTACGGCTAAGACTATTTTTTCCAAATTATGTATATCCAGAAATGTTGCCACTTTCCTCAAGTTATGAGCAGAATGAGTGACTATTTGAATGTTATAACGGGCTGGTCTTCTACACTTTATGCATCTGTTTGGCAGCTTTGTTTTAATAAAGTAAAGTTCAAGTTTAATGATTGATCTTGATGTGATGTAGTAGATCAGCTGATGACTATACTCATGTCCTTTTGTGACGACTTTTTGTGTACTTGCAGTGGCAGAGGGTAAGTGTCAGGACTGGTGCAGTGGGCTTCAGGTTTCAGGCATATCATCTAGGTGCAACACGCTATTGTTACAGCCAACTCTCTATGTGGCATTGTTTTAAGCATGTTACACTTTTTATTATGTTATGATTATTATAAATTATGCATGTAAATTATGTATAATTTAATTTGTCATTGGGATTATAATTTAAATGGCAACAAACTTGCAAATAAGACATTAACATTATAATTATTTTCATTGTATTAAGTATTGATATCAACTCAGTAAATACAGTAATGCTCACAACTGATTCCTCTGTAACCAATGAAGCCCACTGCACAGCCTTGTTGGTAAGTAGAACTCCAGATGTATTGCAGAGCAGTAAAATGCTAAATATACTGTGTATGTCCATAACGCGAAGCCGCGGTAAACTCGCGCACTGAAACTAAACATTCAGCTATGCTTCACGCGGTTGCCATGCCAACTACCAACTTTTGGCGCCGGCAAAAAGTTTGGTTTCGAAGTACACTCGCGTTTTATTACGTACACGGTACAATACGTACTGTGATGTAAGAGTTTCCGTATTTGGGGGTCATAATATTATTTCGGTACTATGCGATAGTATGGAAGGCTACAAATTAAACACTTTATAATTTGATAAGTTTCAAATCTGTAATAGTAATAACGGTAATTCATAATAGTTAGGGCTACAACACACTCAAACCTAGCTATACTTTTTTATGACAAAAAAAAAAGTTTTTCGTCCTAAAGGCTAACTTATCTCTTCTCTTATTACACAACACAGTCGCAAATAACATAACTTTACACTTTAAAATAAACATTAATAAACGCCACCATGCACACAAATAATTCCCGTTCGCATTAGTTTACAATACGGATGCAAGAAGTGCAAAAAAAGTATAGATATTAAAAAAAAAACTTGTTTTTTTTAATACTTATTCCGAAATCAATATTGATTTTTTTTGTGAAATTTCCTAAAAAAAGATTTTACTTTATTATGTTCAACTTTTTTAATCATTTAAGTATACCAAACTAGGAAAAAAAGGTCTACTTTTGGCGGCTCTGAATTCCAGTGGTTTTAGTCAGTGGTGACAACGGCGTTGCTCTTGGAAATAGGTATATCGTATTTTATACATTTTTGATACTTGATATTTTATATCGATATATCGAACAAAAAATATCGATATTTCGATATTTTTTCTACAAGCCTAGTTTACAAGAAATACCACGAGGAAGTAGTCTTGTAGCGACATCCGAAGAATTTCTTGTAAACGAGTGTTATTTGTTTAAACGCAGGCAACGGGCGTGTGTCGAATGCAGGAGTCGGGAGGAGCAGGGAAACGTTTATTAGTTGCTATCTTTACCCTTCGTAATCGCCGTATTGTGGTATAGTTTACACTACACAGTCTGTGATAGCCAATAAACTATCTGTGTAGTGTGTACCTTGCGATCTAAATGTACTTCGTTTCCATCTTGTACACATTGCTAAACAAACATTATGGCTTGTATTTTAGATCGAGACTCACGTCATGAATCTCGATTTTAAACTAGATTTATTTCGTGACAAACATGAAAATGTTCTATACTGATCTACATTACAACATGGCTACTCAACCTTTTGTTCTTGATATTTACACTAATACACAGAAATCGAAACAACAAAAAAGCAGGTCAAACAAAACTAACACCCGTGTTACAAAACCTCACGCAAGACTCGAGCATTACCTAAAAGTTAAAACTAGTTTCAACAAATTAAAGGACTTTAAACTAAGTAAAGCTTGAGTCTGGAGTGAGTGTCTGTAATACGAGCCATAAAGATGAGACAATTCTCATCTCATTAGGTACTCAACATATCTACCTGTAAGTCAGGGAAACAGATTGTTTAGCAAATTGATTATCAATTGAAATTGTCTGTATATTCAATTCAGACACCTTTCAGTCCTAAAATGGCTTCAACACGGCAAATTGACGTAGCGTGTCAAACTGCTAAACAATACCTTTCCCTCACTACCACACGACACGATCAAATCATTATTCCTTTCAAACGCTAACTCCTATGCTCAAACACAGGCCCTGTCCGAGGAGGGCACGGTGATCGACGGCAGCAAGATCACCGTGTCGGTGGAGTCGCGCGCCGAGACCGCGGTGCTGGTCGGCGTGCCCTACGAGGCCAGCACGGAGTACGTGAAGCTTCTGTTCTCCCAGTGCGGCGACGTAGCACACATACACGAGTTCAGCAAGACCAAGTACAAAATACGTAAGTGGATATTCCTTTTGTCCTTTAGTTATTTCTTTCTAGTGAGCCGCGCCAGCTGGGCACGGAATGCTAAAAATTCTGCTGATGACGGTGAAAGTCTCATCAAAATACATCAAGAAGTTTAGAATTTCTACGCTCATACATCGACAAACGAGAAGTACAGTTTTACTCAACGTTGTTTTCGCAGTGGGTGTACCAGCGTAAGATGTAAGTGATCATTGGCAATTTTATTTTTATTTATTTCCACACTAATCTAAAGACAGTATAGGTACATAAAATAAATGGAGTGGACTGGAGCCTAAACTAGGGCAGCCCTGTATTTCAGGACTCCAGGTCTTCCTCCCGCGGCGAGTAAGTCGGTACAAATTACAACTAGAGGTGTAGTTAATTAATAATTATATTGTTTGCATCTATTCTCCTTTACAATTATGGCATTGATGAAGCACGATATTTAGGTAATACAGGCTATAGAAGTAAAAGAAAACCAACCAAATACCTATTTGGCATACAAAACAAGGGCATAATTATGTCAATATAGCACAATCGTAAATGTCGAGGCTGCGATCGGGGGTGCGCGAGTAACATCCAGTATCCGGTGTCCGCCTAAATAATGTATTCTCTCTCTCGGGGGTATCGACCCCAGTCGGACTATAAAACGGCTTCGGCATTAGCGGCAACGAAGGGGAGTGTGATAGAAGGGTGAAGGGCGACGCGGGAGAAAAAATATTGATCAACTGCCCGCATTCGCATTACGCGTGAATGCTACGAATGCACAACGGAACTTGCCACTTTTATGCCACCTGTTTATTTAGTTACGAAATATTCTATACAATAAAAACCGGTGTGTTGAAAATCTTAAAGATTACAAGTGTACGCACACTTGTAATCTTTTGTTCAATTCTCATTGTGAGATTCCTGCCCGTCTTCAGAGCAAGAGGGTTCGCCCCCTAACCACTTCTATTCATACACCACTACACCGCACCACTCAATGTACTACATAGAATATCGAGAATTTATTGACGTTTCCCGTGAACGCGTTAAGAGTAAATCGCGGCGTCGTTATGCCTCACAATATATTGATTTATTCTACGATTGACATCCGTGTTGTGTGCAGAGTAGAATATGCAAATGAGCATCGTATTTGGAGGGCTACTCCCCAACGCGAGGGGACACGATGTTGCTACAAACTCTTATCGCGTTCTAACGTCTATCGGTCGAGTTGCAACGATAGCTTCATGTAATTTGCACATTGTTTGACACAATTAGCTTTTCTAAAACAAGTCCTAGATATAATTTTATTAGAAAAAGCTCTTGACCTACTCGTGTGTGTAGTAGTCTGATATAAAGAATATATAAGCTATAATTTGTCCCCACATTTATGAATTGAGAGTAGCATACATGAAAGGCAATTTAAGGCGTGTTACGTTTACTGACCATAGTTAACGATAGTTTTCAAGGTCCACTGGTTAAGTACAACGTGGTACCTACTTGAATGAGTTACGTAACCGTGTCAAACTAGCGACGGATCGTAACTTTGTTGTTATGCGAATCCATAAAAAACAATAAAGATTTTATCGGAGTTCAATGCCCGGTGTTTCATTGTTTTCTTGATAATCTGGGAATGGAATTTCAAAAAGTAATCGTGGGCCGTGTTAAAGTTGGTAATTTAAGGAAAAGTACCATAATTCCAGGCCAAAATATATTTGCCAAAATTCGCAAACCAGTTCAGTAGTTCCGCCGATAAAACGAACGAAACAGATCGACATACAGAGCGACCTATAGTTGTATTTCTGCTATACGTATGTAGACTATCATCTCCCCACTGCGAATTCGAGGGTCGTCGTAGCATTGGGGTGATCTTGCCATATACATATACATTTGTTGAAGTTACTTAAAATCGATCTATGTATATTTAAACAAGCACGATGGTAGTTATCGTGTAGCGAAAACGGCTAATTGATAGATTGATAGGCTGTCATTATCATTAGTCATCGCGCATGCGGACATGGTACGCTTGCGTGTCGTTGTGTTCGACAATAAAACACTTGATATCTTCCCGTGACCACGTGGCACGGCGGCCACTGTCTAATTTGAATGAATGTGTCCACATGTCAGGCGTAACAGGCCTGTGACAAGTTGCGGAATAAATCTTTGCAAAAAGATAATATGCGAAAAAGTAATGTTATTACATTTTCGCTAAATTGGGGCTGGAGCAGTGAATCGAGTCCCCCGCCCTCGGCATTTAGGGGTTAGACGGGAAAGGCCACGTGGGGGTTTACACAGGGGAGGCTGCCTTTATTTATCTTGACAAAGTATACATAGGTTGAATAATATTTTTGGCGGCATTTTATGACAATAATAAGTTGGTCAAATGAATGGGCATTTGACCAACTTACTAATGTCCCCAGTTTTCCAGCAGGGTCCAAGTTAAGATAATTTGTACAAAAACGGTTTATCTATAAGCATTTAGTATTGTACACTACAATTTTTTCTCGTTTTAGTTGCCAAATTAGTTCGTTTTAGTTTAAATAGCATAAATAAATGACAATAGAGCTTAAAGGTTGGCACAAGCAAGCTCTTCATCTCAGTAGATGCTGATGATGAAAAATTGATAGCTATACGTCATCATTATCCTTCCACAGTGAGAGTTACATTCCAAGACAAGGACTGCGTGGACAAGGCTCTGAAGCTGGACCGCGAGCTGCGCATCAACGGCTTCCTCGTCACCGTGTCCAAGTACCGCGACGAGGACGAGCAGAAGGCGCACAACGCCGCCAACGTTAACAAGGTATTTTTCTATGTATGTGAGAGAGACTGGGAGAGGACGCTTTACAAAGCCGACATTTTTCCAAAACTTGATAGGTCATATTAACCGCAGCAATTGATTTTTTATTATACAGTCACAAGCATAAATACACTTACATAAAATTCAAAAGCCATTTTCTCGTTAACTGAATATTGTATTTTTTCGAAAAACCTATGTTTGTAACAACACCATCATTCTATCACAAATTTAGGAGAAAATCGCTTTTGTATCTTGCGAAAATTTAGAATATTTATACTCATACTCATGACTATAGTAAATAGGCAATATAAGAGATGCCTACCAAGTTTAAGAAAAAAATCAGCTTTGCATAGCGTCGTCTCCTAGTTCTCACTTCGTATGCTGTTCATACACTAGTATTTTTGATGTACAGAAACTATCCTTAACAAGATGATCCTTTTGTTTCAATCATAAGTTCAACTATCAGGTATTTAAAACTGAAACCGGCACATTGGTCTAAAATAACAATGCAACACTACATTGATCAAACACGTTATTTTTTTGGTTTTTGGGGTACCCCAAAAAATCGCTCGTATTGTGTCTACTGATTAGACTTTCAGTCAAAAAGCTCACACAGTGAAGTAGATCATTACATCGATATACATATTATCACCTCCTTGCATGCCCCGCAGAACAAGCGGCAGCACCCGAACCAGCAGCAGAACCGCAACAACGCCAACAGCAACACCAACGCCAGCCCCAACAGCAACCGCGCCAACAACTTCCGCGCGCGCGGCGGCGCCTTCAACGCGAGGGGAGGCAACTTTAGAGGTAACTTCAGAGGTGTCTGCTTTTCTTACATTATACTTGTTGTCGTAGTTAGCTGTGCTAGTGACTGCAGGGACACTTGTATTGAATGTTGGAGGTCAGCGCCTTTTACGCAAGTTTTAGGGGCTTATGATTACCAGAAATAAAGGGTTACTGCAAATAATTTATTTTAAATGGTTGCTAAATTATCATAAAAAGACTTTTGACACGGCAGCATGGAGATTGGTACAAACTTAAGAGGCCCGGCAGTGGATGATGAAACACTCGTTTACAATTTCAATCTGTAGAATAAAGCGAAATTATTTCATTTTGATCTCTATTTGTTTGGTAGAATCTCAACAGCTTTACAATAATGATCTGTATTGTCCGCAGGAGCCCGCGGCGGTCGCGGCGGCTTCGGCGGCCGCGGCGGCGCGTTCCCTCGCGGAGGCTTCGCCCCCGTCAACACCTACATGCCGCCGCAGGGCTTCATGGGCCGCCCGGTAAGACCGCACACACCAGCACTGCTAGCTATACTTACCAGAGTATTAAGTCAATGGAGAGCGAACACGAATAAAACCGATATATAAGCCCGCTTCTACCACAAATAATTATGTTTAGCGTGATTTAAATCATCGTTCTAATTCTGATAATTGCTTGAATTTGAGAGACAGAACTATATTTTAATTAAACACGTTCAACGCATTTAGTTTTTTTTGTGCAAGCGGGTTTAAATTGTGAAAACGTATACAGACTCACTCTTTGCTAGATGTTGTGGCGGCTTTTATGCTCCATATTCGTAAACTCACTCGTTAAAACTCGACTATTATTGCCCAATGCAATTTGTTCAAGCACTAGTTGGTCTCTCAAATGTGATGTAGAGTCTGGTACGACAGCGCGATGTGTGTGCCCTGTCCCCTCCATCTGTAAACTTGAATTCACTCTAAGTACGACGCATATTTCTACGAAAATGCCTCTTGCTCGGAGCAGCCTCCATTCGCTTACTACTCTATGCCTAATTCCCATGTTTGGTTTTCTGCGTCTAAAACTCTAAAACTACGGCATGTTAGCGACACTGCTGTATTTTTATACAGGGTGGTGATTTAGACACCTGCATACGTCAAGGGCGTGATTCTAAACACTTTCACCATGAAACTCGTATCCGATTTGTAAAAAAAACAACAAATTCCTATACAACAGACAGACTATTTTGATTCATATATGAAAATGTTTTTCATAGCGAAATTTGTATATATGACAGATAGAATCACCCCTTTGACGCATGCAGGTCACTAACTCACCACCCTGTATTATCCAAGTCTATTCCTAAGCATGGTTGGATCAGCTCCTAGTCTTAACTAGACGCGGCCGATATTAGATTTTTGTTTTTGCAAGTTTTTATAATATAGCAGTTTGCATAGCATTCGCTTTTAGCTTGAATGTACAGAGCTTCCGTTGAACCTTGGTGTACAATAGTGTCGATTTCATGTGGTAGATGTCAACATATAAATATGTATTATATTTTTATTCTTACCCTCCCACTATACAAATTATTACGTTGACATCTTTCGAACTGTATTTTTTTGCAATAATTTTTAAGAAAGCTTTTTTCCATTGCATGCTCACATCCATTTCATAGAAACGAGTGCATAGAAAGATGTGCAAAGAAATGCAGTACAATGACGAGACACTGAAAGAACAACAGAACACACCAACTCTGCAATTCTCTTTGCATTAACACATTCTGTGCATTCTTTTCAGAGTTACCTGTAGAAACATTACACCGTAAAAGTCCAAGGTAATGCCGCGCCTATACATGTGCCATGTGCGTACAAACAACCAAAGGTTCTCTAGTGTTGTCGATAGGGAATAAAGCGATATTCACACATCAACTAATCCTACTGCCCGTAGATAAGCTTGCTATTAATTACAAGTTGGAAATGCTTTTTACATTGACTGTTTGGTTGCATGTATTCAAATGGTACATTATTTATTATTAAATTTATCAGCCAGCTATCATTGGACATACTTTGTATAGTTGTCTTCGTAATTACTTTACTATTTTTGACAACGATTCCCAGTAAACTTCACTAGGGTTGAAACTGTTTGACTGTCACATAGACTTCGTCGTTTTTTAACCTTCATGTGATATTCAACCTTAGGGTGGGAAAGCAATTCCGAGGTCGACTATACTGTCCTCGGCAGAAAATATGGCACATCCAGTTATTAAGAAAAAGTTCGTCTCTTTATAGCGTTTTCTCTGTCACTCAGTCAGTCTCTCTTTGTATAACTCGTTGTGTTCTATTTATGCCTGGATACTGTTTTTTTTTTAATTGAGTTGCGCTTATTTAATTGTGACAATTTTTTGTTTGTGGTCGACACTCCTCTATTCTGTATCCATGACCAAGAAATGAAAAAGTTCTGTCATCTAATCGTAATAATAGTTTGCTTCTCAGCAGGGTGGGTTCATGAACGACGGCCAGCGGCCAAACAAGCGACTCCGGCAAATGTAACCATATTCTCTAAGACATAAGATCCAGTGTCGTGCGTCGTCCTCCTATGTTCGTGTGTGTGAGTGTGAAGAGCGCCCTATCAGAGACTTCTACTACAGTGACATGATTTGCAGTATCAGTAATAAAGAAATAAATCTAGCTAATTGTATTTACTAAGTACATGGAATAAAATAATTGTAAGCTAATGTCTTTTTGACAGGTAATAAATGTAATTACTAACATTTAAAATTGCTGTTTTATTTAAATTCCGGCTAAAGAAAGTAATGGACGCCAGCAAAAGAAAGTAATTGTGGCGAGCATTTCCCTTTTATTAGCATTTAATTAACACGATGTGATCGTTTTGTGTGACCGGAACATGAAGGCAGTAACGTTATTTTGTTGTGCCCGAGGTTTCACTATGGCGTCAGTGTACACCAAGAGCAGAGCACAGCATTTTCCGAGACTACTGAAAAATGAATCTTATGATAATTCCATACATTGCAAAATTAAATAGTCGCAATTTTTCACCAAATCACCAGTTAAATCTTCTAAACTAAGACCCGGCTAAATCTGTAACTTGGCTAATAAAGTAGTAAATTTTCGCTACTTTATTAGCGACAAAATAAATGGGAGAAAACAGATCTTCGCTTAGGTGCCGTAGCTTTTTCGGGCCAAGCTGGGGAGGTGCTCTCCAGATCAGACACCTATAAACCCTTATAACTTTTCAACCAGTGACTGACAAATTCTGATATTTGGCGACAAATTTCGACTAATCAGCGACTCATTTTTTGTCTCCGTTAGGATGAACGGTCACTAGGTGTATTTAATGTTGAAATTTATGTCCAAGATGCTTCGCTATTGCTTCTATTTGCTTCCTATTCTCAAACAACTGCTTCCATCGTATTCAAGAAGAAAAAAACATTTTAAGGGTGACCGTTCATTCTGATGTCAGGACGGCCGGTCACCGAGTCGTAGTGTCCCTGATAAATAGAATTATTGAAATTCACGGTGGCCATTAATTACTTCCCGTTTGCTTAGTATGTTTTACTACGATATTAGAACGACAAAAAAATAAAGCAAGTTGTGTTATCAAAATTAAAATCCCTGTTAGCGGCCATGCCAGTGTCAGTCATCAACATCGTACGCTTTACTGCACAGAGCGTAAAACTGGAGGCAAGTACCTGAGTTACCCCGGTACACACAATATTCTCATAGCAAAAATTGCATCACAGACGAGCCATGCCTTCTAAATAAAGATTCTATAAATCAAGTTCACTTCATATTGTAATTTTATGGACTATAACATGCATAAAAGATTAGTTCCGCAGTTATGCCGCAATTAGCATCCACTTACAAACCCGGCCTACAGTGTGCCTGTTGAGAACCACCAGGCTTGTTTGTATTCATCTCGCCACATAATTGTTCTAATTGCTTTCAATTCTCCGTTATAATTACTCCATAACATCTTGATTATAAGAGAAAGTAATAATTGAGCGCCTATCGGCAAAATGTTAGATCAACCTATGTGGCGTTTAGTTCAGTAAATATCCCGACACAACTTTTAGCGAAAAAAAATATTGTTGAGACTTCTAAATCGACGTGTAATTCATGTGCAACTACAGCCAGTCTGGTCGTCAGTTAGAAATAGTAATTATTTACTCTTAACAATTCGCATCAATTGCTTGTAAACAAGCTTTAAACGCGACTCGACTTACTGCAGTTAGTGCACATTAGTTAACGTGTGTCTACTGAGCACGCACGCGTATACGTGATCAAGAAATACGAAATAATATGTGCTAACAAAATGTTCAAGTTAAAAGTGTGTTGTGTGCTATTATTGTTCTTAGTTTTGGCTGAATGCGGCAAATCACGCCAGAACCGAAACAAGGAATTAGGTAGAGCTGGTAAACGACCCGCGAACACTGAAGTGTTTGATAACTTGTTCAATATCTATGACCCGACGTTTTTGGCGGTGGTGTGGCCTAAAATAACAAATGGAATACATATTTTGGTCGACCACACGTGCTGGGAAGAACTTGGAGTTTTCTTCAAAGAGCTGACGGAAGGCAAGGCTTGGGCATACAACGGTAAGTACCAATTAACGGCACTCATATGAGATAATGAAGACAATAAGTATACGGTATTATTATAATTACATGTTATGGAAAAGAAAACAGAGATACATCTAATACATAATGTATTAAGTAGCTAAGTACTAATTTCTATGCGAGTAATTAATTTCGTTTATTCCCCGCGGTCCCTTGGTGAAGTATAGTGGTGGCAAGCGCTACTGGTGAGCATGAGGTTCTGCATGGGTTCGATTCCCGGGTCTGGCCAAGTGTTATTGGGTTTTTCCATCTGGAATTTCACAGCAGAAGCCCGGTGTCTGGATCTGTTGGCAGTAGGCTCGACCCCTATCACGTAGGACTTAAACATAACTGGCGAAATGTATGAAATATAGGCACAATGGGCGTGATGGTATGGTCATTATTTTGTTCTGTAACTTGGGAGTGTCATACTCGTTGATGTTGAACATTTATGTTTAGTTTAATCTCAAGTTGTAATTACCTGCTGTACCTAACTACTTTGACCCGGACTAAAATAAAAAATTGAAGAATAGTCAAACTGCGGTGCAGGAATCGAAACCTGCATATCCGTGATGAATTCTTCTTTATAAAAGGTACAATACGATAGTGTAAATCGTTACTGTGTCTGCTTACCTACCCGGCACTCGCTTTTTAGTAGGTATACGGAACTCGCATTAACATACCTACCTAAGTGTCTAATTCATCAAATTAATGATAGCGTGGGACATTTCAGTTTTCCTGAAGAAAGTGATTGCAAATTATGCACATGCAAACCAGCCATTTAGTAAGTTTAGGTAGCTTAGTTAGCACATAAGAATAGGCAAATATATACTTATTACTGGTGTTCTTCGGAATCAGTCAAACAGTGAAAGGAAATCAATTATTATGTACTAGTGATATCCTACGTTATTGGTTGCGGGTTCGATTCCCTTTACATATAACGGGACATTTGTAGGTATATGGGCAACAGATAGTTCAGGATGTGTATATGAACGGTGTGGGTCAAAGTAGCGGTGTTTCGGGGAGGCCTATGTGAAAGCAGTGTACGCCTTTCGGCTGAAATGATGATATGAACGGCAGGCTATCAGCGATATTGTAGAAATCATATCAAAATATGGGATAAACTTTATAGGTAACCTACATATCTAATAAAAACGTAGCTCATCATAGACAATGTAACTTTACTTCTTCCAAATAAAATGAGAAACAATTTTTATGCGTCGCCCTACGCAAACGTAAGTTCGATTCCCAGGGCTGCGCTTGGTTATTTCCAGTAGTTTCTTAGTAGCAGCCCGGAACTAGAATTTGTGCTCAGTTGGACTCGTACCCGAAGGGTTCTGTATAATCCGTACCACTGAACAGTATTTAGCAAGAAAACGCCAAAAAAAAACCCCGTCTTTGGCGTGACCACTAAGTAATCAATACCAACTTTCGATTGTTCGTATTCGCAGTAATGTGAACGCTCTGCCAAGTTCAGTGCTCGTTCGAGTACGCTGTCTTATGAAAGCATTATTACAATCGATTATGATTATAGTGAACGTTGCGTAAACGTAGATGACAACGTTTTACAATACCTAATGAGTAAAGTATTGTGTGTTTGGTCATTTGTTTTTACAACAACAATAGGTAGTAAAGTATTTGTTTTGGGCGTACCATTGTTATGACTAGGATTCTAGGATGGACGATGAAATGGACGTAAGATTGTAAGACTTTTGGTTTGTGATGAACTGATGATAATAACGTAAACAAAAACAATATTTTTTTAAATTCAATACTTTTTGTTTGGTACTTATCCTTACTAATATTATAAATGCGAAAGTAACTCTGTCTGTCTGTCGCGCTTTCACGCCAAAACTACTAAACGGTACACAGATAGTCTAGAGCCTGAGAAAGGAAATAGGCTACTTTTTATCGACATACCACGCGGGCGAAGCCGCGGGCGGAAGCTAGTAGGTATATATAGTGTACCTACCTATACATAAATAAAGAGATATGTGTATGCACCAAACAATAATAAGAATGTAAAAAAACAATACTTAATAAAACAATAATAAGAATGTAAAACTAAATGAATCGCTCGCATATGAGGACACGGGAGGCCCTCCCTGCAACACACATCATAACTCACTCATTCACGCGTACACTTACTCACATGTAAGTACAAAATGTACCTACACACCACATATACACACACATACACCCCACACTTACATATCATACATAGGTAGGTACTTCCCCAACTCACATAAATATAACATGGTAGGTTAAACCACACTCATTTGAATAAGCTGATGTAAAATATTAGGAATTCTCTTTTGTATGTACTTATTAATTTACTTTCTCGAAATTATATAAATAGTAATAGTTGTATCATAAAAAAAATTGTGTAGATAATATAATATAAGTATAATGAATGAATTCGTAATTTTTGTATGTGAATGTAAATTTCGTAAATCTAAGTTGCGGAAGAGTGAGTGTCTTCTATCACTAGCTATGTACATACAAAGACTACAAAGCTTGTTAAAGAAATAAACTATTTGTATAAACAAAATTACCTATAATTGAATAAGAGCATTAGGTATGGTTGAGCGTCTGCCAGCAGTTAGTTTCCTACCCCTGTAACCACTTGCTCAAATCCATTTGGCAAGATCCATCTAACAGCTGGCCCCAGGCCACGTGCCACTTACCTTCTTACCGTCTTGCATGCAGTTATGCAGTAGCATGTTTATCCATTACTTGATTAGGAGGTAATACACGTAGGAAGATTAAATTATGAACTTACTGTAGGTAGATATGGCTCATCACCAGATTCATACTTAGATTATCATTCGGCTGAAAGACTTCCGCTGTTGGACTGGCTTGTCACGTCGTCTTCACCAAGTCGTCGGTCCACGCTGAGCCTTTCGAACGCCGTCACTGATGGGGCGAAAAGTTGTGGAGTGGCTCCACAACTTTTCGCTCCATCAGTCGTCCGTTCTGCGGCTCAGCTGTCACTTGAGTTTGGTAATTCTTTGTGTAAAGCTATCACAGATTGATGCTGTGATTCAACTTTATATTTGCTTCCTCAATCTTCATACAATGCTTACATGACTCAGGTATAAAAAGATACCATATTCTTCGCCATACACTGTTACACGAAACCTGTCTATCCCGCTAGGCATTGAACCAAAAATTATGTGCATTATTAGCAAAAACAAAAGAAAACTATTCACGCAATGATCAAGTGCCGTTAGCACGCGCGGTGTCAACAGAACGTTGTTACAGTCAAACGAAGTTATAGTATCTATACAGGCAGCTAACTTGCGCAAGTACTTTTAAATAATGTTGTAAGTGTACTGAGTAGTCAATTCTTTTAAATCACTCATAAGTTTGCCATAAGTTACCTACACAATAAACATGAATATTGGCATTGTTGTGGGAAGATGATTCAATAATATAAAAGGAGGTACCATCGACATGAAAAGAAGAAGTGGGAAGATTTTTGTCTGCATACCAAATAACTTAATCGAGTGTAGGTACATGTACAAACACACAGTATACTAACGCACAGTTTGAGCTGACGTGAGACCACACAGCATGACTTCAGTGAGAGTTATCTCGCGCTGGAAAACTAATGAGGTGAAATTACGTGTGCGACTGTTGCTAGGTGAATATTCGGTTACTGTTATATCAGCAGATATATGAATGGGTTGCCGGATGCTCTGGAGGTGTGTAGCAGTGCGAAGGCCGAAGTTTAGGTAACTGTTGATGTTGCACAGCAACAGAGAGGGCGATTAGTGCTTTGATATTTTCTTAGTATAATTTTACAACAATTCCATTATGGCCAGCCTCCTCCATACGTGGAGGTTACACCATTTACCCGTCCTCATTCATTGTGTTAATAAACATGACTGTTCTTCCAGCTCTCGACGCATCAGGGCGCTATGGATCAGGACTTTTCATGGGCAATCGGTTTTGGTTGGGATCCAAAGAACAATGTTTGGACTTGGTACGCACAAACGTTAAAATATTTGTATTGCCCACAATACCTGCACATGTTTAATATTTTCCGCATTGTCAGGATGAGCTGTCGATTGCAACGAATAAAAGCACAATAGAGGATGATTCCAACGATGACATCAGCCACGTATCGAGGAAGAAGTACTTCGATGATGGTAATACATACGTAATTATTTCATCAAAATCGATCTTTAACGAAGTTGTTCTTTACTAATTATGATTTTAAATAGAAACACATGAGTGGCGATGGATGGTACAATACGACGACGTACCACAGAACGTTGCAGACAGCTGGCCGCCATATCGACTCGCATACACCACCCTGGGGGTCACACTGAACATCACAAAGTCCAATTTGATAAAGGCAAGTCACTAAACATAATTATGTGTATATCTGAAGTGTCAGAGATTTCATACCTTTTTGCCTTTTTCAGTCGACTGACATAACCTTAGGCCTCTGCATGCCATATTCTTGCTCACCACGCGACATAACGTCCGTCATCAACTTCTCCATCATGATCAACGACAACTTGAAAACGAATAAGACGTCGACACGTGTCGCGAGGATCACCAGCGTCAGGCGCGTGCAGGGACACTACAACATCACGGCAAACAGCACCGGTGTGCTGTTGATATGCGTCACAACGGTCCTCGTAGCTTTAGCAATAGTCGCTACTGTCATAGACTTAGATCTAATGAAATGTCTACCGTACGGCACAAAATCAATGACATTCGATTTAGAAAAATACAATACCGATCCAAATAGGAAAGGAGTCAGGGAATTGAAACAAGAAACAGAATCAAAGACTGAGACGGAGACGTTAGGTGTTGAGAATGTAAGCACGCATTACATGGCGGTGGAGAGTCTGGTGAAGTGTAGCGCTTCCACGATTACGCTAGACGTGAATTGTGCGGAAAAGACATTAGGCAGCTGCAAGCGATGTGGTAAGTACAGGAAGCAGTGCAGCAACCCGCGCCAGCTCGAGAACCTGCCGCCGTGCCCACGACAGAAGTACAACTCCTTTGCGAGTTTGAGCACAGAGAGCAAGAAAAAGAGCATCTTCTGCCGACTGCTCTTGTGCTTCTCTCTAGCATACTGCTGGAAGAGAATCTTCAACACGAACACGGCGAACAAAGATCTATCGTTGATACATGTTATGAGAGTTTTAGCGACAGTTTGGATTATGTTCGTGCATGTCGCAGTTATAGTCGAGTATATCTCAGGTAACGTCATCAAGTTACTTCGTGGTATAATTAATTTATTCATTAGAATGTCGAGGTTTAATAATGTTTGTTGTTTTTTCCAGATTTCGCTGGCGATATAAATGCGCAGAACGATGTTTACTTAATTATCGCCACTGGAACAATAGCTTTCGATACATTGTTTTACGTGAGGTAAAAAGATATTTTTTTAAATCAATTTTTGTAATAACCAAGGTCCGTTACACCATTTTTCTTTTTCGATTTGACTGCTAATTTGCTTTCGCTCTGATTGGATGCATCGCCAAACGAGCATCTTTCTGTAAATGTATTTCATTTTTTATTACCAGTAATTTGTTTTAGTTAAATTCCTTTTAATTTGATGTGAACTAATTTAAACGATCCTCGTGTTCCAGCGGTCTCTTCAGTGCGCATCACTTCTTCTTCCTGAAGAGTCAGTACAGCGTGAAGGAGCTGGTCGGCTTTCAGGGCGTCTGCGGGCAGGTCCTGCAGTTCATCTGCTTCGTCACCAACAGGGTCATTAGGTTCGTTGCTAGTAATAATTGCCTACCGGGCTGCTAGGTTTAACTGGTTCGTCTTGTTTGTAACAGGCAATTACTTTTATGACGTCTAGATTTTTGGTTTTTTGTGCCAATTAGATATAGATTGAAAATAAAAATAAATGTTTGAATTTAGAATTCTTCGTATGAGATGATTATAACTGCGTATGAGATGGTAATTTACTTACCTATAGGTACCCAAGTCATTGAACATTCAATGTAGAAGATTGAAAACAGTATCTTATATGTCTTTTTCCATACAAGTCCACTTTGCGACTTTGAACTTACTTCATGGCTTATAATATTAAATTCAAATGAATGTTTTTTCAACCAGGTTACTTCCATCCTACGCGTACGCGGTCCTCCTATCAGCGGTGTTAGCGCAGTCTGCGTTCAAGACTGCTACGCTGACGCTGCCGGACGGAGACGAACGCAACTGTCGCGTGCACGGGTGGAGGAACCTTCTTTACATCACTACAGTCTATCCTGCTGAGGAACAGGTAAAAGACGCTTCTTCATTTTATTAAAATTCGGCAGAAATCACGGGATTATACAGCCTGAGGGACACAAATGAAAGTCAGTCTCATTGGACCTTAAAAGTCCAGACAGTTAAAGAGTCATCATTACATTGTATTTAAATATTTAATTACCTATTTTATTTATTAACTCTTACTGCCCCTAGTGCATGCAAATTTCGTGGTACCTATCGACGGAGACACAGCTGCACATGCTGGGCGCTCTGCTGTGCGCTTTGAGCGCGTCCTCAAGCATGCGCGCGCGGATGGCCGCCGTCTTCACTGCCGTCGCCATGTTGTCGGCAACCATTGCTGATGCTAGCGCGGCTTACTTCGACTTTGCGAAGTTGTGAGTTACAAATGAAAACCTAATACAACATAATGCTGAGTTTATTGAAAGCAAAACAGATACCTGTATTAACGATTTAAACGGTTTTACTTTTATTTATACAACCTTTTGTTGTTATCTTTTAGATTTTCGAATTCATTTGGTGCATACGCCGTTATCATCGTTCGCCCGTGGGCTCGCGTCTCTCCGTACTTCATGGGCGTATTTACGGGCTGGCTGATTCACATGATGAATGGAAAAATGAAGGTTTCGAAGGTAAATCAAAACATTTCACTAACAATCGAGAGAAAAGGCACGTCTTCTGATCAATAATGATTTACTGAGATGCAACCACCTTAAAACAAGTGATCCTAAGAGATATCCCTGTGGCACTCCTGCATTGCATTAATTTTAAAAACGTCATTTATTAAAATAACTCTTAACTGTACTAAGAGTTTTCTTAAAAATCTGCCCATCGGTCTTATTTGGTCGTTTGGTATTTCTTTTTTCGACCCTTGTCAGTGTTACAGTACCTATCAAACGTCTTCGTAAAATCTCTAATAAATTTCAGATAACATCGACTCTTCTATGGATGGCGTCCCTATCGTTTATGTTCACGTCATCAGCAGTGCCGATGGTGGGTGTGCCGTGGCTTGCTGCGTGGCTCCACCTGACCTGGACCATCGCTCTGCTGTGGCCGGTCTTGATGGGCACCACTAACTGGGCTGGTAAGAGATTGAATGTTTCTTCAATACTTTTGACATCATTCATCCTCTAGTTTAAGGCCCTATTTTGTAAAATATCTATGTAAATCAATTATTTCAATAAACAATTTCAATTTCAATAAAAAAATTCAATTTCAATTGAATTGATGCCCTTTGATAATTTTCCTTTGTACATAATTATTATTATAGATATTATAAGTCTTTAAGTTGAATAAAATATCTCCCTAAATTAATTTCAATTTCATTAATGACGATGTATGAGAAAATTAACGCTAGAAATGGAGCGTAGGCCTCTTCAAAAGAGAACGGTGCTGCTATTCTTAAAAAACTTCTATGTCAATGGATGTCTTGCCCCGTTTGTCTCGTGGTTGTAAGCGCAACTGCTGAGCCTCTGGGTCCTGGGTTAGATTCTCAGGTCGGGCAAAAGTGTTACTGCATCCCGGAGTTCGGAAGTTGGCGGTGTGATACCTCCGTGCCTCTGACGGCCCTACGGCTGATCTTTCTCCGGCCGTGTCGGGTTGCTGTCCCATCGGACTATTATGAGAGTGAGGGAAGAGAGTGCACCAGTGTCTGCGCACACACTTGTGCAATATGATATCTCCCGCGCCGATGGCTTAGTCTCCGCAGAGATTTATTTATTTATTGAACTTATAAAGACTATCCTTACAGGATGACCCCAATACAATAGTGCCCCAATAGATCTTAGTAATAAAATATTTCAAACATGCTGTAAAAACTTAACCTAAAATACAAAATCACAGAATATTAATTAATATTTAAAATATACCTAACTAACAAAATTCAACAAAACTATGTACTAATATGTCAATTCTCTCATTGAGATTTGTCGCTAGATTGGTCGTCATAGCCGAAATTCGGCCGGAAGGAATAGTACCTTACTTAATAGTACTTTAACTGCATAACAAGTGTTGCCATAATAAATTCTTGTATAATTGACAGAATATTGTTCTCTCTAATCAGGTGTGTTCCGGCGGATACTGGCCCGCTCATCAATTGCTGCACTAAGCCGGTTGAGTTATGGCATGTTGCTGCTCCATGCTGCAGTAGCAAGGACTATGTTGCTGTCTGTGGGCTCAGCACTGTGTTCAACTACTTTGTGTATTGTGAGTATAACTAAATCATTGCATTGGCTAGACGCTCTAGACTACATTTTGTTTAAAATTATGGCATTTCGACTGTTTTTAACAACAGTACCTACTTATAATTATTAAGCTTTGTCTTTTCTAAAGCATTGAAAAATCTGCCAAATGTGTTTTCGTAAACATGTCCTGCTTGGCTATATTAAGGGATAACATTAAAATGTCTTTGGCGATTACCAATATACTAGTGTTACTTTGATAAGAAACTAACTGGCTCCAATCTTGCCCAGTGGCTGTACTTTGCGGGAACAACACTGGTTACTTTACTAGCAGCCATGGTACTCTCTCTTCTGGTTGAGATGCCGTGTTGCAGCCTCCTCAGAAGACTTTCCGACTGCGCCGCTTCATAACAATAATAAAACAACTAACTTGTTTTGTAATCAAAATTATATTTATTGATAATATTCGGTAAAAAACTTACAGCTATTTATATTTACAGCTTATTTACATTATTAGGTAAATGTACATATTTATCGTAATATAACATTAATTATGTTTGTTCAGTAGAAGTTATTTAATAAAGAGGAGTAGGGTAGATAATGTACTGCTGGGTAGTCCGGTTGTTGTAACACAGTTTTAAATATACTGTGATTCAGATATAAATACATGACATCTGATGACAAGACGATGGCGTTTCAAGCCAAAGCGATGCTATCTTAAGAACAGCCCGACTATCTAGTACTCAATAAAGCGAAGAATAGAGATCAGACAAGAACCTCAAGATATTTAAAGCCAACTTAACAGCCGGTTCACATGACGCTTTTAGAAACTGTAAGCCTAGCAATTATGTATATAACTACAAGTCTATATAAGCCTCTTACCTAAACACAAATTGTGTGAACCGGACATAATGAATAACAGAGTATTAATTTATTATAGTTAATTGATTCAGGCGTGACTTTGCGGCAATCCATTGTAAAATACAATAGACGTAGATATATTTAGTAACCTATTCCGTCTTTGCGTCCAGCGCTCGGTGTGGTAGCACGTCGCGTTCTGGTTTGCAATTGGTCAATCGTCATCCTGAAGATGCCTCGTTGAGAGGTGAAACGCGTGTCGATTTCTTACAGGGTTTTCATGACTCTTGAAGAATAGTCAAGCGGAATAGGTTACTAAATTTATCTGCGTCTATTGTATTTTATTTATTTATTTATTTCGTTCCTAGTTTTACGTACTTTTTGTAAGAATAATAAATAGAATTAATCCATGAATGATTTTATTTCAGACTATCACTTAGTTGTAGTGAAAAACTTTTGTTGTTTTACTCAGCTGAACTTGAATGTTGGCTGATCAATGCCAACTCTTCACCAACATCGAACACATTCATTGGCCAATTATTTCAATCAGAATATTATTATTATCTTGCACAGAACAGCCATATCAACTTTGGACTTGGGTCCAATCCAAGTAGCTTCCAGTATAAACTTTTCAAAAACAGTATGGAAAACACTAAAGAAATTGACGTACTTTTGACTTAAATTACCCAAAATTGGACATCCAAGTTTCATCTAACTTAACTCTTGGCTAATTTGTCATGATTAATAAATTCTGAATTGCACAAGAACTTAACATAATCTTTCATAACCAATTCTCAGTCAGTCAATACAGTCAACACATTACATAAGTGTTCAGTCAGACTGCCCCCACTCGAGGCGAAATATTATTTCAAGACATATCTACGTAAATATACAATGGAAATGTAACTTATTTTACACACTAATGCCCGATTCCTACCGACCGACCGGTTCCTACCGACCGGTAAATGTTAAAAGCAAGTAAAAACGTGTTAAAAACTAATACTGTCGTAGGTATTTTCTCAAATAACGAAGAGAAAAAACACATTTTTTTTTCTTAAATTTTGGGAACATTTAAATGCGAAATTGACACCAGCATATTTACAAAAGACCAGCATTGCTATTCTGTAACCGTCTCACCGTAAAAACTTAGGTGAAGTGAGCGTGGAGTGAGCTGTCATTGTCATCGATACATACTGATGCTAAGGCAGTGACAGTTCACTCCTAGTTCACTTCACCTAAGTTTTACGGTGAGATTTTTACAGAATCGACTGGCAGTAAGGCATTTTCAAAATTATCTATCGGTAACTTCAACGATCCGTTTTAGCTTTTAGGAACAGGGCAAAAAATTACTAATGCTCGGGTCCTATATACAATAACGAATCGTTTTGTTTTACCAATGGTAACATTGTTTATTGCTAAACTGCATATAAATAGATTTGTAATCTAATTTTACCTGTGATATTATTTTAGATAGATATTGTAACATTTGCACAGCTTTGCATAGTAGACCCTCAGGAAGTAGCCCTGAAGGTCTACTATGCAAGGCTGTGAGGTCTTTGCTTTCATTGGTAAAGATACAAGAGTTTCAATGTTAACCAATAACGGTCCGTAAATTATAGGAATCGGCCATTTAATCACATTCACACTTACTATCAGGTAGCGGAGTGTCGTCCTACAACGACAATTAGATTGTACAACATTTTTGTAACGACTCTTATTGCGCAGGTTCGCTATGCATTTAAACGTTTTGGGCCAATTACCCCTGCGCAATGTAATTAAGCTTATTAATTCCATCCATCTTTAGTAGGTCAGTAGTGAGCTAAGGCCCTGTTTCACCACCTCCTCATAGCAACTATCCATCAGATAAATAAACGAATTTTGTCAAATTAAACATTCGAACTTATCTGGTAGATAATTAAACGGCATCTTACCCGGAGATGGTGAAACATGCCATAAGGCAGTTAAAGTCTCTGTATATTATGTTAGGGTAGGCTCATACTCTGTGGGGCTTCCTCTGCGGGGAGACGATCTTCAGCATGGTGACGATAGGCGCTTCGAACGCCACTGATATCACGAACGCCAACGCGTACGATATCACTGTCAGGCCCAGGAACAGAATGAACTGGGGAGATATATAAACTGTTTTAGAAAACATAAACATTTTTTTGCAGATCGTAAAATGTTAACTGCTGTAAAGACACTCATGCTTTCTACGACTGCAACCTTCATTTGCGGCTTTTAAGGCACTTTCTACAATTTTTTCATGCAAGCTGTTTGATTCTGCCACAGTATAACTATTGGCTCTGTAAAAATACATTATGAAGCCCAGGCGGTTCCTCAGGCGCTTTTTTATGCAACGTTTTTTTGGCGCACTTAATTTTCAACTCTCGGTATTGAGCCGAGCATTGAGAATCTCACAGAGCGCATCCTAGCGCGTCAAGAAAACACACTGTTGGGTTTTGAACTCTCAGCGCTAAGTAGAGTGTTGAAAATGCAGTACACGGAAGAAAATCGCCGCGTAAAAAAAGCGCCTGAGCGAACCTGGGCTAAGTATATAATTTGATAGCTGTACTCAGCATGTAGGGTTATGTAAGTAGGTGGCCCTGTGAGGCTGTGTCTCACTTGAGGCTTCAGTAGCGAATACATCTTTGTTGATAAGAGTACGATGTCATGTCTGTCTGTTTCTATCGACTGGTTTAGACGTCGGCGTAGAGCTGAGGTGCTTGGTTATGGACAGTCGGACTGTCGATATAACAGAAGGTACTCACCACGAACAGCTCGCCCATGTGGATGGGGTGCGTGAGGTGCATGGCCACGTAGCGCAGCACCACCGGGTGCACCAGGTACGCGCAGTACGTCACGCGCGAGAACGGGTACAGCACCGGAGCTGACAGCAGCGGACGCACCCATCCTGGAGGGAGAATACATGTTGGTTTCATCATGGTTTTGTGACATATTTTAAAGAAGAACGACATGAATCAGAGCAGAAACCAAAATAATAATTAGTGTACACATTTACATATTTCGCTATTGGGAGCTTGAGACTAAGTAATAACAGCCGCATGGGTCGATCCATCAGGTTAAGCTACGCTTGCCGGGGTTGATCCGTGGATGGGTGATATCTTTACATACCGAGACTCCTCCGTGCCTCGGAAAGCACGTCAGTATTAACCAGTAACTGGGTTGTGGAGGTCAGATAGGCAGTCGCTGCATGTAAAATACTGGTATTCAGCTGCATCCGGTTAGACTGGATGCCGACCCCAACATAGTTAGGAAAAGGCTAGGCAGATGGATTGTCAATTAAGTATTAGGTACGTATTGTTTGCCAAGAAAGCATCAACGGCTTAAAAGATGCATTAACAGTACAGTAGTCAAACTGAAGCACCAAACATTTATTTCAACAATCATACTAATATCAGGCACTTTTGAATATTGTCAAGGGGTCGGTCAGTCAGAAATATGAAGCTAGTTGCCCATTCCAAAACGTAGTAGGTACTTATGGACAAGAATGGGCAAGAAACTCCGAAGTATTTAAATGACTGTCAAGATCCCTGCAACTTTTTCGATGCTTGTGCAATTCAACCAATGCACAATGGAACTTCATCTTCATCTCTGTTCATCCATTTGAATCATCTCTTATGCCCCATGGTTGGAGTGCCCGTGCTTTATAAGGCTAGATCTGTTGAAGGAGTGACGTACCTCCATGTCCCGTAGAACAAGCGATGATGATCCAGCCGATACAGGCGGCCCACAGCGAGTGCGACAGCGCGCTGTACACAGCCGCCGACAGCACGCCCATCTCCGTCTTGTACAGCCCGAAGATCAGGAACAGCAGCGTGGCCGTGCACACCGCCCAGCCCACTGACGCCCACACCTGGGGTGACATATATAGCATGGAAATGTGATGAAAGGCCTTTGTAATCTTTTGAATATTAAGAGTCGAAAAAATCCTGTAGCCCATTGGTAGTAGAAAAGAATTGTTTTGGAGGAGCTACAGTTACTTATTTCCATCATTAGGGTTTTTAAGTTTGCTTTTTTTAGTTATATCCTATACTATTAAATAATCAATATTTGTAATCACGTTCTCAAAAACGGCTCTATTTCGATGAAAATTGTAATCTAGGGCGAAAAATCGATCTAGATTCTGGGAAAATTCGTTTTATCTATTTTCACAGCTTCAGGGATGTGATGTTGGTATACCTAGACGATATGTTTATCTATTTCCAGTCGAGTAGAGCTCGGTCGACCAGCCTAGGTACTTGTCTACTCTAATTCGGACGGTTGTTCAGTTAAAGCCTTAGATAGATCATATTGACAGATCCTTGAAGCTCATTGAAGTCATGAAAGCTACACCAGTTTTTGTAAGTATTTCAAAACTTTAAAGAGAAAAGCTTTACCTTCCAAAAAATATCTAAATCGCACACTCACCCAAGTCATCCTAATCTTCAAGTTAGTCTTGAACAGTATCCACCCGGTGAGCATGCCCACGAGGTAGGGCCCGAGCCTGGTCCAGGGCTTCTCGTAGACCTTGTCAAACTGCGTGAAGGGGTCCTCGCTGTTCGGGATGTGGTCGTTGCTCCAGGAGACGTAGCCCGTCGTGAAGAGGGAGGAGATGAACAGCACGCCGGTGAGGGAGGCTGACACCTTGAAGTGGCTGTGGAGAGGGGACATAAATTATTTATAATTTATTTTTGTAAATACAAACACTAAACTTTTACACGCATTTTTTATATATTGGATAATGTCAGTGTATAAAACACTAGTATTCATCTGCATCCGTTTAGACTGGGCGCTGCCCCGAACATAGTTGGCAAAGGCCAACCGGATTGATTGAGGTCGATGTTTCCTATCTGACTACTCATAGAAGAAACAAGCTCAGAGTTCAGTCTCTTTTAAAGTCCAGATATTATCTTGGTCAGATTGATTGGCATATCTGGTACAGTAAGGTTTTCCATATTTTATGGTTTCGAGGTGTCGCCTCATGGTGAGGAAAAGGTATAAGTTAATATTGGTATTGTACATGTCAACAATTTCCATTCCATTCCAAACTGGCACCTGTTTCTGGGATCAAGTTAGGCTAAAAACAAAATGAAGGTCCAGTCGAAAGTTTTAAACTTACCTAGTAGCAAGAATCAATAGAATGGCGCTGACCGCGTAGAACTGAGTGTCGTCCGACAGGTACCAACTCCATAACATGCACTGGAAACATAAAATTAGTTAATTATTCAAGTTTGTACGTACAGCATGTTTTCGAGACAATATTTTTGTGTTTAGCATTGTGACCATAATATTGATGGACGATGTGCCAACAGAAAAGTGGTTACTGTCACATTTCTGCTGCAGAGTCTGATCTTATGGTTCTCCTGGTGAACTTTATTGATTCACTGTACTGACGCAGGCTCTTTATCCCGGCAATGGTAGGCAGCCTTGTCCAAAAATAATTCTCTCAGAATGCTCACCATCTGCTCGACGGGGAAGAGGGTGTTGATGTAAAGCAGGTTCCTCCACCAGTACTTGGGGCAGGTGTCGTGGTCCATCGCTGGCGGCTCGAACACCGCGTTGTGCGCGAACCACTTCATCGTCACCTCCACCACGCCCAGGATGAACAGGTACGGGGCTGTCAGTCTGGAATGAAAAGAAGAATTTAATTAGGTGATGATGTTGTCTTTAACGTATTTCAAACATAATTCTGTCTCCGTCTACTTCAAACAGTGCTGTAATGCTGCTCACTCAGTTGCAAACAATACGATGTTCTTGACCTATTTCAGAAATCTGGAAGCTGATATTTAGAGGTTACGTGTAGGTTTTCCTTGCAATACTCATCAGGATTCCAAGAAAAGACATTTGCACAGTACACAGCTGGACCGGCCTCACCTGCTAGTTATGACTGATTTGGTCTTGCCAGGGTTGCGGGAAAGGGATACCGGGACCTTGGCAACAGGCAACTGAAGGAACACGGGTAGGTTTTAGTCAGTAAAAGTCTGACACGCCCTTCCGCTCCGCCCAGAGCGGGAGAAGTCATTTGATGATTTCCCAAACCCAAAAAAAAAAACCTAAGTACTGATTTGGTATTTCGGCCCGAATTTTGGTGAGATTACCCTACAGCTCGACAGCAAAGACAGGGTACAATTGACTATAGGTTTTGTTTTTATAAAAACGACAAGGGTGGATCTTGAAAAAAAAGTTTGTACATTCCATGATGTTTAGTTTACTGTACTGACTGTACCAACCTGGCAAATCTGTATCCAATAAGTCCCAAGAACTGCAGCACTCCGGAGGTGATCTTCCTGTGTCCCTGCACCAGCACGTCGAGCTTGCCCTTCGTCTTCGTGCGGAAGTACAGGAACGTCACCAGCATACCACTGAGGAAACAACATAACATGGATATTACAACATTCATCATCTGCCTGGCCTTTTTCCAACAATGTGGGGTTGGCTTTCAGTCTAACCTAATGCAGCTGAATACCAGTCCTACCGATATTACAACATTAAACTACAATCATCCAAATGATATGTTTAGTTGTTCGAAGCCCATGAGAGAGATTCAACGGGAAGAGACTTCAAAGCCCGCAGGTTGCTTGTACTTTGTAAATAGATAATAAAATAATGGTTCAAAAACAGTAATTGGGATTCTTCTGTAATGGGCACCTCGTTCAGTGTGAGAATCGCTAATAGAACCAATGTGTGGAAGCCAATGGTTGAGCTAAATCTATCATCAAGAGACTTCTAGTTTACTATTAAGGAATATATACCCGAGACAGAAGAACGTGTCGACGCTGTACACGGCGCTGATGATGAGCTGAAACCAGAAGCTCTTCTCCAGGATCGCTCGCAAGGCGGTGTTGTCGGCGTACTGGAATAAAGGATGTAAAGTTAGTAAGGTCGCAAGAATTACATTCAATTAAAAGCCGTCGTAGATTGCGAGGGATTGACGAGTGCAAGAGTTTAGTCTAGTGTGCGAGAGAGTTTAGGCAAGTATATAGTCGAGTGTACGAGTTTAAGTGTTTTAGGCGGTCGAGAGAGTTTTGACAAGTAGTTTAGTCGAGTGAGAGAGTTTTGACAAATAGTTTAGTCGAGTGTACGAGTTAAGTCGATTGGAAGAGTTAAGGCTGGTAGTTCTTTTATTTATATATATAAGTATACTTTAATGTACTACAGAAAATACAAAGCAAAAGAATAAATTTAGCACTACAAAACATACAATGGGCGGCCTTATCGCTTTAGTTTTATTTTTAGTAGTTCAGTAGTCTTTGGAGTGAATCGAAGATTACCTTAAAGACAACAATGCAGGTGTGTCCGAATATGACCCAGCACATGGACAAGGACCTGAGGCCGTGCACCACCGGCACGGTGTCGGCTCCCACGGACTGGTCGAAGATCTGTAGGATGTTCGCCTTCATGGAGAACGATAGCAGCAGCTCGGACCACACGCCTGGAAGAATACGATGACATCTTAGAACGTTGGCGACATGTTGCTGGTTATAAAGTTGTAGGCGTTGGGTGTTTAACCAACCAGCACTGGGCCCGCGTGGTGGATTACGGCCCACCCCCTCTCATATAGAGGAGGCCTGTGTCCCAGCAGTGGGAACGTTATAGGCTGATTATATATAGGCGTTGGGTTTCGTTAACACACAAAGCATTTAGGTGCAAGCATTCATTAGAGTAGATGCAATCTTCAGGATAGTTATTTCGTATTAGATACTAATCATGCGTAAGCTAAAGGTTCGCATAATTAAATGAAAATGGTTTACTACATGTTACATATTTATGCTCAAAACAGCCATAAATATGGATGAAGGCATAATTTTGTGACTAAATTGAGGAAAGCCAAGAAAAATAATGAATGTTCATTAAAAATGAAATAGAAATACTACCTGTGCTTATAACTCCGGAACGTCCCGCTTTCCGGCATGATTAGAGATAGTTATAACTTACTGAGTTTGAGTTCGTCAGCCGAGGGGGTCCCGGCCGTGAGACGCTCTTCCGAGGTGTTGCTGCTCATAGCCAAGTTGTTGTTCACGTTGTACATTGACTTGCCTGCAGATAAAATAATAAATAAGTTACTTAAAATATGCTAAAATCTACAAGAAGAGCTCTTGCGGGATTTTGTTTTTTTTTTGACAGGTTTTTCTTATGGCTTGGCCTCCATTCAAGGAAGTTTTTCTAAAATAAAAAGTAGTCTATGTCACTCTGTGGATCATTGGCTATCATTGACCTTCTCTTCCTGAGGGCAAAGCCGTGCAGCTGTTCAGGTACCTACCATTAGCAACAGTGATGTCATCAAGTCCATTGAGGTCTAACTTCAGGTCACTGCGAGTGCCACCGTTGGCGATGTTGGCCGCAATGTTGTCCGCACGCTGTCTGCGCCTGCGCACGTCGCGGGCTATCTTCATGTCGTACACCGTCGCTGTGATCAGCAGGATGGATACCAGGCAGGATACCGCTCTGGAATTAATAATTTAATTTATTGAACAAGGAGAGCATAGTATCAAAAATATTGGTATCTACCCATGTCAGAAAATATCAACAAACAGTTGAGTGGACAAAGGAATGTCATAGGTACTCAAACATTTTGTTTAGAAACGTGAACTAAATAATATTTGACTACTTGATGAGATTAAACTTTGAATTATGTTTAAACATAGCCTCAAAAGGGGTACAAAATTGACATTCAATATCTAACAGATAAGTTCATCTCTACCTAACTTAATTTTGCTCTAGAAACCTGACACTTGACAGATAATATAACCATTACACTATTAACTCAGTTACCGCTCCCCAAAGCAGGAATTCTGCAACGTAACAAACGCAGACTGTTTTAAATAACTACCGGTGTAATAATATAACTATTTCGCTAACTGTACCCGACAGGCGCAATCAAATTTTATACTCACTTAATTTTAGTTTAAAGTATGACATATTTTAGCAAATAAATATTTTTGATTTGATTTGATTGATTTGATTTGACAGTTGGTAAACTCAAGTGAACGTTAACAGTTATGTTTATTACGTTAAATGCTAGGTATTCTATCAAAACCTGTCTGCTGCAATCCAACTGCCAAGCATGGTGAACATTGCAACTTCCGCTCTGACAGTATAGAATTCTAAAGAAATTGTTTACAACGTTAGGTCTTCTTTTTTTAGTTAGTGACTTAACTTGGTGCCAGACTTTTAAAGCCGCCTAGGTGTCTCTGACTTGGCTTCACATGCCGTCGAGAAATATCTCTCTAGCATGACGGTTTCCTCTCGATGTTTTCCTTCACACACAACGTTAGGTGTTTTGTTTATTTGTATCAATAAACATTAAACACTGTCAAAAAGAGATAAGTCTCCAATTTGCTCAACACATTGTATAATCTAAGCTGATTACATAAAGGCCGGGCTAGTCTAAAACTGTGACGTCATCGCAAGAATGCCTGACACACAAACGCTTTTAGAAACTGGAATAAACCGCCATGTTGAGGCAAGCCTTAGTGGTCTACACACCAAAGCCGCTGACCCGGCGGCACGGATCGCCGGCCCAACCCGCCGGCCTTATTTTGTACAATCATGCCGCCGGCTTGCGCCCGCGCGGGCAAGCCGGCGGGGCAGCATGCCGATGCCGACCGCATCCCTCTCCACTCACTCAGTCAGTTGCCCGCCGGCTTTCATAGATTCTCTACGACTATTTGGCAATTACTAGAACACCACATGCCGCGGCTGTCGTGCCGCCGGCATTGCCGCCGGCAAAGTCATTCGGCTTGGACATTCTGAAGCCGCCGGGTTAACCCGCCGGCACTAAGCCGCCGGGCTGTGCCGCCGGGTCAGCGGCTTTGGTGTGTAGACCGCTTTAGGAAATATTTTAATGTCAACCATTTCATAATTTTATGTTAAATGCGTTATGAATGAATCATCAAAGCTTTTCTTCAGAATGTTGAGATGGTACATTAAACATCACGCCAGTATTTCTCGAAGGCTTAGGCAAACGTGCATCTGTAAAGGGTACTCACATTTTGCCCGTTATGGTTAAGTCAGTTTAAATCCAATGAAAGATGATATTAGACGAGCCTATTGACTTGAGGCGGGCACAGATCCATATTCCCGGACTGAAAGTCCTGGGACGGTATAGAGTCAGTTCCTCGTGAAGATTCTGTTTTCAGTGCGTTTTTATGGTTTCACAAATTGTTTAGGGCAGAGAGGTCTCGTGTCAGTAAAAGTCATCGAGATAATTTTATTCCGGTCAATCAATCTGCCTAGCCTTTTCCCAACTATGTTGGGGTCGGCTTCCAGTCTAACCGGATGCAGCTGAATACCAGTATTTTACATGGAGCGACTACCTATCTGACCTCCACAACCCAGTAACTGGGTAATATGATACTCCTTGGTTAGACTGGTTGTCAGACTTTCGTGCTTCTGACTACTCGTAACGACTGTCAAAGATCCACAAATGACAGCCGGGACCAACGGCTTAACGTGCTTTACTAGGCACGGAGGAGTCTCGATATGTGAAAATTGTTACCCATCCACGGACCAACCCCGGCAAGTGTAGCTTAACCTGATGGATCGACCCGAGTGGCTGTCATTACTTAGCCACGAGCTCCTCCTATTCCGGTAATATAAAAAATATAACTCTAGGGCGCAGCAGCAACTAGAAGCTATGTCATTTTGTAACAACTTGCAAAATGTATTGAAAGGTGATATTTTATGGCGAAAGCTCGGCTTTAATACATTATTAACCCGATTGCGTTGTTATATAAACGAGTTATTTCTTAACATTTATTACGAAGTAAGAGATTTTATGCTGGCATAAGTAAATAATAAATAAGGAATATAATATGTATTTGTTGTTCCCTCGCGAAGTTAGTAATTGGTGATAACCGTTAAGTCAAATAAGAATTTTCGCAAGCATTGTTTTCACTGGCTAGAGGTAAATAAGCTTGGTTATCTCTTCTTACTTGACCTATGTGGTGTAATAGTGTTATGTACTATTACAAAAGCGAGTATTGAATACATAATTAGAAATGTTCTCTTAGCTCGGTTGCTAAAGTCAGAGGTTAAATCATTTGAATTTATAAACATAATGTTATCTTTTTATTTTTCTCTATAAGATGAGGCATTTCCCCGCAGTTTCAAGCTAATAAACAAAACATTTAAATGGTGCATCAACAACGGGCACTCACAGCAACACCTGGAAGGTAGGGTCTCCGAGGTAGGTGTAACCTCCGTGCTGCGGCGAGCGCACGGCCACCACCTTGTGATACAGCAGGGGTGCGCGTGCGCCGCTCACCAACGCCGACACGGCAGCGCGGGAGCAAGAACGCGGGAGGCACATGCCCAAGTGCAGTGTGCGTTGCTGGAGGATAAATACAATCATTAAGTATTATTTATTTTATGATGGCCCTATACAGACCAAAACAGGGATTTGGAATGCTAGTTAATGCTAGGAAGTTTAAGAAGAACTCCACTGCATTAAAAACTTCTCAAACATGTCTAGTTTAAGATGTTTTACTTCACTTAGTAGATTTGTTATTACAGTCAGGATGGGCACTGTCGAATGCCTGTTGCCACACATTTGAGCCACACTGTGCTAAAGCGCTAAGAAAACATGGAATGTACGAGCCAGTCCAGTGAATCACCGACTTATTGGACACAGGGAATAACCAGCAGTCGCTTAAGTCAATATTCTCAACAAACGCAGCGACTCACATTCTTAACAATCTCTGTGAAGTTGGTGGTGACGATAACTTTGGCGACGTAGAAGGCAGTCTCGAAGGGAGGCCCGGAGCCCACCATGGACAGGTCCTCGCGCCAGTCGTTGAAGATGTGCGAACGAATCGTCTCTGGAAATACAAGGGTGAACATGTACATTGGTATTTTATAAATATTTAATGGCTAATTTTGAGTATCTTATTCGAAGTCAAAGTCAAATAAATAATTTCAAGTAGGCACATCAACTGTCGATTGGCCTTCTAATGGCCGATAACAATTAAAATTCTATTGTGTCTCGTTAATGACAGTTGGAGGTTTAAAGGCACTATTGAACGTCAAATACATAGAAATAGAACTAATTCTAGTTGCCCCTTCCAAAAGGTAGTTTCCGTATGGAGAAGAGTGGGCAAAAAACTCCACCGAAACCGTTACTCTATAAAAAAATGTTTTACAATATTTGGTATTATATTAATTATATAATTATATGTCAAAACGATGCACCGGGAATACAATTACTGTACCACAATACGTAAAACAGAATTAAAAATGGAGCAATGACAAATAAATTATTATGTGATAGATACATAATATGGTTTTAACACCGGAGTCATGAAGTTCAAGTTACTCGTTCATATCTTGTCTTTTCTATCACTTAATAAATGTTTTTAGCAGACTTGTGAATATGGATGCAACAAGCATCCATATTAAAATTAAGTTTTCATTACATAATCAAATGTATACATTAAAGGATATTGCAAAATAAGTCTAAATCCATTATGCAAAATCAACGGAAATACATATTATCATTAAACTTAGAATTCATAAATCTATCTACATAGTTTAAATAATTATTTACGTTTTAGAAATCTAGATTTTAAATGTTCTTACGCAATCTAAGCTGCGCATCCGCAGCGCCATACAAAAGACATCAACGCGCGCTATCATTTGTGTGTGCCTTTTACAAAATCTATACATATAATAAATCTGTAGACGAGGCGTTTCTGTACAATGAAAAAAAAAAAAAAAAAAGTTGGTGGGTTGTCCAAGAATAACCAACAGATTCCATTTCTACCATTTTTGGAATTTTTGTCTGTTTGTCTGTCTGTCTGTTTGTATGTTCTTTAGTTTGATTGTTCCACTTTCACGTAAAAAGTACGAAATCAATATGGTTAACTTTTATACTCAAATATCGTGTGTAACTCGATGCTTCAATTAGTTTTTGTTTCATCGCAATCGCTTCAAAATATCAAAAGATATATGAATTTAAAGTGTTCAAGAAGGAATTTTCATTACGTAATGTACATACACGTAACGACATCTATTGACGCGAAATGAAACTTACTTCTTAATTACTAGGTTTGTGAGATCGTGAGTTGTTATATGACTGTCATTTTCTTTGCGCGGAAACTTAACGCGATACATTGTGTATAGAATATAACTCTAAAGTTAGATTAATTAAAATTTTCCAGATGCGTTGTTTATTTATTAGTTTAGTATTAGTGCGATAGGTGGCGCTACTTATCTTTCAAATCTTGATAATCATGAAAGAATAGTGAAAATGTTAATTTCTTACAAAATATAAGTATTTTTTTATTATTCTTTAATTTTTCACTTTTCTACATAGTTTATTTAGCTTACAGAGTGTTCGAACGTTTTCCCATATATTTTGGCAGTATCATTTCGTGCTCGATAGATGGCGTTGTTCGTTTAATGTCATTTTCTGAATCGCGGTGTTAAGAGTCTCCGTCGAAGAATGACTTTCGCCCAGATATTCCTAATAATTTTTAGTGTAGGTATCTTTGTTTTTGACTTCTTTAGTGTCGATAATAATAAATTAATAAATAAATATTTTTTAAATAATAAATTGTTGGTTGGGTTATTGGGTTGTCATTCGTTGAAAGTAATTTGATCTTAGAGATGGGTTGTAATTGTAACAGGTGAAACACGATATCTGTGATCTGATCACTGTGACTGTGACAAAAAACAACAGATCCAATATCTGTTATTAAATCACAGCCTGTGATTTTTGATGAATACGTATCTCAATCGAATATCATCTTTATTTCTTTTGATTTAAAGTCGAAAATCGTATCTATGTGTTATAAAATCACCGCCTGTGATTTTTGTACAGACGATAAATACGTATTGACTCAATTGAATATCTTCTTTATTTCTTTTCGTTAAAGTCGAAAATCGTATTCGAAGTTTTAACAGTAACAGTCTTGAGGATCTGTGATTTTAAGTAACAGATATTTTTTATCGTTAGGAGCAATTGCTATCTGCTATTTTATAATATCTGTGATTTCTATCTGTGACGATAAATACGCCTCACTCCTATGATCTGATTGGTTTTGATTTGTTATTTTGGTTGGTTTCGTTCATTAGGTTCAAATTAAGAAGTCAAGAAACGAGTCGTTACAGATCGATTCAAACTTAATGGCGGCTCGGAAGTTAGCTTTTAGCTGCGCAGTACCCCACCCCTCACCCCCGCTGTCACATGAAATAGGGAATATGCATGTGATTCAAATATGGGTCAAATATTTTTTTCTATAAACTATGTTACTTCAGAATTATGCCTCCATCAATATTTTTGAATAAAATTTCTTTTTGAGCGAGAAATTAATTTTTAAAAAGTCCCAAAAAACTGTGGGTAATTCAAATACTTGAAAAGGCTAAGAGCGGATGTGACGTAACAATCCGGGGTAACAATCAAAATGTCAATGTCAAGTCAATCAACAAGTGTCAAGTCAATGTCAAACGCTCATAGAAAAAAGAGTGTTTGACGTTGACTTGACAGTTGGTTGTCTGTTTTCACTAACTGTGACGTCACCACACCAAGCGCGCCAAATGGAGGGCGTTTAAATAGCCCGGATCGGTTGGATATTTTTAAACATTTTTTTAACTACTTTAAATTGCTTTTTTGCCGTCGAATTTTTTTTAACTATTATTTGACGATGTAAACTATCGAATAAAAATATTAAAAAAATACATGCATATTCCCTATTGTTACTGCGCAGCGACTCGCCTCATGTTCCGAACCGCCATTAAGTTTGAATCGAACTGTACTATACTTCGTAATTTGTTCGTATGATTCGTGACCGCCGCTCATTCGATTCGATCGTTGTTGGCGTGTGTAAGGCCTCGGCCTCGAATCTTGCGGGCAGCGGGGCGGCGGCGGCGGCGGCGGCGGCGGCGCGGGAGCGGGGCGGGCATTTAAGACCCGTTCTCGAAACTAGGGGCAGGCAGCGGGCAGATCGCGCGTCACTATAGCCGCGTAGTGTTGTGTTCACGATTGTGTCGTCGAGATATTTGTTTTCATTCGCGAAAGAAATGTCTGAACAATGGCGGCAACATCTTTTTGATTCAAATTTATTCCTAACGCTCAATTTATTGTGGGCAACAACACTGCAATGCAGACGCGCGGGCGGTCACCGCTTGAATGGAGTGCACCGCTCGCTGCCCGCCGCCTCGCCGCTGCCGCGCCGCTGTTTTCGAGAACCGGTCCATTTGATTTTACGCATAAGATCCTGCCGCGCCCGCGCCGCCGCGCCCGCGCCGCCGCCGCCGCGGCCGCCGCCGCCCCGCTGCCCGCAAGATTCGAGGCAGAGGCCTTATGGTTGATTTGATTTGTTCGACTATCGGACAGCAATAAATACACAAATATTGGCATGTTTCTGGGGAAAGTCAACAATATACATCGATAAATACGGTTCCCGAAGAAGAAGATGCCACACACTATCCAGTAGAGTTCTTAGAATCCCTTAGCACACAAAATTTGTTTAAAAGTCGGAGTGCCAATAATTCTTCTCAGAAATTTAAGTCCTCCCAAACTTTGCAACGGCACTCGGCTCATAGTCACCAATCACCAACAAAACGTCATCGAAGCCGAAATCTTAACAGGTTGCGGCGCCGGTGATGTTGTTTTTATTCCAAGAATTCCTCTCATTCCCAATAATTTCCCGTTTAGTTTTAAGCGTGTGCAATTCCCCGTCAGCCTGTGTTACGCCATGACCATTAACAAATCTCAGGGCCAGACATTATCCGTTGCGGGGGTGGATCTTAGTATTGGTTGCTTTTCCCACGGCCAACTTTATGTAGCTCTTTCGCGTGTGAGCAACCCTAGCAACTTTTTTGTGTACGCTCCAGGTGGTTCCACCGCTAATATTTTATAAAGAGAAGCATTTTCTTAAATAAAAACACAAGTTTTTTGGCAGTTTCTTACTAGGAAAAATCACCAGGCCTGGTCGAAAGATTCCACCTTTTTAAATGAAGGTACAACTTTTCTAAGCGACATATCATTGTTTTCCGACATCCATGCGAACGAAGTCGCGGGCACAGCTAGTAATTAATAAAGTTTGTCTCCACTAATATTGCAAAAGTTTAAGAACTGTCGTTAAAACTGCATAATTAACTCTTTAAGGTATTATTTTTGTTAGGAAGTAGAATGGTAAAAGTTCAAGCTATTGTATAATTTCGTACGTACTTTCAGATTTTCATAATTGATAAAAAATTTACAAGGCAGAGCTTAAATGAAATCGTGTTTTTGATGTGTAGATTATTTAGCCTTTTGTTGCTTTATGCTCATATGAGTCATCATATTATTATATACCCCTTCGCAGAACTACTCGTTTTGGATTCAATCGGGAAGATTGTTACGACAAAAAGAACCTTATAAATAACGATAACAGATGATTGCCTTGAAATTGTTTAGTGAAAATCTCAATTACAGTAACTCACTAAAAGGCCTACTTTTGATTTATCGGTTTTTTGGTAGTTTCTCGAGTGGCGCGGGCGCTGGAGACAAGGCCGCGCTTGTTTGTAGAAAGTGACGTAAGCCAACACCCCTTGACCCAGTGGACAATGTGCCGGGTGTTGAGTGGCATATTGTTGTAAGTGTTTGTTTTGGACAGTTTTTGTACTTTGGTTTCATAATTACTTGTTCACGTAATTGTTGGTACTTATGACTTTATTTACACAAACCTGTATAACGCTGTTGCTAAAGTGTGTATCGAGGGTGAGGAATAACAACCTTAAACTTGATTCGAAGAAAAAAATATTAAAACTTTGTGTGGATATGTTTCCTTGTATGGAAGGCCATTTCTACAAGTTGCTATGAGGAGATTTTTCGTAGTTGCGTTAAGTGCAATGTGTTTATTAATTTATCGCTTTTAGTGAACAAGGTAAACATGAATGGCTTACTTTAAGAAAACTTTCAAGTTGCTAAATATAAATTGTTAGTCATAACTCATTTTGTTTTGTCACGAAAGAATAAGGCACCAAATCCCAATATACAAATTATTATTATCATTAATAATAATGAGCTAATGAGCTTGTGGCGGCATACACATCGACTCATGCGAATAGCCCCGCGACATCACACAAAAATCCTGACGGAATCCTGCATCGCGACTCTACAAGCTACATCAACAAGTCGTAATATTTTTATCTATGAGATCGTTACAAATATGTACGTCGATATTGAGTAATTATTTATCTCTCCGACTAACAATTTCTGTCCGATAACTATGTAGGTCATCGGCTACTTTTACATAACAAACAGAAAAAAACATTTCATAAACTTTCCGTTATGCTTTTCCTTAACACTATAATTATTAAAACACCAAACTATTTTCCATTTCTGTAAAAAAGTATATAATTTCCACGGTACACAGAGTATTTTTACCATTACTCGATTGCATCAGTTTTGTGGTCTATTATCGATACAGCATATCGATTAGGATCGAGTAGCTCGTGTCGCCATTGTCCGTGGAACCATTCGGATAGTATTGCAATCTGTTGCGTACAGTATCAATTGACGAAATTAATTACTATTCGCCTAACGTGCTCTCATGGCGTTTGTTTGTTGCTAAATTAGAGACATTTTATATGTAATTGTAATGTTCATTTATATAATTATTTTGCTTTGATGGACTTTTTGTAAGGAAATCACTTTTTACGATTTTTATTTTCTTTATAGGTATTATTACTATTTCTTCGATATAAATCAATGACAATGGTGACCATGACAACTTATATAATTTTTAGACAACTCCTAATGTATTAAATTCAAGACGGTAAATTACTAAGTCATGTTTGGGAGAAGAGCAGTAGGTACTCAAAGGTTTTGTTCGATCGTAAATAATCTCATTAGCCTTACCCAAAAATTTTAACGCCATGCAAACCTCACAACCATTACAGTTATCTGACTGCACATCGCGTGCTAACCTCATAAAAGCCGACAAAGATAAACAGTTTGCGGCACAACACAAAGACTGTTTAACTGAGTTCCGCACCTACTGACACGCATGTTACTAACAATGGCGCAGTTGCGAGAGAAGTAAGTATTTAATAAACTACTTGGAGTAAATGTCTTTGTTACAGCATAGCATCTGTGACATACTGACATAATAAAACTTTATAACTTCTGCACTGTTAAGACCACACAGGGAAAAAGCCTACTTGATATTCAGAGAAGGATTTATATTTAATCTCCGTCTCCGTTTTACAGTCATTTAAATCCAGGTTTTTCATAGGATGTCTTCAAAAACAGCACGTTTAGCATAACCACAATAGAAACGGGTTCTGTCGACGGAAGAATAGACAAAATCACAATCTGTCATTTTATCTATTCTTTCGTCGACAAAACCCGTAGAAAACCCGTTTCTACGGTTGTCATACTACGCTTGCTGGTAAGAAGAATTATTTATTATTATGAGTCTGTTGTCTCTCACTGCACGGAAAAGAATACTTTTTTTTTATACCCTCATCAGTATTTTCCCAACTAAGTATGTATGTTGGGGTTGGCTTCACGCCAACAACCGCTCACGACCTCCACTGGAATAATACTAAAGAAGAAGGGATACTAACTGTTGCGCTGTTTGATAGGCGAGTGCTGCTCGTTGAGGATGTCGCACAGCTCTGCCGAGCCCGTCCAGTAGTTGTTGCCCCAGTAGAACATGGACGTGTAGCGCCCGCTCGCGTCCTCCACTGTGAAAGACAAAAAAAAATGTAATACATTTTAATTATAAATCTTTATTTATCTGAACATCATATTACAGGAACTGGTTAATAAGATGCACAATCTTAAATAGAGAAAAGTGTCTGAGGTAGGAGGATCCTATTTAATACATCGTATTTTTGACAAGAAGGAAAAACTATTCGTTTGCTAAAGACTAGACCGACTAGTGAAGGAATTTAATTAGATACCTACCTACTTGATAAAAAACCTAAACTCATTCATTCACTGACAGGGAAGGCATATCCTAAACCGCTGGGTTTAGAAGCATGAAATTTTGCTTTATCTGGTACGGCTCGCAAATCCTTCCTTATTTTGAGGGCACGACTCCTCCCTACCATAACCGCGCCCCCCGGTCTACTCCTTTTTATGCAATGGCCATGAAACATGAGGCTCCAGGGGTCAAAAGTGCCAATGAAGATGTACGTCTATGTCCGTTGTTCCGGCACTTTATGAGGCTGTTTGCCTTGAATACATTGCCCTTTTGGTTTACGGTGACACTCTCCAAACCTTCACACATTAACTCGGAATTCAATTTGTCTTTATTACTGTATTGCGGTATCACAAAGGTTGCAACTACTTAAAATAAAATACGTTATATTCTCGTACTTATGTTCAGTTTATCTAAACTAGCAGATTTAAACCACACTATGCTATCTTATGCACGGATCTTTTTACATAAATATAGGAACTGATTAATATTAGTTTTGATGGTGGCGCGTGTGTTGGATCATTCGGTTCCCTACAAAATGGTTGAGCTGGATGGTGCCACGTGTCATGTTCGTGAACGGGCGGCGTCAGTTGAGACTGGTCATCTCTTATCTGCCAAGGCTTATTTTTAATCTCATTTTTTTAATTGTTTTTGATTATTTTTCGTTTGACATTGTTCTCACATATAGAAGCACCAAGAATACTGTAACCAGGATTTTGTAATATCTATAATCATTTTTAAAAGAGTGTCCTTGGAGTTTCTTGCCTGTTCTTCTCCATAGAGATCTATGATTTGGAACGGGCCTGTAAAAGGCCAAATCCAAAGTGCCTGTAAATGGTTTAGTGAGAGTTTGATAAAAAACTTATGGGATTAAACTTCCAAAGTTGTAAATGTGACCGAAGAACCCCTATAACCCCTAATAACCAAGTTTTTTATCAGACCTAACCTAATTCCAGCAGTGCCATGATAAAGGCTCGAAAAGCGCGAAAATTAGTACCTACAAACACCACTTTGTACGTAGAATGTTGCGCACACGCAGCCTGTAGGCTGCAATGCACACTGTTATTACGTGCGAAACCGATCTAGTTAGCTTCTTATAGTTTCAGAGTGGTTGGCCTCAGCTGCAGCTGAGAACTTTCCAATCTTTGTGCAGTATTTGTACAGTGCAGTGCGGGTAACAGCATCCAACCTTGAGACTTAGGTGGGTACTGTAATGCCATAAAAAGTAAAAGACTAATATCCGTGGGAATATTGATATTTAATGAAGGATTTATTGTGTTAGGAACATAGTGCTGCTGCTGTAGAAGTTTTGTTGTTTATTTATTAAAGTTGTTAGTACCTGCGCCCCGCCCGCGTTTCACCCGCGTAAGTATCGATCCCGTGGGAATATCGGAATAAAAGTATCATATGTCCTATTCCAGGTCATGGTCTACGTACCAAATTTCATACAAATCCCTTAAGCCGTTTTTGCGTGAAAGCGTAGAAAAGAAAAAAAACTCACTTTCGCATTTATAATATGGGAAAAGTGAAAAGACGATTTATAATACGGGAAAAGTGATCAATCGGTCGTTTCTACGGTCATATTCATTCACAGTCATCTTTTGTTTACCCCGGAAACATCAATAGTATTTTATCCGGTGAGAAATAAGGAGCAATGAAACGACGAATTTATGGAATAGGCTGGTTGTATTATTCTGCGTAGGATATGTACCAGCCATATGATAGGTTTCAGGTTTTTTTTTTAAATAAGGTCTCATTAACAAATATTTGTATCCGCAAACTGTTACACGCTTCAACTGAAGCGGAGACATGCAGGAATCGTCCAATTACAGAAGAGACGAGAGACGCGATGAGGATTTAGTCATTTTGATTGGTCGATCCTGCAGGTCTCCGCTCAGCTCTGCTCTTATTATTTACTCACTTATGGAGGCAAGATCACAGAGTACTTTTATTTATATATATGGAATAGAGGTACAACTCAGCGACGAACGTGAGAAACGTCAAATGTTGCCCTCTGGACACTGGTTTTGGAACTAATGCAATGGGCAAGATCAATAACCACTTTTTTGATGACGTTTGATGTCACTTAACCCGACAAAAGTACCACAGTGAAAAGCAGGTAAATCGACCGAATCGAATTTTCAAAGCGAACTCTAGTAAAAACACAAGTGAACTCTACTCCTTTGTAATAAAGTACAAACTCGATCTTTAGACTAGCACATAATGTAATCAAGAAAAGCAATATTACCGGATATTATTACAATATCCGTTGTTATGTACCTGTTTACTAGAAGATGATCTATTGCAAGTAGTTAGGGAAAGTGTATCGAACTTCAGCTGTCGTTTTTCAATGATTTTCCTTTTCAGGGGTAACTTTCAGATTTTTTTAAAACACGTAGGTGTAATGTTATCTATTGCTGCCAATATTTTGTTAAAACTTTAGCGAATTGCGAAAATGTCGTTGTTCAGTTTCTACACTTTAGTAAAACAGAAAAATTAACGATTTATACAAAAACAAAATAGCACTTATAAATAGTTTACAAATATAATAATCATATAAATGTTTACGAACACGTATAAGCTTTTATTGACAAACTTCTAATTAAATCGAGTTCACCGTGACAGAGACTAAACCAAAGTAATGTCAACATAATGAAATAGAAAAAGAACTGTCTGTATGTGTAGTGCAGCAGATATTTTTAAATAACTTATGCAGGACGAAATTCAAAAATATTTTTTTTACTAGCAACTATAATCTTCCAAGGATTAAATAGCATAATTTAATTTACTTAAAAGTATTAAATACGTCACTCTTAAAACCCCTAGAAAAGGAGACTCGGTAATAAATACCTCGCTTCAATCAAATGACAACACATAAATAAAAAATACAATAGACGCTCTGATATATTTAGTAACCCATTCCGCTTGACCATTCTTCAAGAGTCATAAAAACTCTGTAAGAAATCGACACGTGTTTCACCTCTCAACGAGGCATCTTCAGGATGACGATTGACCAATTGCAAACCAGAACGCGACGTGTTACCATATCTAGCGCTGGACGCAGACGCAGAGTCTCGCAGAGAGAGAGAGAGAGAGGGTGGAGAGGGTCTCTGCGTCTATTGTATTTTATAATGGATTTCCGCAAAGTCACGCCTGAATCAATTAACTAACATACATAAAAACCGGGAATGCACGAAAAAAGCCGCAGTAAAAAGCTCGTCAGAAAGGAATCGTATTATCGATATCTATGTCAAGGTGAGTCGATAGTAGCCACGTGTCGATGACCCCACTCCATTATAAGGTTCATTCCGATTCTACTCCGCGCTTTATTCAACGCACTGTATAAATCTGAAACTATAATTATTCTAATACACTAATCAGCAAGGTGTCTTACATTGAAGAAGGTGAATACATTGAAGTAAAGAGACTTTCGACGATGGTTCTTTAACTTAAACATTCACTAAAACACAATTAAAGGCAGAAATTCATAAATTAATTACTTATTCTTCTAATTAGGTTGATAAAGGTTTCATTAACACTTGACCACCAATCTTAGTGGATTCAAGATTTAATTGTAAGCATGTATGTATAAGAATGTTGCTATCATAAATTATTGAAACCTACCTTTTTTTTCAAGAGACTTAAACGTACATAATTATTTTAGCCAAAATCCAGAACCGCAGTGAATCCACAGCATTACTGTTTTTCAAGAGATGTGCACTAATAATAATGATGAGGAATCATTATGAGACTAATATTTGTCATTCAGGTCATAAGCGGTACACAAGTTAAGTAGATAGGTACTTATAAGTATATATATAATATACCTGAAGGTTGCAGGGACCATTCGCTTTGAGATTAATATGTAATCAATCATAAATAACTCTAATCAACAAACAACCTTGATCATATCTAATGAAATATATGTCAGCTTACAAAGTAAACTAAAATATTAACATTAGCTATGTATTATACAATGTTTGTAATCGTGATTTATAAATAAAAATGTGGGCGTTGCTTTATTATATTCCCTCTAAGTTTTGCTTTAGCGACCACGCGTGACGTGTTTTCCGCGTTTTTACAATATTATTCACTCGCTTATCTCGCTCTCTCTAGTACGCTCACGTCAATCACTCTCGTTCCACAAACGCAGCGAACACGTTGGACACACGTGGCGTGCTGACTATGCACACGCAGCGGGCGCGTTTAACACTCGCTAGTTCCATGGAACTAATTGTGGTGGAACTAGTGAGAATGATCCGCGGATAGCACGCTGGCAAATCGCCAGTATGATATGGCCCTAAAGCTAGAGCACCGATTTTATCCAAGTTTGATACGTTTTTTTTTTCTGTTGACTTGTTTCACGCCTACTCAGCCTAAGGCAATCTTACCAGACACTATCATACGACTAAAATTTCCCAATTTCCTTTTCCCCGTCGGACCGCATGCTTTACAACCGCAACTCGCATCTCACGTACTATCTGTAAGTGTACCATGTCCCAACCCTCCCACTGTGCACTGGTCGCAATCCGGCAGTTGCAAATGGTTGCTATTTGCTATGCTGCGCGCGCCGGTGCTGACCTCTGTGTGTTCTGTTGAAACTGTTGGGCTCACATTACGTTTCCTCACAGTTCACTGCAGTTGGCATTTTGAATATAGTTTGCTTTTTAGGACATGCTTAATGACATTGTGCTTAATCGATTTGGTTAAAAAGATTTCTTTAGTATGTGTTTATGTGCAAGTTTTCTTCATGCTGACTTTGTTGATCTTTCACAAATTAATGCAGCATATAGTTTGGATAAAAAAAATAATTACGCCTTTATGGGTTTGTAAGTTCAAAATGGAGTTCCTCGCACGGAGGAGTATAAAAACATGAGAGAAAAACATCCACGGTTTGTCTCATAACCCAATCCATATAAATCAGAAATAAAAGCGAGGTAATAGAAAGCATTTTATTCCTCAACTTGATAGATCCCGGATTTATCAGAGTTCGCGATAACGCAAAGGTGTGACGTAGGTAGTAATTAAGAGGTTTTTAATCAGTGCAAGTGGAGGTGTGGCAACACGGAGAGTAGTAACGGTCAAGTTGCGCGCGCGCTGATTAGCTGATGCGCTGACGCAACGTGACGACGTGACGGGTTATTTACAACTCGTTGAATTTCGAACATTGGTCATGTACTCATACCTTTTATGTTTTTGAAACAGTTTTGATTCGAATTGTCGTTGGTGTACTTGCGTCTTGTGTGGTGCGATCTTTATATCGATCGATATTTAATACACATAAAGGACATTGTGTACAAAATATTTCGTAGATTTGGGTAGAAAATAACTAGTTAATGTAATTTTCATGATCTATTTCTATGTTTCCTTCATGTCACAAGTACGACCTTGATTTTTTACATTACATGATTATTAAAAAAAAAAACGATATCACTTTCCAACAGAGACTTTTTCGAATTATTCAACAGCTTTTATCTTCTAGGTGATAAAAGAGAAAAGATATCAAATATTTTTGGAGACCCAAATGTGAAAACTTCTGTTGTCATTGATGATTTAAAGAAACGATTTCATTTTTTTAAACTCTGATGTTGATTTGCTCATGATTAATTTATATTTATAATTTATACCAAGGAATAAGTCGAAAAAATGGTGAAATTGATAAATTTATCATTCATTCGTCAGGCCCTAGTCTGGCTTGGTCTACAACTGACCTACAGTAGATGTATAAGAGAGCCGGGTGATCTGTAACTCACGATGCTCCTACTTCAGATACCATTTTGTATCTTATTAATCAGTGCCTGTACTAAGATGTTGAGATAAATAAAGATTTATGATGATTATTATTTACAGAATGAATCAACAAGAAAAAACTTAAGGAAACTCCGTGCAAGCTATTGAAAAGTTTACTGCTAATGAAAATTTAAATAATATGTAATTATCAAAATTCTCTAAAATCATTAGCAGCGAACACAGATACAACAATTTAAACGAACCAAGTAGCGCACAACCTCCACTAAATTACGTAAGCCAAACAATTAACATTAAAAGCGAGCCTCATAGAGTAAAAGTGAATAATAATAATAATAACAGCACATAACAGGTGCTAATAAGTTTCACTGCGCCTTAAGTTGCGCGTGCGCTTGTTAGCGGGACACACCGGTGATGAGAAGCGGCGTAAGCGACAAGCGGCAGCGGGGTGAGGTCAAGGTGGGTGGGGGACAAAGCTCAATATTATATGTGTGAACAAGTTAAAGAAGTAGTAGAATTAAAGAATGGTTGTGAGGGATACAGGTGATAACCATAACTTAGGACTGTGAATGATACAATTAAATTGGTTAACAGATAGAACGAGTATTCTACTATTATGTGCATGGTTCCTCGTGGTGCACGGGTAGCGAAACTGAGTCAGGTAGTTTTTGACTGTTCGAACGATTTTGCCCATATTGCTAGAAATCTAAAGGATAAAACTATTGTAAAAAGGAATAGATTGATTAAGCGACAATCTACATTGCTGATGAAATACCGGCGAAAATCAGCTTGCACAACAGAATTAAAAAGATTGTGCAGAATTAAGAAATTCGATGGTGGTTATACATGTTTTCTATCTTGCTCGACAACCATACATCTTTTTGATACCTCAACATAGCTACGTAACGAGTGCTATTTATACAAAACTAGCACAAATTCTTTACGTTAACGTAACCGGGATTGAACTTGACCGCTCGTGGCTTGCACCGCGACATTGTCATAACTGCGCTTGCGCAACACGTCCACAGACTACTGGGACGCACTTTCTCCTCCCGGCGTGATCATGTATGATCGTACTAGTTTATAGGCAAGTTGAAATATTAATTATAGATTACTGTTTTAGTGTGCATTATGGCATAAAGTTCAAGAGTTCTTGCTGGATTTACATAACTATAAGTACTAGTCTACCTGCAACATTTGCACCCATTTGTGCTTTTTAACCGACTTCTTCAAAAAAGAGAAGGTTCTTTGTTCGTCTGTATGTATTTTCTTTTGTACATGTTACATATTTTCTTTCATACATCGTTTTATTTAGGGTATGCATGTAGAGGACTTTGGTCATGGCCCTTTGAAGACTTATACCACATTTATTTTGATCAAGAGATGAATGTGTACAATACTTAAAAAGTTTGGTAGAGCATGGGTTTTATGGAACTTTTAATGAAAAACCACGTGGTATTTGAATTAATTTTATCTGGTTCGATTTACTTGCTCCAGGATTTCAGCCAGATTAGTGTTGCATTTTACAAACCATATTTGTACGCCGGAAACGACAGAATATTATGATCGTAATACATAATGCACATAACAACTTTGTACAATATTCTGACAAATAAATGTATTCTATTCTATTCTCGTTTTGACGACTTTTCGTTGTGACTTTTGTGTTGTGACCGTATTTCATAAAAGGTTTTCGTTTGCAAAAATAATAACGTTAGATCATTACCGAATTTGCAAGATTGTAATTAATGTTAATAGGAGGAACTTTCACAAAGTAATTATTGTGTAATACTTTACAAACCATTATTATACGTCACGCAGATTTAATGACAAACGGAATTGTTTCAATATTATCTAATAAAGACAGAGGTAGTTCAGGAAGTAATTCTCAACTACTTCTAAACGTAGCAATGCCAAGGAATCATCAGATGACTACGAATATTTATGCTTTATGATTTCATTCCCTTTTGTGATTGATAACATTTATGATTCAAAGAAAATAAAGCCTTCTGATTTCTATTCCCGTGGGGAAAATTATTAAGCTCTAGAAAGGACAAATTTCTATGGACTAGTGAGTTGTGCTGGAATTAAAGGTGCGCTAGATACTCATTTTCTAGGCCCACGCGTAAAGTGATATCACACCGATTACAATTCACATTTACAACTGTAATCAATTCGATAAGAATCGTAATAAACTCAGCTGTTACATTACTAAACTGCTGTAATCGTCCATAACCTTTACGCATCAGTGAGTCAAGTAATTTTAACGAAATGTAGTGAATATCGAACAAGGCAAGGTTGAGCCGGTTATGCGTAATATTAGAATACTTGTTTGATATTGATGAGGTCAAGATTGTTGAAGGGTTCCGAAGAGTTAATTAAAGGAAATAAAGGATCATGGCACCTTATAGAGTACAGGAGGGCGTTATTAGAGTCTTATGGTACAATTCTGTAGCCGACTGTAGGCAGCAGCAGCAGAGCGATGGGTCGACACGACTGGTTTCTATGTATACCTATGAAATCGACATGTCGCTAGCTACGGAAGGTATTTTATAGAATAACATAGAAACCAGTAGTCTCGCGGTGACATGTCGCCTGCTGCTGCTGTCTGCAGTCGACTACGGACTTGAACTTTTAAGTCCTGCAATGGACTTGCTATACGCTGATGGTGGAGGTGATAAATGTGAAGGCTGACTGGGTGAATGAGACTAATGCCGTTTGTCATGCTAATCGCTTTGTTCATTGAGAACGAAGTAAGGCAATTTTTTTCATGACCACCAACGGGTTTTGTCGACGGAAGAATAGACAAAATCACAGATTTGTGATTTAGTCTATCTGTCATTTAGTCTATTCTTCCGTCGGCAAAACCCGTTTCTATGGCGGTCATATTATTACGCGTGCAGGAGAGCATAAAGAAAGAGGCGGTAGGTATTGTCACACGGTACGATAATACGAACTACATTAGTAACATTCCAAAGTTATACATCCTTATCAGTAACAGCTCATCGTTCCAAAGACTCCGTACCTTCATTAAAACAAACGGTATACACTTAAAATACCCAGCCAGGGACTCCATATCATTCATTTAGATCTCGATTTCTTCATAATCATCATTTTATCGGGAAATAAAACAAAAACAAACGCAGTAGAACGGAATGTGGGTTTAAGTTAGGAGTAAAATAAATATTTGTTCGGCTCCGTATCTTTATTGTGTTGCGACCCTATAATAACTTGGTTAGCTTTGGGTTTCATGAGGAATGGTTGTTAATGCTAGTAGGATGTTCAGATTAATCAGTCTTCGGCGTTGATCAATGATATACTTGTGCAAGTAGGTAGTTAGTAGTTTTTTTTTTATTTGACGGCAGACATGAACCGTTAGATAACAACGTAAAATCGTTGTTAAAATTCATTTAATTTTAATTAAGAGTTCAAAAAGGTTGGAAACCTATTGATAGTAGTGTTCCAATATGGTTCAAATTGATGGCAGATTCATGGTTTTACGACATTTTGGAAATGACAGCCATTTAGTTATCTAAATATCTGTCTGCTAAACACGAAAGAATGCTATGGAGTATTGTTGTGACTACCAACGAACATAATTATTTTTATAAAGTTATGATGACACGACTTGTATTTCAATCTGCAACATTTTTTAAGCCGGTATGCAATTCAATTGGCTTTTTGCAAAATAATACAAGAAAAATCGATTGACTTGGAATTAGTTAAGCTACCGGTCTTATTCGGGTCAATCGTAGACACGTAGATCTGTCTACTGTTATCTCATAACTAAAGCAGGCAATTATTATTTAACTGGACTGTTCAATTGATTTATCTGATTACACAAGTTTACGGAGGAGAGGCAGCAGCAAAAAAGAACTTTGATCTCCAACACTTTTGTGATGCTTTGAGTTATTTCATCAGCATTTATTCCATCTTCTGCATTAATATTATGCGTCCATTAATTAATTAATCATAAATTTTCATAAAGTAATGTCTACTCCACAAATCTAGTAGGAAACACATTGAAAAGAAAGCCGAGTACAAATCGTACCACTAAATCAGCAGTAATGAGAAGCAAACACACTGGCGTTACGCCATAATGACCTCTAAGCACATGATTACAAGCGTTAATACGGCGTGAAAGGGAACTAGGGGCAAAGACCCCATCCTTGACGCTTTCACTCCATAGGAATATTACGTTATAAGGGGAAGTGTGTTTGTTATCGAGATGCTCAGAGTTTTTGATCAGACGTTCAAAAGTTCTATAATGGTTCAGATTGAACTGTTGGTCAACAAACATCATCATCTGCCATCATCTGCCTAGCCTTTTCCCAACTATGTTGGGGTCGCCTTCCAGTCTTACCGGATGCAGCTGGATACCAGTATTTTACATGGAGCGACTGCCTATCTGACCTCCACAACCCAGTAACTGGGTATTACGATACCCCTTGGTAAGACTGGTTGTCAGACTTTCGGGCTTCTGACGACCCGTAACGACTGTCAAAGATCCACAAATGACAGCCGGGACCAACGTCTTAACGTGCATTCCGAGGCGCCGAGGAGTCTCGGAATGTAAAGATGGTCATCCATCCACGGACTAACCTCGGCAAGCGTAGCTTAACCAAACATTTTACATATTATAATTTAAATGTGAATAAGTATCTTGACGCCACGTTGTCTAAGACACCTATAAGGTGTTTAAATAAATGACAGATAAATAAGTATGCCTGATCACCAGCAGTTACGTTTGGCGGAAGTAAAATGAAACGGAAGTAAATGCTTGTGGGCGGTAAGGCAGAGGCTTGATTGCCGTGCCCGAGTTCAAGCACGGGTTCAAGTTCTTAGCAATACTTATTGTGGTTTGTAAGCCTACTTTCATTCTGAGAGAATGTTGATTTATTTCGACAGAGTTTATTTTATGAGGAGGAAAAAAATACCTTGTTCTAGCAGGAAAGTTGTAAAGTTACAATTTTGATGTATAATCAACTGTATTCTATTCATCTACGTTATTTACATGGAAGGAATTAACTGAAACAAAACTTATCTAGAAGAAAGAAGTAAGTGTTTAAGACCGTTTTTCAGTTGACTTAAGTCAAACTTTGCAGGCAGTTAACATAATAAAATCCAAAAAGTCAGGTCTATTTTAGACTTAAACTTTGGCATTAAAAGGGAAGGTCTGATTCGAAGTGAATGACCTTAAACAGCACAAGGCAACACCAATCTGTTTGTGTGCTGGACAGTGGACACCCTGATTACCTTACTTAGTGCCTTCAAATTGTAGCAATTATTATTGATACCTTAGTATATTATTCAATTTCAGTAGGCAACGGCTACTTCAGCTCTTTTTCTACTTTCCTCAAATCTAGGATAATCCTAAAAAAAGCGAAACAACGACTACTAATAACAACTAGTACTAGATGTTTAATTAGAACGTGTAAGACGACGAGCGCTAATCCTGCCGACAAACAGTTTGTCGGCAGGATTATAAAATGGGTACAATCTTTGGTCCAAATAAATGTTTTTTTTTTAACTACTTGTAACTCCCCCGCAGACAGGCGCGCCGCGACTGTAGTAGAATAATTTCTATAAAAAAATCATGAAAATTGTTCTATCAGAATCGCGCCGCTCCGTCGAGCCGCGCCTGTCTCAGCCTTAATAATTTCAGCTATTCTATTCAATAAAGGAAACAATGAATTAGGAACCACTAACATTTTATGATCAAGGAGCCCATGCCCAACAGAAGGGGTCGTTGTATTTTCATATTGTATTGTATGTATATCGGGCTGGTGTCCACAACTCCATGTTTAAGCGTGTATGTTATTTTTCATATAAACTTAGATCTGTAAACACCAAGTTGACCTGTGACCCCGAACTAATCGACACCATGCAGTCATGCAGTTTCAATTTAGCACCAAGTCGCATGAAATGGTAGAGTTGGCACAGAATGGTGGGTAACACTTATTGGTAATATCAAGCACATTGGTTAAACTGAAAGTATTAAAATTCATCAAACTTTGTAAAAGTCTGTGACGATTCATGCAAGGGTCGGATTTTAAAGCATGGCCCCTGAATTGATTAATCAATTCTAGAGAAAATTACAAACCATCTTGTAAAATAGTTAGTTAATCGTGAGATAGGAATAACACTGTATCATCTTGAAAAAAAAAATCTGCAGAAAAAGATAAGTAACTACTAAGAATTCGAAAATATTTCTTGCCTAACATCAAAAAAAAAAAAAAAGATCAGTTTAGTTTTTTTGTTTTCGTACATCAGTCCTATTGACTATTGACGGTTCAATGTGCAACCAATCTTGTACACAATTACAGGTGTTACTTTTACTGACCTTACATAACTCGGCAAGGTCGATTTCTGGCCTGAGGTCTTCAACCATCACTTAATACGACTTGCCGTAACGACCGGTAATAGCCCACAGTAATCTCACATAATAGCGGTTAGTAATATTTCCCAATAGTTGTCGGAAAACGACGGTATTTGGCAACGATACTGTCGTCGTGGTGAAGTAGAGATGTTAAGGTGAGCGCACACTGGAGCATATGGGTTGTTGACTAGATATTTTAACAGTATTACATAATGGTAGTAATGATGTACATGCTGATTGCTGTGTCCGCGACAGCTTTGATAAGATGTCACACAACATTATTCGTACAACGAGTGAACAAACACATTACAGTAGACTTAGACATACCTAATTGCAAAACAATTAACATTAAAAGTAGTGTCCGACCGAACATGGTTTTTCGGCCGAAAACGAAAAAGAAGCTTCGGTTTGAGTCTTATTTTCGGCCAAAAACAACATTAGACATTTAATATTTCCGCTGTACCTACACTGAAATCTTATTTTTTCTTTTTTACACCGAGGGAGAAAAAGAGCAAGTATTTAAAAGGCTTTAAAAGAAAATAAAATACGATAATTCGATTAGGGGACACAAAATTTCGTATATTTCGTGTTATACTGATTGCTTTACGAAATAGGCTGAACGAAGCGCCACAATTCACGATTCGGCTTCAGCTGGCTTATAGCCGCGATAATGAAAAGATAGCCGAATCATGATTTTTTGGACGAAAATGGCCGAAAACGTAAACCAAAACGAAGCTTCGGTCGGTCACTAATTGTCAGTGTTTAAAGCCTAGACTGCTTAACATTTTGAGAACACCTAGCAAATCTCTACTTTCAAAGAAGTTGAACTGTCAGCTCTTGCTGCTATTACCATATACAATCATTTTATAGCCACCGCACAACCACGCATAAAGTATGGCGTATGGCCTGCCATACAACTGGGTTCAGAGAGACATATTGTTTTAAAATAATTATGTAATCGTAACAGCTGTCCGTGTCGACCACAACCACAGCGTTGGTGACCAAAAACTTTCTTTATTCTTAATGTTTTTTGAACTGTGAACAGAAGTTGTTGCTCTACAGTAGGTAGAATAGTTTGCATAAATAGGAACTGCAAAAATAATTGTAGTAAAAGACTTTCTGCATGAATATGCTGTGGATTATATTACAAATTATAATTAAGTCGATAATAATGTTATATTTGATAATTAAAACGAATAAACGAAGACCAAATATGTTTCATTTATATTCACACTAGTGCACTCAGTTCCTAACTTTTTCGAATATAAATACGTTTAAATACACGGTAGGTATCTATCGCGTAATAGTAGTCTGTGGTAATAGGCCGTGAATACTATTATTTAAAAGATTTCGCGATGTTATTAATATTCAAACAAATTATTTATTGAAAGTTTTACGGGTCATTATGTGTTTCGAAACTTTGTTTAGAATTTACAAAGTTGAGATTATGTAAATCTGTATCCATAATTTCAATAATAATATTATTTTCAATAAGTGTAGGTAGGTTTCGACTGCTTACAAAACTGTTGGAATTTTTCATATCACTGACGGAATTACCTAAGTCTGTTAATTTATTTACTTTAGTTATTAACGAACGAGTTTTATTACAATTAATGCAGTTTGTGACTTACTTTAAGGCTTACCTAATTCAAAAGCTCGCGCGTGCGGAACCACGATGAACAACACAGTTAGTTACTTGTTAATAAAATAAGGCTAGCGGTTAGTCGCTAGCATCACCTATTTTATTTGAAACTTACGAGGAAAGAAGTAATTATTTACGTTATGTTTCATGAAAACTAAACCACATAATCTTTAAAAGGATCTCTATTTCATCCGTCCAATGTTAAAAGTTTCAAGAAAGATACAGCCGTGTCATGGCCGGTCTGAACATAGACTCTCCGAACTTTCGCGCATGTTCTCTTACTCACACTCACCTCATGTCACCATTTGGTTCCTAAAAAATGTTATTGCGCAGCCATCTGCGCAAAGTTCGGACTGGCCAGAATTCATCGGCCGTATTGTATATAATATGTAATGCACACGTGCGAAGCCTGGGCGGATTGCTAGTAAGGGTTTAAAAAACGCAACATCGACAGGATCTTACAAAAGTACGCTAAACCTCCTAACCCATAAGGAAGAAATATCTAACAGCCAATAGGCGATTAATTTCTAGAGTGGTTCATTAGAATTCCTCGTAAGTGGTCCAATCTATGCTGCCTGCATGGTAGGCATTCGGTTAGTGGGTCGGCAGTAATGGCAGTTAGTTATGTAATGCCCGATATGTCGCTCAGTTTGAGTGTATTTCGGATTGGGTAAAGTTTGCAGGTTGGTAAAACTAAAAACTTAAATTGAAGTTAGTGTCTTTGATACAGGAATCCCGTTATCAATTCACAAAGATGGTATTCCATAAGAATTGAACATTGATGAATTGAATGAATTTATTTTTTACAGAGTTAAAGAAATTTAAGTGTTCAAGTACTGTAGTAGGACCCTTTTTTTTTTTGAGGGTGGGACATCATCCAATGACTTCTCCCGCTCTGGGCGGAGCGGAAGGGCGTGTCAGACTTTTACTGACTAAAACCCACCCGTGTTCCTTCAGTTGCCTGTTGCCAAGGTCCCGGTATCCCTTTCGGACTAACCCGCAACCCTGGTAGGTCAAGCTCTGCCCTGCATGCACCATGTTGTATTCGTAACAGTAATCATTGGAACCATAATCAGAAATTAAAATTGTAAATAGTAGTGTATCTACACTAAGAGAATGGTCAAAACCGAGCCGGTGTGGTCACCAATCCGGTATCCAAGTGAATTAATAATGACGACAATGTGTCAGCTGACGGTACCTAGATCTATAGAAGACTCATAAGGTGTTCACACTCTGGTGAAATACTTACCTACCTAGTAACAAATGACTATGAGCTAAGATTCTACGAAAAGCATAGTTCTCTCTCATAATTTCCCCACAAGGTAATGGCATTCCTTACATACCATTAACGCTAACTTCATCTTAAAGTAAGCCTCATAACGACACTTATGTTCTAACTTTCATAACTTAGTCAAACATTTGGCAACGCGCATTATCCTCGCAGAAACGATTAAAATGCGCGAGAATCGAACCTGACACCTTACGTAACGACATTATGTGAATAGAGGTGTCCCTCTCGCACTTATGAGCGAACACATATGCTTGTCCTTGTTTAGCGACCTGACCTACTGTCCGTGGATAATTTCATGGAACTTTCTCATTGGATGATTATTGGCTTAGATTCGGTTAATTGCAATGAATTAGTTTTGGAGTTGCTTAACTTGTTTTAGGTGTAACTAATTGATTTTGGTATCGTAGTACACGAGATGAACTTTGTTGAAAACAATTATACACATCATTTTGTTGATGTACACACGGCTACACATCAAGCTATACATTTCCAGTTTATGCTGATCACGTCTTGTATAGGATTTCCGTACAATGCGAGGTCAGCTTATACTGGAAATGTATAGCTTGATGTGTAGCCGTGTGTACAACAAACATCTAACCGTTGTCAGACCAATTAGTGTTATATGCATCTGCTAAAGGCACCTTGCGAATTGTTGTGCTTGCTTTACAATAATCAATAATAATATAATAGTCATGATTTCTTCCTTCAGGACAGTTTCATTTATATCCCCATAGTTCTTGTTGTTATTCATTCTTGTTCAGTCGTTACGGGTCGTCAGAAGTCCGAAAGTCTGACAACCAGTCTTACCAAGTGGTATCGTATTACCCAGTTACTGGGTTGCGGAGGTGAGATAAGCAGTCGCTTCATGTAAAATACATCTGCATACAATTCAGCTGCATCCGGTTAGACTGGAAGCCGACCTCAATATAGTTGGGAAAAGGCTAGGCAGTTGATGATGAATTCTTGTAGATATAAAAAACCCATAAGAAACCACAATAATCTTACAGGTCTATTCTGCGACATACCACAACACAAGATAGGATAGAGATATCATTTAAGCCGGGACCAATAAACTTCTTTCATCAAATTCAATTTTAATTTTCAATTTTAATATTATGGAAATACTCCACTATGTTTGATTTATGCAATTGCTTCGAGCTCACATGTGGCATAGATATTATCGATGTCAAAAACATGATCCTCCCACTACTTGGTCGAGGCGTGTCAGGGCAGCGCCGCAAATAAGTACGTAACCCACATTTACGCCCACCATTGTTCTTATTTCTAATACATACAAGATCGGAAGTAAAACTAACATAACTGAATTTTGATGTACAGCTGCTTTCCCAAACGTTAATCTTATCTTAATTTTGTGGGAGGCAAACTGTTACTTAACTAAGAAAATGTTTCTCTTTTCTGTCTTTCTGGTGTATCTTCCAGTTTGTCAATTTATGGTTTAAAATGGATGGATAGATGGCGAATAGCAGCTGGACTGCTTTGACTTAGGTCACTGTTGTATCCAGTGAATTTGGCAGTCACCCATGCCATCTTCCTACTATGATTATTCGTGAACTTTCAGGAGCTTTAGTTAAGCAAATGAACTGCAAGAAAAACCTTTCAGCTCAGCCAGATACGACTGGTCTAGTTCCAACACAGGCCATTGTGTACAACTGATAAGAGCCACGTGCATGGCCGTAAGACAATACCGCAGTAACACATCCGGTCATCCGCGGTTACGTGAGCGAGTGGTTAACTGGTAACTCACTCTCCTCTCACGTACGCAACCGGTTGTGCAACCGACCGCCACCGGCGCCGGCGCGTGCGCACCGGCTGAGGGGAGGCTGTAGGAGATAGGCTAAGGAAAAGTGTTTGATTTGATTCTTATGTCACTAATTGTATCTATCATTATTCTGTCATTACCAATATCAAAGCGTAAACAACCTTATTATTGGTGACCGTGACATGCTTTAAACAGTTTACAGGTAAAATTGTCGTCATTCTTTTGAAACAGCAGGCATATAATCATAATCTCGCGTTATCATAAAAACGATTGAATCGCACCGGTAACTAAAACAACCCGTTTAACGTGTCCAAATACATTACCTTTTCATCTTTCTCCGCTTCTGTGCTTAAAGTTCACGAAAAAGCTACATTATTATTAGATAATTGCATGCATAGGCTCGTCTGTTCGTTGAAGGCCAGCTCTATTCCCTCCCACAAAGAGTAGGCCTGTGTCCCAGCAGTGGGTACATTATAGGCTGAATATGCTACTTTCGCTTGTACAGGCGCTTGTAAAAAGCAACTAGTGAGGGTGTTCCACATGACAGGTCCTCGACCCATGTCATGTGCAGTTGTGCATCATACAATGGTTCCCACGCGTCTTTATCAGCGGCCGATGGTAATAGTTTGATAGGCAGCGACGAAGGCTGCGCACACACACGCATTGTCTTGTTTGTTTAAATACCACGCTTTATAAGTCGTAATTGGTAAGGATTTTGTTTACTTTGTAATGTTGTAATAGATACTCGAGATTAATAAAGCCTTCTTTACTATTCGGACCCTGTTTTCGCTAAATTCTCGTTTCCCAAAATTGGATTATTTAATCCAATTTTACATCTTACATACATAGAATCTCTATTTAAGATTGTGCATCTCATTAACCTGTGCCTGTAATATGATGTTGAGATAAATAAAGATTTATGAATTCGCAATCTCGCCATCCGTAGGCAGAAACTACAGTGCAATAAGTGAAATACATACAACAGTATTGGTGTATAGTATCATTTTACAGCGCACCTGTACTAAAAGTTGTTTTAAATCATACATATAGTTTGTAATAAATCATACGCCTGAAAGCCTACAAGCTTTCAAGAATTACTTCCTATCTAGGTACAAGTATCAGGGAAGTTATGAGCCTAGAAGCAGTAAGAATTTCCTAAGTCGTTTATATTATATTTATGTAATGTAAATTCGGTGCCTATAGATAATATTTGTTTATCAGCTAGATTTGAACGTCAAGTATTTTAAAGCTGAAATGTAAAGGATATTGGCAAACAGATCATTGACAATGATGGGCCAATGATGAGACGACACGGTTGGCGCAGTGGCTGAGCGATGGACTGCTGCGCAACGTGTCGCGGGTTCGATCCCCGCACGGAACAAATATTTGTATGATCTGCAAGTAGTTGTTCCGGGTCTGGGTGTTAGTGTATGTGAGATTCTATGTTTGTAAACGCACCCACGATACAGGAAGAAATTCTTAGTGTGGGGCAACGTTTAAAAAAAAAAAAAAAAAAAAAAACGCACTATTTTATTGCATAATATAAACATATTGTAATGTATGCTTAGCACTCAACAGTGCAGTGCATGCATGCATAAATGGGTCAACGAAGAAGAAGCTTGAATAAAACAATAGACTGATAATAATATGGTCAATGTCATGTTAATTTAATGTTTAATGATTCGGAAACCATCAACACTAGTCATCACATGAATTATAACATCATACGTGAGTGAGTGTTCTACATTGAGTAACGCTCAGCTCTACAAAAATGTAATAAAAATTCTTTCTCAAACGACTTTCGCGAATACATAGTAGGAATAGAAGGAAACCATGGACAAGTAGAAAGTGTTGCCAGATATGGCTATCAGATGGTGTTATCTACGGGCCATGGGATTAAATAGAGATTTGACAGAGAGAGAGTTTCATGACAAATGGTAATTATAAGTATGTTTGTTCGCTGTTAATTTTCTGTACACGAAATTATACGAACATAATCGACGATTGGACACTAAATAATCCTAAACAACAATCCTAGAATCCACATGGATGTTTGAGGCTGAAAAGACAAAACTGTAAGCCATGATGTTGCAAATCGGAAAATACGTTTTCCGAGCTAAACAATGTCATATGAATATTTTTCTTTTCATCTTCACTGTCAGGATCCTACAATACGAATCCATTTAGCAGAACTTATAAGTCATAAAGCTTACACAATAGCCAATTGTATTCAAATATTGAACTACCTAGAGCCGAGACGGTTTGAAATAAAGTTTGGTGCTTTTCCTTCTACCAGATTAAAAAAGAAAAGTACCAAGAGGTATAGGGAGAAAATCATCAAGAAAATCGACAAGCACAAACACTTATGTAGATAGCATATATAGAAAGTGAAACTATCGGTCCCAGTACTACGTACAGTCCGGTCCGTTGACTGTCCTGTCCGGTCTGCGCAGGACATTGCGCATGCGTATGGCTATAAAGGGGAACCTGCGCCGGTGCAAGGTTGCGATTCGGTAGAAGGCCTCACCTCACCCGTGTCGAATAGTTTGTGAACTGTTATGGCAAGTTCAGGGTTCTCGTGCCTTTCAAAGACGTTTCGGGTGGAATATTCGCCGGGTAATGGTTTTATGGCACATTAGTTGATCGGCTCGAATGGTTTCCGCTTTAGATTATGCTTTTTTCTTCTCAGGAAAGTGACAGTTTGTAAAACAACCATTCATTCTAACTTCCTAACTATCCTAACTAATATTATAAAGTAATGCGAAAGTGAGTTTGTTTGTTTATTGATTTATTATGCTTTCACGCTAAAACGGATTTAGATGAAATTTGGCACATGGGTAGACCATGATCTGGAATAGTACATAGGATACTTTTGATCCCGATATTCCCACGTGATCGACACCTAAGCGGGTGAAACCCTGGGGCGTAGCTAGACACAGATAAAATGGTCTGTCGGCAGACAAGTATATCAAAAGGCATTGTGAACAAAATTATACATAACAATTCGTATTGTGGACCGAGGCGCCTCGGCCGCGCCTCGACCGAGCGTGTATCAAATGTCTGCTGGGGTTAAAGAGAACCAAGCCTAGAATGCAAAGGGACACTAATGGGTCTGAAGAAACAGAGACAAAGGTCAGAAGTCAGAAATTAATAAAGTAATTTGCACTAACACCACGACTTGATCCATCGAGTTTATTGCTAGCTATAACAAAATGACGAAATGGTTGCAAGCACTGCGCACGCGCGGGATCGCCCGCGTCGCACGTTCTGCATCAAATGTCGAATGTGTTGCAAGTATTTTGATACTGAGATAATTTTAATAACTTTGACGCATTTCAATTTGAAATAATTATAGGCATTTAATTATAACATTTATTTATTGGCCTACCTTCCTTCAAAACAAGGTGGAAAGCGGCAGTGCTAAAGACGATGTCCAGGATATAGCGAAGAGGAAGAGAAAGACCAGGAAGGCTGACCACCACCATGTGGGACACAGCCAGGAAGAGAGAGATTTACTGTTCTACCTTGGGTTGTTGAAATTATTAAACACACACTGACGCATGCGAAAACGTGATTTTAGTGTCATTTCTGAGGAGAGTCAACTATCTAACTCGTTTGATACAATTAAAATATAAAAAATTAAGTACAAAGTAAGTGTTATTTTAATTAAGTACAAATATTTTTATATTTTTTACCATGGACCCGTACTTATTAAGTACATAATGTCATTTTCTCACGAGAACCTGCGACAGACACTTGTCACACAAGTGTCAGGCCTGCAATAACCTACGTGTGTTGTGCCGTTAACCTCGTTGTTTAATGATCATTATAATATTTTATGAATAAAATTAATTTGCATACTATTACGTTACATCTGCAATACTCTCATAATTTTTAAAGCTTTGGAGCTATTACTTTAGGGGTATGAGGAACAGGGTGTAAAGTTCACTCATCCACCATAGAAAAGGGAGGATCCTCCGACCAGACGGATGTTGTGTCTGGCGGGCAACTGCCCAATGATTGATATTGGGTTTTTGTATATATGTTCACTGCACGGTAAACTCTAATTGCGCGATGCAGGATTTATGTGACGTCAGGTCTTCGATGCGTAGTTCGCATGTGGCGATGTAGATACCGCCACATCACTCCCCTCCGGAGACCGGAGGTCGATAGTGGGCTAAGTCTTGTATCTTGCGATGCTCGCCAGTGCCAGTTGTGGTTCCAGTGAGTCGGAACCGGGTGCCGCATTGTTCGCGGTGGGTCGGAACTGTTTGCGGTGATTCCCCAGTGGCTCAGGGTGATGAGGTTGAGGTGATTGATGTGATTCCCCAGTGGGTCGGGGTGATGAGGCTGAGGGTGATGACCAGGAATGCGCGATCGCTGCATGCTGGTGGTCAGGATACCCCTTGACGCCTCGGGTGTTGGCTTGGCTGTGTGACTCGCCTCACTGAACGCTTGCGGGAGTGATGATGATGACGTCACGCTGGAGTAGTTGCACGAAGGCTGCGTTGACGTTCATATTCGGGGTCACCAATTTAGGGGTATGAGGAACAGGGTGTAAAGTTCACTCATCCACCATAGAAAAGGGAGGATCCTCCGACCAGACGGATGTTGTGTCTGGCGGGCAACTGCCCAATGATTGATATTGGGTTTTTGTATATATGTTCACTGCACGGTAAACTCTAATTGCGCGATGCAGGATTTATGTGACGTCAGGTCTTCGATGCGTAGTTCGCATGTGGCGATGTAGATACCGCCACATTACTTCAAAAATAGCGTTGATCATTGCTACGATATATTGTGCGCTTTTATCATTTCTAAGGCCCCTCGCCCACGGTGACTTTTTGTAGCGATGCTGTCGCGCGTTTTGTAAACGCGCTTCTTTCATTGCGTTATTTTCATTCGTCTGTTCAACAACATTTTATGCAAATAACGCAATGAAAGAAGCGCGTTTACAAAACGCGAGAAAGCATCGCTACAAAAAGTCGCCGTGGGCGAGGGGCCTGACGCGTATGGACGTGGACGTCCTCGCCCACGTCACGGCATCACGCTAACACAGGGAAGTATAATGTATTGACATATATTATAAAGACGATTTTTTTTATTTTTTTTTATGAGTAGGTACAATTTAGTGAGTAGGTACAGTTTATTTACAATTTAGTTATATACTAACACTTATGGACGAATGTCTGAAATTAATTAAGTATTTGAATTTGAATTTGTATTTTTGATGTTTATTTTTTATGAGTAATTTTCACAAACTTGCGATTTCCTCTCAAATAACATATTGAAGCATATATACAATAGCCAATCACACTACCACATACCACAGTAAACAGCCGGACTGGGAAGCGAACCCGCGACCTTACGCAACGGTAACAATATGATGAGATGAAAGTCGCTGATCTATGGTCGGTATCTCTCTCACGACGCGAGTACAATGCTACTTGTTAGCTGATCACCGATAAGTGTGATAATAAGTAAGAAATACAGAAGGCTCAATGGAGTACCTGATAATGAATTTAACCCGTTATGAAAGTATACGAGGAATGCCTTAAAGAGTGTCTTGTAAGTAATGTTAATTTTAAAAAGGCTGGCAAGAATCCTCATTTCAAATAAACTACAGTAACTTTACCTAAGATTCTCGGCTCGTTGGCAGTTCGTAGTTTCAAGGATTATGTTAAGCATAACTTTACTCCGCGTTTATTAATCAGGGGATGCAAAGCTCTACTAAATAATACTCATGTATATGTATCTCCAAAGCAGAACTTTCTTTTTAAACTCCTCTCCATGTACTGCCGCATAAGCACTACTGCACAATCTTCAATCCGTCTGCCAAATGATGGACGATGTGGAGTCGGAAGAGTGTAGCTTCTGAAATCTACATAATAATAGTTGCTGTTTTATTCCACAGCTCTATTGGTATTAGATTGTGTACCAAAGTTACTTAGAAGGGATATAGGTATATGATAATGAAGTTAAAAGCTTGTTTAGAAAACAACATGATCCGGTGAACCGATTAGGTACTTACTACTTCAGAGTCATAATTTTAATAGAGCAATCTACAGGAAACAATATAAAAGTATACGTTTGTATGAAAAATGTCTTTGCTTTCTTTTGGCTGTTCAGTGCATGTAGCAGTCCAAAATACTAATGTTTTCAAATCACGCAATGTTTCGACTGAATTCAAATTAATTTGCGTTTTATTGTTTAAATTAGAAATTGTGGTTTTTGGTTGAACAAAAATACCAATTTAATCCTCCGTCTGACTTTTTGCTTAAGAAACGAAATTCAAGTCATAAAATATGTATTTCTCATGCCTGACCATGACTAGGGAGGTGAGGTGTTGATAAAGTGTTCTTCAATTAATATTAATTATCTTGTTTCCAGACAAAGATGGAGAGACGAACTTGACTCCTACCAAAAGGACTGGCTACAAGAGCAGAAAACAGAAGTATGAGGAAAAGAAAGACTGTGGTATATATCCTGCAGCGGTACAATACAGGTTAGATATACTTAAATATATCAGTATATTCAAAATGTACACCGAAAAAGGAGAATTCTAATTCGTAATACAAAATAAAAAAGGGATGAAGACAAAAAAAAAATATCCGTCTTGTAGACTATAAAAATATATTGGACACGTACTTATATATTTTTTTTTTACTTAATCAAAAGATTACGGCGATACATTGAGTTAAAATGTGGCATGACGTCACGCATATGTAGTTTTTGTACTAAGTTGTGACATAGCGAGCCCCCACTCCCAAACTTTAATGCGGACAATGCGGTTTATATCTAAGTATTTTTTTAATATAATTGAAAAAAAAATACGTGTCTAATATTTTTTATTAGATATTATATACCTGACTGACGGACGGACTAAATAGAATTTCTTTTTTTCAGGCATCATCCCTATTAAACGCCAGACCATCTTAAACAAACAGAGGGACAGACAAGGCCACCTTGTAATTTAGTAATTTCCACTTAATATATTGTTTCCCAACAGAATGCAGATCCGCTGACATTGACATGGATTGTTATCGCTTGCATCCCGTTGGCTTCGTCATTATGCTCAACACACACAAGCCGGGTGCGCGTCGGGCGCGGGTCGGGACGTTACGGCGGCGGCGGGCTGTATTCCTTGTATTTATTTATGGATGTCAGCGCACAAAACGCGTGTGCGGGTCGGGCGCGGAGCAGGTCGGGTCGGTCATTTTCTTGCAACAAAACGACCCAATCCGCGCCCGACACGCACCCGCCTTGTGTGTGTTTTTGAGCTTTACTGAGAGGTTCAGCAAATAAACAAACAAACATCGGGAAAAACAAAGGAACATCAAAAATTGGGAGCTCTACACTATCAGAGATTATTAACAAATTATTTAAACGAACGCTTAAGAAAATTCAAAGGATCTTTCCAAAATGGATGTTTTTAAAAGCACTGAACATTTAGCCAGTCTATCTTCCAAAGCAGGGCAAGCTCTCCTTGATTTCAAGACAGCAATTTTGAAACATGGAAAGTTGTTATTGTGACAGCTAGACTGACGTTAGCTCGCCTCCTCATTATTGACCAAGATGTAGGTATAACATAGCATAACATCACGGCTGTATGTATACGGGTTAGGCAGCGGTCTACCTGTAACACACCCACAATTTCCCAGTTATATTCAAGTCCCATGTAATATAGGGAATGAGCTTATTGCTATCAACCGGGCACAATCCTGACTCCGGACTGAGAAATTCCAGATGGAAAAACTCAATAACACTTTGCCCGACCCGGGAATCGAATCCAACCAAGATGGATGTAAGTATATAATCCTAGCAAATCCGGAGATACCAACAGACAAAGCTAAAACAAAAACTGCAAGCATGATTATTAAATCAAGTGGGCACTCGAACGGCAAGGAGACAGCGATCGGCTATCGTTACATAAGCGTGCGCTGTTGCCAAACCAAAGATGGTGGTTGGGACAGAGTAGGAAAGCTGGTGAAGGTCAGCCGTGGTGTAATGGTGGACATTGCAAATGTATCGGAATTTTTACGTCATGTATGTTATGATACTAGCGACCCGCCCATGCTTCGCACGGGTGCAGTCTACTGATGTGGCGACGTGTCAACATCGGAGATTTCTGTGTGTTTCTGTCTAAGTTAAATACTATTGTACAATACATTTAAACCTTTCGGAATAAATTCTGCGAAAAGCAAAAAAATAATTTTGACAAAAATTGTTAGACACAAAAATATATATTATGTAAATTACATCAAATATATTTATCTACAGCCATTCATTTATCAAACCGCTTCTTTCCAATAATTTATTTAAATTCGGTCATCGATCCTATCTTAAATACCTCTTGAAAAATGGCATTATTGTGTGGATAACTGAAATGTATTTTCTTTTTATTTTTTTCTTTAAAGACAAGTGTCTTTAAAGAAAAAAATAAAAAGAAAATACATTTTAGTTAGCACAGACTAAAAGGCACACAATACTAGTAGGTAATAGTATTCGCAACTTCAAGCTCAAGGAATTAGCTGCAATAATGTACAACAGAAGGCAATTGATGTACACCCAGTATTCTGTAACAATATTTTGAGTTAAAAGAGTGTCCGTCGAGTTTCTTGCCCGTATTTCTCCATAGGAACCTGCACGCTTTGAAACCGGCAACTAGCTTCATCTTTCTGACTGACCGCGACCCCTTGACAATGCAAAAGTGCCTTTAATTGGTTTAATTGAAATAAATGTTTTGAGTTTTGATTGTTCCTTTGAGTCAATACATGTAAGAATATGGAATGGAGTTTCTGGCCTGTTCTCCATCTCCAATTCGAAGAGATTATTGTTTAACATGCATCTACATAATGAAACTTAATATAACGCGCTTCTAATGATTTTTGCATTCCATTGCATCTAATTGCCAGTTTTATGGTTGCAGAGCGATTTTACGAGTGAAGCAACCATAAGGACAACTTAATATTAAGCACAGTTTTATGAACAACGTGCATGAAATCACAGAAAATTTATATTCTTTGTAAAGTTAGTGTGTGAATAAGTGAAACTTAAGTTACAGTATCCTCTTGGTAATCACGTGCGTTTCTCTCTGTTGATTAAGTTAAAAATCGCAGTGCAATTACTTGATGCATTTATTTATTTTTTAGTTCGGAATACTTATGTTATTGGACACTCACTTATTGTGAACCGAAGAAATATTTCCGAAAGGCTGAAATTCGCTGAAAATTGGAACTGTTGTTCCAATTTTCAGCGAAATTCAGCGAAATTCGCTGAAAATTGGAACAGCAAGCTCAATGGTTTGTTTCTGTGACAGTAGACAAAACAGTGCATAATGGGGATATCCAATACCAGACTTTGCAATTTTATTTAAAAACCTTTAAAAAATTTCTCTTTGGATTTGGCATGAAAAAAAGCTAACCTTGCAACCTTGAACCTAGATGATATTTATCTAAATATTATAATTAAAATCCGATGTCCATGAGAAGATGGCGGAAACGTATTATTTGTTCTGATTCAAGTAAATAAGTTTATTGTACGTGAGGCGTGGTTTAACATAGCTAAGTATTAGCAAGTACTTATAGTGCTCATGGCGACCACATATTTGATGAATTGGACAAACAATTGATAAAGAATGCTGGCTGTTGGTATATATTTAATTAAGTAAGTTGAAAACCTTGATTTTTTGCAGTAAATACCCGACATTCTCGGTTGCTTCATACTTGGTTTGTTAAATTTTGGAATTCATTAGCATAGAAGGAGCAAATACCTAATTACTGCCAAGCAGTATGTACCAATTTACGTTAGTCAATATTGCATTGCCTTTAGGGGATTTAAAAATGCATTTCACGATGAGCATCATAAATGAGGTTTTAATTGAAATAACTCATAAGGCAATAAGGCTTAACATACAACAATATGGTAACTATCGAGCTACATTTTCTCTGTTCCATATTTGGCACAGTACGTAATATAATAATTAAAAAATAAGTTAAAAAAAAATACGAGTGACAACTTTATATATTTTTAACCGACTTCTTCAAAAAGGAGGAGGTTCTCAATTCGTCTGTATGTTTTTTTTTTTTGTATATATGTTACGCGATTACTCCGCCAATTATGAATCGATTTTTGTTTGGTAGGTCATGCTTCAGAGGTGGTCCCATATAAATTTTATTAATTTTGCTTGCGTAGTTTTCGAGTTAGCTTCAATAATTACGTATTTTTCATACTTTCCGTATGTAGACGATATCTTAGTCTTCATTTACATAGCAGATAACGGTGTACGAATTTGTGTGGGGTACCACAACTAAAAATAAAAACTTTTTACAAAAAAAAACAACCGACTTCACAAAAAAACACTAAAAAAGTAAAAAATAACTTTAATTTCAGAAGTCGGTGGCAAAAAACGAAAATTGAAAAGCAAAGACACCGACTTCCGAAATTAAAGTTATTTTTCACTTTTTTAGTGTCATAAACTTACTACTTAATTTAGGTAATTGCCAGCCATCCTCTTCCTTATCAAAGTATTTTGCATAATAAAGTTATGCCTGTAACTATTTTCGTCTGATTTCAGACTTAATATCTTTAAAATAAAGCACAATCTTGCTTACAAACAAAATTGGTTATCTCAGCACGATTTTGGCAAAAGCCGTTATTTAAGTATAAGTAATGAAGTAAAAAAAGAAATCTGTTGTGCAAGTAAACAAACCGTTTTGATCTTATTAACTCCGCTTGGTGGCGCTAGTGACCCAGATACGGAATTTCGGTTTAAAACTCATTACGCAACTCCGCGCAGTCGGTACGGTGTGTTCAGAAAAACTGCGGACCGATCTACATCGGGTTGTTTTCTTGTATTTTTTGCTTGTGTCCATCCGTTAGAGTGACCTAGTTTAGAAAGACTTTAGAGACCACAATGAAATACCGTGGTATTTATCAGAAACTATGTCACATATTGTAATGACCACTACAGTGAATTAAAATTATGAGGGACGCATGGAACCAGGGGGCCAAGTCTACTAATTTACAAACATGTCAGTGGTCTCGCAATAATGAGTTTTTGACAGATTTTGTGTGGTATATCTGTCAAAAACGTGTCATTGTGAGACCACTGACACGTTTGTAAATTAGTAGACTTGGCCCCCTGAAATTATGACAGAGAAAGGGGAAGCCTGAAATGATGGTAAAGTGTTACTAAAATGATGGTAGGTACTATGTAAATTGAAAACGAAAATTCGTTATTCAAAAAGCTTAATTCATCTCATTTAGTAAAACGTTATTCCATTTGAAAACGTTACTTAAATAATTTCTTTATGTTTCTACATTAGTCACAAAACATGCAAATGCAAAGTAAAAATACGATAGGTATAGTCGCAAACTCATTCCATTTAATTTTTTCCTTGGTGTTACACACGTCTATTTGTAGAGTGATGGAGCTTTCGTCTCGTACTGTCTTGAGCTCTAGGATCGAGTTTGATTATTTACTTAAATATTTTAAGCCTTAAAAGTATTTTAATTTATGTAAATAATGTTAAGATAATGTATCTATTAGTGGTGTTAATCTCAAACCGAAGATCATGAAAGACTTTTTGGCAAATATTTTGATATAAAACTTCTTTGGCAAAAGTGTTATTTAATTGTGCCATAGGCATATAGTATATACATATACAATTTTGGTAAAGAGTTACGCAAATATAACACCTTTGCAATCTCAACTCTCATTAGCTTAAAGCTCTCTATAAAATGACGCATTGTCATTAAACTGGCTTTTATTTATTTATTTATTTATTTATTTATTTGGATCTCCAACAAAGATTACACCTTACATGCTAAAAATAAAACATAAAAAGATACAAATCCTTGTGCATCTTCAATTATAGGAGACCACAGCTTGCATTAAGATATCAAACAATCAATTATTAATATGGAAATAAAGTATACAATTTAAAGTAAAAATAACAAGAATTAAAATTATAAAAAAAGAAAAAAAAAAACTATATATATTGAGTTGAACAGTAGGGAGGAAGGTCAACACTTACTCAATATTAAGTTTTGCGTGTAACAGCAACTTAAATTTACTTAGGCTGTTGGAGAAAATGTCTATATCATCGGAAGAACATGACAGTGAGTTGTATTGATTGGTCATCCTAACAATCGGCGAGTGTTTACCTAGATTTGTTCTGTGTTGAGGGGCTTTCAGTAAAGGGCCGGGATAGCGAGGAATACGGGAAGGGACGTTAATGCGTAATTTGCTAAGAAGATCTGGACAGTCAATGCCATTATTGAATAATTTATACAGGAACAACATGTCGGAGATAGTGCGGCGAGATTTTAAATCTTTGAGTTTGAAGTGATTTAGTCTATGTTCGTAAGATCTACAATTTCTTACTTTAAACCTAAACGCTAGATGACGGACAAGTCTCTTTTGAACCCTTTCAATGCGACTTATGTGGACTTGGTACGAAGGATTCCACACCGTGCTGCAATATTCAAGTTGGCTTCGTACGTAACTGTTGAATAAAAGTAATGTAGTGGATGGTTTTTTAAATTCTTTTGAAGATCTCAAAATAAAGCCAAGAGCTCGGTAAGCTGAATTAAGCATTTGGTCTATATGATTTATAAAATTAAGTTTACTATCCAAGTATACTCCTAAGTCACGAATAACTGTTACTTCTGTTAGTGTGTTTCCCTGAATATTGTAAACAGATTCGACTTTATTGTGTTTTCTAGTAAATTTTATATGAAAACATTTAGTACAATTCAAGTACATTTTATTGTTGGTACACCATTGACTCAGACTATCCAAATCAATTTGTAATAGCTGTGTATCGACATTATTCAAAATTACACGGGTCAGTTTTAAGTCATCAGCAAAAAGGTATGGTGTGGAGTATTTAAATATGTCTGATATGTCGTTAATAAACACATTAAAAAATAACGGCCCTAGATTGGACCCCTGGGGTACACCGGATGTTGCAATGTAGGGATCTGACTCATTACAATCTACAACCACTGAAGAAATCCTATTTTCGAGGTAAGTTCTACACCAGCTCAGTGTGATACCGGTTATACCCAACGACTGGAGCTTATTTAGCAGCAATTCATGATTTACTTTGTCGAAGGCCTTCGAAAAGTCTGTGTACACTGCATCAATTTGAAGACCTTTATCTACTGCGGATGTTAGTTCAGTGATATAATTAACAAGATTTGTGTTTGTAGATTTTTTAACCATGAAACCATGCTGATTAGTGGATATTAATTGTTTAACGTGGTCGTGCAATACTGGGTACACTAGCGACCATATGATATTATAATTATTATATAATATTATAATATGATATTATATTATAATTAATAATATATATATTTTACATATTATGTTACGAAACAATGAAACAACATCTCAAATAACAGTTTTAGCTTATAATAAAGCTTTACCAATGTTACATTGCTATTAGATTATTAAAAGAAGAAGTCATAAGTAATTAAAGGTCGACTGTAAGAGGAATTGATCCATTCGATTTTCAATTGTTTATAGGTCACGTCATTCATTTCTTGTCAAACTGAACCTTTTGCTAATGATTTGTCTCTTTTTCGCAAAATCACGAATTGTGTGAAATTCTTGCTGGTCAAATAGAAAGCCTGCTGATACCTCCGTCCAAATGCGAAATTTTGAATATTCTGATATTGAGATTGGAAAGCGAATCGCATTAGTTTATTCAAAATTAAATATCAAACAAAACTAAGCGCTGCATGTTTATATAACGATACTAGGCACGCGTTTTATTTGCACAATGTTCGGTAAAAGTATAACTTGTGTAATGCATAGATCCACCGAGGGAAGACATTATATCACCAGTTGTGAAAAATATTTAATTATACTTAATTTTTCTTCTTGCAACATACTCCAAGGTATTCGTTAGAGGTTGAACCAAAAAATCTGTTTCGAAACTAAAATCTATAAATTATAAGTCGGTTTAACCTTGTTCTAGCGATTATTCTATATTTGAGATTTTGAATAAAGAAGGTTGGTGGTACTCACTCTTGAGCGCCCACAGTTGTCTCTCCATCAGTCCGTCGACGTACTCTTGCATCTCCACGCGACACTCCCCACTGACGGTTTTCTGTAGCTCAGCCCATTGCTTCGCCAGGATATCAGCGTCGAACAGGCGCAGCATGTTCTCTATCCCCATCACCTCCGTCATGTCAACGCTGTCCCTCTTCAGCGCATTCCTGGATTCGTTCACCGCGTTCCTAATCGAGTCGTTCAGTTTACTCAGCACATCTCTGTTCGGTTTCGAAGTCGTTTTCTCCGTGGGCTTGGTGGTAGTCTTCACAATGTGTTGGACATTGTGGGACTTCTCCGTTGTCGATTGTTTCGCTTCAGTCTTTATATCACTGAAGTCTGCGAACGATAGCCCGTCATCGTCCGCGAACACGTCGAAGGCATCCTCAGTCGTCGATTTAACGTTTCGACTCGAGTTCGGAGGACTAGGCTTGGCGAGGGAACCGATAAGGTCGGAAGCCAGGTCCTCGTCGACGCCGCCCTTAGCGGATCCTTTCTTGATGCTCTGAAAAGCGTCGATCAAAGCACTCCGTAACTTCTCCTCGCGCGCACTCTCTTTGCTGTCGGGTAGTTCAACAGCATTTACTAAAACTAAGGCACTTAACAAAACTATCACTAGAGGAGACATTTTACAAATTTTTTTTTCAATGTTTCACTCGCACATGCTTATTAGTACGATCACGTATGCCTCAAAAATCGAAATAATTTTTTGGATGGTGTTGTAGGTGCGCGCGCGGCGTCATAGTCGGGGCACGACTGCGCAGGCGCGATGCTGTGACATAACGCCGTTACGAAGTCACTGCGGCACTTTCACTGACGACGGCGCGCGGTGAGGCGCAGGTGAGCGCCGCATCCTTGTAGGGCGGCCGATGCGTGCCGCTGAGCTACTTTATATTGGCTAACTTTATTAGTTAACTTGTTATAATTAAAATATGTTTAATAACAAACATACTTAAACGAGACTGTCCTACTGACCTCATGGTCTCAAGGGCGGCAGACGTATACCGCAGTCGATTTATCTGAGGATTTCCAGTTAGGACACCAAATTGAAAAGCGAAAAGTTTGGAAAAGTGATCGATACTAGCACCAACTGGAAAGCACGGACTTGATGATAAAGTACATAAACAGAGCTTTAACTTTAAAACATTCATGCTGCAACTTAAAGAGCTTTTAAGCTCGGGCACACTGAATGCAGCATGGTGGTGGTAGTTACTTACATTTCCTGAAGTTTTGGTTCTCTTAGCTTGCAGTTTGATGTTTTGGGCAAAGTCAGAATACAAAACAAGTAAGAAGCTCACTGTGCTGTACATTTTATTTCATAAGAAGTGTTAAACTTGCGTCGTAAACATTGATTGGTAGTTAGTTGAATGTTTGTGTGTACGCATTGATGTCACGTTGCGGTAGCTAAGTCTATCTGATGTAATATGTAAGTGTGTTTGAGGTATCGGTTGCCCAATTAACTTGAAGAAAGTATAACCGTTTGAGCTCCTCTCACGGCAATACTTTTGCTACCCAAGTACCAAAAGTATTTACTCAATGCGTAGGTGCTCAAACGTGAATACTCCAACTTGACCTGATACATCCCATCGATTATTAAAATCGAACCCTTCCTAAATTGCTACTGCTGCCGGGTTTTGTCATTACCAACACGAAAAGCAGGCTTGAGAATTAAAAATAAATATATTTATCGTTTCATTCCATTTGATTCCATTGTCCTACTGTTCATTAAGTTCAAAGTAACGATTATAGCGGGCGCAATTCGTAATCTCCAAAGTGTTTAAACCATTCATTTTTACATATGTATACTGTACTGTACTATTCATTTATTGACTCTGGCGTCTTTCAGTAGATACAACATAGGTATACGTCACAAAAATGATGTAAAATATATACATCTTAAAAGTGCACCATCATTATGACTTGTATCAACACGTTCATTTACAACACTAGTGTTAATTCTTGCAACAAAAATAATATAACAAGAACATAATATAGTATTTTTTCTTAAATATTACGAAAGTCATCCAATTCGTACAAGGTGATTATTACCCGCAACAAGAATTATACTTTACTACATATTTCATTCTAAATCTAGGTCGTGAAGGTGGCTCTAACGTAGACAAAACTTTTACAAGTGGATTGCGAAACTGCTTGACGAGTTACAGTTAGTCCAAAACTTGTTTTAACTGCCTGATTGCTCTAGTATACTCGTAGTTGTCGTAGTTGTCCCAAATTGTTGATTATAGTGCTTTGATGTTATTTTATTTGTACTGGATGGCATACAAACGTTGGTGGCCCACATGATAAGTGGTTACTACCGCTTATGGACATCTGCAACACTAGAGTTATTGTCCACGACAAATGCGTAGAAGCCGAGTCGTAGCGATTTTGTAACGAGTAACGAATGTGTCGATCATCTCTTAGTAAACTTATCTTTTCATTTTACTGTTCATCGAGCACAGAATGTTTGCAATCTGCTGTTGTCTCAAAATCAAAATCAAAAGTCATTTATTCAAACTAGGCTGAGAATCAGCACTTTTCGAACGTCAAAATTACATAAGACACTCCCCCAAAACGCCCACTCTTCACCACTTCCTAGTGCTTTAGCTGGGAAAAAGAAGTGGCGCAACAAACTCCCCAGCAGCACAGCTGCAGCTCTAGCTCTCTCACAGTCTACGAGAACAGCTCATGCATCATGTCGTGGTAACAAGATTACCAAATCTGCGCAGTTGTAAGCGGATCTGATAGCCCGATGGGTTATGATCCAGCGACTCTTTGTCCTAACCAGGGATTATGGTTGTGACTCAACTGTCAAGCCGTAGAAAGTCGAACATTTTGATAGTTAAGTAACTGTCGCGGGTGGTCGTCGCCTACGCAGGTCGCAGTTTTAGGTCGCAAAATATTTTATTCATAACTTAGTGGATGTTTTTTTTTTTGTATTGTATTGGAGTGTATATAGGTATCTACTTAGAACAATTTCGGAAGTATGTGTGTGTGTGTGTGTGTAATTTTCATTGTTTTAAATAGAAAATAGTTATGTTTAAAGTCTTTTGTGTAGTGAGTATCAGTCAGTGGCATTCAATACTACATATTTTAAGAAATAAAGAACTTTTGCTTCTGAAGATAGTCCGTGTAGCGTTCAGCACTAAAGTATAAAGTAAAGTACAAGCTCAAACCTCATCATTTAATAGGTATTCTGCCCGTCTTGCTACGGATGAAATTAATTAAAACACGAGGCCTAAAATAGCAGCTAATATAAATAAATTTTCCAAAATCAACATTCAGCATATTTAAGACGTTCTTACATAAAGAAGAGTGGATATCATCGATTATATAATTTTTTGGCAATTTTGCGAAATCGTGATTCCCCGTAAGAGTGTGGGTAAATATTATGAGTGCAACTAGTTCCTACACCGTGACCTCGCCCGCGGCCTCTGCATTGAGTAACTCCATGTTTATAGCTGGCTCGGCCCAATCTTTACAAAGAGTATAAGCATACAGACATATTCATAATGTGTATAATACTCGTATAAGGAAAATAACATAACTTTTTCTTAATGTTGAGTTTTATTACGACAGTCTGTGTAACATTGGGGAAACTTTTGACAAGTTAGCAACAGCTTTCAGTTTGTTTTTGTTCTTGGGATGGAGGATGTTGCTTCACAATATCAGCCTGTGTAACTGTGCCACAGCAGAGCTAGACCTCTTTGAGGGGAGGACTTTGATTGATGATCAAAAAAAAAAACTTTTTATTTATGCTTCAGTTTACAAAAAGGGGTAAGTGTTGGGAGCCTCCTTTTAAGCAAACAATGGCGAGACTCCGCTCTTCCATAGTGCAGCAACATACAACGTACAGTAACATGATAACACTTGCTCACTACATTTACAATACAATCTCAATTTTTATAATTTTCGATCAAATTCTTTTACTATATAGTCCTCCAGACCGTATTTCGGCCACGCGGCCAATCTCAACGGAGATAAGCCTTCGGTGCGGGAGATATTAGATATTATAGTGTGTGCGTAGACACAGGTGCACTCTCTCTTTTCTCACTCTCACAGGATTGCCGTCCCATCGGAGAGATCAGGCGCAGGACCAACGGCTTAACGTACTTTCCGAGGCACGGAGGTATCACACCACCAACTTTCAAACTCCGGGCTGTTACTAAGAAATTCCTAATGGAAAAACCCAATAACACTTTGCCCCGGCCCGGGAAAGTAAAAAGCTGCGTCATTGTGGAGCGCGGGATCTGCTGATGATGATATAGAATGATGTTTTATGACCGTCATTCAACATTTTTAATCCAACATGTATCGAGAACGGGTTCAATATTGAACATCATAGGCTAATTATGGGCAGTGTTGAAGGTTATAAAATCAAATCAAATCAAAAGGTTAGGTTAGGTAGGTCAATCGTCTACTTTGGAGTAGGACTGTTAGATAGGTATATACCTACCATAGCCATAGGTTTTATGTACTGCAGCACATATACATAACATTCAATGAAACGAATGAAAGTCCATCTGTTACTCAATCATCAATGATCATCGGACGCCTGCGCCTGCGCGGAAGTGAACATGAGATAGGAACTGTACTATCATATCAAACGGTGATCGTGCAGATTTACTGCATCTGTAGTATTAGGTTCTAGGAAGCCTAACATCCTTATATGTCATGCTTGTGAGGTAATTGAAATAACTATTAGGTACTTGAGAGATTGCCCAGAATTAAACCTTTCTTTTGAAGAATTTGTTAGTTGACGCTCTAACTATAACTCTTAAGTTAAATTAAAATAACATTGTACCTGTAGTGTATCTATTTAATAGATATGTAAACACTATCTCATGCACGCCAGCAGTGAGGTCGCTGTCACTAATGTCAACTGTCAGTTCACTATGAATGGCGGGAAACGGGGGAAGATACAGCGTACCTGCACGAGAGGCTGGGTCGTAGTGATGAGCCAGTGTAGTGATATATTCAGCTTAAATACGGGATCAACAGGATTCTACAGTACCCATAGTACATTTCGTCAGTTATACATTGTCCCAAAAAAAAAACAAACAAACAATGAATTCTAGACATGAGTCCCTAATCCTCCTAACTTATTAAATGCGAAAGTGAGTTTGGTTTGTTTCTTTATTTGTTTGTTACGCTTTCACGATAAAACGGCTGAACGGATTTGGATGAAATTTGGCACATGGGTAGACCATCACCTGGAGAAGGACTTAGGATACTTTTCAACCTGGTCCACAGACTAGGTCGCGGGCCGGTGCCCGCGCTAGTTAATAATACTTATGTAAATTGTAATACCGCTATAAAATTTATTGCTCCTGACAAATGCGCACATTACGTATTTGCGCGTGGAAACCAAAGGGTGAAAATGGACACTGGGACATCTAACATGTGCTTTCAAAACGACATATTGCAATCACCAATCTTTAAGAAATCTGTCGTGATTGTAGCAACGTTTCCTCAAAACAGGTCACTTCAAGTAGTCCCATGTGACAATGATGAAGTACTCACGGCTCAAACATACTGAAATACTCTACGAAACTGTGAAAAATCAACATATACCACGGAAGAGAAATGTTTAGTAATGCGCATGTCTCAATGGCCACTACAATGGGACAATGCGCCTTATGAAACAGTGCGTGCGATCAGATCGCGGAGCCAGATCGAATCTTGCGCAGGGCACTTATGTAATACGGGTATTGTAGTACACAGGCTCATCTTTTGCAAAGATAATGGAGCTGTGACAGATGTATTTGTGAAGATAAATGTGGATCTTTTCCAATTTTGCAAGAGCATCATTTTTGTGTCCTATCAGAAATGGTCACATGCTATAAACCCTGGATATCTGACCATTAACAGAAAAGATATGATAATGGGAATTGGGAGCAGAGACATGATAAAAATAAACCTGTTTAGAAAAGTGCATGCTCCATTATATACCACAATGATGACCGGAGGGTCTAGCCGTCATATTTCTAGGCCTTTCACCAGGATTAACTTAGTTTTCGGTACCTAACATATTTTATGTCAGCGCCATTTTTTTGGACTTTTCCATCATCATTATCGCTGTCACTGTGGCTATCGCTCTGGTAAGATCTGACGCCTTATAATTTCAGCGATATCATAACCCTCTCAGCCAAACGTTGTAAATGTCTGGTGCTATTTACTACCAACTATTAATAAAAAAACGTAAATTAAAATTAATATAATTTAAATTGCTTAACTGTAAGGACCATAAACGTGAGTTTTATGTATATATATGTAAATAGGGACAGATATATTAACAATATTATATAAGCATTGTTAGCGACATCGATTTCTTAACACAAGGAAACACAAGCGGTGTGGGAATCGGAGACAATTAGCCTCCCATCTACTAATAATGGAGTTCACGAAGCTTGTGTTTGTCTAGCTATAGGCTTGCTTTATTCTTGGTCGACAAAGGAAAATGAATTATATTATAATAATGAATTATGCCATCATTTTGTTAGTAGATGACGTTTACAAACTGAAAAATTAAAAATTAAAATAAGCTACATTCTCATGGTGTCCGAATTAAATTTTAAACTCTTTATCACGAGGAAGCTTACCTATTATCCATGAAATAAATAACGGTACATGTCACATCTAGCATGTAAGTACAACAGTTATGTGGCTATCTTTGTTAATGTTACAATTGTAACCGGGTTAAGCTAACAGTAAACTACTCTTATTTTTTTGCATAGCATCTGCATACTTCATTATAATACATATTTTATCGGTCTATCAATCAACGACTGGTGCGGTTACTGATAGACAAACATAATTATGTTAGACCCTTACAAATTGAGCCTCAATTAACCCTAATTCACTTTTCGTATCCAGCCTATTACAGTAACCTTTTCAGGCCATCATACGGTGGGTAAGTATTGTCATGTATATTTCCTGAATCATGTTACGATGGGCAAAAATATGCGACTGCTGCGACTTTTTAAAACTCCGGTCGCGAAGCAGAAAGAATTTCGTACAATGATCGAATATCGAGCGATAGAGATAAGTAATGAAGGGCATTGTACGAAATTCTTTCTGCTTCGCGACCGGATCTCTTTCATCATGATGCTTTCATGAAAGAGAAGAACGACGCAGCTCTAAAATGTCAGAAGGTAGACGAAATAACTGAGTACTTATAATCTTTTGGTGAGTAACAGAAGCGAAACTAACGATAAACCTTGATAGGCGACACACTACACAGTGAAGAATGTTCTCTTACACAAAAGCCCGAACAAAACCGCCTAGCCTGGCTAGTTCACTATAAAACACACTTCTTAACAAAACGCAGGTCTGATTAGGTAATAGAGTTCACATGAGAAGACGTCTCGTTCAATAGGTTAGCACTTGCCTCAGTACGGCTGATGTAGGCTAAGTACTAGTGATTAAACTTGGGAGTAAAAAGCAACTATAATGAACGACTGGATGGTAGATATACTGTTTGCCGAACGTTTGTAATCCTTACGTATTATAAAACAAAGTCCTCCGCCGCGTCTTTCCGTCGTCCTGTGCGCGATAAACTCAAAAACTACTGCGCCGATTTTCATGCTGTTTACACCAATGGATAGAGTGGTTCTCGAGTAAGGTTTTAGTATCCAATAACCGACATCCACGCGGGCGAAGCCGCGGGCATCAGCTAGTTTAAATAAATAGTTTCCAGTTGCAATCATCGTCATCAGTCGATGGACAGTTCGGCATTTTCTTTCTATCTTCCTATGGATAAATGTACCTAATTGTTTCGTCGTCACAAAAACAAATCTCACCAGAATACGCTTGCCACCACCTATATAATGCGTTACAAAAGGCTATAAGAGTAGGGGAAAGCCAAAGAAACGATGGATGGCATGTGTGAAAGATGATAAGGCTAGAAAGGGTGTGACTACCGAGATGACGGCTAATAAATAAATAAAAAGTATTTATTTCACAAAAACATAGCACTTTGCACTGTATACATTGTTTTAAATAATATTTACAATATGATGCAATAGTAGACTCTATCTTTTAAACTAGGACTAGCCTGTATCTTAAAAGATAGGGTTCATAGGGATAATAGAGAAGTATTGGAAGACAAAAGACATGCGTCGACCCCAAGTAAATTGGGATAAGGGCAAGAGAATTAATGATAACTGACCAGAGAAGATTGTTTGCACGAAAGGTCAAAGTTTAATTGAAGTCTTTCATCGGCATCGGCATGAAACATGGCCTAATTATTATTATTTTTTTCTTTTTGTCCATACTGCGCGTGGGCAGAGTTACAGGTGTTGTTCATCAAAGTACGTGTCATGCTGAGAAAGCTTTCATTTTTATTCAAATGCCCGTGAGAGCAGACGAAAGCAGTGGGAACCTCTGCCTGACTTATGTAAATGTGTAATGTACGTTTTACGTGAATAAAGGTGCGAGCACATCTGCGAACACGTTATAGAGTTGGGTATGTTTATTTGGTTCTCATTCTGCACAACTTAATTATTTATGGGGGTATATAATTATATTGAATGATATGTATAATTGATTCAAGCCATTTTCAGCTATAATACGAATTGGTACTGGTAGACAGACTTTATTCACGTGCATCTCTAGATGTTCATGAATTATAAAGTCTGTCATTGCAGTAATTAATTTTAATACAAAATCAAAATACGATATGAGTGTAGATATTTACATAGATAATAAGGTAATATTAATGAATGGATATAATTCTTCTTGCATAGGATGAGTGTAGGACTGGTCACAGGTTCGAACACAGAAGTACTAGATCACTAGTTGCTAGTTGACACGTTGATCGATAGGGTTAGGTAGGTAGGTTAAGATTATTCAAGCGAAAGTAAGCGCGCCTTTCAGTACTCTTCCATAGAGCATTAGTAATTAGCGCCAGAGACATTATGTACAGGGTCAACTAAAATTAGCTGGCGAAACTTCACAAACATGAAGGGTTTCGATGTCTAATGACTATAAAACAAAAAGAAAATAACCTTATTACCACAAAACCGTGTTTATCAGTTGTTTTGCCTAAACACCTTTTAAACACGACATTTCTGTATGGAGTTTGACCTAAAACTGTCAGTAAACACGCGTTGAACAAGTGTCAAAGTTTTTGTGGTAAGGCCGTAAGGCCCTATAATAATTTCAAGTAATTATACTGCCTGCGGCCGTTGCTCCGTAATCCGCTGTATTTAATTGAAATTATGAGTTGCTGCTGAGTATCGCTAGCTAATTTAATTTGGCCTTTATAAAGGAGGGGAAATAATCTTGGGGAAATTACTTCGTAGATATGTTTGTATCTATACGCACCCTTATAATGTGACTATTGTTACGAATTAAATATGTTTGTGGAGATTATTTATTGTTCTTTTGTATGTTAATGTGTTTATTATAAAATACTCTATGGGGAAATAGTTTGTTCTTGTGTCTACTGTCCGATCGTAAAGTAGGTAAGTACCTATTCATATGGTTTTCACAGGATCGTGGAAAGTTTTTGTCAATGTCTGAGAAATGGCTGTTGGTAAAATATTAAATTTAATAAAAAGCTCAAAATATTTTAATTGTTTTATGCAAATTCATTGGTGTAACAATAACACCAGCATAATTATTGTGTAGGTACCACAGCAGGGCACAGGCCTCTTCTCACACACAGAAGGCACGAGCATTGATCACCACGTTTCCTCAAGTCGGGTTGGTGATATCATTCATTGGTGTATTCATTGATAATTCATACACTATTACGATCTTTTGTGTATTCATTTATGTGTATGAATTACGTAGAGGAGCTCGTGGATGAGGAGGAGCTCGTGGCTATAAGTAATAAGAGCCGCACGCGTACGATCCGTCATGTTAAGCTACGCTTGCCGGGGTTTGTCCGTGGATGGGTGACCATCTTTACATACCGATATTCCTCCGTGTCTTGGAGAGCAATTAAGCCGTTGGTCGTATTACCCAGTTACTGGTTTGTAGTGGTCAGATAGGCAGTCGCTCCATGTAAAATACTAGTATTCAGCTGCATCCGGTTAGACTGGAAGCCGACCCCAACATAGTTGGGAAAAGGCTAAGCAGATTGATTGATTGATTAATTACGTAGGTTCATTCGATCGAGTCGATCAGTTCGGTACATATATTACGTAGGTTCATTCGATCGAGTCGATCAGTTCGGTACATATATTACGTAGGTTCATTCGATCGAGTCGATCAGTTCGGTACATATATTACGTAGGTTCATGCGATCGAGTCGATCAGTTCGGTACATATATTACGTAGGTTCATTCGATCGAGTCGATCAGTTCGGTACATATATTACGTAGGTTCATTCGATCGAGTCGATCAGTTCGGTACAATATATTACGTAGGTTCATTCGATCGATCGATCGATCGATTCGATTCGAGTTAAATAAACATTTATTTCTCTTCCACAAAGGCGCCTTAAAAATATAAAGATTACATTATCTGATAAATCCTTTGTGGGAGACTGGTATCTGCACTAGGAGAACCTGTCACACAGATTACCAGGCCCCCCCCAAAACAGCGTTTAAGTATTCTTAATCTTACTGACAGAATTAACAAATTATTTTAGTTCGGTACATATTACTATGCTGCTTCGGAAAATAAATACACAGTTAACAGCTGTTCATTAAACCACAGCAGAAGTACCTAATTAAGTATAGGTATGCACAAATTAACATATAGCAATTGCAGGGTCATTACATCAACTAACACCATTACATAAGTGTTGCGTTCCCACTGTTCACACAATGGCCGGCCACTGCATACACACGTAGAAAACATCCACTCAAACCAATCCTCGATAGAAGTTACAATTACAACTACAGTCAATCAATGAACTCTCATGTAGGTAGACCTCTTCTAAGTAGTGTTCGCAACCTGCATTTCAGCCATACGACCTTCATTTAGGTCCAGATTACGCATCAAACCCAAAGTTCTTTAGATGTTCTGATAAGGTTCAAGGCTTCCTCACAATACTTTTCCTACACCGATGTCATTAATGTTCAAGATAAACTCATATAAATTGATAAAGTTACATTGTTACTTGCTCGAATTTGACCTAGATAGTGCCGATCTACTTTTTCTGCAAAGATCTACCTACATTTTGGAACGGGCTTCAACTTTCTGCCTTACTGACCGACTCCTTGAGTATTCATAAGTAAGGACATACGTGGTTGAATTGAAACAGGGGGCAATATGGAGGGGCCGAATATGGAGATTCGTAAAATGGTCCACGTTTTACGAATCTCCATAGAAAACCGTCAAACAGATCAATTATTTCGTAATATGAATAACACGCAGATCATATTATGCATTGTCAGTTTGTGACATTTTACGATGATTCATAATATTTTCATATTATGATTCTGCTAAGCTGACCGTTTTAAGCCCCCTGGAAATTCAGGAAATGAATTGCTTTTAGAGGCATTGCTAATGTGGCCGTTTTAGGCCCGCTGAAAATAAGACTTCAATGGGTCATGCATGTATCAATTTAATATAATAATAGATACAGAATAGGTACACTAACTCACCTTCTGAGCTTATGTTCAGTGATTGTCATCCTTCACGTTTCACGGGAGCTGTAATTTTGTTAACTAGCTTTTAGTAACTGAGTAGCTGGGGTGCAATTAGTGCTGTCTCTGTACCTACTATACCCCTACTGGGGCAGCCAGTGAGTTTTGCGTGATTTTCCTCCTTTCACTCAATGACTCAAGGTCCTAAAAGAAGTGGAAGTAATGCTACTGCTTAGAATTATAATCAGGTGAGTGTGACAGCCTACTTATTGAACTAACTTGTGGCGGCATCTACATCGCCACATGTGAACTACGTATCAAAGACCTGACGTCACACAAAAATCATGACATAACACAAAATCCTGCATCGCGCAATTACCCAGATTTAATTACCGCGCGATCAACATATGATCCACAGATATAACAAACTTTAGACCTATTGCTATATTGTGTGTGTTTGGGAAGATATTTGAATCTATTCTTAATAACGCCATTTGTAAACAAATCAAAGGACAATTGAGCGATTGCCAGCATGGGTTTCGTCCTGGGCGCTCCACGGTGAGTAATCATATAGAATTTGTTGATTATGTAAATAGTAGAGTTAAGTCTGGTTGTCAGGTGGACGCCGCATACTTTGATTTCAAAAAAGCCTTCGATCTTGTAGATAATGATGTGCTTTTAAATAAATTTGCACTACTAGGATTCTCAACTTCTCTCTTAAAATTCATGGCCCACTACTTAAAAGATCGTAAACAGTTTGTTAAGGTAGAAGGATATAAGTCGGAAGAGTATTTTACTAGATCAGGGGTAAGTCAAGGTAGTACCATTGGTCCTACACAATTTATAATAGTGATCAATGATTTACCCACTGTTATCTCTAACGCAAAATGCCTTATGTTTGCTGATGATTTAAAATTGTACCTGTCTGTAACCGACGCTAAGGATTGTGAGGCTCTACAACATGATATTGACGCTGTGGTTGAATGGAGTATTAAAAATAAATTATCATTTAATAATTCGAAGTGTAAAACAATAACTTTCTCCCGATCCCGTAATCCGATTAGAAATGACTATAATCTTGCTGGCGCGTCAATGGACCGTGTTATATCGATCCGGGATTTGGGAGTAATGATGGATAGCAAATTAAATTTTCACGAGCATATTCTTAAAATTTGCAAAGATGCTAATAAATGTCTTGGTTTCATCATTAGGTTATCATTTCAATTTAAGAACACTCAAGTTGTAAAACAAATATACAATGCCTATGTCCGTAGTAAATTAGAATATAATGCAATCGTTTGGAGTCCTCAAGAGTCATTGTACACTAATATGATAGAAAAAATCCAACGTAAATTCTGTAGATACCTATACAAACGTCAATATGGATACTACCCCTTTCTATATCCTTCTTTGTTCGTGTCAGGAATGGCGGGCTTAGACACACTCAAATTCAGGCGAGAATCCACAATTATAATTAATTATTATTTAATATTAGTAGGCAAGATAGATAGTCCCGTTCTACGAGAGTCAATAAATTTTTATGTTCCTGACCAGTACATGCGTGGCGTTGTAAGACGTCAACATAGACTCTTCCACTACCCGCCTACATGGCGTGCTCCCCGAACCAACACCACTCCTACTGCTAGAGCAATAAAGTTAATAAATGACTTTCTAAAATATATTCCTGAAGCAGATTTATTTTTTGACTCTCAATGGACAATCGCTAAACATGTGTATATTTATTTAAATATGAAGAAATAATTTTTTTTTTGTTTTTTAGTTTACAAATTTTATGTTACTCCATTTTTATTGTTTTATTTTATTAGTTTATTTTTTAGCCTAAGAAGTTTTTAATTAAAAAATTAATGTTTTGTAGAATTAGCATAAATATAAGCGATTTGGTGTAAACTGTTAGCTTATATTTGATGATTAAATGAATATGAATATGAATATGAATATGAATATGTATGCAAGATTCCAACATCAATTGTTGGGCAGTTGCCCGCCAGACAGGACACCCGGCTGGTCGGAGGATCCTCCCTTTTCTATAGAGGATGAGTGAACTTTACACCCTGTTCCGCATACCTCTAAAAACTCAACGTAGATGCTTAATTTAGTTAAACCTTCGACAGACAAAGTAAGACTAGAATGGTTTTGTTGCTTTGAAAGCCCGACAACCAGCTCGAAAGAAGCTCGAAACTCGAAGCGAAGCTCGAAAGTCTGACAACCAGTCTTACCAAGGGGTATCGTATTACCCAGTTACTGGGTTGTGGAGGTCAGATAGGCAGTCGCTCCATATAAAATACTGGTATTCAGCTGCATTCGGTTAGACTGGAAGCCGACCCCAACATAGTTGGGAAAAGGCTAGGCAGATGATGATGATGATGATGACGATGATGACGATGATGATGATGGCTTTGTTGCTTTGAACACGAGGTAAAAGCTGTTGCTCTAAAAATAGTTCACTAGTGTTTTGTGGAGGAAGAATTTTAATAAGCATGTCGAAAAGGTTCGAATACGTTTCAGAAGAAACGAATACTTACGAATTACCCCCTCAATAAGTCAGAATAAGAAGATCACAAGCATGAGCAATCACATATTTATATCTACACATAGAACGAATACCGATCGTAAACCGACGGTACTATTACTCCACAGAAGTAAGTAACACCCAACAATTAACGTAGACAAATAGCATAGGAAGTAGCACCAAGCACTGGCCTCTCCATCACTGTGTCCGTGGCGGCCCACCAGCATGGCTCACCGGCGCCTGCGCATGCCGCCTTACGTAACACTATAGTATCACTGCTATCAATGGAAATAGACAAAGTAACGATAATACACATAGCCGGCTCAAAAGAATAGGTCTGCAGAAAATGGATATGTGTTATCAAAGGACCAAGTCGACTAATATAAATATGAAGTTCTTATTTTGAAGCAATCAATAAAGATCGGGCAGTATCCCTGAAAAAAGCTCATCATGTTTCTGAAACCTTTCATTCATCCCGTAAGATCATTCTTGAGTAGTAAAGGACTAATTTGGGCTAACAGGATTTTTAAATAATATTCTATTAAAATAACGCAACAACCAAGTCTAATATAAGTATAAAATTATCACCTTTTAAATAAATAAATATCAACCAATATCCGTTAAAATCTCTCAATAATTTCACATACCTACCAAATGTAGGCTACCCTGTACGATATAGCACAGCACAGAATATTTTCCTCGTATTACGTTATAGTGAAAGAGCTATGCGCGGGCGCACACTGTACGTAGATGTGTGACGTAACACGCTCCCAATACGCGGTGAAGAAATTCCGTCGCAATGCGCCCTGTCTGAACGCACTCTTAATAATTGCCGCAATTGGGAATTACACACTGCATTTTACATTTTGTTTTTATAGGACCTTTGTTGAAAGTTATTTTTTATCAATTTATTACGGGTGGTACCTAGTCGGAAGCCCGAAAGTCTGACAACCAGTCTTATCAAGGGGTATCGTGTCGTGTTAGCCAGTAACTGGGTTGTGGACGTCAGATAGGCAGTCGCTCCATGTAAAATACTGGTATTCAACTGCTCCGGTTAGACTGGAAGCCGACTCAACATAGAAGGGAAAAGGCTAGGCAGATTTGGTTGAAAGTTAACTATAGTTAGAGTTTCGGATTTACATGACAGATCCGAATATGTGTAGCCAAGTAAGAACCGCTTTAGGTACAACGCTAAACTGTGAAAGATAGGCAGAAGCTGCTTTTATTTGCAATTAGATTTTCATTGAACAGTCACAATAACTCTATATTGGAAGGTTCGAAGATTGTTTACGAAATTCGTTGGCTAATTTGCAAAATTGAAAAAGTCAAGGATGGTCTGCGAGATAACATCAGAATATTTTCATTTTCTGGCTTCAAGGATTAAAAACGTAGAACAATTTTGCAAGTTTTTGATTGCACACTGAGTCACACACAAAGTCACAAACGTTTGTTTTAACAAATACAAGTTTGGATGAGACTTCTTATAGCTGCAGTGGGTTCACGTCCACAGTGAACTCGCGACCTCACGAGCTACGACTTAACCGTTGTGCCATTGTAGCTTAGTTTAGTTTAGAAATACCATCTCAGATTAATTACACGCCATGTTCCAGCTTGATTCGGCACAAGTTATATGGTTATGTGTACTAAGTCCATCGATTTTTAGGAACGTTTCGATACACAACGCAAATTACCTACATTATCCGATCTATTTCAGAATTACTTATTTTATGATAGTTTTACTTGCAAAAATATTAGTCTGGAAATTACTTTCGATTAAAAAAATCAGCGAAAATGAACTGCTGGGTAAGTAGTTCTCATTCTCAATGTGTCAGAATATTGCATGAGGCACTAACTCGTTTCTTACTGGTAATATTAATGGGTTTTCCTTACTTATAAGATTTCGCATGAGTCCACGAAATTATTACTACATTATGACTTATAACATAGTGGTTTGTTACACCACACCCGAAGTCCAAGGCTGTTCACATAATTATGAAAGTAGAGGTGCTCACGTTAAAAACACGACCCCTAGATGTAGTTACGACAGGGGTGATATGGTACTGATAACTTTTTAAATGGGGTGTGACGAAAACCATGTAGAAGTATATAGATACCGACGTAATTTCATTTCGGATCTTATCCGTCAAAGTAACTCCTAACATAATAGGATCACATACTACACAATGAAAGTATGTACCTAATACTGATGTACCTATTGGTCACTAATCTGCATCCACAGCTGTCCCATAAATTTTTCAGGATCCCGTCTAAAACCTATACGTGTAACAGAATAAGCGCAAGACCTGAAAGTAGTTTGCTCAGAATCGGCTTCTGAATCGATTTCCATCATTATTTATATGTGTTAATTTTTCATGAAAAAAATCTTTTCTTTAACTGAAATTAGAACCACCGCGTCTTACCAAGGTAATAAGATATTTTATTTAAGGAAATTTAAGCCTTATCTCAAAGGAATAAAGCCTATTCAAATGCATAAACAAATTTGTAATACGCTCATAGCTATCCTATGTTTCATGTTTAGTCAGGAAGTCTATTTTGTAAAAAAAAACTAGGTGTCGTTTAATTAAATTAAATTACAGATATTATTTTAGTCTTATAATTTAATATTCTAATTGGGGTGTATGAGCTCTTGCGTTTATTCCGTTACAGGTTGTATATTGGTTTTCCTCTCGATTGTTATAACCATGTACTGGGGTAGTATTATGAAGTACCTATTAATCAAGGCGTTCGTGGTGCGTGTACCAAATTGTTATCTGCCCCTCGTCATGGAAGAAGACTTTTGGCCGCAGGACGTGGTGTTCCGTCGCTTCCGCGGACAAGTACCACAGGACAGCACGAAGTTAAGCTAGTGCAAAGTGAATTGCTACTAACATAGTCTTAAGCCTTATTTATTAACACAAGTTTTTATAAAAGTATGTATGTCTAGGTTAAGGTATTTTTCTATGGGCCTGTGTCGCCTGAAATAAATGGTATATTATTATTATTATTTATGCCATCATTATTCCACTGCGAAAACGGGATAGTGCTAGCGGCCTTGTCTAACTCCATCTCTCTCGCACACTGGAAAAATGGTGAAATTAATACTTCATAATACGACACCTGATTATTACATTAATGCCTACCTTTATTAGTGGACTTTCGAACCCATCCGTAACGTAATGCATGAAGTCCAAGGTTGGTTGCACAAGAGAACACAACTGTTTGAGAAGTGTTTAGAAAAGTTGGGGCCAACGTTCGGAGAAATATTTTGGGTTAGATATCCATATCACTCTCGATTGCTTTTATAGGTGGAACGTCTAGTGATTTCATGCGAAGCTGTACTAAACAGACTTAAAGAAACTGATTGGGCGTTGTTAAGCTAAAACACTGTAAGTCGGGTTACAGTCTTTTGGATTGGCACGACACTGCTGTATCTTTGCCTCAGCGAATGAGTAAGATTGTGACCTAGCCAAGTAGGTAGGAAGTAGGAAGGTACCTTATTTAGGTATTCATTACGTCAAATTAAAGTAAGTAAGTACCTAGGTTACCTAAGTATGTATTTATCTATAAGACGTAACAAACAATTACTTTTGCTTCAGACAGTCATTACAATTATTCAGTTAGTGGTTTAGTCAAATGACTTCCGTCAAAATTATTACACACATTATGACCTAGTCTGGTCCAAATACTTTTAGGTAGGTATTAGCTAACGATGGCCAAGGTTTATTGCATAAGAAAGTGGGCCTTCTGTTGGTTCCAAAGTCCAAACTTGAGCGCAATGTTTATGAAATCTATTTGGACTTTGGACCTAAATGGTCTACTTGGGTGAAGTTAGGAGATGGGAGACGAGAATCGCGGACATGCAAATGCCAAGACCAACACCTCACACAACCACCTTGCGTAATAATTACAGTTGAATGTTGTACCTAATGAAATTGTGAAAAAGAAAAGATTCAAAGGTGCCTTTTAATAGGAAAATTCAAGACAAAAACATTACCTACCTACTCTACTGAGCTGTTACACTTTTACGTACCTATGTAAATAGGCAAACAAAACAGGTATCCGTTTATTAAATGTTAGAAAGTTGTCCAAACAATCGTGCTTAGGTAGATACTGCTTAGTATTCATAAATTGTTTTAGGTATACCATTTCTCTAAAATACGTACGTGACGTTTAGATAATGCCTTTCAATGGGGCCATAATGGAAAGAAACCACGCCATAAAAATCCAAGGTTCCGAGATTTTGCCTAATATCGCAGTTCTGGAACGGGTGACAGTGGCAGCGGAGCGACAAGCGGAAAGGTGCTGTTGTATCGCTGGAACGTGGGTCGTATTCATAACATGCTTGTATGCTGCCGACATCCCAGGTAACAGCCAATTTTTTATTTTATTTGTGTTCATGTGCAAGAAAAAGCATGAAAAGTAGCGTCCAACACAAACACGCGGTTTCACCGCTTGCGAACAATTTTGAAGTAGAATATATTTTTGATTTTTATGATAATTAGTATAAATAATTATACCTAAACGAATAAGTCTCATCATTTTGTATTCTTAAATCATATTATCTATTACAATTTATTTTTCATTTTATAAGAACAACTGCGTTACAAGTTTGTAAACAAGCAAAAACTAAACGCGTTACCAATACAAATACATAAATGTCAAAATCAAATGTCAAAATAAGAAAATTCGCGGGTGTTTTCCGATAATTCCACGTTTTTCCGACGATTTTATTTAGTTTTTCTTACATAAATTGTATTAGATGATGTGTTATTCATATTCTAGTTACTGTGAATCTTAGTTGTAGTGTGAAATTTGAAGTTGTAGACGTAACAACTGCGCAACTTGCACATGTATCGATTTTTCAAGTATTGATTTTCTTGAGGTGTGTTTATATTCAAAGATTACGCTCTGACCCATAATCTGACTTAATTTGGACGAAGATAATGTGGAGAAGAGAAGCTGCATGTGTAAATTGTGTTTGCTTATCGATTATTATATGATTTTCAGCGCTCTGTATTATGATGGCTAGACGCAGCGTAGCGGCTGTGATCCACGCTGAAGAAGCTGATGATACAGAAGATCTGGATGACTGCTTCGGCATCAGTGTGGACCTCATCGACGAACGATTATATTTGGGTTGGCTTGTTGTAACACCTGATACAACTTAGTTTTCTGATAAAAATCTCATTGTAGTTATTTAACTAGTAAAACTAAAATTGAATTGCCAAAAACAGACATCCTCTGTAAAGAGAAAATCAGCACACGCAGGCAGTTGAACAATAAATTTACTTCCTGACCTATACTAGTTGTCTATAGGATGTATAATGGCTAGCAGGTGTACCTACTGCCAATCATAAAACTTTGTCTAACTATCACTTTCAATTTAAATACTGTCGAAACCGTTTATAACGCACTTCACTTAAAATGATGTACTGGCTATGGTGGTCCCATCATTTCTGTTTACTTAACATAGTGTTTGGTTATAATGACTTTTGGCTATGACAACCGTAATCCAACAGTCCCTTCAAAGTTGTAATAAATGGTTTTGAATGTAGATTACCATAAAAACATTATTCTGTATTCATAGAAAAGGTTGGTTGACTCTTTACGTGACCATAGGGCTGGCCTATTGAGTCTATATCCATGCAAATAAAGTTGAATGTACGAACTGGAAAAAAAGAAAGAAAAGGAACGTAACCTCATTGTCTACCACTTTTCAGGAAACTTAGCATGTGCTCGTGACCACAAGACACTGGAGAAGCTGGAGATCACTCACATCCTCACATTAGACGTGGTACCACTACCCAGGACCATACTAGAGAGAGCCAACCTCATCTTCCATTATGTAAAGTGTAAGTACACTGCAAGAATCATTCTTTGAACACTGAACAGTGAATCAAGGTACGGCTAAAAAGTTAAAACAGGTTTATTTTTAAACTAATATTTAAAGTTATTGTTTTGACTTTGGCCCTAGCCTACGTAAGCCTGTATCTTGGGTGATAGGTTTTCTTAACATTAACATACACAAAACTAAATAAAGAAATCTTAAACTTCAATAAAACTGTCAACAATAGAACTGCCTATATACAAGCCTGTTATACTATTAACAGTGGCGGATGTACCCAAGGAGGACCTGATCAGTCACCTGCCTGAAACCAATGACTTCATCAAGCAAGCTCTGGGAGATGGCGGGACAGTCCTTGTACACTGGTAAGAATTTTTTTTTCACCAATTTCGAGATAGTTTTTCATAGATTTGCTTACAAGTTAAATTATAACGCAAGTTACTAAATGTGGTGCAGCCAGTTACAATGGTCAAGGAAGGAGAAACAAGAGAATTCACCACCTACTTCTCAGCCTACTACCTTCTCCCACATACTTTATTTTTTGAGCACATTCTTAAAAGACTGCTACAAAAATGACTGCAAATAATAATATTACTCAGTATAGAATGAAGCTAGATAAGATAAGTTATGGAATCAGGCGTTACTTTGCAGAAATCCTTGATGGAATGTTGCATTACAATAACCATATCTTTACGAGGCCTGGATCTACGAGTAGTTGTTGCGGAGTTAAAACTAATTATTTTTACATTAAATTTTATGAGAGGATAATTTCATGAAAACTATTATTTATCTGCTTCCATTTCAGTCACTTTGGAGTATCACGTTCAGCAGCAGTAGTGATTGCCTACATCATGGAGAAGTATGGTCTATGTTTCGAAGAAGCCTTTAACCTAGTAAAGAGTAAACGACGGTTCGTAGGTCCGAACCTGGGCTTCATAGCCCAGCTCAAGCTGTTTGGACACATGGGTTACACAATCAACATGGATGATCCACGGTATAAGCAATTTCGTCTGAAGTTAGCAGGACAGAAGCTGAAGGAAGGTGACTAATGCTATATTGTTTACTCTTGTAGTTAACTTTTCGATTTACTTATGAGCATGTTTACATCCACTGCTGGTAAGCGTCTTATAACTACCAGTGTGCTACCAGCAAGTAATTCGATAATAATGTATTCTAGTCCACAAAATTCCATGTTACTCTAATTATTCTCTACTTTGATGCTCACACATCATCTCAGCCAAAAGACATCCTCTGCAGTTCACTGTGATTATTCTCTGCAGTTCACTGTGTTCACAAATTCATCTACAGTACCATTTCCAGTGAAGATCTTGCCCCAGCTGTTTGCGAACCTCGTCAAGCCAGATCCCGGACTGGTGTGCGAGCGGCCCGACCCCATTGTGTATCGCTGTAAGAAGTGCCGCCGCATCGTGGCCAACCAGAGCAACATCATACCGCACATACCTAAGGATGTCAAGGTGGAACGGGCTAAGAAGGGTAAAGTATAACAATTGTAGCGTTTCATAATAAAAAATTGCTAAAATTTCAAGATATGTAAGGGCTTTTATCATCTCGTCTTTTGTCATCTTCAAATGTATGGTTTTGTATGATAGAATATGTATTGATTGGCGCCTGCCGAAATTATCTGAGCAAAGTGTTACTACTAAACAACTGAAATATGTTACTAAATCCGCATGCGGTTTTCCCAATATTGGTAATAAGTACTTAACTTGTAATCTATTTTAGAGAGAGTAATCATTTCGAAACTGGAAGTTCATAATAGTGTGTTCAAGGAATGAAATTGTTTTACCAACTAAAATTGTTTTTTGTTTGTAAAATTGAAAGGAAAGGAATGTATTTGAATATTGCTTAAAATTTTCAATCCTTGAGGTAGGTTAACTGAGCATTTGAGACTTATTTGAATATTTTCTGGCATTATAGGCATGCGACCACCACCAAGCAAGCTGACAGGACTTAATTGTGCAGAGAACGGGGAGATCCTCATAGAGAAACTGAAGAACCTTGCATCACAGCTGATGGAGATGACATGTGACCAGTATGAAGACAGTAGTCCTGGACAGAGTCAGAGCCAAAGTCAGCCCAGCGACAGCGAAGAGGGACCGAGTCAGGTGAAGTGATGGGACCTAGCTTGGTGTGAATAGTCCTAGGTTTTTGCCTGAAAAATTATAGTTGATAATTATACGATTATTACTTTGACAAACTCAAAGCAAACTAGTGATTCTAGATTGAAATGACTATTTAATGAATATTCTCTCACAGGGGCTAGACGGCTACAGCGAAACAAACATGGTGGACGCTTCCATCGCGGCACGCGCCGACCTGCCCGACATCTGCCGCCTGATGTGGTTCGTGGAGCCCATGGCCTGGATGCGTGACGTCACGCACTCCGCGCAGGGCAAGCTGCACTGCCCCAAGTGTCACAACAAGATTGGCTCTTTTAGCTGGATTATGGGTCAGTAATTCATATTATACTCTCAAATTGTCCAACCATCCTCTAGATTCAATTTAATTAGATAGTTAATTGATTCAGGCGTGACTGCGGAAATCCATTATAAAATACAATAGACGTAGATATATTTACTAACCTATTCCACTTAACTATTCTTCAAGAGTCATAAAAACCCTGTAAGAAATTGACACGTGTTTCACCTCTCAACGAGGCATCCTCAGGATGATGATTGACCATTCGCAAACCAGAACACGACGCGTTCCACACCGAGTGCTGGACGCAGAGACTCTCTTGGTTTGCAACTAGTCAATCGTCATCCTGAGGATGCCTCATTGTCGTTGCTTATAAGGTTTTTTATGACTCTTGAAAAATAGTTAAACGGATTAGGTTACTAAATATATCTACGTCTATTGTATTTTTTTAAATGGTAATTTTCCGAATCATCACTCCATTTTTCACAGGTTGCAAATGCCCGTGCGGACAGAAGGTGGCGCCCGCGTTCTACTTGGTGCCTTCCAAGGTGGAGTGGTCCAACATTGTACAGAACGTTCAGATCACCGTGTGAAACTACGACTGTATACATACAGGAATCTTATAGTCATTGTGGTAGAAATCAAGGGATTTATATGATATGGATGATGAAGATATAATCGAGCAAGCAAAGACAGAGATCAAAAATGTATCCAGGAAGCAGATGTATGATGTACTTGTTTCTACACATTAGCATTTTGTAATCCAGGTATAGCAGTCAATACCAGGTTTTGTGAAATGAAAGGAGTATTTGTAAATAATTTCGGAGAGATGGAGTGTAAAATGCGATTGCTAATGATGTAAATCTGTAGAAACAACTTCATAGAAAAATGGTCACATGTGGTGCCCAGTGTAGGTACAGAGTTACAGACAGCTTACCGGTCGCTCTGAGAGCCGTTCTAGACTGCGTATGCGCACATAAATGCTCAAAACACTCTTGCAAATATAATAACATGGTAAAACCAGCAGTTTAAATGTGTAGGGACTGACAGGAATATAATAAAAATATATAATACGGATAGAATAATGCTAGAAATGTTTTAAAATAATAATGAACCAATATATTCCGAACTGTCGTGTAATGAACGGTAATAGATGTCGTATTTCTTACTGTTGCCCTTTCATAGAATCATTTTTGATATTTAACAGAATCCAAATAGTATCTATTATACATGTTTATTCAATATTAAACCAAGAATCTTTCGTACTTATAAATTACAAAAATTAAAGAACCTAGTAGCGGTTTAAAGAGTGTAAAACATATATATTACCTAAAAGGGTATCCAGGTGCCATATTACTATCATGAGTGCTTATATAGTGGTTTCGTATGCCTTCCAAACAATAATGTAATCTCTAGAAACTAGTAGTTTTGGTGCTTCAACTAGATGTCTAATTCTTCCTGTAAAACGTTGTACACATTGAAGAACATTTCGCAGGAATAACTTGCCTCATTCGGCTGAGGCTAGATTTGAATTTTGATTGGTCAATCTTCAATCTGTTACGAATTAATTTATCTAAGTAAAACTTTGAAAATAAAATCAACGTCATGTATTTTAATTTTATTAGTCTTGAGAATCAGCACTTTTTGCACGACAACAGTTAAACATTATGATGAAGTCGCTCAGTCGCATTTCTATAAAATATTTTTTTAAATACGTATTTAATTTGAAACTGTTCGATCGATTTTGATGCGGTTTTTACAAAATTACAATGGTAGCAAGATCTAATTATCTTTTCATTCCCACAGATAAGTGAGTTTATTATATGTAAATGTTCTTCAATGTGTACAGATAATATGATTGTGTTGTAGATAATAATCCAAAAATGTACTTCCAGTAGCGATTTATTTCAAGGATGTCCTATATGATTGTTGACTGTTGGCTTGTATAGAATTTAATAAAAATATGTTTTAATACAACTGTATTTTATTTTATTTAATGATTAACATTAAAATTATCATAATCTTTGGTATTTTCTATCCTACCTAAAATTCATTAATTTGATCTACCTGCAGGAATAATTGAAAGTTTCACTTTTAGTAAAAAGTCAATGTTACTTTATCTTAGTTCAATACATAATTAGGCCAATAGATGACTATTCTGGAGATCACCAAAATGAGTAAAATTCACAGAAGACATTATAATTTTCGACCCAATCACAAACATCATTTTCTTGAGTAGCATCAAGGTACAGTCGCCAGCACATCAAGCTACTACAATCTGTCAAATTTCTTTAGTAGATTTTAAACTTTATCGCTAAAGCATTAGGTTCAAGGTTGATTGGGAAAGTTTGACAGTTTCGGGTAGCTTGATGTGCTGGCGACTGTACTTGCAGGACATTCCCGATGAGCCACAAATAGTATGTGCTTTCCGTGGCTCGGAAAGCACGTTATGCCGTCGTCGGTCCCGGCTGTCATTTGTAGATCATTGACAGTGTTTCGGTACCTAGTTAGAATCCCAAAAGTCTTACCACGGGTTACCCAGTAACTGTTGTGGAGGTCAGATAGGCAGTCACTCTATGTGAAATACTGGTATTCAGTTGCATGCGGATCTACTGGAAGCCAGAAAGGCCACAAATAGCCCTTAGTTCAGTGTATAGTGCGTCCATCTCGTCTCATGCGCGGTATGTCGGGTAAGGCAAGTCGGTGCGCACGCATTAGGTGTGTCTTGCGTTTCCAACTGTCGGCGAATGCGCGTGCGCAGCCCGGGCATTGGTATGGAAGCTCTCCTGTGTGTGTGCGGAGGTGACGAGCCTGGGGAGTAGCATAAATGAACTGTCATCAAACAACATAACCAAAAATTCTGGACTCGGAATACCCTATGTACCGGCTATACGACGCCAATGATTAGCAGTAATTTTGAAGATTTCGATCGTGATTCTGATTAATTTTGATTAGATAAGAATCGTTCCGAGAGCTCCGAGCAATGACTTTTTTCCAAAAATACTCAATGTTTGTAAAGTTTTGACTTCGATATGGTTTTATTATAATATGCTCGTATGTATAAATGTAGGTCCAAGTAACTTTGGTTGTACGAAGTTTCAGTTAAGTAACGTACGGAAGTAGAATCTATCTGGATTATCTCACTGCTTAGGTTTTTAAACAGAAAACAAATACTATGAAATGAAATTGTTTGTGTAATTAGGATATTGGAACCACTTTTACACGGCATATTAAAAAATATTAGTAAGCTACATGAGGTCGGCGTTTCCTATCTGACTACTCTGAGAAGAAAGGCCGAAACAAACTCAGAGGCAGTCTCTTTTAAAGTCCAGACATAATCTTGGTCAGGCCATATGACCAAGCCTATTTTGGACAGCTATTTTTAATTTTTTTATTTAAAAGGAGATCTACTGACCAGCCCACTTGCATCGTAGAATCCTTTATTGCAGTGTTTGCAGACATGTGTCCTGTTAGACTGGTGCTGCCGCTGGTGGCGCCGAAGGTTGGAAGACACGGCTGCACGGAACCCGCACTCGTTGCAGCAGAATGGTTTCTCTCCCGTGTGTTTACGCATGTGGACCTCTAGGTTGCCGGCTGAGGGAAATAGGTGACGCAATAAATTAAATAGGTACCTACTAAACTATCACCTTCATATTTCTGACTGACCAACTCCTTGACAATTCAAAAGTGCCTGTAAATGGTTTAAATGAAATAAATGCTTTGAGTTGCCAATCATGTTGGGGGAATTATTGCCCATTTTGCTACCTACGGTTAAGTTCCAGGTAACTTATCAGATCTCGTGATTTTCGTGTGGTTAGTGACTAACCTGGTGTCAGAGTTTTAAAGCCGCCCAAGGGCCTCTGACTTGGCTTCACATATCGTCGAGAAATATCTCTCAGGTATACTGGTTTCCTCACGATGTTTTCCTTCACAGTTTTTAAAGCAAGTGTTAATTATACAGGTGACTTATCAGATGGGCAGTGTGTCCAAATTAAGTTCTATTTTTTCTTAGCTACCTAATACCTAAATAATATATGTTCGGACACTGAAACGGACTCTTAAACTTGTAATTTGTGCAAACCTTAATGCAAAATGACCTTTACACTCATTGAAATAGGGTTTTTTTTTTTTTTTTTCTTTATTTGTTTAAACATTGTATACATACAAGAGCATGCAAGATATTACATCGTTTGAGTCCAATCATGTTTAGCCGTAGTATCGGCGTACAAATATTTCCATAACATTGAATAGAATTTGCAGAATAATCGAAAAGTACCTAGACGCACTTCCAAAATTTTTGATTTACAAACTTTTTAAATGAAAATTATTTTTATGTTCAAATGTCAAAATTGAAGATACGTCAAAATCTTCGTCAAAGTTACTGAATGTATGTCAAAATTATAAGATTTACGTCAAGTTTGCAAGATTAATGTCAAAATTACAAGATCAATGTCAAAAATTACAAGAGTTATGTCAAAAAAATACAATTCATTTAAAGATTTCATATTAGTGTCAGTCAACAAACACTTTTTCGGCTAGAAATTCGGAGACAATTCGGAGAATGCCTTTTGCGAAAGAAACCTTTTTAATTGACGCTTGAATGCATTACTATTTAGCTCCTTCCAATGCTTAGGCAATATGTTAAATATAGTAGGCGCCATGCAGACGATACTTTTGCGCATGAGTGACGTTTTTGCTGGATAGACGCGAAGAATGGTCATATCCCGTCTGTTACGCGGTACAGCGTCCTGTAGACGTGGAAACAGATTGGGGTTTGTTTTAACAAACATTGCGGCTTCGAGGATATACAGACAAGGAAGAGTTAATATCTTGTACCTTTTAAAATATGGTTTACAAGTATCTACGGTTTTTAGCCCAAACATAGATCGAATGCATCTCTTTTGGGCCTTGAATGCCGTGTTAGCGTCGGTAGAATTTCCCCAAAATATGATGCCGTATCTTAGGTGAGACGCAGCTAAACCATGGTAGGCCGCAATCAAGGTATCTACATTAACAACTGCAGCTAGAGAGTGCAATGCAAATGCAGAACTACATTTTTTTTTGCAAAGGTGCTCGATTTGTGATTTCGAATTATCAAAGCAACATGAATATTTTGCCAAATACGCTAGGTTAAATGCCAGCATGACGTATAGAGTTATGAAATCTAGTGATGTGATACTTCGATATGTAAAGTGAGGTAGGTCTTATTAGCGACGACCTTCAGTGGTCTCACTCAAACTAATTGGTTTTAGAGTGTGTGATTCTACAAGTTTCACCAGTGTTAAAGGTAGCGACTAGACATAAATAATGAATCCGAACAAAATATTGTAAAACATTTTAAAAGAGAAGGTAACTCTATGTAGTTTCTTACGCATTCTTCTCCATCCGAAACAACCTTTTGGAAGAGGCAACTAGAATCAAATGTTTTCTTATAAACTTTTTTAATGTCCTAGGTACTTGATAATAAATAAGTTAACTGTGGCACTGGCGAGATACCCCGACTAGACGTGCTGGCTGGCAGGCTGGGACACCATCGATGGACTCTACGATACGACGACCTTTATAGGTTGATACTGATATAATTTGTCCCTCCACCTTGCAAGTCTATCAGGCCCACTAGTGACCCTGTAGTTTTTGTACATTTCCATAAATAGCTTCAAGTTGAAAAAGCAGCACAATTAATTAAAAGTAAGGTTTTCCCTAACTTATTAAACAATAAAAACTTTAAAAGTAAATGGCCCTCACCTTGTGCGAAGCTCCACCCACAGAAATAGCACAAATACTGCTTATCACCATCGTGCACCTTCATATGAGACTTTAATATACTTTTTATTTTGAACCTGTAAAAGGACAAACAGTGCATATTACCTATAATCTATCCAGTCTATCAATTTTATCTTTAAGTACACAAAAAGAACATTAAGGATTAAACTTAGTACATTTTGCATTACCACTTTTTTTTTTTTTTTGGTTTGTTTTATCATCCAATAACTTCTCCCGCTCTGAGCGGAGCGGAAGGGCGTGTCAGACTTTTACTGACTAAAACCCACCCGTGTTCCTTCAGTTGCCTGTTGCCAAGGTCCCGGTAAGTATCCCTTTCGGACTTTCCCGCAACACTGGCAGTTGCATTACCACCTACCATGTTCTCATTGTCGATAACTGACGTTATCGATAAAAAAAACCCCAGCACTACAATTTCCAAAATGTCTGGCTATCCTGTGCATGAAAAATGCTATGAAGCAAAATAATCTTTCCTAAACGCTGCGCGACCATGATTTTGTGATATAATGGCGGCCTCGTTATGTCATGTGGGTCAAGGGTGCCCCAAAATGTAGGTAACTGGGTCAAGGTCATCTAAACTAGTTATTTCGAGGCCAAGGTCCTTTCTAACTGGGATGTTTCAAGGTCATTTTTGTCATAAAAATAAAAGTTTTGCGATCGCTCGGTTCCTAGGTCGAAAAACGAATAGTTTTGACTACCAATGGCAAGTTTTTGAAGATTACCCAATGATACCTAGGAAATATTCGGTGAACAAAGAGCATGTAATATTAGTTCCTTATGACATTATTTTTTTATAAAAAGATTCAACATGTCTTGTTCAGGGTCATTTTACAGGTTTTTCGTACCTTGAGTTCAAGGTTTTGACCTTTATTGTCCAATTACTATATAGCGCATATATATTGAGAGATAAGAGCTAGGTTACTTAATACTAGCGCCTCTGAAGTGAACTCAAGAGTAAGGCCATTTTTATATCAATTTATTGCTGGGCGTTTACTGGGTCGTCAGTGAACTGTTTAAAATTATAAACATTTGCTTTGTTTTTAATTCTTATACAAAAAAATGTTTTGTGAACCAATTTTATTATAAAAATAAAAAAGTTGTGATGTATTAACATAAACAAATCATTTTCTTTTTCTATGAAAATGGCAATATATTTAAAACAAAGTTGGCCTTCAGTTTTCAGTGGTTCGCTTAAGAATTTAAGTAGGTAGGTATATAAATTCTATTATTACAATTGCAATGAATATTAATTAAAAAACTTGTACCTCATACTACACTTATCACAGCCGTACGGCCTCGCGTCGGCGTGCGCGCGCGCATGACACGCAAGCTGCTTGCGTCGCTTGAAGCGCTTGCCGCACGCCGCGCAAGCGAACTTGCGCTCGTCTGAATGTGATGCTGCGTGGTCAGAGAGGAGGGACGCTTTGGAGAATGCTGGGAATAAAATTAGTTAATAATTTATTTGTTTACAAGGTAAAATTACGTTCCGTACAAACAAACTTAGGCAATTTAGGCTGTCCTTTGTCTGTCAGTGAATTAATGAATGAATTTAAGATTTTTATTATGTACCTACCTAGAGATAAAAACTGGTTGGTATTTCAGTGAGAAAGAATAGTTAAGCTGTAAGGATCTAGATGAGTTGAAGCCTGCACAATACCAGTTTTAAAACAAGTAAGGATTCGCTAAAGATTCCAAATGCTGACTGACCATGTGGTTTAGAATAGTTGTTACGGAATAGAAACAAAATTTCTCATTGATTATTTAAAAAAATAATGACATAAACAGCTGAAAAGTAGACGTTGCAAGTAGATTGCTAAGAATAAGAATAATTCCCAAGTTCTACAATATAGTGATGGCCACTGGTGGCCACCACTATATTGTAGAACTCAGAACCCTACTAAAATCAGTCTTATGGCTACTCATTGGTTCAGCCGCTAGTCTGACAGTTAAACTTACTTTTTGGACAATGTGCACAAACAAATTTATGATCTGTATGCTCCTTCTTCATATGTTTATTGAACCAAGTTTTGGACGTAAAAGCCTTCCTACACACAGGACAAACAATCTTCTTAGTTCCTTCAATATTCACCTTCTCTTTCACACTTTCTTGATTGATGTCCTCTCTCTTTTCCTCTTCAGGAACATTTTTAATAAGTTCTATTGGTTCTATTTCTTCTAAAGGTTTTTCAGGGATTATATGGCTTGTATCACTGGCCGGTAAGTCTATATTATCAAAGAGTATGTGTTCATCATAATTGTCTACAGCCACACTAATTTTGTAGTCTGGCAAAGTGAGTTTGAGGTTTTCTGTATGTCGGGAGTGTGTCTCTGGTTCTACAATGATGCTGGTATTGGTTCTTGATATTATGTTCTTTAGTGTGGCATCAACTTTATGAGCCTCGGTGATGTAGGTGAACGATGATTCTATCTTGATTATGCAGTCATAGCAGAACTGTTTTGGTAGTTTATCATTTTCTAAGATCTGAAAGATAATATAATACAAGAATCTGTTGTACTTATACCAGTTGTACTATACATAGAAACATATTTTTAATTGAATTTGCAAATGGGTCTAATTTTTTTTTTTTTCTTCTGTCCTATTTTTTTTTCCTATTTGTTAACATTATTTATTTATTGCATTTTTAGCATATTTATTAGCAGTACATAATACCTACTTTTCTAAATACTATTGTAAACCTATGTTGAATGTATCGTTTGGTGTTTTTAACAAATAAATAACTCTAGAATCTACACTTTTTTTTACATCCGATAATTATTTTTAGTGTCAGCTTTAAGCAGAGGTTAAATGGGTATCATATTTCAAATGTACGAATAAAATTTCGAAGCTGATCACTGATAATTAAATTAAGTCGCTATGACCGTATAGATCTTTGATCGCAGTATAATTTTATTATAATAAGTTACAAAAAAATACATTACAAAAAAATACACGTAACTAGACATTACAAAGGGATAGTAAAGTATAAGGGTATGTAATTTAGCCGAAGAGTCCTAGTAAGGCCGAAAAATATGATTCAAAGTAGAAAACTGAGGAAGAAACTTACCGTGATGTTAGTGCAAAAACAGAACATTTCCACAGCTCTAGGATCAAAATTCTCCTTCTCCCACGATGCCACATCTTTCATACAACTTCTACACAAAGTAGACGTATCCATTAATGATAATTTTCATTAAAATTATTCAAAAATTCACGATTTGCCGCAGACGACACGAGTAAATAAATAAATGTCAAAACGCGCGGCCCGTACCTGCACATTCATATAACTGTGACATTTAGATTGAACTGGAGAAAGAGATAGCACGACGCAATGTAGAACAAGAAACAAGGATAGAATTGAACGTCGTGCAACAACAACAATGAGCAACGAATGAAAAAGTTTCAGGGTAAAATCCATATCATTGCGCCTCAGACATACAGGCACTAGGTAGGCGAGCTACTGACTTCAGAGATATGCTTGCTCGGGATGTTTCTGATAGCATATTGCAATCGCGTTGTCATAGAATTATATTTTTTTCCGCCCAACACCTGTAAATTCGTCAAATTACAAAACACTAAGTAATTAAAATGAACTTTTTGTTTGCAGAATTTATTAGGTAAAATATATTATACATTTTGGGTAACTTTATACTACAAATTAACTATTATAGTTAGTTAGTACTTTTAGTTTTAGTTTTTTAGTTAATTAAGCGGAATTTATTAAACTATTGAGAAGTTACCTGACTTTGGTACATTTTCATAATTTGTGAGGAAACTTTAGCTAATACACCCCTTTGCAAAAAAAACGGGCGGTTATGATTTTTGTAAATTATTGGTAATCATTTAGTTGTAAAGAGGTTTAATAGCCAAACTATGTTACTGGCACTTAATAAAGAGTCTGGGTAAGAAAAAAGTTAATTCCAAATTCGAAACTTTTATTTAAAAACAATAATAATCCCATTTTCCGTTTGTGACTTTTACTAACATTCTGCAGGTTTGCGGTTAGAAGGTTACCCTGGCAACTAAAACTAACTTGTCGTTATTTTTAGTAGAATAATTTATGTTTGTCGCATAATCCAGCCTTATTGTGACTTAAAAGTGATATCTTTGTGTCGATTGTAATGGCAGAAAAAGCAATAAGAGCTGGTGAAATTGTAGCGCTGCTGGAAGAGGGGTGTAGCTAAAAAACTATATTCTTATTGATTATAACAAATTACTAGTCATTTATGCTAATGACATAGTAAAAATATTAATATTATCCATACAAAAGCCAATGACTGTTAAGGTGCCCGTTTTTTTGCAAAGGGGTGTAGTAAATAAGCGTTACCTAGTAGTGTCTTTCAGAAAAAGAGAATTCAACTCCCATACTCTTTCCTCACAATAAGTTCTGAAATAAACATTTCTTCTACCGTTTCAGTATTTTCTCTCCAATTGTATTAAAAAGTGGTAACAATCTTGGTATCACAAAGAACTGCCTTCAGCTGGTCGATGCCCTCCCCGGTGAGGGGCGAGGCCTCCAGCAGTGTCGGCGCGTTGGAGAGCTCCATGCTGAGCCGCGTGTGCTGCAGCATCAGCAGCGCCTCGTTGCGCATCTGTCTGTACGCCGCGTCCATCTTGCTCAAGACTAAGATGAACTGGGGACAGAAAAGTGTCATAATGATTGATAGACATTGAACCCCTAGCAGGAAAATACGCAATTTATTTATTAGTGTATTAAGTATGTAACTATAGGTCCTTCCTTACATAACAATTAGCTTCGAACTTGCGATTGATCTCACGTGTTTTTCTTGCTAAGAGTACCTAAGTGGAATGTAAGTAATTGTTTAGTCAGGAATAAAGAGTATAGGATTACCTTGGCGCTTTTGAGTCTCGGTTCAGCTAGTAAAGTGTAAAGTAGCACAGCTGCCGCTGATATCTGACACAAATTCGACGTATCCACGACGTAAATCACCTGGAACGTAAAAAAGGGTTCATAAAATGTGTGAATAGCTGTTTGGACGGAGGGATTTCTGATTAAAGCAATACATTAATTAAAACACAAGATTACTTACTTTTTCAACACCATCTAAATAGTTATGCCACAGTGGCGCCATCTCTCCTCCCACCTCTCTGATTGACATCATTTGTTTCTTCCCATGTTTATTCAAGTAATAGATATCGTAAATATTAGTTCCTATCGTTGGTACAGGGCTGTATGTGTTATCTATCCCTTCAGCGTTTTGCAGTTTCTTCAATAACGTAGTTTTCCCCGATCCTTTTGGTCCTAGACACAGCACTGGGATTCTTTTCTCTGGATCATCCATAATTAAACAGGTTATGGAATAATTTCAACCAAAATAATGTTTTCTTTTCTATTGAGCAATAACAAGAAAATTGTTTTATCAATTTTCCTTGTAGTTAAGGAAAGTTAGTAGTTCTATTCGCCGCTAGATAGCGCTGAATAAAAGATGAAGGTTTAATCCCAAAATATTTATGTGTAATGTGATGGACAATTTTATTATTTATTTGAATCATCATCAGAACTCGTTTGGTACTTCATTCAATAATTTACTTTCACGACCTCGACTGCCAAGGATGTATAACGTGAAATTAATTTATCAATAAACCACAAAATAAATTGTGATCGTACTAATTTGGACATGGGCACTGGGCAGGTTCTGTACAGTGGCGTAGCCGCGGGTGGTGTGTTGTCATAGCTAGAGATGTGGGTGACTGGCATTTAGGGCACTTGACTAGTCCAAGAGGCATGAGGCTACACCTGCCGACCTTAAACTTGGGTTGACGTAAGGAGAAGTGAGTCGTGGCTTGGGCCTTCTCCTTCTCCAGCCTGCTGGTGATGTGACCCAGTCCGAATACATAAAATGTGTAGATACTGCACACTCGGTACATATTTACAGTCAACTTGTGAAGGTCGAAAGAGTCGTCAGTAATGAAGACAGTCATTAAATCTGTCTTGACTAGATAGCACTAGATTGTTATTGATAAAGTTTATGTTATAGGAAGTAAGCTGAGCGACACATAATTTATTATTACCTAGGTAACATAAGTAGGTACCTAGATATATATTTCTGATCACTTGAAACTTCATTCGTTGTCATAGTTAACTTTACTATATCACTTTTAGATTAAATTGGGGTCGGGAGTACATTTATTTATTCGTTCCACAAAATGTTGGCTAGGTCTAGTCAGAATTTTACCATTAATGCACGAGGCATTTTAAACCTCTTACTTCATACGCTTAGGTAATAAAATTATCAATCAAAAGATCGCTATCAATCGCAACTTTATTCTCATTCAAATAAAATTCAGTATAACATCAGTGACTGATTATGAAATACACAAAAAAGTAAGCGAATAGTAAGCGCGTTAGGCATCAAGCCCCTCCCAACTGAGTGAGGTTAGCAACTGGTAAGCCCGCGAATTTCGGCGCGCGGCACTGCGTAACTAGGCCAGCGCACCCTTGACCTACTGACTCACTGCCAGCAAGCGCCCGCCATTGTTTTTCAACAATCAATAAATAATACACCGAGCAAAACTCTTTACACTCGCACATTTGCGCAACAGCGCCTGCTCATCGTCGCCATATTGTGCGTTAGTTTGCATTTTCGCGCGCTGTCAACTTTGAAGATTGAAACTTTTTTTATGGGTCGCGAAAATGCGCGTTGGTTGTATTACGTGCGGCCCACGAACCTATTATAGTTACCTAATAGATAAATATTGATGTGTGTCGGCCTTCGTTTCTTAATGCTAAATTAGTTAGAGCTTTTATGATTCGTGTTATTTAATGGCAAATACGAACAGAGTAGAAATATTATAACGATAATTGTATTTTTTGTAATTCAGTGTAACAAAACGTACAAATTATTTGCGACCAGTTAAATTATAGGCTGTTGCACATAATGCTTAGTGCACTTGAAATATTATTGAGTTGTGTGGACGTGTAGCCTTCAAACTACGATTGTCTTCTACAGTTTTGGAATATGAATTCTAATGATACTAAATGTTATGAAATATACCTACTTACTTAAAAAAATACTAAGGAATTACTGGTGATTGCTAACTATCATAGTGCATCCGAGGGTCGACCTTGTAGAGGCTCTTTTTCACACAGAACAAACCAATGCTATTCGTTATCTATTTGGTATTTATCTATGTATAGGTTGTATAAAACAATGAAACAAATCGTGGCCTTCTTTTGTACCTCTTTAATTAGGTATTTTAATGTAAACAATTACAACGCACACAGGGATCGTAGTTTCGTGTTTTTGTTTTGCGTTTATCAAGCAATCGATGGTAAAATTAAAAGTGTATGCCACAGACTATACGTATATGCACAACTTTGTACATGCACCTTAAAATAATTTAAAAAACTCTGTGGTAGGTATGGTAAGTATATTTATTAAAACGGTCATACATTAAAATACATATGTGAGTACATACGCACACACACGCTGGAGAATAAATTAAATAAATACATACATACATAAAAGCATTACGTTGTGGCCGCCAAGGGAGGTCGACACGTAGCGCGCGCGCACAGAACGAAGCGAACCTTTGCCTGATGCCTTCGGCGGAACGGAACGCATACTATTTATAAAATTCGGGCAATTCATTCAATATACTGCCTATCTACTAGTACTGAGACATAACAATCAACTTTATTAAGAAATAAATTGCGTCATTCATAATAATACTTATTGTACAGTTTAAAAACACGATAATTTAGCAGATTAATTAAAGCGTAAACAACGTTTGCTCTGAAATTATTTATTTAAATAAAACTTCATTTGATGGTCACAATCTGTAAACATTAGCAGAATTACATTTTTATTAAAAAATAATTCGATTTTACGTCAGAAATTAATGAGTAGGTATTCTAATCCAATGCAAATTAATTTAAGATATACCTAATTAAATATAAGTATTATTTATTAGAAAGAGTTATAATTCTACCACTTTTTTATTAAGTTGGCAGAGAAATTTAATAAGTTAATATTTTATTTCCACATTTAGTTACTTTGCTACATCTATTATTCAGAAGTTCCATAAACATAGTGAGTTTCACGTTTTCACGCTTCGTCTATGGTCAGAACGTTTCAGACCTCGATGGTTAGATAAAAACAATTGTTTATGAAACTCAGAAGGTTATTCTAGGATAACTTATACTCATTTCAATGCGATTGTTAAAACTAATACCTACCTGCAGTAATTAACATAGACACAGTGTTTCGCCATTGTCTTACATTTTAGTAGCCATACGGCATTGAGAGAAACAAAAAGAATTAGGTTCTTTACGAGTGAAATTTTCACCTTGTTCTGTTCACATCGCAGATTTTAAATCTAAGTAGTATGACCTGAATCGTGCAGTGAAAAAAACTTAGATCATTATGAGAACTTTTTTCAAGATTCACTTTTTTCACGTGACTCAATGTCACAATGAGTCTTTTGTTGAACTTTTTGAGGTTTCAAGGAAACTTCGACGTTAATAAAAAGTAATAGAATGGCATTACTTCTTTGCAATTTCTTATAAAAAAATGTTGGATCATGGATGACTTTATTTCTGATTTAAAAGCTTAACAAACTTTTACTAGCGACTTCCTTTGCATTCAATATTTTGCTGTAAAGCTCAACATAATATTGTCCTAGCGTAAATATACGTGATGCCTTTATTTGAGTTTGAAAACTTTAAACATATTCCCCATTAGATTATGTCAATTAGCTTTGTGAATCAAATAGACTGTTTAGCTTAGAATGTAGGTGGACCTTTAACTTTTAACTTGAGGGCTACAGAACGAACTTTGAAGGCACCGAAGTAAAGTTACAGCTGGTGGCCTTTCAGTCATAGAACTATGACGTTTTCGGAACTATTTTATGAACAAGGTAGGTAATTCGATATCCTCTGGAGTCTGGTGGTGGTCTCTGCTAAAATTCCTCATATCACTCGTTAAATCATACTTTCCGCGTCCTGTTTCCGCACCTAGTGTAAGGTACCTACTATAAATCAGTCTGCCTAGCCTTGTCCCAACTATGTTGGGGTCGGCTTCTAGTCTAACCGGATGCAGCTGAATACCAGTATTTTACATGGAGCGACTGCCTATCTGAACTCCACAACCAGTAACTGGGTAATACGATACCCCTTGGTAAGACTGGTTGTCAGACTGTAAGGTACCTTTGAGTGTAAGGTTTTCATTAATAATTCTCAATTCTTTATTGCATTCCATAATGTTGTTACAGTTGGTACTTACGCTTAAGAGCGCTTTGTTTGTTTATTTAGGTATGTATTGTGGTAATTGTATTTTTATTTAATTTCTACTTTATCTTTTATGTCTAATTTCTAGTATTTTTTGGTAATAATAATTATTTTAAGTCAATATTTTAACTATATTAATTCAGTATTAGTAAGTCAGTTAATTGTTTTAAACTATGGTATTTGGTTCCTATGGTATATGGTATTTGGTTCCTAATAATCTGATGGATCTTTTTGGAACTTCAGTTTGCAAATCTTGTAGCCATCAACGTCCATCTACTAATGATGGACTTGGCATTCGTGAGATGAATGTGACGACGACTTGACGACGAATACGACGACGACGTGATGACGTTGTGTGATGACGTGGTTCTTGAACCAGATGGTCGCACATTTACACCTGACGCTTTGTAAGCGTTTCGCGTGGTCGTGTCGTCAGCGTCGCGTCACCGCTCACTGTCACTTTCCGCAATGGCCGCCGGTGAAAGGCATGGCCGCTCGAATTCTGCTCATTTTTACTATGTTTGCACGTATTGTGCTTGCAGGGTTAGCAGGGATTGTAGTATGACTTTGAATGTTCATTGAAACTGGTGCTTTGTTTAAATGAACCGGGAAAAGCGATGACTTTGATACCTACCTACTTAGACTAGTGAAAGTGGTAAGAACCTAAATTCTAAAATGTTCTACGTATAGTTAGTTTTTCTACTTCGAGGTGCTTTAAGGAAGAAACTATACATCCCAATTACGATTATTTGGAGCACATTTTAATTCTAGTTGATGAGTTTCCAACCAGAACCCGACTCTAGGATAGATTCTCCATGATTCGGTCATTTCAAAACTCTGTAGTAGAATCCAAAAGTAAGCTTGAAATTCAACAAGATAGGTAAATTAATTTTAAGTAGGTACTTAATTCCAAATGTTTTCAGGTCTCAACAAGTATATTGTATTTTAATCAGAAACTGCTTCGAAAACAGTATCAATGATCTTAGCATCGTCTTTAGAAAGCCGATGGAAGGTAACGCACTGGCAGTGACTTGCCATTCCACAAACGGCTGAAATTGAAACATCGTTGAGAATTAAACAATAGCTGGATGTGAATCATCGAGACTGAGGATCATAGAGTTAGACATTGTGAAATTGGAGAGGTCTATGTCTGCTGCTGTATCAAAAATATTGTATGCAAATTAGGTTGAAAATTAGCACTTTTCCAACGTCAAAATTACATAAGACAGTTCCCCAAAACGCAAACCCTTCACCACTTCCTAGTGCCTTAGCTGGGAAGAAGTGGCGCAACAAACTCGTCCCCAGCTGCTAAAGATGATGATTAATGTATTCAGTATTTGTAGAGTTGGATGAAGAACAGAAGATTGAACCACACCACTATATTGAAGTCCGAAGATTTAATCAACTTCTTGCATTGTACTTTGGCCATCAGACGATCCGACAGTGAAGGAAAACATCGGATATCGGTATATCCCAGAACCAAAAATTCGAAGACCTGTGACATCTACGAAACCGCGCTGGGTCCGCGTGGTGGATCACAGCCCAGTCCCTCTCGAAGACAGGAGGCCTGTGTCCCAGCAGTGGGAACATTATAGGCTGATTACATTAACATTAAAAATTAATTATTTAATTTAAATATTGACAATTTTAGTAAAACAATGAAGAATTTACTAGTAAATAAATGCTACTATAATGTTGCCGACTATTTAAATGACGTTATTTAGACAGTTTTTATTATTGTTGTATAAATTTTCAATGATGCACTATGGACATTTTTTATTTTTTTTTGTTATTCTACTTTTGACATCTTTTATTTTATTAATTAGAATATTAATTTGAATTGTTATCTTACTTTTGACATCTTTTATTATATTATTATTAATTACTGTATTAATTTGAAATATTCTATTATTTTAATGTAACTGCATGATTTCATTGTTTCAAGCTATTATTATTGTATTTGTACGCCTTTCCAGGCAAAACATGTTGAAACTTTTTTTCTTTTTTTTAACATACCAACTGTAAACCTACACATGTTTTTGACAAATAAATAAATGATTGATTGATTGATTGATTGATTAATACTTGTCCGAGGAGCTGAACTAATTCCTCGATTCCAATAAAGAACGCTTGCCTAAACTGTCAGCTTTTATTCAAATAATAAAAAAAACAAGTAATAAAAACTAAAACCCAACTACGACTTAAAAGGTATAAACAAGACACCACAGACAGACAAATTAAAAATCCGGAGTCACACGTGTTAGGGCATAAATCGAACAGATTACGTGTGACTCCGGATTTTTAATTAGTCTGTCTGTGACATCGAGATATAAGTACTAACGTTAGTACTTATATCTCGATGGTCTGTGATATCTTGTTTATAACTTTTAAGTCGTAGTTGGGTTTTAGTTTTTATTACTTGTTTTTTTTTTATCTTTTGGTGTTATAATATATATATTTTTGAAATGTGCTCATTAAGCCCTTTCATTTGATACCCAACATGGTACGATTAAACCTATTTTTTTTTTAAGTTCCTCACTTTATGTCCTCTAGAGGGCGCCATTTTTAATTTAATGTGACTTCACGCCTATAACCAGCGGACAATCACGACGCTTCTAACGATGCCTCATTTGTCAAATTGTGATAAGTGGTTTGGAAGATAGGAGGGAACAGATGAACATACATACATACATACCGGTCAAAATCATAACCCTCCTTTTTTCTTCGCCGTAGTCGGGTAAAAATAACAAAAGAGTTAAAGAATAGAGATCTAACAAAAAAAATATAACATGGTTAGCTTTGCGTTTTTAAAAACAAGGATAAGTAATAGTTTCAGATTAGATGACCTACAGGCTTGATTTATAAATGTCTAGTATTGAAGAAGTAAATTAAAATCTAGAAGCAATACACAAAGTCCAAAAAAAATGCAACAACAATTAAGTAACTTAAGAATGAATGTATTGAGATTAATGCGGCTCTTGCTCTTTGAACCACGGTTTAATAACTCCAAGAAAGTTTAGGGTGAAAGACACAATTACTGTCCACGCAAAAATGTTTTTGACTTTTTATTTTTTAACAAAGAGATTCGTGACTTAATATGTGTGCTTATAGTTTATGTATGTGGTCGGTTTTGTGAATCAGGCGCGTGAATGTTCCTTTTTTGGAATTTTCCTGACAAGGCAGAATATAAATAAACCGACTGCGTTATTTTAAGGAGGCATTGCGTCTAAATATATGGACGAAAATATATTTTTACATTTAATTGCCACTCAGTTTTTTATTATTGTGAGAATTTTATTCCACTGAAATGGCACGTAGAAACCCGAAAAAATACTCTTCAGCAACTGACATTTCCACCTTACAGGTTTATATTTTTTGCCTTTATAATTAATATGATATGTGATTAGGTAATCCAGACTATGATAAAAAGCTGTTACTATTGCCGTCGGTCGCACGCAATGCTTTCGTTAATTAAACACATTTTTCTGCTGGACTACGGTCATTTAGCGATCGTGCCATCTCCGTCTAATACCAAGGAGTTACGTATTACCGTCTCATTCCAAATCGACAAAGTCCGTCTAGCAATGTTATCGCGACGCGAAAGTGGCGGGTCGCGTGCGCGAGCGCCGGTGAAAGAGTCGATGACCTGCGCGGGAGCAACGAACGTCTTTGCGGCGGCGCATTGTGCTGAACGCAACCCCCTCCGCCCCCCCCGTCGTCCCGCGCCGCACGCACGCAACATATGGAGCGCGCACACCCCCCCGGCGCTACTTTGATTTATTGTACTATAGTCACATTGTTCGGAAATAAATGTTTAGATCCAGGTCCTAAGTATCCGAAGGTGTACAATAAGGAAGATGTTATCACATTTTCTAAGACGACGGTGATATCCAAGGTGATTGCCCTATGCGGCTCTGGGAGGAGATTCCAAATGTCTGGAATTCTCATACTGTAAAAATGTTTAATGTTTTCATACAATTCGTAAGAGACTACACTTGCTGATGAACTCAATCAAGAGGGACGACTCAAATAGTAATGACGCAATAAATAATGACAAAAAACAAGCTAATGATAATATTAGGTACCTACCATTTTGCAAACAAAACTCTAAAGGCCAAAACGAATTACAAAAATAATACCAAACTATCGAAAGTGGATTTGTAACTACTCCAAACACTTCAGATGCTTGTAAAGGCACTATAAGTATACATAAAAGCAGAACGTATAATATTATAGCAACACAGATAAACCACTCTATATGATATAATCTAAGCGATGCATTAGACGCACACAGAGAAACGGTGCAATCTTGCGCACGCACACCAACCGACGTTTCTAATAGTGTAGCAGGACTAGTGCACATTGGTGACTTATCTAGGATTTTTTATATTTTCTTTTTTATTTTATTACTCGGGTCATGAGGAATGACGTTACTGTAAGGTTGTCTTGGAGATTATTAGCCCGCTTACCCTACAGGCCACGTGGTAGAGCAGGCCCAGGACTTTATGTTATAGCCATAGGGTTTCTGTAGGCTCTGTCTAATCTAAGTACGTTGAGACTGACATTATGATTGCTTGGCGGTCGCCGGTATCTGAATTAGCTATTTACAGTGAAAATAAGATTTGATTTTGGGTTGATTAGGATACGAGGAAGGGAATCACACCAAATTAACTTTCGTTACTAAAGACTTACTGCATTGTTTTTCCTATTTAAACCTCCGCCTCTGTACATTTGTGTACTTAAGATAATAAATAAATAAATAATTTAACTTTTTATGCTCATTGAATTTTATTTACGCAATTTTCCAAGACGCATTTTGCAGCATTTTCTACGTTTTACTTTAAAGAGTTCGTTCTAATTTACTATATCCAAGCCACATGTACAAATATTGCAATGTTTACTTATAGTAAAAAATGTAGTGCAACCGACTGCAAATTTTTAAACCAAGCCGTCTACCGTCTACCTTTTGTAGTTCCAGACAATGGACTTCAAAAGTGGAACAAGGACGAGGATATGGCGTCACGCTTTCATGGGATGATTCACGCAAAACAGTAGCGTGATGGCTGAAGAAGAAGATAGATATGCTGTTTCATAATATCATGTTAGTAATTTATACCAATGGAAGGCATAGGCCTTTTCTCACTGGCATAGTCGTCCTGGTTCACTCTTGTATGTCTCCTGTAAGATAGTTAATTGATTCAGGCGTGACTGCGGAAATCCATTATAAAATACAATAGACGTATATATATTTAGTAACCTATTCCGCTTAACTATTCTTCAAGAGTCATAAAAAACCCTGTAAGAAATCGACACGTGTTTCACCTCTCAATGAGGCATCTTGAGGATGACGATTGACCAGTCGCAAACCAGAACACGGCGTATTGCCACACCGAGCGCGACTCAGAGACTCTCTCTTGGTTCTGAGGATGCCTCGTTGTCGTTTCTTACAGGGAATGACTCTTGGTTACTAAATATAATCTACGTCTATTGTATTTTGTCTCCTGTAATTTTTTGTTACGTATTACATACCTATTTGGTATTTACCTACTTCTTCTTCCTCTTAGAGTATCGATGGCTGAAAACAACTCGTACAACATAACTAGATAAACATCTATGTATTCCTTAATAATCAAGGACTGTAACTTTCAGGATGTATTTCACAAACTCATATAAATCAAAGAGATAGGAGCCTTGTTTTAGTTACAGTTTTGGTCAGTAAGTTTCAGCCGTTTTTCACAGTTAACGCGACACTTTGATAACATCTACAGAAAACAGAGAATTTGGTAGCTCTCTCTCGTTTTCACAAAATCGTTTATTATTATTATTGGAATCTCGTTAATGTACCTAAATTGTTGTACTCGTAATCAATTAAAAGTAATAAGTTTTATTAAGGATGTCATTAAGTTACTTTAATGGTTGCTTTTTATCGTAAGTTAATTATATAATATTGTTGGGTATGCTTATAACTTTACATGAAAGGTTTCTGATCTTTGAGATTGACTCGGGTAAATGAATTAATTTCACATTTCTCGGAATTAATTTCGGCCGAAATTGAATGTCATCATCATAAGTTCATAACCAACGAAATTGACGAAACAATGAAATTGAAATTATCAAAGGGGTTTTCTATTTATAACGGGCTAAATAAAATCTATTCGAGTAAGTAAAAGATGTCAATACTTTACATATATCAGAAACATCTACACATCATAGCTATGACACACATCACATCGCATCATCATCTCTCATCATCACATCGCATCATCATCTCTCATCATCTACATCTTTACTTTCATTACAAAACCTGCTTATACCATAGACAGGTGACCATAGTGCGCGCGCCCTACGAATAGTTCGCCAAGTGAAAGTGAGCGTGTGTTGGTGTGTTTAGAGCGTGTGCATCGACTCACGCGCACACGCGAACGATGCGCCTGCGCTTTCCGACCTACAGGGTGCTGCGCTGGTTGGTAGAGCTTAGGGAGCTTTCCTGATTGTTTAGAGACTACTATTGTTTTCTGTTTAAAGAGGTGTTCATGAACTTTGGTTTTGTATTTAAATGGTTTCATAGAAAAAACTAAGCTTGCGTAGCTTCCTGAAACTTTGAGGAAGAAATGCAACAATCTCCATTTTCAGGATGAAATGTTGTTTTGAAAATTTTGTAAGATTTAAAAAAGTGCTTTATTTTGTTCTAACAATTTCTATGATAGTTCGTCATGAGGCAACGACAAACTACTATCATCGTCTTAACTTAGCTGAAAGATAAGGACAGGGGACGCTTAAATCCAGAAAAAAAAAGTTATTTTTAAATTTAAAAAATATAATAACGAGCACACAATAGAACCACGCTGTATATCGCGGAAGCGTCAAACGCGGCCGGTGGCCGGCCTCGGCGCGGCTTTCTTATGGAAAACTGCGAGCTGCTGCCTACTGCCCACTGCGCTCAACCTAATCCTAACACACAGCGAGATCTTAGAACACTACATGACCACTGCTTACACTGACTTGAAAAAAAAATGTTTGTGTCAAAACAGTGGCAATCTAGACTATTTCGACAGCCTGAAACATTTCAGAAGGCCAATTCTCGTACTTTAAAAACGTTCAAATTCAAGTCGCAATCTCATTTCAACGACAAAATTGTAGGTAAGAGAGGTAATAAGACAGATTCGAATTAAAACGTTTGAAAAACTACGGGAATTGCTCCTTAAAAGAGTTTTGTCAAACTTTCGTATAGACAAAGTATATATAAGGACTGAAGAAGGATTTTCAATTATCTTCAAAATGAGAAACGGATGAGCGAGCATCCTGTCATTCAAATTATACGAGTATTTATTTAGATAAAAGATCAAAGTATCCTTATTGAAAACAGCACACTAATTAATAAATGTTTTAATTATTTAATTGCGTATTTGATTAAGTATAATTTGAATATAAAATAATATGAAGTCACAATCGGAATCGTGCGTAATTACGGTGCACCACAATAATCCAATTTCTACTATTGACTCATTCGACGACGCGCGATGCATCACAAGTAGCTATAGCGTACATCGTGCCTTTTTTTTCTTTTTTACATAAAATGCAATGGAAAAGATTCAAGATTCACCCTTGTACCGTACCTTTCATAAGACTACCTTGGAATAATTATATTCCGTTGAAACTCGATTTCCTTCTTATTCCATTTTCTTTTGATTAATTTCCGTCCAGGATAGAACACACACAGTGCCCTTGGTATACACAATCAGCACGTTTCAGTGCGTTCTGATCTTTTTCCAAAATTAGTGTTCTCGTTTGAGGAGATAAATGTAGATGTTATTTGTGATGCGTGTTGTGAACTTGTGACTTGTGGGCAACCGAATATAGTGAACTAAGTCTAAACAGAAGTAGGTATATAAACAATAATTATTGCTAGACTCTCTGTAAAATAATTTTTCGATTACACTTCATGATTTGCAAATCTGAACTATATTAGGTTATTTCCGTACAGTGAACGTTAATTTGCCTAATTTATACAACATTAGGTATGCATTATTTCAGGCGCGCTGACACTACTCTGAATTTTGAGCAGCGCGTGCGCAAGATGCAATTGATATCCTTGAATAATATCTCACGCTAGGCCGGTAGCCCGCGAAAATCAAATTTTCTAATGTTTTTTTGCCATTTGCATGTCAGTATTAGGTTGTATGTTGATCGAAATAAGATTCACAAAAATAAAAAAATAAATATAATAAATTATTATTAGTTCCAAATCTGTACAGCCGTTTTAGCGTGAAAGCGTAGCAAACAAATAAATAAACAAACTCACTTTCGCATTTATAATATTAGTTAGGATTAGGATATAAAATTATCAACACAACTCTTGAAGTTAAAACTACAAGTGACTAATGTATGAAATCATGACATCTAAGCCAATTCAAACTTAGACCGTTGACCGTTTGGCCGTTCTTCACCGATCTACGATTTGGAATGGGCAACTAGCTTCAACTTTTTGACTAACTGACCGATTCTTTGACAATTCAAAAGTACCTGTAAATGGTTAATTGAAATAAATGCTTTGAGTTTGAGTTTGAGTTTTAGAGAGTGTATCGATGATGCGCAGCCCGCGCATCCCCCTTTAGTTCTCTCAGTTTAACTTGCAGACTTATTAGGGAGTGTTTTGGTGTCACACATTAATACTATTTTAGATTTTCACAATTGAATCGTCTGATTTCCATTCCTGGTTTTAAGAATAGAGCGACCCCCTTTTTGGTATGGCGCCGTTAAAGAAAACTTTATTATGTCACGGGGATACATAGTCTTATCTGGTGATTAACTCAATTAGTGGAAGGTTAGTCTAAAGGGCCTCCATGAGTGAGTATTCAAGTCCTGCGCTCCCTAGACAGGACGCTTCGCTGCCGACTTCGCTGTCTAGAAAAATTTGTGCGTCTGAATAGCAGACCTACGCCAATGATGTGATCTTAATCATTCATGTAGTAGAAGACTGATTATCTTCAACAGTGGAAGGTAATCAGCTGATGTTAGATAATCAGAGGGCCTTGACAAGTGACAATTGGTTCGAAAGCGTTTCGTATTTCTACAACGACTTTCAACAGGATTGACATAAGCTTTTCGATAGCTTTTGTCAGTCCTATACATTTTTGCCTATTCCTTCATCGTTATCGCTGATAGAATGTCACTTTGTCTAGGGCCTCAGGAGATCAACAGTCCAAATAAACAGCACAGTTAGCAAGACCATACCTATCTGTCGATATATAGAGCCGCTGTCGCAACGTACGTAGGTACTCGCAAATGTCTCGATTCCCAGCCACGTTATCGGATCGAGTTCTATCTCTTTAGTCATCTAGATCTGATCTCTCTAATCTGTTGCGACTGGTTGGTATGCAACCTAAGATGGTTTGTTGTTGTTTGAATATTGTTGATGTTATGGGATATATTCGTGTAGAGCTCTCTATTACATCATCGCCATCAGTCTATAGTAGTCTACTGCTGGACATAGGCCTCTCCAATTGCATGCCATTCATCTTGATTCTCGGTAAGTCTCATCCAGCTGCTACCAGCCACCCTACGAAGACCGTCACAACACCTGCCTGTGTGCCTAGCCTGGTTATAAGCCATTTTGGTTTTGAACTGCCAAACGTGGTACTCGTATTAGAGATCCTTACGTAGCCATTTCGTATATCAGTGCGCTTAGTTTTAATTTTTTTGTCGAAGGGCCGATGGCCCGTGGAGTAGACGAGTCCTAGACTGGGACGCCACCCAGCAAGATGGACCGACGACCTTAAAAAGTTGTCTGGGACAGACTGGATGCGGAAGGCGGAGGACAGGGTTTTGTGGCGCATGTGAGCAGTGGACTACGATACGCTGAGTTGATTGATTGATTGATAGTTTTAATTTTAGGTAGTTTATGTAGGTGCTTGTCCCTGTATTCTTTTGGATACCACTCGCCCCCCGCGCAAAATACTAAAATACTAAAAAAATCTTAGACATTAAGTGTAGTTAAGGCACTCCACATTCACAAAGAGCAGTGGTGGCCCAGAAAAAGCAGTGGTGGCCCAGAAAAAGCAGTGGTGGCCCAGTGGTAACGGCCACGATTTACGAGTTGTAGGTCGGAGGTTCGAACCCTGAAAGGCGCTTTACTTTGTTTAAATTAGTTCATCGTCACTGCTCTCAAAACGGTGAAGGAAAACATCGTGAGGAAACCGGCATGTCCTAGAACCAAAAAAAATCGAAGACATGTGACATCTACCAACCCGCAGTGGGCCCGCGTGGTGGATTACTGCCCGCTCCTTCTCACAGAGAGGAGGCCTGTGTCCCAGCAGTGGGAACATTATAGGCTGATTATGCAAGGCACTCCATAAAAAAGTTTTGAAAGAACCTACAGATATTAGAATATTCATAAAGATTATAATTTCACGAATCGTGAGAGTCACTACCTGAGATATTTGCTGTAATTAGGTATGCACAAATGTGCACTGCAGCTGCAATTTCTAGTAGTAAACCATTTGAACAGGTTTGTGTGATATCAACATGATTCGATTTGAGTTAATATTAATTAAAACTCGATTGGTCTCGACTGAAAGTGATTTAGGTTAAATCGGTTCGTTTACCATTATTTTAACATAACAGTTCCAATACAGATATTAAAAAGTGTGAATGAGTCAGAAAATAAATGGGATTGAGCCAACAATGTATAATGTAAAAAAAAACAGGCGATTTAAAAGTTGTGAAACCTTTTTAAAGTACAGAGTAAACAAGTGAAGGTGAGCCATGAATTGATGTCTGATGATATAACTAAGTACGTACCAGAAGCTATACACAAAGCACCAGGTTTTTTTTAACCCCGTTGGTACTTAGTAAAAGCTCTTTGACTTGATGTTGATAAGTTATGCTTGCTCTTGCGACAGAAAGAGGCGGGAATATATTTCTTTCCTCTGCTCTTTCAGAAACAAGTGGTCGCAGAAAAGCGCTATTATTTTTCATCTATCCGGGAAGAGAGTGGATACCCTTTCATTTGAAGACCATAAGGCCAAAGCTAACAAGCTCCACCAGGCAATTAGTTTGCGTCAATAGGCTTCAACAGTCCATGCCGGAAGTTGCCGATACACTGCACGTTTTTCATTAATGCCGGCGCGGAAATGACTGGCTTTAACAAACGTCATATTGAAACCATTACAATCGCTGTGTTGCATGAAAATAGCTGAATATAGATCAAAACCTATTTAACGAGAGCATTCTAGTGTATGCATAGTATAAAATCGCGTGCTATATCTAAGAAATTCAGCACATACCGAAGTTAAAACAAACATCTAAATTATAATCAGCTTGTATCATTAGATCTCGCAAATCTCGGACATAATCCGTCACGTATTATATCACGTTGCGCGTGCGCGGTGCACCGATGCATTTCTCTCGCGCCCTCCTCCCCCTCTCGCCGTAACAGCTCCCCCCTCGCCGGTCGCAGAGTGAATGCACTCTCGCTGGCTGTTATGTAAGCCTGCTCTTGCGCACAACGCACACATGCACAGCCACGCGACACTGCACTGTATGTATGTGTGCGTGATTGTTAGTGTTTTTGTGTTCGGATTATGAAAAGTCCATGCAGATTAGATTTTAATGTGGTGGCTAGGATTCCCGCGGTGCAGAAAAACTTGGCTTCCTTACACTTTTCCTGGGATCCTTTGAGATTATAGTGATATGATACGAAGGATTTTTGTAATTTTCTTTTTATGTTGAGAAAAGTTAAACACTTTATGCATCAGTTCGTAAATACGAATGAATCCTTTGTGTGTAGTACATATTACAAAGCTTTCTAATACGACAGACAGAAAGACTAACATACGTACACATGACGTAGTTGTTACTGTACGTTTGTCACCCCCACCAAGACTCTCCAACCTACAATTACCATGAAAATGTGTAAAACCCAGGCTTTTGTCTCATAGTCGGCCGGCGGCCATAGTCACCATCTGTGCAGCAATGCAGCGCTTACGTAACCTAGGACAGAACTGCAGGGGGGGCACGGCGGGGAGGGGGTGCCGAGTGAAAGTTAGCAGACACTAGGTATTATAAAAGTATGACTAGGTGCTGTTTGTGCTTACATTTGCATATTTCTTTCATTCGTTAAAACTTTGCAGAAGCTGCAAGATTTACGATCTTCATCTAATCTCTCCTGATCTTTACGATGCGCTTTAAATTGGAGTTTGCACTTTTATACCGGCGAACATTACTATCCTATTCTCAGTTCCTATATTCTATCCGTAAATCCCTACAATTAAATATGCTTTGGAAATATGCGATAGCATTTTCTTTCTTCTGCCAGCTGTAAAGGATTTTCTTTCGTCGTAGATATCGTTCGCATCGTGCCGCACCGCACGACAACACACAAGGTTCAATGCTGTTGGGTTTTACCCAGAGCTACTTTCCTATGAACTCTGCACTCCTTGGAAAACCACATTTTCGTATTAGATAACTTATGACAACCAGTTGAGGAAAAGGCGGTAAGAATTTCCACAAGTTTCGATGTTAAAATAGGATTCCCGGCGACCCCTGGGCAAGCAGGTTCACTACCAACATTGCTGACTGGCAATTGTTTTTAAGACAGCAGGCGCTGTTTTTACTAAGTCCTATCAAATGTCCGGTGAACCCTAGGCAGCCAGTTTGGCTGCCAATATTGCTGAATCCTACTAATATTATAAACGCGAAAGTTTGTGAGGATGGATGGATGGATGTTTGTTACTCTTTCACGCAAAAACTAGAAAACGGATTTGGATGATATTTGGCACACAGATAGTTTATAACCTGGATTAACACATCGGATACTTTTTATCCCGATATTCCCACGGGATCAGCACTTATGCGGGTGAAACCGTGGGGCGCTGCTAGTAGCTCATATTTCCAACACGGCACGAACTTTTCTTGTATACTGATTTCGTGCCGACGCGACGGCGACGTGAGTAAAGAGGACCCATTCTCAAATCGTCTTTTTTAAATTATTCATCACCACTTTTCAGATATATATATATATATATATATTTTAAATTTAATTACAACGGTTGTGCAACCAATTACAGTAACTCATCATCTGCCTAGCCTTTTCCTATGTTGGGGTCGGCTTCCAGTCTAACCGGATGCAGCTGAATACCACGATAACTAAAATTATAAAAATAAAAGAGACAATTGTAATAACACATACAAGATAAGAACATGAAAACATAAAGGTTAACCACACTTTTATAAATTCCTCTCACAGTACTTCTGACATACCAATAAAATCTTCGTCAATCCATCCGCCTGCTGGAAACTTCAGTTGAAGTTTCTGAACCTGAAAACCTGATACGACATCTGAATCAACTTCAAATTAATCTTTATTAATGGCTTTTGTGGAAGAGACACCACAATTTTTTCAATATCGTGACGAAGGAAGTTGTCAGGGAAATTAATTATTTAACACACTATCACGTCAATCTACAGATATTTCATACATCTGAAGAATGATACTTAGTTCTGATTTGAATATATTGATAACTAGCTGCGCCCTGCGGTTTCACCCGCGTAAGACTCGATCCAGTGGGAATATCGGGATAAAAAGTATCCTATGTCCTATTTTAGGTCATGGTCTACTTATGTGCCAAATTTCATTTAAATCCGTTCAGCCGTTGTAGCGTGAAAGCGTAACAAACAAACAAACTCACTTTCGCATTTATAATGTTAGTTAGGATTTAAGTTGGTAATCAATTAATTTTCCGACTTTACTATGATATACTATCAAATGCTAAAAAACATTTAAATCACATGAGGAATATAACTTTCAGATTAACTGTCAAACTTCTTGACGATTCAAAGGTGCTCGTAAACGTCCGCTGCCCAACATCATCTTTGCTCCATACATCAAGACAGAAGGACCTATTGTTGATCAAACGACTCATACAGCCATGCAAATATATGAGTGCAATTACATAGTTTTGTTTAACTTGTCGTGAAGTGAAATCGAAGTGAGGTCCAACCAACAATTATAGGTTGTCATAGCTTCGTAATAACGCTTATTATGAAATCTGTTTATGAATGAGTAAGAGTTAAAGTTAGTTATTAAATAAAATAAAATAATTTATTCAAAAGATCATACAATCCAATTTGTTAGTAATTACATAAAAATCTTAAACACTAGTGTTGTTAGTACATTATATTTGCCATGCTTTATTTATGAGATACACATCTCTCAAACCCGAATTTTAAATCGGTCCAATGTATATCACGTCGGGTGACGTCTAGTTTAATAAAATGTTGTAAGTTAGTAGTAAGTAGTTAGTTTGTTGTTGTAAGTTATAGGCACAAACTATAGAATACTATGGGCCTTACCACAAAAACTTAGACACTTGTTCAACGCGTGTTTAATGTCAGTTTAATGTCAAACTCCATACAGAAATGTCATGTTTAAGGGTGTTTAGGCAAAAAAACTGTTGCTGAAAAAACTTGTTTAGATTATTAAATAGTTCCTACTATTTTCCTCGGTCCATACGCTATATGAGCCAGTTTTAAACGAGACAACGCTGCGAGCCATTGTTTAATAAAAATTGTTCAAACATTAGGAGAAATTATTTACTGTAATAGGAACCTTTGTGTTAGGTACTCCTCGCCATCACCCAGTCTATTGTACAGGACCGCTTTCCTATCAGAGAGACTACTTTCTATTGGAGTGCACAGCTGGTCCTTTGAGCCGAGTTTCCTAGCTTAGAATCAAAAGGATATTATTTATTAGATAATATAGCTCTCAAGTTGTATATCGAACAATCGAAGAATAAAGCTATGTTCAACTTAAAAGGCATAATGTATGAGGAATTTTTAGATTTCACAGTAAAGCCTCAGCGACTTTCAGCACAATATAATGTACAGCTGTTAGTGTGACACAAGCTCATCCAGGGCATGAGTGTGGTAAAGTTTGAAGGGGGAACAGTCAAATTGCTTCCACATGAAAGTTTATATACAATGACATTTAGGCTCGTCCTTAGTTGCAAAGACCAAAATTACTAAATGAACAACAAAATTACTAAAGGTGACAACTTTTCTCTCAAGGATCAGAAATTTTAGGTTAAAAAAATGTTCATTGCATTTTTTTTCAGTTTATCTGCTGTGACGCTTCTGTAACGAGTACAGACATAACTAGAGCAATCTAAAATAATGTAACAAATAACCCACTCCCTATAGCCGATAGGAGCCATTACGTAAGGCATGCGGCCCGTGAGAAGGAGAAATGCGGCAGATCAGCGCCCGCGCAGCCGAGGCGCCCGCGCCGGCCTGTGGCGCTGCTCTGCGGTTACGGTATGCCTTTACACCAGATACATGAGTTTTGCAACTTATCTCTCACTCCGTATTACTTTGTTATTAATTTACTGTTATATCTACATCATGTTGAACGGTGAAGTGGTTCAGAGTAATTTAAATTATTGATTTTAAATGAATAGGTCGAAGCCATATTAAGCTGCCAGTCATCGAGCAGAAAGAAAGAGGAATCCTAAATGTTTTAATTATTTATATTTCAGAGGGCTGTTAACTTTAATAGGACCATAAAAACCCTAGTTTCAGTTCACGTTGTGTCATACGGAAGGGTAAAACCTTTCCAATATAATTGCACTTTAATTGTGTCTTTACCGAAGCTGCTTACCGTATCTTCAATTGAAAGGCGAGATCAGTGACAAAAATAACTTGTAAGACATGTACTATATATACAATAGACGTGCACAAATTCGCCCAAGTAATTCTTCCGAGTAGGTGCTTCACACAGACTATTTTCAATAACAATGGGCCCGGGCCCCCTCGGACTCGCTCATTGTCCCGGGGGCCCACTTGTCCATGAACAATACACATCATTCTAGTAGTTATAGTGATTTCGGGATCATTAATCATCTCTGTTTCTCGAAGAGTACGTGGCGCAACATAGCCTCGGATTTTACGATGACCTCGGATGAACGAACCTTAAAATGATAGAAGTGGTTTCCACTGGAGGTTTTTCTTTTTCCTAAAGCCTAAAAAAAAGAAATAGTGAAGAAAATAATTGAGCAAGGTCTCCCTTATTTCAAATAATTATTTATGTATAGCACCATAAACATAAAGACGCGCTGTGCTCATAAGAACATGGTCTTTGCTGTCTACTGATGTGCCACTGTAGATACATAACAGTTTTTGAATGAAGGCATATAGTCCGGCAAGTATTTGATAGATAAATCAAACAAAATCAAAAGTTATTTATTCAAACGTGTTTCTGTGACAAATAAGCCTATTTTTCTTTCTTACAAAGTAAAGCGCCTGGCTGGGTTCGAACCCACGACCTGGAACTCGTTAGTCGGGGCCGTTACCGCTGGACCACCACTGCGCTTTCAATTGACTGCATGGGAATTGTTGTCAAAAGTGGGAAACGAATTACGAGGTCGAATAATACTTATCTCACTTTTAGTGCTTTTCTTTCCGTGCTTTTGAACTTAGCCGGGCAGGACCATTGATAACTCTGCCAGGGCTGCGTGAAACTCCGGAAGGGATACCGGGGCCCTTGGCAGGTAACTGAAGGAACACGGGTGGGTTTTAGTCTGTAAAAGTATGACACGCCCTCCCGCTCCGCCCAGAGCGGGAGAAGTCATTTGAGGATATCCAAACCTCAAAAAAAAAGAGGACCATTGGTAATTGAGGACACCATCAGTGCCACCACAATAGGTACGCGAATATCTCTCTCTCTCTCGGAATAAGGTAATTAATAAGCCGCAAAGAGATCCGCGTACTTTTAAACCGTAAACCAAAGACGACGCGTGACGTTACGAGTAAATCCGTCTGTCCCCGAACTTCAGCGAAGTGAAGCAACGTTGACCGATCAGTCGCTCTCGCTCGTAAAACATCATCGTGCGCCTTACGCCTCGTACTGGCAACGTTTCGTAACTGATGAGTTGACACGTTCGGAGGCTATGTGTAACAAGTGTGTAACTTATTGTTAACAACTAATTTAGTTTTAGATTACTTGGAACAACGGAGTCTTTGCAGTCAATTACTATGGAGAGCTTGATTTTTATTCTCCAAAACTCATTTCATATAATTGGTGGCACTTCAAACATCAATATCACTATACCTATTATAAAACAACGTCCTCTGCCGCGTATGTCTGTCTGTTCGCGATAAACTCAAAAACTAAAGCACCGATTTTCATGCAGTTTTCACCAATGGATAGAGTGGTTCTCGAGGAAGGTTTGAGTATATGATACCCGACATCCACGCGGACGAAGCAGCGGGCATCAGCTAGTTAACAATAAAAGAAAATAGAATGTCGCAAAAAATCCTTTAGCATAGCATAATCAGCCTATAATGTTCCCACTGCTGGGACACAGGCCTCCTCTCTGTGAGAGGGAGTGGGCCGTAATCCACCACGCGGGCCCAGTGCGGGTTGGTAGATGTCACATGTCTTCGAATTTTTGGTTCTAGGACATGCCGGTTTCCTCACGATGTTTTCCTTCACCGTTTTGAGAGCAGTGGCGTTGAAATAATTTACACAAAGTAAAGCGCCTGTCACGGTTCGAACCTACGACCTACAACTCGTAAGTCGTGGCCGTTACCGCTGGGCCACCACTGCTCTCCTAAAAAATCCTTTAGCCCTTCTTATTTCTTTATTCGGTTTAAAGACATCTATTTCTCAAAAAGGTAAAACCGGCACACCAAACCCTTCACCGTTTTTCCAGCAAATAATATTAATCAAATTATCTTTCGCAGAATCCTGGGCAGGTTCCACGCAGTGTTTACGGCCTATAAAATTTTACAGGCCTTGGCCATGCATGCCTACTGAACACAGGCCTCTAGTTAATAACTACAATGTATGGTCATTAATCTTAACAAAATACAGACGTGAAATCGTGATCGATATATCGTTGAACGAGGTCAGCGCGGCTGCTGATGACTAAGTTGATATGTGCACAGGTTGCAGTGGCTTTGTCGTGAAAACGAGGGCACTGCCACCTGTGCAGGCATTTTTAAAAGAGTAACGGTGGAGTTTCTTGCCCATTCTTCTCCATACGAAAACTACCTTTTGAAAGGGTCAACTAGAATCAATTCTATTTCTTTGTTTTGACGTTCAAAAGTGCCATATATTTGAAATAAATGATTTGACTTTGACTTTAACTACAGTTAATATAGTTAGAAAAAAAGGTTTGGGAGATAAAATAAGTCAACAGTAACAATACATACAATGTGACATTTTATCAGTGAACCACAAACTAAACATAGCCTCAAGATACAATCTTGAAGCTATCTGTACTTATGTATCCTAATATATATTGTATTACCTTATATAATTGTGTATTATAAAGAGTTAAAAAAATCAAGTAATAAAAACTAAAACCCAACTACGACTTAAAAGGTATAAACAAGACACCACAGACAGACAAATTAAAAATCCGGAGTCACACGTGTTAGCATAAATCGAACAGATTACGTGTGCCTCCGAATCTTTTGGGGATAAAATATATATATTTTTGAAATGTGCTCATTAAGCCCTTTCATTTGATACCCAACATGGTACGATTAAACCATTTTTTTTTTAAGTTCCTCACTTTATGTCCTCTAGAGGGCGCCATTTTTAATTTAATGTGACTTCACATAGCCTATAACCAGCGGACAATCACGACGCTTCTAACGATACCTACCTCATTTGTCAAATTGTGATAAGTGGTTTGGAAGATAGGAGGGAACAGATGAACATACATACATACATACATACCGGTCAAAATCATAACCCTCCTTTTTTCTTCGCCGTAGTCGGGTAAAAAGTAAGTTTGTATGTAGGGGGTACTCTTTGGAACTACTGATCCGATTCTTTCACTAATAGGAAACTACATTATCCCTGAGTATCAAAAGCTATGTTAAAAAAGTAGGCTATTCGATTTTTTTATGAGAATGTCTGCTTTACACGCGAGCAAAGCCGCGCGCGAATAGCTTGTGGAAAATAATTTTATTTTCAACACTCTTTGGCATAATACTGATGTTAGTTGTAAGGATAATGAGTCATCTTTCTAATATTTTTTTTTTTCTATCATCAGATTTTTTTTTATTTTAGACACAAGTATAGACACGTATTTAGATATTTTTAAAATCAATATAATACATGCTGTTTATTAAAACAATATACATAAATAGCCTATTTTTAGCCCAAAGAATCAGTATCGTCATTCAACGTGGCAATGCTGCCAGCCTTTTGGGCACCTTTCCCATTGACAGCGATGCGGACGAATTCTTTGATGCTCAATGCGCCCCTCCCCTTTATTTTTTCTTTTTAATTTTGTTATATGTAATTGTTTTTTAGTTAAATTAGTATAATAAGTTACCCAATGTATATATTTTACTTGTATACAAAAAATGAATCAAATATATCCAATAGTTTAGTTACGATAGCTAGTCAAAGATCGGCAAACCCCATAGCCATCGTCGGACCATCTTCTACTATTTAGTTTGTTTGAAAAAATGACTTTTTAATTTCGATATTAGGATTTATTTGATAGTTCCAAAATACTCTTATGCATTACTAATAAATATACTTAAAATAATAATATTATGTTGTTCATATATTATTAAGTCTTTGCTTTTATATCATTCCTCGCCCAAACTCGCATCGAGAACAGACGTGTGACTCTTTGCTCCGCATTAATAAGTTGCTTACTTTACCCGATACTAGTGCTTAACTTTGAGTGCCTAATTGCCATTATCGCGTACACCTACCATCTACGCCGCGACGGTACGCCCTCGACCCGCGACCCGCGAGGGAAAAGAAACCACCTCATAATTGCTGTCCTGCTCCTGCGCCGCCCGCGCCGCTGCTATCTTTCCTGCGCTGGAGGTGTGACGTTGTCACTCACACCGCACGCCATCGTCACTGCTTCAAGGCCACACCACGGATTGTACGTACGGCCGTGATTCGGCCAGCGGGTGTAGTATACGCAGGGAATCCAGATAAAATGCAACGATCACCGGTTAAGTCCTCGTCGCATCCAGATCTTACCCTTGAAAAGGTATCACAAGACCAAGAAAGTGTACGAAATATAAACACAAGAAAACGGAGAAATCCTGACGAACAACAACTTGAGGACCTAAAAAGTGACCTTCTAAAGTCATTCAAGGAAATGATGACTACTGAGATGGCTGTAATTAAACTGCAAAATAGTGAGATACTCCAGTCCAACCTCGAAATAAAAAAACAACTCGAAGTAAATGCTGCCAATTACAAGGATATCTGCGACAGGGTGTTAACCCTTGAAACAAAGCATGAAGCAGCTATAGAGCGTATTAACCTATTAGAAACTCAGGTAAACGTTTTACAAAAACAATCTCTGAAAAACACAATAGAAATAAGAAATATTCCACAACACGATAACGAAGATATGCAGAATATTGTTAATAACGTATTTAACACCCTAAAAATACCACCAATTGATGAACATACGGCTATTTACAGAAGAGGTAAGAAAAAGGGACCTATTGTTATTGAGTTCCAGAATACTAAAAATAAAGAAGTACTGTTAAAAGCTGTGAAAAAATACAACTCTGACAACAAAGATAAACCATTGAGTACGGATATCTTAGGAGTTACCGGAGCTTTCTCACGGGTTTATATATCGGAGTCTCTAACTTTTATGTCTAAAAAGATTTTGGCTGCCGCTCGAGAACTGACGAAAAATGGTTCGTATAAGTACTGCTGGGCCTCAAGAGGAAACATACTCTTACGTAAGGAAGACGGACACCCTGCCATAGTCATCAATTCTCTAAATCAACTTAAGGATCTCACCTCTGAATGACTAGCTGTTGTTGAAGATCATGTGAAAATATGGTACTTTTTCTCTTTGGTTACTATTTTTTATGCCTTTTTAAACTCTCACAGTAATATTATATGCATTTTAATTATTATATATTATCTGGTAATGTTTTTATACTACTATTATATTTCATTTTTTACATCATATTTAGAAGTCTATTTGACATTATTAATACCAGTCCACTATGTAAACCTCATGTCCGACAATAATAAAATTAACTTACTGATCTCAGAAACTACAATCGTCGACCAAAAATATAATTTTACTACTATTAGTGTAAAATATGGTTGTTATGGGTAACAACTTAGATGAGGTGGTCACCGAGGTTGATAATACTATCAACGTTGGTGATTCATTTTTGGTCGAGGATCCAGAAGCTTTTCCGCAATACAAACTTGGAACGGAATCATCTCTTAGAATTATTGTTCAAAATATACGAAGTATACATAAAAATCTTGACGATTTTAAAGTTTTTATTGCTAGGAGTAAAATAGACTATGATATTATTATTCTCACCGAATGTTGGCTACAAAATTCAGACTTGATACCTAAACTAGCGCAATTTGATTCATTTCATACTAGAAATCATATTAACCAGAACAGTGGTGTAGTTGTCTATATAAGGAGCTATTTACCACATGTCACAGTATATGAGCCAAACTTGGCCGATGCGGACTGCTTGGTGATAAGAATAGGTAAAAGCCATGCTTTTATTTGTATATACAGATCACCATCGTTTGCCTCTCTCGCCAATTTTGTTGGGTCCTTGGAAGAACTTCTAATAGACACTAAACACGTACCTAATGTTTATCTAACCGGGGACTTAAATGTTGACGTGAGTTGCAATACTTCTGACCTGAAATCCGATGAGTACTTGAATCTTCTTGCCACGTACGGTCTACTACCTAGCCATCAATTTCCTACGCGTCTCAATAAATGCATTGATCACTGTTTCGCAAAGCCTAATTCTAAAATGCTGACAATAGTCTGTGAATCATCAGTTACTGACCACAGTAGTATATACTGTATTATTCCTTTAACACAAAAAAGTATGTACAAAAGACCAGAAAAGACACTGCTGCAACTAAATTATGAGAAAGCTTTTAAACTTATGAAAGATTTTGATTGGAATGATATAACAACTTTGCAAGATCCAAATAAAGCGACTGAATTGCTCATCGAATCTTTATCTGAAATCAGACAAAAAAGCAGTTACCAGGTTACCGTGCCCAACAGGCGACAGACTTTTCAACCATGGGTAACCTCTGGTCTATTGCGTTGCATTAGGTTCAGGGATACGTTGCACAGAAGGCACAATAAGGCACCTAATGATAAAGATCTAGAGCTTACCTACAGGCGTTACAGAAATCATTGTAATAGTATTCTCCACAATCTGAAAAATGAGCACGATAAAGCAGATTTAAATGCTGCCAAGAATGATATTAAAAAAACCTGGAATGTCATTAAGCGTGTATGTAATCTAAATCACTCTGTAAAATCTCAAGGGCCTTGTGAATTATTAAAAATAAAATCAACCCCTCAAGAATCTGTCGATTATGTGAATGATTTTTTTACTAATATGGCATCCAAACTATCAACTGACATCTTACAAAAGTTAAAGCTTACGGAAAATGATCTTGTGCAAAAGTTTAAATGTAAACACAGCCCGTTGAACTCTTTTGTGTTATTGGAAACTGATGAAACAGAAGTTTATAAAATTGTTATGTCCTTAAAAAGTACCAATTCTACTGGTTGGGATGGAATATCTTCTGTGTTCTTGAAAAGAAGTGTAAACCTTCTCAGTAAACCTTTGACACACATATTTAACTTATGTTTTACGTGTGGAAAGTTTCCTAATGTGTTAAAGGACTCAATTGTTATACCAGTTTTCAAGTCGGGGGAAAGAGACAGTATCGCTAATTATCGTCCGATATCGCTTCTACCTACAATGGCTAAAATCCTGGAGAAGCTAATAAACATTAGACTTGTAAATTATATGGAGAAAAATAATGTTATTTCTAATAATCAATTTGGTTTTAGAAAGAACAAATCAACAATAGATGCGGTTGAACATCTAGTTACCAATGTAGCTAGTAATCTCGACCACAAGAATAAATGTGTTGGTGTTTTTCTAGATTTAGCCAAAGCCTTTGATACTGTCTCAATCCCTCTGCTAATTTGCAAGTTGGAGGCTATAGGTATTCGAGGTGTACCACTTGATCTTTTTAAAAACTATCTTAGTAATAGGACACAGGCTGTAAAAATTGGTAATAACCTTAGCGCTAAGCTTAATGTTGGTTTCGGTGTGCCCCAAGGATCAGTACTTGGACCAACATTATTCTTGATTTATGTGAATAATCTTTGTAACATTGCATTACCCGGTTCAAAAGTGATCACTTTTGCAGACGATACTGTAATCTTATTTCAACAAAAAACATGGAGTGATGTCAAATCGTCAGCCGAGATTGGTCTTAAAAATATAATTGAATGGCTTGATTGCAATCTGCTTACATTAAATCTTAAAAAAACAAAATTTATAACATTTAGTATAAGGAATAATTTGCAACCTACCGACTTTAATTTAAAAGCTCATTCCTCTAATTGTTCTGCTGCAAGTATTTGCGGGTGCCCTGTCTTATCTCCTAGTAAAAGTATAAAATACCTTGGAGTTGAGATCGATGAAAATTTAAATTGGAAACAACATATTCATAATCTAAAATCTCGCATTCGTAAACTTATACCGATTTTTAAAAAAATAAGAAACTTAAAAGACAAAGCTACGAACAAAACCGTCTATTTTGCACTGTGCCAATCGATAGTAACTTATGGTATCTCTGCCTGGGGTGGTGCTAGGAAAAGTACTCTTATAACAATAGAAAGGGCCAATAGATGTATTCTAAAAGTGATTAATTTTAAAAAATTTAGATATCCTACAACTGCGTTGTACAAAGAGTTTGAAGTCCTAAATATTCGCCAACTCTTTATAAAAAAAATAGTCCTGAGACAACATATCTATGAAAAATCTGTTTCCAAATCTCTCAGAAGGGTGCATGAGGTATATGACGTCCCAGCATGCAAAACCACTTTTGCACAGTGTTTCTCTTATTTCTTGGCTCCTCTATTGTACAATCGCATAAGTAAAATTAAACCTCTTAAAGATACGACAAGATTTGTGTGTAGAAGGGCTCTGGATGAGTTTCTGAGTGACTTGGACTATGAACAGACTGAAAAACTTATACAAATATGTCAGTAATTATTTATTTATAAATATATATTTTATTGAATACCGATAAGTACTAAATAAGTTTATATAAACAATAAAAACATGATATGAATATATGTCAGTAATATATATAAATATATACACTATAAGTAATCATTATTAATTGAAGATTAGTACACAAACATTATTTATATTATAAATATATACATATACACACGTACAATAAATACATTACATTAGAAATTTAGGTTCTTACTTTATTTTTATTATTTTAGTTTTAGAAATACCTTTTTTTTATTATTTTATTTTATTTTAACACGCTTGTCTTATTACAAATTCTAAACAAACATTGTTTGTGAAAACACTTAGTTGCATTGTCTGATTTCTTTGCATATACTACTTGTTTACGCTAAGCTCGTTATCGTCATCGTATTCACAGCAAAACAAATGTATTTGGTAAAAAGTGTCTTAACGTGTTTACATTATGACTACTATTCCATGAGCGAGAATCTTACCTTGCCGTAACACAGTCCTTGACTAGCACGGGAGGTAAAGAACTTTTTTTCTGTATACCGTCATTGGGCATTTATATAATTTATCAAGTATGTGAACCATTGCTTTACTTGTGATAGCATTATTATAATTTTACTGTTTCCTCTACTCCCCTTTCTACTTGTTAAATATAAGTTCTAACTTAGTGTAGTTGAACGTAGGTGAGTGTGCCCTACACTATGTACCTACTATGTAAATATGTATTACCGGTGTACTGTAACCTAAACTTATGTCAATAAAACTTTTTATTATTATTATTATTATTATATAAAAAAGCCCCCATTTTTTTATATAAAACCATAGATTTAGAGCATAGAAATCACCATAGTGCATCAAAAAAATCATCCGCATCGCTGTCAACAGGAAAAGTGCATCTAATTAGTTGATTCTAAAGAAGAATTATTTTCTGATATAAAATGACAGATAGCTTTCAGATGGTAGAGACAATCTAATATTTATAAAAAACCCATGTTTAATTGTTCGTATTTGCGCTGCCATAAATCCGATTGCTACAAAACTTTGTCAACTTATTACTTGCACATGCGCGAAGGTATTTTCCTAGGTATATTTCCCGCGGAAGAAGTCACGGGCAGAAACTAGTTTAGTATAGGTAAAATAAGTGATCGCAGTTTAACAAAATTGTAGAGACAAGAAAGTGAAAATTGTGAAATAGTATTGTTAGTTATCGCCTAGCTCTATGAAATCAATATCTCTAAAGATAGAGCCCGTCTGATCTAGGTCAATAAAGTGGCTTTCCACTCGTAAAATGTACACAAAAACCTTTAGGGGACAATAGAAAACTGAACCTAGCGCCTAAAACAATTACTATATTTACATAAGACACTTTTGCTTAGATAAATATATCTAGCTTATCCATTATATAAAAAATAAAGGCAGCAAACATAGATGCCTACAGGGGATACAAACATTATATACATAAGTATAGATTTTAGAACCGCTATCTATTTGCGTAACTTATTTTCGTAACTGATTAAGACTAATTAGTTTCATTTTGACAGGTCAACAACACTCATTGCGTTATTTACGTTGTTGAGCAGATTTTTTTTTCGAACCTAAGAAGCAATGGTTTTGACATTTGTTTCAAACCGATTCCAATACGTTCCCGTGGGATATTTTCCAACATTGACGCGGGCGAAGCCGCGGGCAAACAATAAGAATCAATTAAAATAAAATGCTGCCAAGCTAAAAAAAAACATTTTGACAGATGGACACGTTCAGTTTCGGAACAACCTTCGAGCGATGGTGTCAATGAGTCTCAGGATTGCAACAAATGGGTGTCCAGCTTAGAATTTGCCAGATATGATACCTGACGCTGCCGCTGCTATTATACAAAAAAACGTCGCGACGGGCAGATAAACACAAACAATTAGTGGGAAAAAATAGTGTTTTGTAAGAATTATTGATGTAAGTAAACCTTAATTTCTATTGTATAAGAAGTACTTACTTAATTTCTCTTTTTAAAATTATGCCTCTTTGCGAACCAGTCGATATTTGCGTACCTATTTTATTATTATTTGAGAAAGGTACGTGTGCACTTTTCATAGGCTTATTCAATTCAAGCAGATTTTCAGCCGACATAGAACAAAATATGCCTATGACTATTCATGACTCACATAATGTTATAAACACCTACCACAGTGCGATAAAATATTGCAATTCCGCATTAGTAACATCAACATGCCATTACACACATTTTTGTAATACCTACTTTACGCATCTCATCGTTTTAATTAAATCAACAAAGCTTGTACATTACATACATTATTCACTGAACAAAAAAGTTTTACACCTAATGTAGCATGTTTAAACAGAATGTATTCATGTGTTTCATGCCGTATTTGTATATTTTAATTCTTTTTAATGTTAACATATTCAAGATGGTGACGATTTTATGTTTAGAAATGGAATGATACATACTTTTCATGATTCTGATTTTCATGGTACCTAAGTTCTATCAGAATTGAGTTTTCTGAAGATAGATGAGGCAGTAGTGCGATATGCACTACTAAACTGCACTCACCATCCTTAGTACGTTATAAACGACCAGTTAAACTGCCAATAGCTGTCAAATTAGTTAATATTTGATCGTCGGCGCGTACCACATAATGGTGACCTCCTACAAACCCCAGGTGTATGCCGCGACCTTTGCCAAGGCTCCCGGTGCGATAAACTTTCGTAATTAAATTCGCAACTGCACGCACATAACTTGACGTTTGGCAAACACGTACAAATGTAAAAATAGCCTTAAAATGTATGGAGTGAATTGAATTGGATATTCGTTTGCCTAAAAATGCCTAGGCCGTCCGAGGTGACCTTTGAAATCGGCAGTGTTTTTTTAATTCGGATAAGGCATTGTTGGTCGCGGACATGGCCGTCTTGCTATTAAGTATTTTGATTATGTGATATTTTTAGTACCTAATGAGTAAGGTGAATTGTTGAGGAATCTCTTTAATAATGCATGATGTGAAGATATTAAATTAAAAGACACAAAAGTCACCGGTCCATCTCACGATTACAAAAGTAATCCATTTACATTTTCTTTCTTCCTTCCTTGTCATTAAAGATTAGCATTTAGTCAAAAAGTTTAATTAAATCTGCAAAAACTTGTAATTCTCTTCATGACTTGAACTTTACCTTTCTTTTAATCAAGGAGTTTTAATGACATGGCAACCAGTTGGAAACGTACCGACCTCCTTGCGGCCCTGGGCCTGATGATGATGGCCAGCGATGGAATCAGACATAAACGCGCGAATTTGATGCTATCTATGGTCACGCATAGACATGAATATTTGGACAGCTTTGATTTATAATAAAAAAATAATAATGTGCAAGGTTTGAATGTGCCCTTTTATTGTTCTCATAACTACTGTTTTGTCTTTGTTTGAAATCTGGGCCAGCTAAAAAGTTAGGTTTCCGGTTGTTGATGAAGTTTTTCTATTTAACTCCCAATTTCTTTAACTTTATTCTTCATTTGTTTGTTAGGTAAGTAAGTTATTTACACTAAACATGATAAGATTTTTCCGATGTTGAGGTTTTTCACAAACACGTTGAGTTCGTATTCTGAAGTACATTTACAACTGTCTATTTTATGGAAGCAGTAATTTCATTAATGATTTCCCTAAGCGGAAAATTCTAAAGATGTTTATTGATAGAAAAGAAAGTTACACCCATCAAAAACTTAAATCATAGCTTTTCACAGAAAACCATAAATAAATCCATAGAAAAAGGAAAATTGATAATTCCAAAGGCTTTACGTTTGATGTTAGTGAGGCTGAAGACCGAACTAAATATAACTTCATTGTGATGGAGGGTGAATGAAACCCAATCGATAGGCCTTGCTCGGTGTTGTACCGCGGCCTCGATACGACGCCATTTATAATCGAAGGGGTGGGTGCAAAGGTCAGCTCCGAAGCACCGACCTCCGGGCAACTGAAGTTGTTTGATATTGGTCTGGTTGAAGTATTATTTATGATCAAGGAATGAGAAGTAAATAAGATCGAATGCGGAGTTTCTTTCTTACGCTTCTTGGAGAGGATGTCGGTTACTGGAAATATTTACCGTATTTAAATTCGGAATCTTTTACTCAAACTGAAGTTTTCTGTTTTAGAGTAAAGTTTTTCATTTCATTAAGTGAGCTTGTGGGTTTAATGAGTCAAGTTCGCTTCGCTTCAGTACTTTAATATCTTATAATTCCAAGAACATCACTTATTAAATTGTTTTAAGACGGCTTATTGTTATTTTTTTAATTAATAGTATCACTACAATACTAAGTCAGTGTGACGCAGTTTGGCGGGAAAAGAATTCACCTTGAAATGACGCGCTTCCCGCGCTGCGACCTCGCTGGCGGCCGCGAACGTTCGGGCCGCCTCGGAAACGTTCGTGCATGATCGTTGATTGTCGATGTTCTTCGGCGCCGCTCGGGTGTCCTCGCTACGAATCGGGTGGTGTTCATTTTAATTGGTTTGAGATTAGTTGGTGTTTCTTTGAATGGTTTGGTTGTTTCAGTTTCATGAGACATAATATTTTCTTCTTTCAAGTTGAAAAATTAATTGTCCTCTTAACTTTTACTTACTTAACTCTTAACTTTTTCGTCGAATTTCGTACCGTTCAACAAATCTCAAAGGCATCAATTTCATTAATGAAATCCTTGCTTACAAAGTTAAAAATGAATGCAAAAATGATTGCCACTTAGGGTAATTCCATTTTCTCGTAAGTTTTTGCGATCGGTTGACCAGTTGTTGACATTAATTGGTGTTATTACGTTTCATAAATCTGCGTAAATATCGCGATTTATGATACACCGCGATTCGAAAGTGCGTTCACAAATAACGTGAAGGCTATGAATGAAACGATGCAAGTTTGGTTACTCTTTTTAGGGGCGTCATTCCAGGTTACTTTTAATATTTTTGTTACTTCTACAAATAATGACTTTGGTAGATTTTATGGTAAAATTGTATTTTTTCTGAAATTAAATATTTTTGTATCAAGAAATAAAATAATTGGGGTCTTCTAAAAAAAGAGGGTTCATATTTATATTTATCGAATTAAGATGGTAAAATAAATAATGTTTTGTTATACTGCTAGAAAATAAAAGAAAGGAGGCTTAACTAAAAAGATTTTTCGTTAAGAAAATAAGAAAAAAATAAACCAAGCCTACTTCCGAACATATAAATGGACGTATTATGTAATTGGTCCTTCCTGGTCCTGACAGCCGCGTTTGCGGTGAAAAAGAGGAGCCCTTAAATCAATTGATTGAACGAGGTCTCCGCACTTTCGTTCCGCAGCGCTAACCGCTTGACCCAATTTCTTAAATCCACAACCATTTCAGGGTTTGACAATGATAACACTAGTTGGAGCAGTCATAAAAATATACGCGAGCATCCACCGGTTGACGGGGGCGCGGTTGTGCCGCAGTTCAGTGACTCGTGGCCCGCCGCACCGAGCGGACGTACGTGCGACGCTCGCCACTTATCCTCCAACACGTTACGAACGCAACCTTCGGCGTGGAACTGTATTTTGAAATTGTGTGTGTTCTCAATTTGAAAATTATCTGACAGTGACAGGAGTGTTGCCAGTGTTTTTAAGGAATTTCGTTACATTTCCTTTTGGATGAAACAGATTTTATTGTAATATTTTGATTTTTTATTATTGTGTGCATGTGGACGGATCAGTGAACCTTTGGATTGCGATTTGGACCTGGTGAGTATCATTTGGTACCTTTTGTTTTTATGTGCTAAAGCGCAAATTACCTACGTATACACTTTTTGGTTATTTTACCGAAACCAAAACAAACACAATTATTACTGCAACAAAGTATACGAAACATTTAACCCATGCGTGAGTTTAATCTTATAAGGCCAAATAAACAGCCTTTTAATATTGGTCAAAACATTTGCAACAATTTACACAAACTTTTACGATAAGGCCCGTAAAAGTAATTTACAAAATAATCTTGAAAATAAAAACACAAATATTATTCAGAGATAAAACCTGCTTTTGTTTAAAAATACACATTTGAGATTGCCGTGTTTTGTGAACCTTCAATTTAGGCCCAAGATCTTGGTAAAACATTTTATAAATTGAAAGTAAAAATATTTTCTAGCTCAGAACTGCGAGCACGTTTACTTTCATTGCTCCGATTTTTTGTAACAAATAGTTTTGCATCGTAAATATTCTCTTTTTGTTGATATATTTTAGAATGGCAACACTTTATATAATGTATCGGAAAATGGACCACACTGGCCACAAAAGATCGTGGCCCTGAATTGAATCGGCACGTAAATCATGACATAATTTGACCAAATTGGATCCAAACAACTGGTGACTGCAGCAGTAGCATGGCTGACCAATCAAGGCCTATAATTGACAATTCACTATGTTTGGTTACCATAATAGCATTGTTGTTTTAATAAAGCTTTTATCTGTTGAGCCTTGTTTGTAAAAGCAGTGAAGGTTTCATCTTTTAGGTAGATATGGCGTCGTGTGAAATCGTCCGAGTGATTTGTTTTCTATCTGAACTTTCGCCGCTTTGCAATATTATTACCATATTAGGTATTACTACAGTCAATTTATTCATAGTTTGTTATTCATTAGATTGAATCAAAACAAGACAGGATTCTGCGCAACTTTTCTAGATTTGGTCAACATTCTTAAGGTCCCTTGAAGCATTCTTCAGGCAAATCTTTGATAATGATTTTAGGAAATGGTGCTACGAGTTTTGCGGGTCTTTTATTGGTATTATCTAGCATACTGCACTTTGAATCATAGCCTTCTTTCAATTTGAGAGCCAAAAATTCTAATTTCCCTAAAAATTTGCTCAATGCTTCAGTCATATCGGGAGCTCACTGTGTAAGTATTTGTAGTGCTTATTCAGATATGTCAAAATTCAGGAAAGCTTTTGATCTTATTGTCAGAAATAACGAAATTAGAAGAGAGATTTTGGACAGATCCGCCATTCTGGGTGAAGCTGACACTACGTAGGCGGTTACACTAAAGTATTACGTATTGCCGCTATTACGCAGTTTCAGTACGCTTCTCAAGTCTTTATTATTGATATTTGATGTAATACCAATTACTATGGGAGATCAAGGCCTTATTAGAAGCTTAAACCGTAGGTTTTTTATTGATACTTGTACGAATTATGAAATCTTGTCAAACCAGATTTGGAATGCAACAAAAACAAAATTTCAGATTCCATTTCGTTCATATTAGTTTAACCGACATTGAATCACGTTCCAAACAAAATCGAAATTGCTACTACCATAATTTGTCATTATTTTTAAGATAATGTGGCAACACCGTTTAGAGAACAGTCTTGACTTTTGGCCACAGGTGCAATTACTCATACTATTCCTAAAACTTGTGGACAATTGCTAACTATACCTGTACGTAGCGACCTTGTGCAGTATTATCTAAGTATTGCGCAGTTATAAAATGATTCTGTCGAAAAAAACAGCGGCTCTCTGAATTTTTTCAGCACATCATTCTATTTGTGTGCGTTGTGTCTTGTGGCTGAAAGTGAATGGCTGTTGTTTGTCAAAGTACAGTTTTGGTGGTTCTTTATCATGTTCTTCGGGTCTCCAGTATCAGTTCTCACAAGAAGGCTTTGTTCAGTTTTTATTCCAATTCTGAATTTTATGACGTCATTTTAGAACAAGCTAGGTTCAAAAGATGCATAAAATTCATCTTGCATTTTTCATGAAGTCTTGTAAAGCGATTTTGCAGTGTTCACTTGAAAATTTGAAATATTGCACAATAAATAACTTCTTTGCACGCAACCATTTTCTTAGCGATGAGTAATGCTGTAAACTCCAAAACTTACCGTCAAATTGGTACAGGGAAACGTTAATTTTTAAACGTAGCACATTAGTTGATGGGCTGTTTTGGTCCAATAAATCTTTAGGATCTTTGAGAGTCTTTAAAAGCTTATGCAAAAAAACTTAAGATAACTATATTTTATTTAAAGCCTTAGGACCAAATTGTGGCGTTGCGCAGGAAAACTCATAAATCTTCCCCAAAAATCAAATTGCGTCACAGAGTTTAGCAGGCTGATTCAGAAGAAAAACATGGTCAGAAGCTTCCAGAAAACTACTTCTTTCGCTTGCAATTGCACTCACGCATGACAATTATAACAACAGCCACACACAATAACAACAAACAATTACACGTATGATAAAATCACGGAACATAGCGTCCTATCGATAGCTTATCAGCACCGACCTTGTGTTTATCTGAGCACTGCTCATCTGTTCACGTAGGCCTGATTGTTTCAAGAGCATACAGCTAACTGCTAACTCGAATTGAAGGCAAATAGGCTTGTAGGTTGAGAATTGTTGTATGTAAACTGGGGATGATGAATTTTAGGATTCGCTGATTATGTAGTAACACCTTAGTGTCCTAATTGGCGTGCAGAGGACGCAAGTCAACCATAAAAACATAAAATCTTGTTTGGATTGGAATAACCATTAAAACAGTCGTTGATTGAATATTTTTTTGAGAAGGACATAACGGAAATATTGTAAACTAGCGGCGCCCCGCGGTTGCACCCGCGTAAGTCTCGATCCCGTAGGAATATCCGGATAAAAAGTATACTTTGTGTTAATCCAAGTTATAAACTATCTATTTGCCAAATTTCATCCAAATCCATTCAGTAGTTTTTACGTGAATGAGTAACAAACATCCATCCATCCATACTTACAAAACGCGTTTATAATATTAGTTAGATACGTTGTTTTTGGTTGCATGTTTCAGATGAAGAAAACTAGTGTTCTATTTAAGGTTTTAAAAGGAAAACTCGTGCCATACCCGGCCATATTGCACTCAATAATATCTTTGGCATCTATAAATAAAGTCGCAATCAACATCGTAAACATTTCTATCAAGTTCTATACTAACGATATTTCTTATGACAGATTTAGCTTTACCTTTCAAAACTGAGTCTGCGAACAAAACATTGTGATTCTCATCAATTTCTTACGATTTTGTTAAGATAGTTGACGTTTGTATAAATGCATTAACAGAACTTATGTTTCCGTCTTGCTTTAAAAGGAGTTTCTTCCCTTGCATAGCTCTTCCAACTTTGAAACAACCTTCAGTTTGTATTAAGTTCTCTGCATCAGCATTTGCAAAATCTTTCCAAATAATGGTTAATCTACTAACATATTATGTGACATAATATCCACCATGCACTAGTTTTGGCTTCTTCACTATCGTCTACATCACATCAAATCTTTTTAATTCAAATCCAGATTCACAAGACAATTAAATCTAGCCATACATGTTGGAGCTGTAGGCTTATTGTCTTGGCAATATGCTCGCAGCTCTGGCCTGCGCTCTGCGGTCTTAAGCCATAAAATATGTTTAGCTATAACGTTGAGCGCTCATACTGTACCGCTTCCTGCTTCTACACCATTAATTGAGGCATTCCAGGAATCTCTGCCAGTTGCTTGAATTTTAACTTGAGTTAGGAAAATTACATTTTCTGTTACTTTAGTAATTTTCCGCTGATGTTTCATTGACCTTTTCATTGGGAGTTTCTGGATATCAGATTTATTTTTGTATGTAGGAGGCTATTTGCATTTATATTTCGATACAAAGTCTATCATTTTTCAATGCTTTCTTTGCTATCAGATTTCATATTGGTGTACATTTAAAAACACATTTAGCTTATCAATACTTTTTCAACCAACTTTTATCTCGTCATTAACTAATCATAAGTTTCTAACTACAAAAGAGTAATGTTTTACATCAGCTAAAAACTTCGAAATCATTCGACTTCGCGTGTCATCCTCCAAGCTATCATTAAGATTCGGTACAATTGCAGCTGAAACCCAACCTCACGCGATAACGACGCTTACGTAAAAGACATTAAGATTTAAACTCTACTGCAAAATTTAATTTATACTTTCGAGTAATGGTTGCAGCAAACGATGGAATCACATGTACATTTATAATGGTGAAATTGCTTTCTCTTGTTAACAATAACTTTTATTTTTTAATTTAGTTAGCTCATCTATTGCGAAATGGGGGGTCTTTGGCACACGAATGTTCGTGTGTAGTGATATTTTGGAGCTGTATTTCGCTTTTCTTTTCAGTTGATTGAACGATGGTTCTAGAAGATTTGCAAGGGGCCATCACTGTTATAAACTACTAGCTGCGCCCCGGGGTTTCACCCGCATAAGTCTCGATGCAGTGGGAATATCGGGATAAAAATTCTATGTCCTTCTTCAGGTCATGGTCAACCCCTGTACGTAGCGTAACAAACAAACTCCCTTTCGCATTTATAATATTAGTTAGGATAGTTAGGATGTACAGGATAACGTATACATTGTTTGAGTTTAGTATGTTGATTACTTCGTAAAGTATGTTCATCATCATGATCATCCTCCTGCCATACCAGTTTGTTTGTGGTCGGCGCATCATGTCTCCAAACATCTCAGTAGTCAACGTCCTCTCGTTTAACGTCAAAGTGTTCTCTCCTTTCTTGCTTAGTTAAGGAAAAAGGCATATAGATGAGTTTTTACCCTTATTCTCCCATCCATCTATTACCCTATTCGTAACGTATTTCAAAACGCTTTCTAGCGAAGTGTCTGTTCAGTTATATTTAAATGAATATCGAGCCTCGATCGAAAGGACAAGGGAATGGTGCATTAGCAATAAATAACGAATGCAATTCGAACATTTTCAGTAGCATTCACAAGATAGCGATAAATCATTGCGCTTGCCCCGACTTGCTTCCGCATAGGTGCGCACGCGACGCGCAGAGAGTGAAAGTAGGATTTCAAATGGACGTCACCGCGATTACGTAGACGACGAGGTTACTTTTTAATATTATAATTTTAAGAAGTTTTTGTTTACCCAAGTTAATGAAAATGAAGACTGTCGCGTTAAAAAGGGTCTGGACTCTGCGATCAAGTCTCATTGGTCGGTAGTATGGGACTCCACAACATGAACTCTCCAAGCCGTAAATATAGCTAAATTACTGTTCAATAGACTCGTACACTAATAGATTTGATTGTGAGTACAATATTTTAATGCTATCGTAGCACTTATTGCTATAGATACAATTTAGTTCCCTAATGGATAAGCTCTATCAAGTGGCACTACCTACTATGTAGAGTATTTTCAATGCCCCGTGTACTATAGGTTATTGGTCTATGGTCCAAAACGATATTAGAAAGAAAGAAAGAAAGGAAGATGATTTATTTGTCCAAAATACACACACACACATACATTACACACATAAGCTGCTGCTGCTTTTGCTGTTGCATTTTTTTTTACATTAGCTTTATCTTTTATAATTCCAAGCTGTTGTAGTTTCCAAAAACACTGCTGATATTTTCCCAAGAATAGAAGAATCGTGTAGGTTTAATTTTAATGGCATCGACCGAGTTCAATGGTCTGATGATGGGCATAAAACTTTTATTCAGCAAATCCCATGGGCTATAAATATTTGTGTTTCATTCCGTACATTGATGGCCGGAAGCCTGTTTTGTGAGAAATTCATGTATGGAATCATTTAAACAATATCATTAGGAAAGGAAATGGCTGTGAGCTGTGTATGTTTATCTTTTGGAACACACTTAATGAGTCGATTGGAAACATATCTAGTACTTAGTTTTTAATTAGCTGTCTTCATAACTTTCAGCTCAACACGTGTGGAAACATCTCTCAAGAAAGTTCTATCATCTACACATATTATTGCAACGAAAACCTCATCTCCCTTCCACATTATTTCTTCCTCTTCTTCCAGCATTGTTACATCAATTCCCACATGAATATTCATTTACTTTTTTGTAACATTGTCTACAAAAACAGAACATTTGTTCAACTAATGTGACTAAATATAATTAGTTGTTTGTTTTGTCGGACACGGGGGTAACGAACTATGTTTTTGTTGGTCGCTATCATGTCGAACTGTGACCTTTAGTGAGAAAAATTAGTTATAGTTAATGCTTCGTCTAATATTGGGAAGATGATGATGTTTTGGCTCAGATGTCGGTAATTGGTTGTTGGGTCCACTCCTCATCATCTTGACATAAAAGTAAACTCTCATAGGTGGGTACCTACTGGCCAATGCACTGACCCACACTCTGGTGAGTGCATTGGCCAGTAAGTACTCACCTATGAGAGTTTTCTTAGGCCATTAATATTTTTGCTAAAGGTTGTGTGTTCACTTTTTCAATATAATATTTTGGTTTCATCGTAAGTTTTATTGAATCAATCAAAGTCTATCAACCTACAGTAACACAATTAACTGTTAAAAATTCGCATCGATGAGGTCAGAATATATTGTAATTCTATGCATGTATGCATTCTAATACCTTTCACTTACGTGCACAGTTCATCCTTTACATTTTTAATGCAAAACGAAGTTGTACACCCGGCATTTTATCGTAAACACTTGCGATTTCAACTAGAATTTAGATTCATATGATTAAAAATCTCAATCTAAAACAATTGACCTTCGGTTGGCATGTTTATTTTATTCCATCATCGCCCACCGGCCGCAATTTCTTTTTTAACGCGTGTAATAAAATAAATAAACTCGGACAGTCCTAATTCTAATCTAACGGCGCCAAGGTTCGCGAATTTTTCTCCAATACATTCGTTTCCTTGACACACATTGCGTTGATGCGCCTGCGCAGCCGCGACGCGCGTAAAATTGGCCGCGGATAAAAACTAGCCTTTGAATCATTGTCTGATAAATTCGTCGGTTTTAAAGTTTTCAGTAAATGTAAATAATGTATTATGATTGTTTGTTGAAGTGGGATGAAACCAGCACAAATTGTATATATTTTTGATGAATATGTAACCTTTTGACGCCATCTTTTATTTTGCTTTCGATTTTCAGAAGCCTATGAGTCCCACTTATTTTTAGTTACAGCATAGTCTAGACACACAAATCAAAACCGACACAAACCTCTCTAAACAGTGTATATCATTCCTTTCAAATACTGGGCTTTTGTTTACAGTAAGTCTCGGCTACAAGCCACAGCGATTCAAACTCGGGAAAAGCAAAAACCAACTTCTTGAACACCGTATTTCATATCATTTACATTTCTGGAACCATTTCTCTCCAATCCCAGGCGGGAAGAAACTTGGTTGTCATGGCGACAAGCGACCTTGGCGCCTAAATGTCCCAATTCCAACTATTTCGCTTGAGAGTGGGACTTGGCGCCAATTTGTTTTATTGTTTTTTTAGCGATAAATGTCGGTATGTAGGGCGCAGGGTCGAGGTGTTCATCGAACAGCTTTGGTATATTTTTAATGTGTGCCCTATTTTCGTTGTTGTATAAATTGTATGATACACTTTTAGGTCTTCAAGGATCCTAGCAACTTGGATAAAGATTTTTTTTTTGGTGACGATGTTTCGCGTTTACAGTTTTTTCAGCTATTTTGGTAAAACTGTGAGCTTTCTTCTGGTTTCTTCATTTCCATAATGGCACTGACTTAAGGCTGATTGGTTGTGCTCTGGGTCCCTTAAAAATAAATGAGTATTTTTTACAGAAACCATGTTTTCTTGCATTTAGAAGTCAAAGTTCCTCACATCGAGATATAAGTACTAACGTACGTTAGTACTTATATCTCGATGGTCCCTCATCTTTTTATAGCTATGAAAAAAATGTTCTTTCAGGCAAAGGGCCACTGAAGTCGTACCAATCTTATACCTATATCAACTATATTATAATTAATGTATTATGTCTACAAGATATCAGCTGATACACTATCAAATCGTAAATTACCGATTACGATATGATTTGATTATCATACTGATCACGTGATGTATGGTACCTGTGGTGGTGATGGGAAAACACCAACGTTGAAGATACCCAGATTGAAAAAAAAAACGGTTTTCAACATTTTAAATTGCTATGTTCAAGAGCTACATTTCCCTCTGCTTATTTTTGGTACGAAGAATAGCTTTAAGGTACCTATATGAAATACTTAATTAACGTAAAAGCCAAATTAATATGAGTCACTGCATAAACTGCTTGTATATGCAGTATCCAAGTAAATGCTCCAAACTTTGTCACTTATTCAACGGTACAATATCAACCGCTAAAAAACAAAACTTTAAAAAATACCGTAAACTCAAAGAAAAAGTAAAAAAAAAGTGCTGTATTGCTATAAGTATTGTTCGTTTTTTTAATGTTTCACTTGCAACCCTATGTAAAGGGTTGTCATTACCCACAGACTATTTTATTCTTTATGGCTTGTTTAATGGCGGCCGTAAAATTTTGCTGTAATAAATACTCTTTGGTTACGACATGCAAGCTACAATGTTAAAAAATGTTTTCTATCAATACTCCATCGTAAAGGGTTTGTTTTATTATCTGTGGACAGAATAAAATAATGGTAAGTTTTATAGTCTATATTTCATTACTGTAGCCATAAAAAACAAAGTGTAAGTAAAGAAGAAAACATTTTTAGGAAGAACCATCTACATTTTGTTAGTCTTAATTAATTCTGAGCAAACGTAAACAGTTTGGGAAATTAAATTAATTTTGTGTTTACTATAAAGTTAATTTAGTTAATTATTTTGGATAATACAATTCCTAGTTTGCCTACCATAATTTAGCATCAAGCACAAATGGTCCCACCGTCGCTCGCCGTTAGAATGCATTCTTGACACCCGTCTGTTTCATACCAACGAATATGTGTTTTACGAATTTGATCCTTAGTACTATTAGAAATTGTCGCAACTGACAGGTGACAGGAACGCATTACCTTCGACGCCCGGACTTGTCTCGTAGTTACTCGTAGATACCACACTAATTTGAATTTACCTCGACGAAATTCATAATCCTGTAGGTAGTGCTTTAGCTCTATTGCTTTATCGTGGACAAGGCACTTTTTATTTAGTATTTCAATAGAGTTAGCACAATTCATTTCAAATGATATTCAATGTTTAAATATAAGTTTCTAAGTAGACTGTTTGTGCTACAAACACTTCTACTGCTGAATCTTTGTTTCATTGGTTTTTTCTCAGAACGGAGCACAATTTGGAGAACAAATAAGAATGAATTTAACGAATAAATCTTAATAAATCATTCGAAACTTGTTTTGATTATATTGCAAAGTCAAATATTTATGCACCACTAAAAATACTTATGACACCAGTGTACACTGTGAAGTAAGAATGTGTTGTAGATTCGACAAAAATGCACAAGGAAAGCGTGAGTAAATCTATTATATTCTGCAGACCATTAGCGAAAAACAGAGAAAGTGGTCGTACTCATGGTGTTACGTGTTATTATTCGCGCGCTGACAATAAAAAACAAACGTCAGTCGATACGCGCGAAACGCTCGTCAACCTTCGGCGGATTTCGGCTGCCATCGGCGCAAAAATGTCGCGATGCGCAGCCACAATAACCAGATCTGTGCATCTCCCTGCAAATCTACGTCACGAGCACCCGAGGGGGGCCAGTACCGCTATCTCGGAGGCCACGATTCGCTGGTCCGCGGACATCCGCGCCTGTCTCACCGACCTTGGCCTAGTTTGATAGTGGGCTCTAGCCCGCTTCGCAGCTGTTACACAGATAGCTCCGATAATTCACTTCCTAATGGACTTTTTGTTTGTTATCAGCGAAGATTACAATAAAAGTGCTATGGTTGTGACGTCATTATTGAAGTTTGATGGCTTGTGCGTTTCGTCGTTCGTACTTTCAATTTTTCTTATTACAGGTTTTAACTTTATGGTTCTGCGTAAACCTGTCTAAATTTTACACATTTTAAAAACAAATCAGTCTAGGTCCGATCCCCAAGTAATGACTTTCGTTCTTCATCATTCGTCACTGCTAAAACCATTCATTCATTAATTGAGTGTGCAATGAATTTCGGGGACATCCATGACCTACTTTAGCATATAGAGTAGCTATGGCTTTATAAGACAGCGCCAATGCCATGTGTACGGAGCAAAACAAAAAGAAAATGATGAATTACTTGCACGCGGGAAAATAAGTCGGCCATTTTTCCATAAATATAGACATAAACGATGGAATAGTAAGGTGGCGTTCTGCAGTTTCAATCTACCCCCATGAGGTGTCAGTTTATGTATTGTAACCTAACTTAAATCATTGTGATGAAAAATAGATTTTACCAAGAATAAACTTACGTAAGTACGTTTCTCTAGGTTAAGTTTGACTCAACAATTCAAAGCCTCACCCCAACATCTACATACAAACCCGAATTCGGCATTGACACGGGCAATCATTAGTAACTATAGTGATAGTGAAGGCGAGAGAGGGACAGACATATCGTTCATTCGTTATATTTCTGTCCCCCTCTTGTATTATTTGTAAATAATTTCCTGGTACCAAAATAAAAGCCTTGACTTGACTATGTAAATAGACGATAGGTTTTTGTAGCTAGTTTCTTGCGGCCTCTGGTTTTAATTGTGTTTAAATTATTGTCAATTATAAAATTAAATGGTAATTATAATAAGTGGCTGCACCAACGGGAGTCCATGATAGAACCAAAAACTGTCAATGGATGACGTAGTACAGTGACGTATATGTAAAGAATTGAGAGAAAAAATACATAATTAATTTCACTTTTATGCCTTGGACACTAGAATTGTTTAGGCAGAAAAGAAGAAAGACGAGTAAAAAATAATAATATTGGTTCTATCCCCACTTGACGTAAAGTAGGCACCTAATTATTGTAAATAGACATATATAATTAGTTAATTATATAAGACAACATTGTAAATCATTTTAATTTAACATTTAATTAAACAAATGATACTGACTAGTTATTATGTCATGCTCTATGGTCACCGCTTTATAATTATTTCTTATTAAACATCCCTAATTTAACCACTCAAGCATGCTCCTTATTTTCTTTTATTTAATGCTCGGTATGCTCATAGTGTGATTAAAACGTCTTGGCTAATAAATAGTTTCTGCCATAGACAGGTAAAATGATCGAATTACTCATAGCTCGAGTATTTGGCAGCAAAGTTAAGTCCATACACACATCGGGAATCCACCAGCCCACTCGGTTGAGTCCCCCACTCCACTGCGTGTGCGCCGACCTTACCTACGTACACGTCTACATTAAGCAACCTTGATCTCTACCTATTACTGAAAAATGTTGCATTAAAAACACCCAACTTATTGTCTTGCACTATACGAGTATACCACACAATTAACAACTCTATGCTAACACAGATAGAGTCTAAATTCATTAATTATTCTTTTTCGTGGACCTTGATGGCTGGCCTTGCCTCTATCTGGCGTCCGCTCTTTCCGCCTTCGCCGAAACAATTTAAACATTATTATTTTTATTGAGATATTTAAAAATACCTTTGTATTTTTTTCTTTCAATTATTATTAGATTTTGTTAATTAAGTGTAAACCCCAATTTTGCCTGTACCAATTGTGCTTGTACTAAGTATATTTGATTTGAAGCAAAATAAAAATTGGGTTCCGTTTTAAAAGTTACTGAAAACTGCAGTGTCTTGGCCTTGTGCTAATAAAAATGTACTGAAGGCACCAAAAAAATATAACCCCTGCAAAAACTTGCACTATTTCTTCACCCTCAACTTGAAAGTCATTGAGCCACTCGATACTAACACTATAATCCCATAACCATAGGATTAAGGTCATCTATAAATACCGACCTACTAAAACGACCTATTTAGTAAACGAAAAAAGGCGGGCGAAAATTCGTGGTCGAAACATGCTCGCGCGCACACACCGGCACAGCCGTACGTAATCACTAAAAGTGTGTCATGATCACTGGGTTAAGTTTAAACGTTTCAACTGAAGGTTTTTATACAGTGGCGTGGCGTGGCGTGGCGGGGCTCACACCGTCACACGTCACCACCATGCAAGGCTTAAGGTCAGTTTTTCGCAACTTCACACCATCATGCGAATTGTCTCCTTCGGAGCTTAGAGTGTCAAAATCAAGGCTGTAATGGTTATAAACTGGATGATAGAACGTGAACCAGCAGGATAGATGATGCTGAGCTCGAATTGGGGTCGATCTAATTCGCAAGTAGGTTATCGCCTCGGATAAAAATAAAGGTGTATAAATTGTTTCATGAAACACCTGTCATCATGATCTAGTTTTTTTACGAGAAACTATTCAAGTACGCTACATATCGCCAAGAATCTGCTCCAGGGCAAACAATTATGTAACCTAGAGGCTGCTGAAGAGGACATCTTGTGTATGTAGTATAATCCACGTTTATTGGATTAGATTAATTACCTTGAGGCGCCACGTGATGCGCCCACGCTCTCGCTGGCGCCTCCAATATTTTTATCCGCGTAAACAAATCCGCATTATGAGTTATTTTAGTTCGAGTGTCTCCAAAACTACTGAACTCATTTTGATATAGTTTCACGATTACGCACAATGTATTTTTATTTATTGGCAAAGATTTTTGATACACGTAAGACTGTCAGATTTAAATTATTAACAGCTATTATTTCTTTACATTATTTAGATTATCTCTTTAGTTGTTCGTAAGGGCTACTGCTGAGCATGAAGTCTTGGGTTCGATTCTCAGAAGCTATAGACAAAATCCCTTTTCTGAGGCTATAGACAAAATCCTTTTTCTGTAAGCGTTAACGCCAACGGAAAGATCAAATTGTATGGAGTTGACATTAGCTTTAGAGATGTCACGTGACTGCTGCTGTCAACTCCATACAATTTGATCTTTCCATTGGCGTTAATGCTTACAGAAAAGGGATTTTGTCTAGGCCCCCATGTCGGGCAAAGATTTTTTCAATAACGGCCAGGAGTCTGGTTTTGTGCACGGTTGATGGCAATAGGCTCGCCCCCTATTACATGGGAATTTATACATTACTGGTGAAATGTGAGTATACTATACTAAACGGACGTGATGTTATTATTTAGATTCTTTATTTCCTATTTATTTCATAAGGCGCACGTGTTTGATTCGAATATTGGGACCTTGTAACTGTTCTTTGGTGCATCGAAATCGCGCGATCTAATTAGGCATCAGTCGGACTGGTCTTAAAGAGGTCATTGGAATATGGTAATATTGTCTGTAATTATTATAAATGAGACGTTCTTTAGACATATAAAGCACGGCTCATTTAATACCTTTTTCTGAAGTACCTTCTTTGAACCTTTAATTTTTGAGATTAGTCGTACATATTATAACATCTGGGATATTATAAGTTCTGGTGTAAACAATGGTAGGAGGAGCGTTATCAGTAAAATAAAAAAAAGCTAAAAGTCATTAAACATAAGTATTTGCTAGTAATTTCTTCGAACTAAAATGGCTAAATAAAATTACTTTAAGGAGTGCATAAATGAGTCATCGTACTACTATGAACCGGTGTATCGCTGCACTTGCACAAAGTGTGATAATTTAGGGCGCGTTGCGACAGCCGCTGCGTCTGCGCATATGACCGTTTTGATTTTAAACAATAACTGGTCGATTGCACAACATGCCCTAGATACTCGCTAATGTATTTGTTTGATTAATTATTTTATTATGATGGTCTGTTCGGCTTTACAACATGTATATATAATTACCTAAAGAGCGAGCAAGCAAATAATTAAAGAGTTTGTGAAACACATTTACACGTTGCTCTTAACATGTTCAAAATATTTTCCAAAAAACCTAGTATCTGGCTGGTATAAGAGAAGAAAAATTATAGTAACAGTAAAAAATTTAGAAAAAAATTAAAATACGCATTCCTTAATTTTTTTTTAATCAAAAATTTCATCATATTATGTAATACCAAAAAATATGTTTGTAGATCATCTTTTAGCCCTCCTGATGCTAATCTGCTAATGACTCCACACAAACCGTACGATGCGATGCGATGTGTAGAATGTTTACAGAGTGCCACACACGTAGCGCGTAAAATACGGCCATACATTATTTATCTGCTCAAACTGACGGCCTTGGTCCAATTTGGGAAGATAATGTAATTGGTTGTCCTAATTCCCTTGAATGTCAACTGATGTATCTTTAAGTGGTGACGGGTAAAAGTTGGCTTGAAACTTGAAGTGTCCAGTATTGTTATATCGAGTTCTGTCGGAGTTGTCCACTGTTATTAATAGTTCAGCTTCATTAATTATTATTTACTTTTGTAATAATAATAGCCTTCCATCACGACGAAAACTCTTATAAAGTTCACTTTAAACGTTCCTGAGTTGACAGCTAGGTACTCGTACCTGCTGGGTAAATTCTAATAAATATTTTAGCTAGAGGAGAATTTGGATCGTTCTGAAATCGCCAGGCAGAAGATCGACTACTGAAACACAGCCTTCTATAAAAATCTAGTCCTGGAAAGTATGTCCAAATCTATCTAATAGCCACACATGTTTTATAACAAATTAATTAGCAGCATTAAAATAATGAACATTCGCGAAACTTAATCGCCACATCAGTACATGTTATTGAGGGAAAGGGGTCAGTGGAGCACATAGACCTATTTGTCACTTCTATGTATTATTGCGATATTTGGTCCAACATAACTGTCCATTTACATAACAAAAAAATTGTTTGTATTGTAGTACTACTCATCATGTGTAAGAGCTATCGAGAGCGTATTTTTTACCTAGAGAAAATAATGGTCTGCAGTTAGTTAATATTTAGGAGGAGCCCGTGGCTAAGTAATAACAGCCCCACGGGTCGATCCATCAGGTTAAGCTACGCTTGCCGGGGTTGGTCCGTGGATGGGTGACCATCTTTACATACCGAGACTCCTCCGTGCCTCGGAAAACACGTTAAGCCGTTTGGTCCCGGCTGTCATTCGTGGATCTTTGTCAGTCGTTACGGGTCGTCAGAAGCCCGAAAGTCTGACAACCAGTCTTACCAAGGAGTATCGTATTACCCAGTTACTGGGTTGTGGAGGTCAGATAGGCAGTCGCTCCATGTAAAATACTGGTATTCAGCTGCATCCGGTTAGACTGGAAGCCGACCCCAACATAGTTGGGAAAAGGCTAGGCAGATTGAGTTAGTTAATATTTCTTCATCATTATCAGCTACAAACCAACCCGTACTGGGCCAGGGTGGTAGATTACAGTACGTACTGGGCCAGTGACCCAGCAGTGGGAACATTATAGGCTGATTATGGTTATCGAACAAAGCTTGACTTCACGCATCTCACTACTGGGGGCCATACCTAAACCTCTCTTTGTTTGTGGCAAACTCCACGAAATGTTTTTTGCCTTTGGTAAATCAAGCTTGCTCTATAAAGCTAATAAAAAGGATTTCAATTCGAGTTGTCTTTTTTTTATGGTTGGGAAATCATCCAATGACTTCTCCCGCTCTGGGCGGAGACTGACTAAATCCCAACCGTGTTCCTTCAGTTGCCTGTTGCCAAGGCCCCGGTATCCCTTTCGGACTAACCCGCAACCCTGGCAGGAATTCCAGTTGTGTTGCTGATTCTCTTTTTGATGATAATGACCTATGTCATTTCACAAAGCAGACAGTTCTGATCTCCAAGTTAGCAAGCCCTTCTTTTTGGACTATGTTTCCTCAGTTTATTCTATCTAAGTTCTCGTTCCCATCATGAGTCCAGTCATGTTCATGATTTCCACTGGTCTAAAGTTTTGCGCCAATCTTTTTGGACTAACGCATCCTTAAAGTATTCTTAGACCGAGGAAACTGAATACGCAGAGGAAAATATATGATGAGCAATCTCGCTGTGACGTTAGACGTTGTTATGATACCTTGAAATCTATGCATTTATCTTCAGCACACGTGTCGCACTTATCAAGAAAACATACAACAACAATACTAGAACACGCAGCTAAAATTTGTATATAAAATAATAATAATATCTAGAGAATAAGCTATACACGATGCAAGGATGGCCTTCCCGGTACCTGTAAACATTTCGGCAAAATATATTTACACAGGTGACGGTTTTATTGATACTTAATAGTATATGACGTCACTTGTTTGTTCAACGCATTGAAACTACTAAGAAAATTGGTAAAAAATATCGCTGCTACAGTGAGCGGTGAAATCATGAAAAAAGAACTCCTGTTTCATTGTTTGGAACCTGCACACGTGCTCGGCACATGCTGAGTTGAATGTTTTATTTCAGCATCAAAATTAAATTGTCGAGGGCTTTATTACCAGGCATACTAGGTACCTAGCTGATTTTCCTTTTCATATTACTCTAAATTAAATTGGCGACAAATGCTGAATCTGTCACAAAGTCTTCCAGTTTCTCACGCCAACACAAACAGCCCTTTCATCACTGAAGGATATATCAAACACATTCGTTTTGATCACGACTCACGCGCACGGAATCCGGTAGTTATCACTACAAACATCCAGCTAGACAGAGACGAATAGATGCAGATAGAGACAAGTGTGAGCGAGAGAGAAGCAAGGTTACCCTCAGGGCCGGGCATCACGAGCCGCAGTTATCGATGCAAGTACTATCGAATATCGAATCTACTGTTTATCTGTAAATCATGTTAATGACATTAAAAATTGGGTTTTAGGGAACGATTTCGAGGTCAGAAAGATAACTCAAACTGCAATTAAATGTATGTGTTGTAGATTATAGTTAGCCTTGTAATGATGATAGGTCAGGCGATATTGTGGTAGTTTCGAAAACCATCATGCTAATGTTTCATAGTAGGTATTCGTTTTTATCATAGTAAAATGTGCAAAAAATCTATGTCAATTAATACAAAGTTAGCCTTTAAGTAGTGACCTTAGCATTGACTTAATAACTTATTTCACAATCTAAGTAAATCGCAATAGTTAGTCTAGTGTGAATCGCTGAGTGCGATTTTCGTAATTTTACAAACTTCATTGCACTAGTCGTAACTACATTGTGTGTATTTTGCGAAATTTATTCGATTGTACCAAATTGCAATGTTTAATATTTATGTAGAATTGAATTTAGTCCACAGCTAGCGAGCCATTTTCCCCGAGTCATCGTTAGTTTCTTTTTCAATTGGTTTGTTCTCGTTTTTTGTATCATTTGTGTTAAAAGAATAATAAAGATGGATTTATTAAGAGCTGTTCGGGACATTTATAGATGGTTACGTATGATTGCGCCACGCTATTTGGCAGCCTGTCGTAATAAGACATTGCGCTGGCGACTGATCTTACAGAAATGACGACGTTGAATAATCAGAGACAATGAGTAACTTGGGAACTACATACATAATACTGTATTAATGCCTTCAAGTTATTTTGGTATTTCTTGTTTTTTACGATTGATTTTACGTCAATGGATTAACATACCACGCTTTGGAGTAGCATATTTTGATGTAGATTTTTTTTATCTAGCAACACTGCTCTTTATACTGCATTTACCGATTAGCCAACTTCTAATTTGTTATTAAATTATTATTAATTAAATACTAAAGTCGAACAAATTGGCCATGGCCATGTATCGCCGTTTAAAACCAACCTTCGTATGTGGGTACCCTTTAATCAAATCAAGTTAACTAATACACAAAATCACATAATAACATAGTAGAACGTAATATTTAATCTTAACTAGCGTGGGTACATTCTTGTTGACATGTAACTTATTTCATTGACTATTTATAGCAACTTGATATAGGGATGTGATTCATGGTACTATGACAAACGTGGCCGACGTGGTTACGACACTGGCGCCAAAATGTTTGCTACATAAAATCATTCTGTAAATAAATATAAATCTGGGAATTCAAGATGATTAATAAAAAAATACCCTTATTTATTTTCTTCTCCAAGGTCGCAAAATAAAAAATATTTACCAGTGACAGCAGTGACGTTTCTCGCAATAAGTTCAAAGTTTAAAATTTTTATTTGATGCGTGACTCCTTCCACGTAAACAGGTGTACCAACACACAAGAATACGATCACCGAAAAGCCCAGTGACCCCGCCAAAAGCGCCAAATAAGGCCACAAAACGTGCAGACATATCCCCGCGGCAGTGAGGCCACTCGCTGACATAGACCTAGATATTGTGACATTGGCACTACATTCAAGCGCTGAGGTCGCGCGTTGCCAGTTTAAAAATAAAACGCGCGCGCTCTGACGTTTGTGATTTTTGACAGATAGAGTGCGGAATTTGAATTTTGGATTTGGAACGATCGGTTCTGGAAGTGTTTGATCTTGGAGTTTTGGAATGTGAAGGATGAGCATTTTAAGGTAAATATAGTTCTACATTATTTATAGTATTTAAAAGTAATATTGTATCATGCTACAAAAATCGAGGTCATTGACTACTCATGAGGCTTTCAAGGGCTAGTTCAAGAGGTAAACATCCTTTATTTTACCAAGAATTGGATTGTAATAATATCTACTTAGTAGCGAATAAACGTTTGTTTGAAGTGCTTATAAATAAACAAAAAAATACCTACATTCTACAAATTAAGGAAAAGAAGTCACAGAACACGTAGGGCGCTTTTTTAACTTCATTCAATTATTCGAAATCACAAAAATAAAATTTATTTTGACACATGTCAAGGTAATACTATAGAACGTAGTCGGCGACCCTCGTAAGGTCTTCGTTATGTAAACGGAGGTCCGTGAGACGTGCCAGTTACGTCATATGTCTGACTGCGAGGCGTTTTCCTACACGACACATAGCGCATTCTAGGTATGCGGCTAAAAGGATTTCATGCTATGTAAAGTTTGTGCAAGTTTGATAGTTTATTTAGGTCAATTAATTAATCAAATTCAAAACTCAAACTCAAAGCATTTATTTCAAATAAACCAATTACAGGTAGTTTTGACTTATCAAGGGGTCGGTCAGTCAAAAAGATGAAGCTAGTTGCCCATTCCAAAGCGTAGTAGGTTCCTATGGAGAAGAATGGGCAAGAAGAAGTTGCATGGATCAGCATTTTGAAGGGAACTCAATGATCCAACACACACGCCACCACCAGCGAGACATTTGAGTGAGCATGACATACTCTCAGCCGCCAGGGCACATTCAAGTCAGTGACAGACGTACCTAGTAAATGGCTAGCTTTAAAGTAGGTAAGTATATATAGTGCTCACACATCTGCTATGTAATTATAGAATCAACTTGGCCTATCGCAGTTCATTGTTTCATAGCTCTCAAGTTGCATCCGTTTTTCTGCCTTCCGTAACCAGTCTGTCCTAGACGTCTAGCTAGAATAACCGTGCAAGAAATGTGTATGAGATAGCTTTGAAAGTTGAATCGAAATAAAGACATAAAATTTCATGTTGCATCAAAACATCTGTTTCGCGGAACAGAGAATGATATTTCTTCTATTACAACATATCGATTTATTATCAAATCAAAAGCGTTAATCACAATTCAATAACATCAAACCACATAAAGTTAAACAACATAATAAACAGTAATAGAAGAAACTGAATAAATACATAATATGTTACAATAAACACTATTAATGAAGAAAACGAAAGTGATTCGCTAGAAACTGACGCTATTCCTACTTATAACTCTTTCACTTTCTATGATTCGTTCGGTCAGAGAAATGCATAACTTTTGGCAGATTAACATCACTTCTAGGGGCTTAAAACGGTCACTTTAGCAGAATCATAATATGAAAATATCATCGTAAAATGTCATAAACAATCAATTCATAATTTATGATCTGCGTGTAATTCATATTACGAAGTAATTCATCTGTTTGACAGTTTTCTATGGAGATTCGTAAAATGGTTCACAAATTATGAATTGCTTTTATGACAAATTAGAGGAATTGCTAATGACAGCTGGGATTCAGGAAATGAACTGTTTTTAGAGGAATTACTAATGTGGCCGGTTTAGGTCCCCTGTCATTTGCTTCTACCTGACTGCTGGCTCGTCAGTCTTAAGCCCCATTTACACGATACAATTCAATTCAATTCAATTTATTTATACAAGTTTGTTACCTCTAGTCTAAACACATTTTTGATCACGGAGTTTAGATAGTGAAAGCATAATCTCTTTTTGAAGAAAAGAGACTGTGTCCTCCGAGTTTGTTTCGGTCTACCTTCCCAGAGTAGTCCAGTTTTAAAAACATATTTTATTTTTAATCTGGTGTGTTTGTACTTACAGAAATAAAATCATTTATCGTTTACTGCTACTTTTATTGTTGCTTCAACATAAGGTATGCCGCTGGCAATTAATTCGCACCGTGTAAATCACCTTTAGGTCCTGGTTTCGAAAGCGTTTTTGAGTTTTTCGTTTAGGTATAGGATTTATTTCCAGCCTCGTTAATGGCAATAAGCTCGTCTCTTTCATTGGACTAATAACTAAACGTTTCGTTCTCATAGTTACTGCTTATTTTTTTAACTGATTCTAGTACATAATTCAGCGGCAGTACGCTGCATTGCACAGCCGATCGCTGGTTGTGCAAAGTGGTTTTAGTGCACTACGGTGATATCTTAGTTCTAAATAATATGTTACGTATACAAACTTGAAATAAGCTCCATAAAATTCCAGGAAAATAAGTAACTAATAACTGGAAATCGTGTAAATATGAGTCAAATTCTTTGTATGGATAACTGAATTATTTTCACTGTTTATTTATAAGTTTAACATTAAACAAGGATAACAGTCTGTCTTGCTGACAATTTTAAATGAATTAATAAAACTCAAATTGTTTCCTTCAAAACTAAGTGGAATTAATATTCATTGATGTCAAAATTGTACGTAGCTACGCTTGGGCGCAGTCGTAGCAAATACGTAGCGCTGTGCTACGCCTTCGTAGGCGGTTGCTACGAAACTACGCGTCGGAGTTTTCGTACGGTAGTAATTTTTATACGATTTTTTTAAATATTTCACTTTAGTAAATTAATTGTCATTGTCTATTAATTACTATTTCATTGATTTAATATATTAATGTTATTGATAATTAATAAGAGTTAGGTTGTAATAATAAAGGTGTGCCCACTGAAGTCTTTTCAAAGGAAAAATTACTAATAATAGAATTACTTTGTCTATGTAATGAAGCTATTATTATTGAAAGAAATAATGGGATATATTTATTTATATTTATTTATATTTATTTATATATACTTTATTGTACACCACAAAAATATATAACGAAAGGGAAAAAAAACAAACACTACAAAATATACAATGGGCTATATATGATATACCTATGATATTAAGTTCCTATTAATTATTAAACACCTAATATTTCTTAAATTGTCACTTTCGAACAACGTAATTTTCACTTCGAACACACCTTCCATTTTCTTTTATTAATATTCGATACAACAAAATTAAGAAATCAACACTTGATGTTTAATTAATATCAAAATTTTCACGAAAACTATTCATAAAATGTTCTATTAGGGAATTTAATAAAACGTAGGCAGCTTCTACAAAAACGATCTTACGTTAGATTTAATGATTGTTCCTGGAATAGGGGCGCGGCAGAACGGGACAGGACTACTAGCAGGGAATTTTTAGAAGGTCCATTAGGAAAACTATATACTAGAGAAGGAGACAAAAAGTTTAAAAGAGTATTCGTGGTGTATCTTGCCCGGTCTTCTCCATAGGAACCTACTTTCTGACTGACCGACTCCTATGACAAATCAAAAATGCCCTTAAATGGTTTAAGTTAAATATTGCTTGAGTTTTCAGCCAGAAGTTCATAATTGTTGTCTCAAAGTTTGGCGTTGCCAACTCTTTTGCGCTAGTGATGTTGCGGCCTGCTGGATGTAAGGCCTTTAGAGAGTAACATCCCTTATGAAAGCTATATTTTTCATAGACTGAATATTGTAAAGTATTTATCGTGTTGGTCAGTAGCAGAGATTTCCTTTACCAAGTATAAAAAGGTCGAGAATTGAAGAACTTAAAAACAATCCTTTCAAACGTTTTTTATTGAGTCGTACATTAAACGCGGTGATTGTTAGCTGACTGGTTAATTCAAATAAGTGCATACCTACCCACATTACTGATTAATAAAAATAGTCAAAAATACCTTCCATTTATAAGTCCCCGATCCACTCGACATGCGTGTTTCAACAACATAGTTCGCTAGTTATTCTTCTGTAGCTACCCGGCCGGCAGCATGCCATTGCTAGGCAACGTTACACGTGCCAGCCCCGGGCTAGGGGGCGAGCCCCCCTACCCTAAACCACTGCATCTAAGCCAGTAGTAAAAACGGTGGCTTATATAATAGCACTAGGTGATATAAAGGTATTTTATGAGGTAATTAAGAAAACACGTGTTTGTTATGTAAAAAAAATCTTGTTTTTTTGCTTGAGGATAGATCATTATGTATTGCTAGGCTTTTGCGGTGCTGTCAATGTGAAATTCGGAATCGTGCTTTTAAAACCATCTGTACGTGTTTAATTATTTTGTGAGTTCTCCATTATTTATTGTCAAATAAGTACTTTATTGCTTGTACGATTTAGGGCTGATTATTTATTGTAAAATACCTTATTTAAGCCAAGATTTAGGGCAATATTTAGAATTCTTTTCATTATTTTTATCTGAAGAATCCGGTTTGCCAACTTTTTTATAGAAAATATTATGTCAAATCGCGTTAATTATTCTTCAGATAAAAGTTATCTGACTATAAAAAGTCAACCCTCAGCCTCTAATGTTCCCACTGCATGCTGGGACATAGGCCTCCTCTTCGAGAGGGAGTAAGCTGTAACGTGGGCCCAGTGCAGTTGGGAACCCTTAAAGATAAAAATTGAGAGGAAAACTGTAAAAATCCTATCTAGAGAACTTTTAATAAAATTATTTCTTCGTCCATCTCCAATTCTCCGCTAACGAAATGATAACATTTACCCTCACAATCGACAATTACGAGTATTAGAAACAACTAACAAAGCCTTGTTTTACACTATCGCCGCCGGTACGAGTGCGGGGGAGGGGCACGCCCACGCAGTGGAGGGGGGTTAGCCACGTGTATCAATGAAGAATGAACCCGGAGAAGCCGAGTGGGGAGCGGTGAGCGGGGCGCAGTGTGGACGTAGCCTTACAGAATATGAGAAGCTGGGTTTCGGCATTACTGATTAATTTTTAATTATTCGGTCGAATTAACGCACTCGTGTGTTTCCGGGTTGGTTGAATGATTAAGTAGACAAATGGAGCTTTTTATCATGAATTTTGACGTTTTTGAATATTGATACTTTTGTATTTTCTACCGTGGGTATTTCCTTGTAGGGATCTATTTTGTAATTTGGTAGTGATTCTTACTAAGTAGTTAGTGCTATGAATATCCACAGCACGACGCCAACATAACCAACTGCTGGGCGTGTATATTACTTCATGCAGAGCTGGAGATAGTCCTTTCGTTAGATGTTTATGTATTAAAAGCATAATCAAAGCTCAAGTCTCAAGCAAGCTATAGAGAGAGCTTCACAAAAGTTCTGTCAAAAAAATATCTAAGATAATATGTACCTAAACTCAACGTTATTAAATAAACATCAAGAAGTGGCAATACTTCTCGGATTACTTTCAACTAATTATATAAAAAGCGGGCGCTGCCCCCGAGGGGTGGTTACACGAGTCTTCCACCCCCCGGTCGTGATATCATCAAAAGATTTAATTCCTGGGAAGAAATATTATTTATTTTTGTTGAAAGTGCTCCACTATATACAAATGGTAGGTAATAGGATTATAAAGGACCAGCGTTTCGCACGGGGTTTAGGATTTCACAAAAGAACGAGATTTCTTTATCATATTATGATGTATGTTTAATATTAATGTATTTAGGCACTCAAAAACCTTTCAGAATAAATTCTTCAAATGAAAACCGTATCAAAAAACGTTGCGTGTCTTAGACGAACAATGCTGTTACACAGGCTGACACGAAAAACTACTTTATTTTGTATGTTTAGATAAGAGTGTGTCACTTTTAAGGTATCTCGCACTATTCAGTAAATATGTTTTCTGAACCAAATTCATGTAAACGTAGGTGTCAATAATGTCGAGGTCCTCGTAGGCTTTCCTATCAGATTATTTATAGCATTGATATTGGTTCTAGGCGTTGGTAATCATTTTCTGCCGGCTCCTTCGCGCTATTTGAAGTGGTGTCGACCGTTTTATATTGGACAAGTAGTCCATGGGGAGCTCGTTCTAGTAGATGTTATGTCTTCTAAAGCAATTTAGACTATAAGACAATGTGAAATGTATACTTATACTGTATACTTTTGTCCACATCGCGTTCTAGGATTCTATTTTGATTTAAAAGAGTGGAGTGGAGATTCATACCCGTTCTTCTCCATAGGAACCTACTACGCTTTGGAATGGGAATCTAGCTTCATCTTTATGACTGACCGACCGCTACCTATAATTTTAATTATTTAATTGAAATAAATGGTTTGAGTTTGAGTTTCTACATGAATGATTATTCGTTTAATAGTTCGTCTTTAGTTTAATTGTAAGTTTTAAATTAACTTTCAGTGCTTGTTTCGTCCAGACTCATGAGATATATTTGACCCACCGTTTGTTATACAGAACAACATGATCATAATCAATTTTTTACAAAAACATACATGCAGACGAGTGCTCTATAATGCGGATGCCATATAAAATAAATAATACAAAACTTATATCTATTTAAAACCATTAATTTATAAATTAAACAAACATATGCGCTGTGAGAACAATGTAGGACAGTTTATTACCTACCTAGACTGATTAGAAGACAGATAAGAGTAGTTACCTATTTTAGTTACATTACCTTTCCTTGTACAGATTAGTCAGAATAGTCCTTTAATCGGGGCATCAACTCGTTTTAACAAGTTTTTCTCATAAATATTTAATACAATCCTAGAATTGTAATCAGTTACGATGATACGGTTATTTCAATGCGTTATCGTGTTGTTTTAATTAAATTAAGTAATTAATTTAATTGATCTACACGATCTACAGCTGTATCGTTGATAACATAATGAAGACATGGAAAGGCTTTATATCAGACAGTTAGATCTTGTTTTAACGTGCATGACATGATATTATTGTTTTGAGTTTAATGCCTAAGAGTTATTTACGTTATACTTAATATTAAAAGAAATACCTACTGGAAAAATAATATACATACCTATATATGTAGATTCTAGAATACAAAAAAAAGTAATTAAGTCTCAGAACTTGGAAGGTACCAAAACACGTTTTGAAAAAAAAAATCGATATAAATTAACGATAAATTAACCTTTTACCTTTAATTCCAATCCAAAATATCTGTATAAAAATATTAACGTAAGTTCAGTGCGTTGGTATTTAATTAATAACAAGAACGTCTTATTTGAATGCAGAACTTGTTTGTTTTTATTTTCGATTACTCAACTCATATAAATCCCCCGACGAAAAAAGACCCTTATAAGTTTAACGTGTGTAACTGTGTTTGCGCCATCGTAGCTGCAAAAAGGCTGAACCGATTATGATTTTGTTTGAAAGGTGACATGACATAGGGTGTTCTTTGATAAAAAAAAACAACTTTTTTTAATGCTTTGCTTTTATCAGGGGTTTTTTTTAAATTTAATTTAACTTGTTAAGTAAATAGATAATTGCTTCACATTTTGCAATAAATTACAAGCGGTTGTGTCATCGTGCTTGTCTGTCTTTATTGCAGTTCGACAGTGACCGCGCTGTAGCTCTTATTTGCGAAAAATAATCTATTATTTTCACAGATACATAATAAACAAAAGAAAAGTATTATACGGAATACCTTGATAAACACGTCACCTAATATTGTTGAGCGTGCCCGTCTGCTGGCTGTGGGAGAATGGGAGTCGGGCTTATGGCTTCAGGCGCTTCCGTCATCCACCATAGGTACTATGATGGATGACTCATCGTTTCGGCTCGCTACATGTCTCCGCTTAGGCGCACCTTGTGTCGCTCCGCATCGGTGTCACTGCGGCGAAGCTGTCGACAGTCTCGGGCACCATGGCCTGTCCTGCTACAGGAGTGCAGGCCGCATAGCACGGCACGCCAGCATCAACGATATTATTCGTCGAGCCCTTGTCACCGCCGGCGTACCAGCGGTATTAGAACCAAACGGCTTGGTACGTGACGATGGGAAGAGACCAGATGGCATGACGTTGCTGCCTTGGAAGGTGGGTAGGCCTCTGGTGTGGGACGCAACGTGTGTCGACACCCTTGCGCCATCCCATGTTCCTAGCACGGCGGGCTGTGCTGGCGCCGCTGCTGCGGCTGCTGAGACCCTCAAGCGGCGCAAATACTGTAACCTTGTGGGCAACTACAGTTTTGAGCCGTTTGGGGTCGAAACGCTCGGGTCATGGGGCCCGAGTGCGCGTCTCCTTTTTAAGGAAATTTCTCACCGACTGGTCGATACTTCACGTGACCAGAGGGCTGGCTTGTTCTTTGGCCAAAGAATTAGCATTGCCATTCAACGTGGCAATGCTGCCAGTCTTCTGGGCACTTTTCCGGATGACAGCGATGCGGACGAATACTTCGACGCCTGAGGGTCCCTTTGTTTTTATATCTATTAGTAAGTCCTTTTAGTTTTAGTTTTTTTTTTGTTAGTTATTAATCCTATACATAAAGAAAATAAATGTTCTTTGACACTTAGAAATTCACAGCACACAAATTTAATGTCAAAAGAGGGGTCCGGTTAGCATTTTGCCTAAAAATAGTTCATGCTGTAGAAAAAATGACAACGCAATTTCAGACGAAATGCATAAAGATTTCGTTTTCAGTTTGTAATGTCACACTGTAGTTTTAATTGAACTACTTACTAAGAAAGTGAATTAAGTGAAGATGAGAGTGGTGACATTGTCCCAGAAGCAAAAAACTAACATTGAATTTGTTGCCTGATTAGTCTAAAAGATTGTATACATCAACAAACAACAAATTTAGGCACTTTGGTCAACTCCGGCTGTCAACTCAATGTTGAATTGTATACCTAATCAATAAGTAAACTTATACGTTTTAAATTAAATCTTTTAAATTTATTGAAAAGATTTAATTAAAAAAGTATAAGTTTGGTGGCGGGTTTATGTCACACGAGCTATAAAATACTATACGATACTCGTGACTTAAGCCACACGTAACGTAATGTACTAATATGTATATTTAGTCTTTTAAGGAATCAAAACCATCGTTCTAGTGTTTGTACTAAACAAAAGGTCATTAACTTTCTTTCAGGCATGGCCAAGAGCTTTCGCACTAACCTAGCCTAACGCAATGTTAGGTCCAAAATACTAAAGGACGGAAATTCTAGCCAACTCAAATATATACCATACCGCCTTGCTGATAGAGCTGACATTCCAAATATTCTTGTATCAAGGTGAATTTATTGAAGCTAAACGTAGTATTAATTAAAATCGATTCTTAAAGTCACTTCCAAAAGGTTCATTTTAACTTGCACACATGTAAAGAAAATCTGAGGCCTAAAAACATGTCCGTAAACTTAGGAATTAAAACCATAATACGAGGAATACAGTCCTAAAAATAAGTTTTATTTATTTAATCTAGTTAACAATAAGATGAGCCCATCTTATTCTGTAGTAAAAGGAAATTGAAACGCAATGCGAAACTCTCTTTTCCTGCAATGCGCCATTTTTGTCTTATGGGGCAGAACTTAGTTTAGTGAACACGACGCTTTTATGTACTTACACACGAATCTTTCTACGTCACACGAGTAAATACAATTGTTACGTGGTAGAACATTGACGTTTTGGCGCATATATTGACTGGAAACTGATCATAATACGTAAAAAAGCTTACCAACTTGTAGGAAAAAACTAAACTGAAAACAATAAGATAGGTAGATAGAGAGGTTCTATGATCACCAATACTTTTTCCAACTGACTTGACTATTCAAAATTCCAACTTATAGAGAACCGTATGCATTATGGCTGACTTCAGCTTGATACTTAAGTTAAAAGACAACCGATTTAGAAAAAAAAAAACAATCTAGCCGCAGAAAAACAATGTTTGAAATCAGCATTTCATTTTTCAGCGCTGGAATCCTATCATTTCACCAGTTTCACGAAATGGCCTATAAAAATATGTTTCAGGTTCACTGATTCAAAAGATAAACATGTAAAAGTTACTGGGTAGACAGAAACCAAGCGTGGTACATGAATGGCGTAGTCGTTGCTTTCCTATTACGCAACGCAACAAAGGTTGCCCGCGTAGTACTACGGATCGATACGCAGGGGGGAGGGGGGGGGTTCAAGGCCGAGAGTACGCGTACCATTGCGTATCAGGGTAGGAGCTGAACTATCTAACTCTATATACTTACTCCTAGATACTTGTAGTTTCATGTTTCTAACAAATTAATGTGTTTATTATATTACTAGTGTTATTTACGTAATTTCTAATTTAATTGAATTTCTTGACTAATAGGTAATTATGGAAGAAAAAGACATGTTGCGCAGACTCCAAATAAAGTGGGATAAGGGCAGGTTAATGATGATTGATTTATTTAATTTTGGTTAATGATGATTGATTTATTTAATTTTTGGTCGAGTAGAAAGACGGATTGTGGTTGGAGTGTTTTTGTAAAAAAAATCTAATCCTGGCTCTAGATCGAGTCATTCCAATACCTGCAACAGCATGACGCAGATCATTATCAACCTGTTAGTGGCCACTGCTTATCATAGAAGATCCTCACAACCTTCGAAAGGAATACTCCGGAAGGCGATCGCGATGGTTATAAAACAAATGAGCATCAAGCACTTCATTCATCAAGCAATCGCTACTATCTGGGCTTTCAAACCATTCTCTATCAACCCGAAAACTAATAAAATGTAGAATAGAAATGTGTTTGCAATTTAGATAATTTTTATACTTACTTAAATTTTTATTTTTAATAATTTGACATTTTTATAAAATTTTACAACTTGTTTATATTTGACATTTTATTTTATTTTGATTTTAATTACTATTTTTTAATGAGTTGTTGTATATCTAAATTGTATTAATCACAATTTTATTTTGGGTTTTTATCTGTTTTTGAATTTATTTAGTTTAGTTTTTAATCTAAATGTATGAGTTGGATAATATGTCTATGGAGTAGAATGATGTCTGAATAATGATTGTATATTATTGAATAATTAAATTAATTTTAATAAAAAACCTTTTTATTTTAACAAAAATATCCAGCTTTCAGGAAAGCTGAGCTTTATCGTAACAATGATCGTAAGGACGTTGACACCGCACTCCTCTCGTTGCGTCAGCGTTTTCCTAAAAGCTATCGAGCCTCCTTCAGAGGTTGTTCACCTTCGTCGACCTTAAAATGTCCCGTGATGGCGATCGTTAGCTGAAAAACGGAAAATCATAAGTAGTTAATAGTATTGTGTAAAGACACGCAGCTTTGTTGCCTAGGCTTTACCTTACTGGCTTTATTTACCGAGGTCTAAATTCCTGAAAGTTTGTAGAAAAAGTGATATGGTTTCTGAAACCTTGTATCTTTGGAATATACAGGATGTGATCTAACGAAGGGCGTTCCCGGTAACCTGCAATAATATAGCGTCTATACATGCAAAAAACATATTGCCATAAATTATATATATTTTTTCACAAAAATATTAAATTGATACGGAAAAGAAACACTCTGTACACGCACATTTGTCACACTTGTCTTTCTACATTTAAATACAAGTGTGCGTGTACAGAGTGTTTTTTTTACGTAACAATTTAATAGTTTAGTGAATATTTCATTACTTACATTAAAAAATGAAAATAAAATCGATTCGTAATATTTTTTTTGCATGTATAGACGCTATACTATTGCGGGTTACCGGGAACGCCCTTTGTTAGTTAACGGTACTGTATGTGGGCTAATTGTTTGACAAAACGAACAACCGTATTTTGTTACATAACATTTGATAAGCGACCCAAATGATAGTGTTTTCATAATTCGTCACATGAAGAAGCCTCCATTTAAAGTACATAAAGGAAGACAAAAGTGCTATAAGATCTGCCTAGCTGTTTAGCAATCCTAGATTTCAACATCTCATCTGCATATCTACAGAACCGAAACTTTGTAGTCTTTTAAACAGCTGAAAAGCAGTTTAATTACCGAGCGACACATGCGTCGATGTGAACGAAAACAAAACTAATTCGTGTACACATTAAACTTTCACTCTCCGCGGCAACAATTAACTCAGTGCGAGTGACTGCGCGGACGCAAGTTACAAGATACAAGCGACAGGACTAGTGATAGAACGTTCTTGAACACCCACTGACAAAACAGTCTCTACCAGGCATGGCCAGCAGTGCTTGTACTGATAACATGTAACTGTTTAACAAGTGAAAATTCAACTCAATAAATATTGTTAGTTTAGCGTGAACCGTAGTTTTACCGTATAACCATTTCTTTGGGATTTTAATGTAAATGTCAAACTGGCAAAAAACAATGCAATAGGTAGTGTCATAAAACATTTCGATAACAGAATGTGCAATTGGAATGTTAATAGCACATAAAACTATTACTTAATAATTTTTAATTTATCTATCATCGATCATTACTCGCGAAGTTGAGACGCATTATCGATCAATTTCGAAATTCATAATTCAATCTAATTAATCACAGTAATAAATCGTTCGGCTTAATGTAATAATTCTTTGTAATAGTCCTTCACTTAGACCATACCCCTGAACACTGATAAGATCTGTCCAACTTTAGTGGAAGAAATCACGTTGTAAACTAACTAGTACTGATAATGTAATGGTGAAGAGATAGTTGCACACGCCAAATGTAATTAAACTGACTACGAAATACTGTGGTTTATGAAGCTGACGTTGGCTTAGAAGCGTAAATAGAGAGGTGTGTGAATTGATAATGATGTAGGTGTAGTAAAGTGGGTATAGGATTAAGGACTGTATAGGATTAGCGCTGGATAGAGGTGGTTTTAACATTGCAGTAGTGTTACATCTTGGCAATAGGCCCATTGAAAGATAGTTATACGGTAATACGGGCTGGTGTCCGCAACGCAACGTCAAAACGCGAATTTTGCGCGCGCGTGGGAAAATCGATCCACCCCAGATCCTCAAGTAAGGCCAGCATCGCCATGGTGTTAACCATTGAAAGACATACGTTCTTCTTTCAACCAAAACTATATTTTCGATCATTCGCTTTCATTCTTATTGTGAATCTACTGTACATGTAAAAACAACGTTCGTTTACAAAATTCGCTGGCGTGAGTAAAGAATCTTTGTAAACACAATAAAACTTTTATGTCCTAAACAGGATGACACGCCGGTAACACAGGGAAAACGCGGAAAATTCCTTAAAAATCGAGTTCACCGCCACCGCAGCGAATAATAGTGCACGAACAATAAACCTTTTATTGACATCGTAAAGGTGGACGCATAAAAATCATTTAACTTCAGCATTTACGATCGCGGCGATTTCCTGATGGTGCGCACTTTCGCGTACCCCGCACCCGGCCGCTTTTCACGGCTTTCCTCAGAAAACTATATCTGTCCCGCTCCCGCGTATAGCACTATCTCTCTTCCGCACCAAGTTCGACGACCGGGGCAACGAGCGCGCGAAAGTACTTTCACTGCGCCGGCGCATGCGAGTCTCTAACGCCCGTCTGTTGTTACGGGCGCGTTTGCGTCTTTATTATATGAAGTTTTGTACTGGCGATCGCAGATAACGCGTTCGGCGCGGTGAAATGGCCTTTGCTGGGTTTGCAGTGAGCCCGCAACAGTTTAGATGTTAACTAGTTGTAATTCATCTAGGAATGCGACTTGTCTATCCGTCTGCGTGCGCGTTGCTCCAGACCGACTCTAGTCGCACTTGTAATGAGCCTTTGTTCAAGTATTATGGGACCATTTTCTTTAACTTGCATACGTTCAGAGCTTTCTCTAACTTACAGTCATCATCGTTATTTTAGAAAATAGTTCGTAAATCCCTAGTATATTACCTCAATACAACACGGCTTTAATTTCATGTTAACAAACACGCATTTACATGCCAATATTTTTGCATCAATTAAAAAACTATCACCGCTCAACAATTAAGTACAAAAAACGTTTTTTTGCACAAAAACACAACAAATGGTACATAATAGCGTTGTCGTGTTGTATATCAATCGCGGGTAGGAAGCGCGAGTGAAAGCAAGCCTTTCTGTCACGCGGCGCACGCGCACAAAACTTAGCCGCAGTGCACAATGCAACTGAATCTAGATTCGGTCTTGATCTGTAGATTTGATTTCGATTTTTATCGAGTTAAGTTGTTAGCGATGTTGAATGAAGGGGAAATCTGAATGTTGTTGACTGAATCACGATGTTTTATAGTCTATTTGTCAGTGCCTGATTTTATGTCATATCATCTCTTTATTTTAACGCAAAGTAGTTCAATCCGTACGAACCAATAACAATCTAAACTTAGAACCTAAAAGGCTATCAATTTTCAGTGCAGTTGGATAGTCTAGTAGAAAATATAAATGTTCTAAGAATTCAGAGCCCTAGACAGATAGTTCATTTCACTTCTTAGATGGTGTCACAGTTGATGTGTTATATCTACATGATCAATATGCATGGGGTTCCAAGAGCTATATAGTTGCATAAGACATGGTGACACAATCGCCATAAGAGAAATGGCGCCCACATACAATGCGATGGCGGCCAGTGCGGAGTGCGGCCACATTGTGGTGTCCATTGACGGATTGAAGAATACATTGAGGCATTGATACGTCTTTTTGCCAAATGGAGCTACAGATGTGCCATTGAATGAATATCGAGCTTGTTGCTTGACCACTGTGGAACGTAGGTAGGTTTGCAAATTGTATTTGGGTAATTGTTCTAAAAAATAACTTCTGTTCAAATAACTTGGCGAATGATTAAAACACTGCATTAAAAACTTAAGTAATCCAATTAAACTTAGAATATCCGCATCTATGCACACAGCCCTACAATTAACTTTTGTTTTATGAAATTTTCACATAATTGTCAACGGGTGAACGTAATTCAAACTGGCATAATCATAACGCCGACTTTATTTCCGTAAGCGGCGCGCGCGCTGGTAAAAGTTGTAATTATGAGCTCTTTCATCATTACAGCTTTGAGAGATTAAACGGCTAACACTATCGGCTTTACGTAATTACAGTAATACGTAATGATTATGTTTTGTATCTATTAAATTTAATGTTTTTGTTGGTAAATAATTATGAATTGTCAGGTTTCAGTTGTTGGATGTGCGGACAGCATATCAATTTGACTACATAAAATATAAGAAAAGTTTCTGAAGAAACAAATAGGTTCCCATTAGTGTTGTAAAGATTAGCGACACAAATTGTGGGATCATACACTTTCCGCCATTCAATCTCATCATCCTCGATTATCAATGATTATATCTAGATCCAGAGTCAGTAATCTCCAATTCGTACGATCGTAAACTCTGGAGAAAAGCTAATTACGTCTCTGGTCACTGAGCTAGTAATTTATTAATACGTAATGACTGAATTAGCAATTATCTTGTTTACGGGACGCAGCGGGCGGGCGTCACGAAGAAGATATTAGCATTCATATTACTTGTGCTATCTTAACCCAGGCTTAAAATTCCCTTTTGGGACTTCCTTACAACTTATTATGATTGGCTTTTCTGCTAAAATATCTCTTGAAAACAGGTGAAGTATGTGCGAGTGTCATTATGTGCTTTAACAATAGTTAAAGTAGAATTGGAGTAAGAAGAAAGTGGTTTGAGTTTGGGTTTCATTTACAGAAATCTACTTACGCTAGTGTCAAAACATAAAAATGAAGATATTGAAGAGTATTCTTAATCGTAGCATTAAATATTCTCCTCATAATTCATACAAGTCTCGAGGAGCTCGTGGCTAAGTAATAACAGCCGCACGGGTCGATCCATCAGGTTAAGATACGCTTGTCGGGGCTGGTCCGTGGATGGGTGACCATCTTTACATATCGAGACTCCGCCGTGCCTCGGAAAGCACGTTAAGCCGTTAGTCCCGGCTGTCATTTGGGGATCTTTGACAGTCGTTACGGGTCGTCAGAAGCCCGAAAGTCTGACAACCAGTCTTGCCAAGGGGTATCGTATTACCCAGTTACTGTGTTGTGGAGGTCAGATAGGTAGTCGCTCCATGTAAAATACTGGTATTCGGCTGCATCCGGTTAGACTGGAAGCCGACCCCAACTTGTTTGGGAAAAGGCTAGGTAGATGATGAATTCATACAAGTCTACTTACTCCCTTACACGGATTATTAAAAATCGAACAGTACATGTTGTTGTCGGCCCTGAGTTGCACTTGCATGCGCGCACGACGTATTTCGCGTGATCGATTTTTTTACCGCCCGTTAATTGTATCGACTATGATACCGTTTACGTTTCGATAACTACTTGAGTTTAAATCGATTGTTTTATGGTCATTCGGTTCATTAAGTTTCTGAGGGTCATTGCTCGTTAAATTCAGTGTCACCGCGTTTGCTTTTGGTCTGCAAAGGGCTTGATACTATGATGGACCACTTTTGGAGTCATGTAGTCATCTAAATTGAAAGTTGTTGTGTCACCAAAAATCAAACTAGTCATTACACAAACGGCCAAACAAAACTTTGAGGCGAAAACAAGTTAGTCGTACAGTTTTGAGAAAATAAGTCGAAATACAACCATTTACACAATTATTAAAAGCAGCTATTCAATGAAACATACAAGCTAACGACTGACAGAATCAATTAGAGTAAAGGCAGGCGGACGGGGATGATTCACATTAAATGAAAACGTACTAATTTTGCCTTCCGAAAAAATCAACGAAAATTATATTACACAACCTCTTCCTACTTTCAAAATAAAATCCAACATAATCATGTTATAGGAGTGCGAAGCCTCACAACTGAATAACTTAATTTCCGTGACCCCAATACGTAAAATACGTAAAGTTAGGAAACTCTATCAAACGATCCCGGCTTCAGGATCGCATCACCGATTTATAAATATAACCGAGGTTGGAAATAAACGTTAATTAAAGGACGGAGTCCTTTGAGAGATTATCTGGCTTTTATGACTGAAATGATCGAGATTTGGCAAATATTCATTTTGGATTAGCACTTTCAGAGAGATGAATAGAACTTTGGCGAAATAAGTCATACCTATTAATTTTAATTTTAAGGAAACTTTAATGACCGGTTGATAACCACGTTGGTTATCCGCTCAATATTATTTACCTGAAATTCAGAAAGTTAACTTGGTAGATCAAAAATGAACATAGGATAATTTTATATAGTAGAAAATGGTCAAATGAAAAACGTCCTTCCCTCAAAAACCACAATATTATCCACAAGTCCATCAAAAGATCCCGAACAAATAGGTACCTTATCCATTAATAACGAAGAGCTAATAAGTCCATATAAATCTCTACAACGGATGCTTATCTGACTCATCAGCAAGGCGTTCAGTATTTTAAAACGCGAATACCATAAGCCGCCCGCCACGTGTCGTTTGGGCGCGCGTTTGAATCCCGGCTGCGTCTATTTGCGGTAAATGGGTCAAGCCAATCCCAAGTTAGCTGCAAGAACGAATACAAAAAGAGTAAAGTGAACACCGGCCGGTGCGCGCGCGCATCGTTGACGAGCTGTTTAACTGGAGGTTAATTTTTGATACAGTAGATTTGTTGCAAGTTTTTTTGGTAGATTTCTTAAGGAAAACTTGTTTATGTCAAATATAGCTAGGTATACGAGCGTTCAGAAGCTACATTATTTGAAATGTTATCTTTCTTGTTGCTCATGTTTTCAGTGAATACCATAAACTCCAAACAGTCTTTCGTAAATTCCTATCTACGCATGACTCCACACGTGACTGTAGATCAGGTACTAACACTGGAATCTCCATACATTCCAATTTATTGAACATTACACGTCGGAGCCGAGAAGAATAGTGGACGACATTGGACGCGCATACATATAATACATATACTTACATGATACTACACATAGCCAGTACATAAGGCGGAAGTGTCGCCTTGTCGAGACCTGTTCGCCTTACCAGTAGGCAGTAATGTCGATACATTTAACGTGTCTATATACGATATTATTATAAACTATACTTGTTTTTGATCTTGTAAAAATATGTAGGTATACTGGTGTTGTTTACTTGCTGAACAAATAAAAAAACTTCCATGGATGTTACGTTCAGTTCCAAGAGTATTTACTAAAGTCTAAACAAAACCAACAATGGTCAAACGTCCAGTTAAACCACGTCACACTAAACTGCAGTTAACGTTAATCCAAGTCGGCAGTGTGTCGGTGTCGGTGCACGCGCAGTGCATCGGCCGCGTTGCGCAACCGCCGCTATTAATACTCACCCTCGCCTAACGCCGGAACTCCTCCGGTGAAAGTTTGCACTATATTTTTATTACTATACATATTTTATTCGGGAATTCTCGGATGCTTCACATATTTTTTAAAGATTCCCCAAATCTTGATGGAGTTTTTTTGGTTATTTTTCAGTTCTTATATCTTCGGCTGTTGATTACCGAGACTCATTTTTTGTGAATACTAAAAATTTACAATAATGATACAATGATAATCGTTAAATTTAATCGAAGTGATATATGCTAGTAATATAGTTCCTGCTACGGGTTTGACAAGCACAATGTTATTATTATCTTACATATTTACAGCCCAGGCTCCAGCTATCAATCAATTCTAAATTATCTGTTAAGAAGCCCAATAATCTTTCTCTAAAATATCTGTTAAGAAGCCCATGTTATTTGCCAAAGACATTAATAGGCGCCAGCTCAACTAACACCACACAAACATAAAGATAATTCCTACTTTTATCCATAAACTACTACACCATTACAACTTACAACATTACATACCTAATCATACTAATTTGTAGAACGCAGCTCGATCTCTCACCTCCAGATAATCATCTTATAATGGCCTCTATGACCAGCTCTTACGACCTTTAGCACAAAATGTAAAATCAACAGGCTTTTGTACACTTTGTGACCTTTTGACGATGTGGTCGCGGTTTTACTTTCAGTTTTCATTGTGAGTACGTCATTAAAAGTTAATACGGGGTAGATAAATTGAATAGACAGACACTTTTAGTGGCAGTAGCGCTGTAGACACTTTTGAGGCATCTAAAGCTGCTTATAGTAACTTTTATTTTTCATAAGACCATTACAGCTTTCCTGTTCCTTGAAAGAATTTTCGCGAGTGCACTACAAAGCGAGTCTAGTACCTAGTTACAAACCCTCATTTTGTTTTTCTAAAGCCAATTTGTTTCTTCTGTAGTTGTAGTTTGTGATCTAAATATCTGATATATTATTGTTCAAAGGCAGAGCTATTAATATCTCCTTCTACGCCCACAGCCCATTATCCACATGCTTGGACGAACACGATGTTTACTTCAAAAGCGTGTACCTACCTATTTGAGAGAAAAAGGAATTTCTGAGAAGTAATTATATTTGCAGGAAAACAAAAAGAAAATGTGATCGCCTGACGGGGAAATTGTTTGATAGGGACAGTCATTAGTAGGGTAGAGTTTTCGACTACCTATTATGAATGAAATTGCGAGCATCTCGTGAACTAATCAAGCTACGACTCGTGTACGAAACGGCTTGCAAGACCCATTGTGCACTGAAGATAAATCAGATAAAGAACAGTCCATTCTTCAACCACAAGGTTACAAGCATAACACGCGCATTATCTAATACAACATTATCACTATTATACAACGTCCTCGCTTATTTATAAATAATATTATAAACAAACGGTATTAATTTGTTGTCAAAACGCTCAACACTTGCCGCCACTTCCGCGTACCATTTAAAATTTGTCGTCTAAGGTCACTGCGAAGGTTGACAACTACAATTAATGAATAATGAATAATACAAGCAGAAACGATCGTTTACTATGATTTCTAGTTCATTTGATAACATATCAGAATTTTGCTAAGAACTCAACAAAACTGACACAACTTTGCAAATAGCAAGGAATATAAAGGCCACTTGAATTAGGTTTTCATAAGTGCTTGGTAATTATATTTCTATGTTAACCTAGGAACATAGTACTTCAATTGAGATTGGATTTTATTAAATAGATAATTTTCTAGTACCTACCTATTTGCTTGATAACTCATCGATTACCTACATCAGGCAATTAATATTCCATTGAATTAAACCTAACAATCGATTGAATTTAATCGAGCATTTCCCCCAACAAAGTTACTTATAAGTCGAGCCACAAAAAACCTAACCACTGTTTGATGTAAATAAATAATAAAATCTTTCGTTTATTTAGCCCAGAATTATTTTTATCCGCCCGCCATTATGGGCATCAAAAGCTGTATCTGCTCTCCCATCCTTTCTATTAATGCTAAGTCTACACAATTGTGTACGTAACTGTCAAAACAAGACGTGCACATCTCCGCACCACATGTTTTCCAAGTTGTCATGTTACATGACGATTGTTTCCTACCCTCCTGGCCGTTGGCGGACGGCCAGGGTGCGTCGTCCCGCTCGGCCATTGTCTCTTCATCGATTTCAAACAAAAATAGACGTGATGCATTGCTGGCAACACGAGATTCTTTTCGAAACGTCACCATGTGTGGGAAATTGTGAACTTTGTATGTCTTGTGGGAGATTTTCCTGTAGTTTTTGTTCTGCTTCAGGTAAAAGGGTTTTACTGCACTGTATCTAAGACTTGAAATATAATATTAGCTTTAATTGCCATTTCACGAGTCTGGCGATTCTTTTAAAGTGGGTACTTTAAAAGAAGCTAACAGCTGGATAGCTGTGCATTTGAGGGTGTCAAATGCACATCTACACAGCTGTCTGTGAGACTATGTGACGTCTAGATCTTAATTCCAGGTATTTATTTCTTGCTAAAGGCTAAACATTCCTAGCCCGTTCTATTCAAAATCAAAATCAAAATCAAAATATTTTATTTCACATAAACCTACATGGGCACTTATGAAACGTCAGAAGCTAGGTGCACGGTTCCAATTGGTCGTTTCCTATGGAGAAGAGCCGGCAAGAAACTCCATGGTTACTCTTTTAAAAATAATTGGCTTTTACAATACTTTCAAATTACAGTGTTGGTAGGCATGGGAGGACAATGTAGGCCTTTCAACAAGTAAGTACCAGGTACTTAACAAAAATAGAAGATGTTCAATAAATCTACAGTCCAATAAGCCTACAACGTTCTCACATTCACAAATAGAAAATAATCTATCTAAAAGACTAATGATAATAAAATTAGAATTCAAATAAAAATAAAAACCTATTTAAACCAATAAAAATAAAAATAAAATAAACATATTACAACAACAACCGTACAACCTGCGCAGGATTAGCAGCTGATGCATTCAAGTTTTCTATTCATTCCCCAATTAGAATAAATATACTACTTTAGCAATTACTTATAGAAATAACCACGATCTTACATTTGACTTGAAACCAATCCTAATTAAAAAAATAGAAAAGGTATTTGTTTGAATGTTACTGAAGTACCTATAGGTAATATTATTTCTAACGTTTCTAAAATTGTTTTCAATGTTAAGAAACTTCTTTGAATGCTTTTAATAAATGGGATTATGAAAGTTCTCGAGTTAAACTAAATTATTATTCAGCTAAATTTTCTATTAGCTTTCAAAGTATCTAGGCAGTTTTATATGTTTTTCTTAAAACAATGATGAAGATTACGATCTCAGTTAAATTGGATTTCATTGGACGTCGATAAATACAGAAATGCTCGTGGCGATTATCAGTTCACGATAACCTCACTAACATAATGGTAGGTACGCTAAAGAAGCATAAATATAGCATAGCAATTTCGCGCACATTTAAACAGAAAACTCTACGTAACATTGAAAAAAGAAAATTTTACAGTAAGTATAACAAAAGTATAGGTACTTTTCAACGAAAGCTAAAATAACAGATTTTCCAAAAAAATGTGTGCACTTCATAAAGTTACAACCAAAGTCAAAACCAAGCAAAAAAACATCAGTTTTCGGTAGCTCAGCGCTTGCGCACGCGAAAAGCGTCCCGCGTCCCTTGTCCCGGGGTCGACGGACTTGCCGCGGTCACGCCGGCCGTTCCCCGGCCGCGGGAAAATGGGGAAACTATTGTGGCGTACAATGCGTGCGCGCTTCCGTGTCAACCAACCTGGGATGCTCTGCCCGCAAATTACCGTTCGTGAACAGATAGGTCTTAGCACCTGTGGGATCCTGGTTGCTTAGGTGTAACGTATGTATATCGTAAGTGTGCTCGGCATTTACATAAATTATAGATGAACTTACTGCATGTACTCGTACGTGTTTAACAATTTTTTATTAGTTAACAATTGTGTAGAAACATAACATTGCGAACTCGATTCTGAGGGTCTATGTCAATGTGTTCGGATAGTCAGTCTTCTACTGGATAAATTCGCAATTGGAACAATATGTATGAATTATCTCCCAGGTCATCAGTTAACCTGAATTTATCAGTCGTAGTTGAAACAATCAATAATATGTCTGTTTGTTTTATGGCTCTTTTCATGTTTACAAATTCTGGACAACTTAATACAAAAACAACAGTGTATTATGCAGATGTGGTCGACAGTGCGTATGAGTTTCCTGTTGGTATGTATGTGTGTGTACGCTTCGGTGCTCCCCTTCATTGTCATGTTGCCCTAATAACTGTGCGGGATCTTGCCAAAGGATTGTAACAGTGAAGTCCTGTTATAATAGCATGTCCTGTCTTCCAAATTACGTATGTTAAACGTACAATTTGCGGCCACTGTGGTTTGTGTAGAAACACAAACATTATACATATTTCTTCATTCGTTCGTAAGCCGACATTGTTTCTTTGAGATAATACAGTATGTTAACTAACAAAGGGCGTTCCCGTTAACCTGCAATAGTATAGCGTCTATACATGCTAAAAAAATATTACCATTAAAAAAAATATGTTTTTTTTTTGTTTTTGTATAGTAAAATATTCACAAAAAATATTAAATTGTTACGGAAAATAAACTCTCTGTACTCGCCCACTTGTCACACTTGTTTTTCTACGTTGAAATACAAGTGTGGAGTGTTTCTTTTACGTTTAAGTTTAATCGTTTTGTGAACATTTCACGACACAAATAAATGTTTTTTTTTTTTTTTTGTGGTAATATTTTTTTTAGCATCTACACACGCTATACTATTGCAGGTTAACGGGAACGCCCTTTGTTAGTTAACATACTGTATACAAACGCATTTGAATAATAAGATTTCAACTAAAAGTTAATATTTTTAAAAAGGATGTATGAAAAGAAACGCAAAAATAGTTACTAATTAATGTAATGTTCTTAATTTCAATGGCGGCTCATTCTCATGGAATATCATTCAAAAATCGAATAACGTTCCTCAAAACAAGCATTGTGTGGATATTATTTTATTTTATACGCTGACAATACTGGGACATTGGAAACGCATGGGAATGTCAGTGTGAACATTTTATTGTTATTAAAAAAGTATACAAACTTTTTGGTGGTAAAAATAACTTTGTTGATGACTCGTTTTATCACTTCATTCAAATTATACCATTCTAATTTACAACATAATAATATACATTTGACATTTAACTATAACTTATTCAGTAACATTATCGTTGTAATAATGGACTACAGCCTATCCTAAAAATGCAACATAATTTAACTTCTTATTTTACCTACTTATATTATTTTCCTTAATCTATAATAATATCATCATAAATTACATCTCATAGCGTACAAGCGTATACTTTATAAAGTATCAATTTACAGCAATAAATAATACAAAAACTTAATACATAGACTGCCACAAAAAACTTGCGATAGTCGTACAAAAAATGTATTCGCAATCCGAGCTACCAGGCTGGCATGAAATACAAGAGATCATCGCTCCACCACATGGACTAGAACTATGTGTTCGCCGCGCACCATCATCTGTGGTATGTGCCGTACGCACTCCGAAATACCTTTGGCAACAGGAGCTTCAGTCACGAATGGAACTGAGGAAATAGTTGCCGCCGTGCCTTTGGGAACCGGTGTGCCTGTTTAGAAAAATATCGTAATGAGTGCTAGAATTCGTTTGAATTAGTTGTTGAAATATTCGGCAATTAAATTGAAATTATGTGACTTACCCAGTCCAGGCAGCACTTTTCTCTTGTTGGATCTTTTTCTCTTCCACACCTCTACAACGTCAGTGAGCGCCATATTCCAATGTTTGTCGAAAGCTACAATAGTCGCATGTAGGACACCTCTCACCTCCCTATCTCTGCGAGTGATTATCTGGGAACAAAAAAGGAAGTTTTGTTAGCAGGGTGGTTAGTCCACGATTTCAGTACTTGTCAGTACTGTACTCAAAACGGTGAAGAAAACATCGTGGGGAAACCGACCATGTTCTAGACCCAAAAATGCGAAAACATGTTACATTTACCGAGTGCACTGGGTTCGAGTGGTAGGTGAGTAAACGCAACAAATTTGTTTTTAGTCAAAACAAACGCCGTATATTAATCTTCACCCAATGTTCCGTTTTGTCCTATGGGGCGCACACCACACATGCCATGTTGGTCCACCAGAAAAATTAATATAACGGACTTGTTTTTAAATATAAATCAACAAAATGGCGCCGCTAGAATTACTCACATTTAAAATTACACGGAAAATAACCGCTGGAAAACTTGTAACTGAAGAGGAAGGGCCTTGTAAAGGGCGATGAGTAATGTTCGTCTCTTTGTTTTCAGACGGAACATTGCATGACAGCGCGTGGTGACTCCCTGCCCCATGTGTTCACACGGAAACCTGCCTTCCAGCACAGTAATACACCGACAGATTCTATGGTGAGTTCATTTTAAAGTTCAAAGAGTGCTTAGAGATTTCCCAATTTCTAAGCAGATAAATTTTTCAGGTATAGATTTTTTAAACTAGTTCGATCTAATCTGCTACAATTTGTCCTGACTTAAAAATGATGATGTCTTTAAGCGCTTTCTGACTTAACTTCTTTGTCAAAAAGTCTCCTTCTTAGATGAAATGCTGAGCAAAGATTTGAGGGCCAAAAATTTTTTTTGCAGTAGAGTCCTTCGGTCGCTTGTGTTAAAAGCTTCCAGTGTAGGGTAGGAGGCTGTTTGTGACGTCATCAGCGTCATTTATACGTAGATCCGGGAAGCCCGTATGTCTTTCTTTATTACAATATCTCTTGGATAACTGCCAATGCAATCCAACTTTTCTACGAGCCACGAATTCTAGAACATTCCACTCTCCTTTTGATGGCCATATTTATTCTGTCCAACGAAACGTAAACACAATAACATTTGTAACATGTAGTACGTGTATGACAACCTCGTGGTGATAGATGGCGCGGTTCACGCCGGGCTTAACTACAGGTGAGGTCAGTAAGGATACTGTAACATTGACACCATTTAAGACCACACATTAGAGTCTACCGAATACTACGACCTTCAGAGGGATTCTACCATGTAATTGTTATCACCCCAAATCTGCTAAATCACCACAACAAGGTGGGATACAGACAAATTTAAGTGTTATAATTCAATCAGTAGCGAACAAATACGCGGTGTTGTTGCGGAAGGCGAGGTGGCCTCGTCGGGGGCCGATTTAATTCGTAAGTACCGCGCCAAGGTCCGCCCGCTTATATCGTATGGAAACTTTTTGATTTTTCCTCCTCCGTGGCTTTTGGTTTTTAAAGCCGTTAATGACAAGGTGACAGAAGAATGCGTGTGTGGAATCACGAATTATTTAAACAAAGATTATTGTTTTTGAACAAATTCTCCGATGTTGACCTTGACTGCCAAATGCAATGCCAGAATGTAAGGTCACTAATGGAGTTGACGAACTTTTGTATTTAGTGGCAGATTTTGACCTATTCCTAGTCGCAGCATTCCTCCATGAGATTGGAAACCAGCCAGGTGAAACTGTGAGGCAGACAGAGTGCACCGCGGGACAAAAACACGAGCAGAGTTCACGCGAGTCGCATGGTCACAGTATAAATATTTGTATTGAGTGGAAACGTACCCGGCAGCAGTCGACCGACTGAAATAGTCCGTATGACTTTAATAGAAGCTCTTATACAGAGTAAAAATAAAAAGCGTAGCGTACCAAAGCGTCGTACAAGTGCTGAAAAAAAAAGATAAGTAGTTTAAAAAGTGAGTTAAAAGCCATTCTGATTTATTCATCAGGCTTCAATCCTTTGAATTAAAGCCCAGCTTGCCTTTTATAAGTGTCTTTACTATAAATTCAGATAAGAAAGCTTAACATAATATGAAATCAGTTAAAAAGTGTAATATTCCCCTCGGGTCACGAAGGTCAACTTATAATAAAGTCCCGCCACAAAGGGCACGAACTTTAATATATAAACCCATTAAAATATCCATTACACCGTCTGGACGCCCCATATATCGAGCTTGAGCCAAATAAGGGCAATGTAAATAAAATTCAGCGGTTTTACCGTGACAGCTAGAATGACGCGGCGGCTTCCGGGTTGAAAGTTGCTTTGCGCCCAAGGTCGGCTTCTTGCCACCAGAGGGCACTGCTCTGCCGGCAAGTGTGCTTACGTCACTCGGTACTTTTGCGACCTTATGCTCAGTACTCGTTTTACTGCCTTATGCGGCTTGTTCAAGTAGTGTTTGGTAAAGCCTTTATTATAACAAGTTTATAAAAGACTGCCTCATTGGTCAAGTGGCCGCAAACGCTATTTGCTGAGCATGATGTTTTGGTTCGATTCCCAGGTCGGGTAAAGTGTTATTGGGTACTTTTTTCTGGAATTTCTCAGTAGCAGCCCAGAGTCTGGATTTGTGCCTGGTTGATGGCAATAGACTCGCACACTATTACATGGGACTTAAATATAACGAAATGTGGGTGTACTATAGGTACACCTCTGCCGAACCCTTCGGGGAAACAAGGCGTGATGTTATGTTATGTTATAAAAGAAAGAAAAAAGAAAATAATTTTTTGACCCAGGTTATGTTATAAAAAGTTTCTTTTTTTTAATATTTTAAAGCTTTTTAATGATCCAGAACAGATGGTTCATATTTCGAATTCAATAAAATAGGTATAAGGAAATCAATCAACTATGAATATTACACTAAAGACTCCTGCATAACCTCTAATGAACATACAAAATAAATGTATTTTTGTGTACCAACACTCGGAGAGTCTCGGACAGGTGCGCCAGTTGCGTGCACAATACCTATGGCTGGCACCTGCCAACACTTATACACAGACAACACCTAAGTACATACACGTGTTATATTACGTCACGAATTTCCATCTTGAAATGGGAAAACGCTGTAAATTTTTCATCTGACCATAATATACCATCTTAATAACGCTCCTGCAAGCCCTGATTCTGGTGAAAGGGAAATGGGGCCTTGTGATTTAATGGTGATCTCATAGTGACCTTTTCAGACCGCCTTTATCTGACACTACTACCTGTACAACTGTCACAGGTACTCACACACTGCAAGGTAAAGGGCTCAGTAAAAAGCTTAAAACTTAGGAAGTGAAACAAATATGTAAATATCCAATAGAACTGCCAGTCAATTCCTGAATATTTCATGTAGCGCCTCCTTGGAGAGGAACAATGTTAAGCGGACGTTATCCAGGAAGATCATTGGATGCAATTTAGCAATCATAGTCCAGCCGTCAGACGTCAGACACAATTGTAAGGGATGCCTTGAACATGACCTAGCTCTTCAAAAACCATCCAGCTTCTTCTGGAATCTTCCGGGAATTTTGTGCAACTGAGGTCAAAAGTGCAATTTACCAATCATAGTCGGGAAATTGCATCAAGTGCACAATGCAGGTGAAGGGAGGACGTATGCGTCCCACGACACTTGCTAGCTCATTGGGTGAACTATGTTGATTACTTGATCAGGTTCTGGCGATAAGAACACGGAAGAATAACTGAATTAACCCATTTGGAAGATGAAACATTTCTTGGTCAATGTTTCCAACAGCATAATTTCTACTTTCGGTTTAGAAGCTATTGTAAAATTAATGGCGAAGATGCCTAAAGAAAATATGATGGCGTTCAATTGTTACTATGAAGTAACTGCGCTAGAAAAGTATGACGATGATATTCCTGTGACCATAATGAATGTACACCATATTCATTAAATAGCGTTATGTCTAGACAAAACACCACCCGCGAAATAGCATCTCATAAACAATTATTTATGCATTTCCCGGTTAACAAAACTCCACAAAACGATCGGACATCCCAGGAAGAGACTGGTCAAATTGATGATGCGTAGTTCTCCGTCAGGGCCGAAGACATTTGGCTCGGTGTCGCCAAGGCGAAGGGCGCTGGGCACTGCCCAGTCTGTTACGCAACCCGTCTATTTTCAACAAAGTAATATTGCTGGCGATAGTGCGGAATCCACTGGCAGATGTGGCCGCCTACCGTTTATAAGGAATATTTGCGTAGCTCGCTTGATAATTGTACGTAATGGACAATTTATGGAGTTTAAAAGCTGTTAGAAAAGATGGAAGAAAAAACGATGCAATGTTATCGCATCTGGTTGAACTGCCGTGAAGGAAGATGTCGTTGACTCTATGATATTCCATATTACTTTTATACATCTTCCAGGTGATCAATAAGCTATTTCGCCAGCTCAGTATAAAGCCATCGCTGTTCCTCTGCAGGTTCATGATCTTACTATATGATCGGACCATCTGGCCGGTGATCTACCTTACGGTCGTTGTCCTTAGTATATTCATTTACTACTAACTACGCAATATCATCTAAATATAGTTTCCAAGTCATCTTTAATGACGTGCTCATATGTTTACAAGTCACACGTTTGTTGCATGTTTTCTTTTCTGAACTATCGGAAAATTTTCTTATTCTAATGCTTCAAAACTTAGCTATGCAAATGCGGCAACATAGTTTATTCTGATCGTTTTTCCTTCAACATTACGTTCTATTACTATAGAGTTAGCAGCAGGCATAATAATGTGGGAGTAACCACTGTAACTCGAACGGAAGGAAAAAGCTCTGGTTTCGTAACCCGAAGGTTGCAGCCGTGAAGATGTGAGGCCGATCGCAATCAGGGATGTGCCGAATTTTCAGTAATTCATTACTTAGTACAGTAATTTGGGTAATTATTACTCATCGTAGTTGCGTAATGGTTTGTTTATGGCGTGATCTTTGAAGTGTTAAGAGGCTTTTAGCGGTATTTGTAAGGTCAAGTGTAATTATAAGAGTGTTCACGAGGCAAAGAGCTAAGTTAATAAAGCTTGTACAAGAAGTTCCAACAAACGGATTGGATTGAATTTCGGCCGAATTTGATTAGTTCACCACCTGCAGAGCAATTGAATAACACACATAAAATGAAAATGTATTACAATTCCTTTCATTTTGAGAGTACAGCCACGTTCATTGCGTTATTTACATTGTTGATCATACGAATATTTCAAATCTAAGAAGCATTGGATTGGGATTTTCCTTCAAAACGCTCGGATCGCCGTTTTAATGAAGTTGGACTAGCTATAATATCCTTTTGTTATTATTAAAGTTCACCCAATGCCCCAGGTCCACCATTTCTCCAAACCCTTAAAGCTTATCAGTGAGGTAAAGATATGCTACGCAAACATCTGTCCTATGGTAATGCAGTCTAAATAGACGTAACTTTAGTGAAAGTGCACAAGATATGCGATGCAGCACTTCTGAGCCACGTTTCTCCTCACACATGCGTAGAACTCATCTCCATGTTTATAATGATGATGGAATCTAAGATATACTAGCTATTGACTGTCGCGCCTACTGCCTTCAATCAAACCCTTTTACTAGACAGGCTCTTTCTAAATTGATTCCTTCCTATAGGTTGTGAAAATAGATGTAATATTTTTAATTCGTTTAACTAGTAGAATTATGATTTTTGACAGATCTGCGTTGCGTCTTTGTGTAAATTATTTCATCATCATTGCTCTCAAAACGGTGTAAGAAAACATCTTGAGGAAACCGGCATGTCGTTGAACCAAACATTCGAACAGTCGATCTCACAGAGAGGAGGCCTGTGTCCTAGCAGTGGGAACATTACAGGCTGATTATGCTTATGAAACTTATGCTGCCTTGCGTTGACCAACGTCTTGAAAACTTTTTTTGTTTACCATAACAGATTGTAATCACCACACCACCATACCATACCAGTCCATAATCATTTGGAGGCCATTTTTGATTATTTGCTTGTGTGTTCAGGTAATTTCAATTTGGACCTGTCTTACACTGATTGACGAGACAGTAATAAAACTAAAATTTTCTAATTTCTTATTTATGAAATTATAATATTATGTTGAGATTACCTACACGAGTTGTTTATCGTGTAGGCATAAATATTAACACAACCGATTAATCTAAACTGTCGTCATACTAATATTAGTTAGGAAAGTTTTAAGTAAGAGGGATTTGCATAGAAACCGATTAAAGTTATGAGAATGAGATGGATGTGAAACCTGTATGAATAACTTGTAAAATCCATAATTCATTCATTCATCTGTATTTTTGTTTATAATTGTTGCGCCACGCTGGGATTATTATTGTATACAATATTGGACGAGCATTCTTTCATTACAAAATAAAAAGGGTGTTCCCCGAAACGAGGTTCTAAGAAAATTTTTAGAAGCCTCTCTCCAAAAGCTTCCCAAAAAAACCCCCATGAAAATATGTTCAGCCATTGTTTATGGTTTAGGGGCTAGACGGCTCTTAATATTTTTTGGGAATTTCTCACTAGATTTCAGACTTTTTATTTCATAATCATCGCATTTTTTGATAAATATTTTTATTAATTAATCCTTAAATTATGGTCTAGAGTCTATATATAAAATCTTTTCGCCCGAAAAGATTCGTTCTAGATTTTCAGTCTGAGTGGTCTAAGCACGGACCGCCATTGAAATACGTTGGCTGGCCGGTGGGGCATAAACGAGTCCTGGAGTGAAGACCGCGTATCGGCAAGCGTAGTGCGGGACGCCTCCCAGCTAGATGGACCAATGACCTTAAAAAGGTGGCTTGGACAGACTGGATGCGGAGGACAGGCGGTGTTGTTGTGCAGCCTCGGCGAGGCCTATGTCCAGAAGTGGACTGCCAGGATAAGTTGAGGTCCGGTCACGGCGCAACCAATCACAAACTAGTAAAAAACGCGTAAGTAAGTCGCGTCATTCTGGCTACTCATTGCTGATTTGAGTTTGTAACACGTTACTTTTGAGTAGCGTCGTGGACCATCGGCTTGAGAAAGGGATACATAATAATAATTACAAATATGAAGACATGTATCGTAACAGCGATAACAGATAATAACTCATGTGAGTGAATTGCCAATGAATATAATTTAATTATAGACTGGTGATAAGTGAAACAATTTTAGTATGACTTAATTGATGTAACAGATGAATGTATGCTCCTTTACTATCTGCGAGTGAAAGGGAAACAATTTCTAGAGATACGATATTATCTCATTTGAATTAGTTTCAATACACTGTCGGGAAGAAAATGCTACGTTAGTGGCGTGTTTCACCATATTTTGACAAGTTCCTGTTCATTTATCTGTCAGTTAATTGACTGTTTCTATTTTTGTAATCATCTGGTAGCAGTGCAAATCCGAAAATTTTGAAACAGGCCCTTAAAATACGTAGTATTTAAATGTGATAAAAAATACTGTTTCCCAGTTAATATGCACGTCACAGACCGATAAACAGTGCTAGTACAGCTTGAAAGTTACCATAGCAATATGACGTTGATAGTGAAAAAACGTTTTGGACTGGGCTGTACCTACCTGCTAATCGAACTTGAGCCATATTCGCTAGAGATTACAGTATTTATTCAGTTACAAAGGGCGTCCGTGGAATCTAAGGAAAATCGACGATAATCTAACCCAAATACAAACAAGGCATACTTAGTAAATATTGCCTGACCTTGCCAATAATAGTCGCGGCGTCATCCTTGACTGCGACGCGTCTAAGGCCAGAACACACGAAGCAAAGTTCAATGACGTTTGCTTTTCGCCATTTAGTATATAGGTCGCACAAGTTAAGGCTGGTTTGGTAATACATACTTGAAAAAAGGTCGTATCGTGATCTATATTCGGTATTGAACATTGTGACAGATTCGGTAAGGGCAAATGTGTTTTCGAATGCCACATTTCGGAGATTTTGTTTAAGGACAGTCTTTAAAAGATCATATTTAATGGATCTTTGTGTCTCGACTCTGCAAAATACGTGGATGTTGAGGGTAACGCAATGGCTTACGTAATGAAGTACTTCAGCCATTGCAATTTGTTTTATGTAAGATATTTAAATTTATAATAAGTACCGGGAGATTAACCGCCCACATGAATTTCAAACTCCAGTTGGAATATGTCTTGTCACATGGCTAGAGGAAGATTGCCTGACCTTGAACAGTCTCCAAATATTCCGCCATCTCCCAAAGCTGTGACCATTGACCGCTAGAGAAAGTAAACAGACACTTGTGCGACGTACGTGCGGCCTTGGCGAGGCCGCCTCTGGCCGTCAAGAATCAAAACAGGACTTTACACTTCAACAAATTGAGTTCAATTCTGTTGAACACCGATTTGGCGGTTGGAAAAAATTTGATGCGAGCGACCTTGAAAACTGCACCTTACCCTGAGGTTGATAAAGTACATATTAGTGGACTAAGTTGTGGTGCTGTATCTATTGCGGCAGAGGCAGGCAGTAGGTACCCCCACGTCGTCGCAGTGAAAGTGAGCGGTGACGCTGCACGCGGAAGCGTAGCGCGGCAGCTAAGGTGAAGGTATGATAATGTGATTAGTATTTACTCGCATGCCTCGTTCAGGTAATACTGGATAATAAAACTGTTTATTTATAGACGTGTGGACGCTCCAGTTGCACTAGCTTGTGCTCGCGTTTTGACAGCTACGAAAGTGGTTCTACAACTGTGGAGTCTGATTCCGAATGATACATTTGACACACGGCTGTGGAATGCTGCTTGTGGGTATTTCTAGGTTATAAGCGAATGGCGGCTTTATGGCAGTATACGACATTTTCTATATTTCAAAAATAAAGGATTTCCACAAACTTTACAATCACTGCCAATTTATTTACCATCGTGGTGCAAGTAGTAGTGTAAGTATTTACATTGTACACTGTCTTCTAAAACTTTCAAGGGATTGTTACTTCGCGTTCAGATTTTGTCGTCTCTTAAAAAAATTCTGCATCATACATTGTAAAGCCAATAATCCACGATCTATAATGCTAAATTCCGGATCCAAGCCGGTTTTGTTTACAAAATGTGATTGACTGATACGCGTAACGGATATCCCATTCCAAGGTCAGTGTCAAAGCCGAAACAAACGTCAAAGAACTGTCGCCTTCCAAACACAACCGGACGCAATTATGTAACAACATAAAAATGTAGCAAAAAAATAAATGAAAGATTTCTGTTCCACACAGCGACAAGACTTACATTACAAGTATAGGTAAATATTTAATGCTTTTTATAAGATTTCATTTAGAAAACAGCTGCAGTAAGCTTTCTTACTCACCGAAGAACTTTTAGCAAAGTCCTATCTTTCTCCTTTCCATTTTTTTAAATGAAATTTCTTTATTCTATTTAAACTACGACAAAATGGTAACTTTAAGGGGGATGCGCTAAGGTACCCCTTGAAATTGAAATTTTCTTACGTTTTTTTCAATTTGCAGGACAACTCCTTAAGTTCATATAAGTGCCAAAATTTCATGAAATAGTCATTCAATACACTTACATGAACTTAGAGAGTTGTATTGCTGATTCCAATAATTATAATTCTGTACATCCATATTTGTTACGGCCGCAAATAATATTTATATCAACATAAAACCTGATACTGACCTGCAAATTGCAAAAAACGTAAGAAAAATTTAATTTTGCCATAAACCGACTTGCATTTACACCTGATACTGGTAAAATAGATATTGATTGCAGCATAACTGTTCAATATTCCATTCATGACAACGTGTAAGAAAACATAACATCTGTCATTTGTCAATAGCCGCCGAAATGTAGCGACGATGTAACATGTCATAAGCATCGTGATACTTTACTAGCGACCATTTCTTTCGTAACTTTCTTTTTTATTGACAACGTAAGAAATCTTGCTTTCAATGCTTGTCATCTTTTTTGAATACTATTGACTTCTCGCTACTTTAAACATCCTTATCGAAAGGCCTCCTGGAATCAGGCCTAGGACAACTGTCACATTTCCCAATTTCTGATAATTTATCATATCTTTATGACGCGTGGACTTATCACCCATCTCATTTATATCAAAACCCACGACCTATCACAACTCGTCAAAACCGCGAAAGTCGCAAACGCGGTCGTGTCTCATTGCGCGATCGCTCCAGATCCGGCACTCTCGTTTTCGGCGCGAGCACAGCCGCCACGGTCACGGGCACCTGACGCCGGTGTTTTTGTTTCGTTCGGCATAATTCGCTGTTGTGACGTCATGTAACAGTGGTCACCTGCCTTTATTTGTGATAGTGTTGTTGTGTGTGGTGTGAGCTACTGTGTTGTGTTTATAACGTGGATTTGACTCTTACTTTTGCTTATAAGGTAAAGTTAGCTTTAGTTTATTTAATTTTGGCGTTATTGCTTGGTTATGATTGAATCAACAAAATTATTTGGAACCACGGCGTATGTACTGTTTTTTCTTCAGAAAATCCGTTTTTTGTTTCCCTAAATTACTGTTTAATTTCCGGAAACTCAAAATCAATCAAAAAGCGCAGTTATTTTCAAAAAAGCTGCGTCTGAGGCCGTGACTTCCGCGTTTTTTCCCTCATTTCGAGACCTTCGCGTGAAAAATAAAACAATGCTTGGTACACTGTGCATTGAGGCGCAGTGTTCACGTGACGATGATTTCTTTCCACGTCACGCTTCACGGGACTGCGTGAAGACGCAAAAACCCAATCAAGATCATTTAAATTTTACTTTGATGGCAATGGACGCCTGACTACAATGTTGACGAAGTTGCTAATTTATTACAGTTTTTTCAGTGCCTGTCTGTATGTGTCATAAACTACGCCTGTAGATGTCTTCTATTCGGTGGAATATAGATTTAGAACCGTGACTTTTAATTCAAGATTATGACCATGATGAGTCGACCTTACTAATAAGTTAAAAGATAACTAGAACAGACTTTAAATGAACTCATTTGATTAATTAACTTCTCAGTAAACTTCAAAAGACCCTTTTAACGTTCCCTTATTTGCTTAGAATGCCCAACTTCGTTTCCAAATAGACGTAGACTTCTATTTAACTAAACCAAAGACCGAAAAAACCGTTCAACCACAGACCTTCATCTGAAACTGCATTGTAGAGGTAGGAAGGAAAACAGAGCCGGAAATTCAGCCGTGCATAAAGATCCTGACGAAAAAATACCGGAATCAAATGGGCGGCCTTCCTCGACATTCGACAAGGCTAGCCCTTTATCGAATGATAAAAAACACACAAACACGATGATAACAATGTCTCAAGGTCTTGGCCCTACTCACTGGGTAAAGGTCGAGGTGTATTTGTTTTTTATTTGGATAAGAATAGCCTCTGGAGTTTTTTTCCGTGAGTTCTCATCTTGTTTACATGGTAAACTGGAAAATTGTACGTCTGGCAGGTATGTGTGCTGTAGGGCACAATAAAATATTATATCGTATCTCCAATTAAACACATGATTCAACCAAAAGTTATGCGATATTAACGTCTCCCAGATACCGCGAATTTTATCGTTTCCGACAACATCGTCTACATAAAATCTTAAATAGTAAGGAACACAGTCTTCTGCCGACCCTACGCGGTGAAGTAGCAAAGGCCAGGCATCATAAAAAAGAAAACAGTGCTACTACTACTAAACAACCGTACTTAAGACCAGTCTGCTAACGATTAGTGGCGCATACGCAATGACATTGTCGCGTTAATTTTGACACATATATTAGCACACGCAAAAAGAGTTGTTATGTTATTTTTATTTACGAACACTGTTAGTGTATTGGCTACTTACGCCCTTTAACTGTAACATCAAATAAGGCATTTCTTGCGCTACTCGGCATAGGGAGACTGTGCGTTAATATTAAGAAAAAGGCTTATCCTATGCATCATGTTTTAAGTGAGATCTTGGAGAGACAAACTGCCTCTGATGGTCTTGCCAACTGTTTTGATTAACTATAAAAGATGCGGGAATCCACAACTATCGTTCGGGTCCACCACAAAACTTAAAAGGTTTAAACCCATATCTGCAAGACCACATTTCCAGATAGGAAAAAATCTTGATTAAATCTCAAAATGTTCAGTTTTACACTACAAATTAGGCACATCCGCATGTCCTTGCAGAAAGCACGACGAAAAACGAACAAGCGCATAATAATTCTTACTCACAAAGTCATTTTAATACAGGAAGCATGTACCGCGGAGTATAATGGGCGTTAATTACACAAGTGATTAATGGAAATGCTCTTTAGTTTTTGCCTGAGACTGAAGTTTTTGTTGGACGACGAGGCTTTCTTTTGCTAAGGTTTCAACTGGAGGATGATCATGTAGAATTGTAGATAATACAAGCTTAAAATAATGCCTTGGGTTAAACGTCGATTTTCTTTCATTTTCTAATACCCGTTCTGAATTTAGAATCTGAAGCTGTGACCTGTCAAACTCTAGCATCACTTAGGGTGACGCCTTAAATGTAGCCAGCGAACTTCCAAATTTCTTATGGTTTTTGCTAAGAAATTTTGAATTTCGTGGTTTTTCACCTTAAGTAACGCTAAAGTAGAATTTAACATGTTCTAGTAGTATGACGTAGTTTTTTGTTTTTGCGTCGCATAATATATTTAAATACTAAATGAGTCAACAAGGCGCAGTATTTTTTTAAGTAAAGACATCAGTACAAGCAACAATTAACTCCGCAGTAAGCGTCAGTAAGCGATGCAGCATTGATTTGTAAAAACACTGCTGGATACTGCAGCGGTCTTCAGCGGAAATATAAAAGGAAAACGTAAAGATTTACGTTTTGCAGTAAGATTAATGCATCAGATAAATTAACTATTATTATATTAAATTTCCGGCTCATAATATTTCCAAAGGTTACAGAGAACGGAGCGCTGTCCTTGTCAAAATATTATTATTTTTGGATAACTGCACCAAGTGACCTTAATAAAATTAATTGATCAGTTTAATTATTTTGATTGAACGTAAAAATTATGATAGGTGTAAAATTTCCGCATTTTCAATTAACACTTAGATCATGATCTGATAGATATTATCATATGCATTCGTTATGGCAGGCATATTTGGCCTTGCATTGGACTACTAATATGTAAATATTAAAAATATTTTTGTTATTTTAACTATAGAACCTGTTTGAGTTAAGATTTTTGTGTTATTTCTGAAATAAAATACATAAATCACTCTAATAAACTTTTTCTATTTTTTTATTTTTGGCAATGATGGGTGGTTAGGTATATGACTGCAAAATTAAGACGAGTTAGGTAATCATCGAATAAACCACGAGACCGTGAAATATTATGACAAGTAAACCTTATAGACCGATATCTGAGGTCAACCTAACGATATGATATAATTTGGTATTTTAATCCGTTTATGAAATATCTCAAGAACAAACGGTTACCTAACAAAGTGATGGCCCGTTTATGATAATGTTCAAACTAATGTACCTATTTAGGAAATACTAAAGTTTATGCTAATGCTAACATTGGCCATTGTAAGAACAATACCTTAATTTTAAAGCTTTGATTTTGTGCAATAATTAATTAATTATAATGTGGAAGATTTTCTCAAACCATTCATCAGAAGACTTTACAAAAAGATTTCATACAAGGCTTATCAAACGTGCATACTTATTTCTTACATTTTATGTTTTAAGTTATTGAAACACAGCCAAGTGCACTTCACAATCAATTATGCAACAGAGAATCAATAACATAATGATCACGCATCACACACACACACTACTCCACAAATACGTATTATCGTAATCAAAACAATATTATCGTAGAAGTGCATAGAGCAGGAAGCTTGCGCGGGCGCCGGCCGTGACAGTTGCCGCGAGGTCGAGCAGGCGCACTGCAACGTAATAGTGACGCGTTTTGCGTAACAATACTTTTGTTCTAGTCTCTCTGATTGATTGGTTCAAAGTCAACGGGTGGTCGGGGAAATTATAGCCTTTTAAATATTCTGTAATTAAAAATAATTCTTATTAAGTACATAGTAGCCGTTTTGTGCATCAATAACAACTTTTTCCTTACTTTTTTGTGTAAAAAGTTAATGTTGAATAGCCTTTAGAAAGAAGCAAAGACATTCGAAAGAAATGAGCTCATCAGATATACTTCCGAGTTAAAACTCGCGCTATACAGAAGCAAATTAAATAACCACTAACTTTTAGTTAAAGTAAAATTTAATTTTAAATCAAACTCTTCAAAAGTTATTGCACAATCTAGCAATCTTATATTACAAGCGCAATTTTCTCGTTTTCTGACATTAGTCAGCTTCTAAATCTCACAGTCATACATTGTGATGCTAAACTTTCACATGAGGTGTTATGCGCAGACGCAGTGAAGATGCAAATTGCGCCAATCACTGATGATTCAGCGATATCATTTAAGTATGAACATGTCCCCCGGTATTTCGCTAAATAAGCTTAGAACTTTGACCTATCGAGAGCCATTAGCATTACCTATAAAATAATCATAAAGTTAAGTAAGCAGTAGCCATAAAATGCATTATTACATACAAATTCTAAGCATGCCGATTAAAGTCATCATGTGCATAAGACATACATTACTAGCTAGTAAAAGTTATGTAAAACCTGTTAAGACTCAATACGTAAGTGCATACATTCCTACCTTGGGCTAAACCTTTTGAAAGTTACCTAAAGACACTTCTTGTGTTTGAAAATTCAACGACATTGCATAATGCGGTCCGCTAACACTCGACTGCCAATACAAATAAAGTGACAAACTTAGATTAAGCGATGATGGCATGACATCAACAAGAGCAAAGACTTATGGACATGTAATCCTGAAATACTCGTAAATCACTGATGGCTCTTAAAATAATAGCCGTAAAGTTTAGAGTTGAATGAGATCTCAATAAATTGACAAGGAAAATGGGCGCAGGAAAAGACGACGAAGTTCTGAAGTTAATCTACGCATTACATTATTTATCTCTATTCATTTACAATAAGTTAACTCAGAGTATTCTGCTGTAATCATTGGAGAAAGCCTCTATACAGGCAAAGGTCGAGTTAGCATCTGCGGGTCACTTAAAATTACTGTAATAGGACCCTTTGCACATTCAATCTCGGACTCTAGAATTTGCATCAATCTCCCGCAGCTCCCGGCGAAAGTAATGGCTTGGAAAGACAATGGATTTATTAATCATGTTGCCTATTAGACCTACGCTGTTCGCGAATGTTCAGGCCATGCTTTACATGTATTAACTGTAAACTCCATCGGTCTTTGTCTCTGCATGTTGAGGCTGCAACCGCAACGCATGTGCGTGGGAAGATGAAACACACATTATGATTATGTATGAGCCATTTGTAAGCTCGTTTTTCCATCATAATAGCTTTTATTTATAGGGAAGTTGATAGTAATATGTCAGGTCGAATAATTTTATGGTTAGGTGTTTTTGTTTAGTGGTTGAGTGAGGACGTTTTTTTTTGTTGTCAAATATGTCCAGGTTATTTAATTATTTAATAAATATTTTTCAATTTTTTTATGGAAACAAATAAAAAATGTAGAAAAATTTAAGTAAATAAAAGTGGAATATGAAATTAGTTTACTTAATTTAATAATCGTGTGCGGTGCGGTGTCGACAATACGTCCGTCACCGTCGGCGGTCGAGCGGCGACTGCGCTTCGAGTGCGCCTCGGCCGTCGACAGGCGGAAGCGTGCGCGCGCGCACCCGCGCAAGGCTACGCTCATGACCTCGCACCGTCTTTGTCTAGCGCTATCTAGCGTCTGTTTACCCGCGAGGCCGAATGCATCATACCTTTGCTTGGCGCGTACTTGAAAACTAAATGATTATTGAAACCATAAATTTATCGTTAGGGTACGTTTCTTTTTGAAGAGAAACCTTGTAGATAAATTGAGTGATAATGAATCGAGGTACTGAGGTGTGTTGGGACTGAGGCGCTCTGTTTCATACATTAACATTTATATTGTTTAGTTTTACATTTGTTATTTACATTTTAAATAATGTTATTATATTTTTCTATTTTCAGATATGGCGCGATATAAGTGATCGTATCAACTGTATGATCGAGTGGGAGCTGTTAGTGAGATGTAAGTAGAAAAAAAATACACTATTAATTTAAATGAAGACAATGATTAGAATGTACCAAAGCCAATTAATTAATTTAATTGTAATTGTTACCAATTCTGGCTGGAATAAGATTATTAACAAATAATAAAAAATATTGTGCTGAAAATGATGTGGGTACAGCAAGATAATAAATTGACATCATGAAACGCGGCATCACATTATTAAAGCCTAGATATTTACAGATCAAAACTATTATTCATAGGGACGTCAATATATTAAGTTACGTAAATAAATATATGCTGATAAAGTTCTTATAATCTCAGTTTAAAAACAAATAAAAATACCTACGGTTAGCTCTGTTTTGCTGCCTATGTCTTAGTTTTTATGTTATTCAGACCTTTATACTAGGAATTACTACCTGGAATTACGAGTTTTTGCGGTTTAGGTTAGGTACGACATGGCTAAGATGACCTTTAGCTAAAATAAGTTAGTAAGTTAGCTGAAATAAATACAGTAGGTATGGGTTACAGACAGGTACCCTTCTGAAGTTTGTAGATTGTTTTGGTAGAAGACCTACCTCACCGAAAAAATAGACAATGAAGTAAAAAAAGTCAGTTTTTATCAATAAAAATGTCAACTACTGTTAACGTATGTTTAATTCATAATTTTTTATTTTTGACTTTTCGGTTACCCCGTTGAGAAAACACCATTTATTTATTTTACTAGCTTCCGCCCCGGGTTCGCCCGCGTTTTATGTCGATAAAAAGTAGCCTATGTCCTTCATGTCGAAATTATAACAATAATAATAAAAACACCGTTCAGTGGTTTCAGCGTGGAAAGGTAAAATACAGACAGACTAGAGTTACTTCGAATTTATAATATTAATATGGATTATTATGTACACACAGTAAAATACATATGGATAATTGTAATTTTGAATATTATAATTAATAATATTTTTTTATATTTTAAACCGTGGTTATTTCCTCTAAAGAGTAAGATTCTATATAGCCAGTTAGTTAGAACCCACTAGCCTGCAGTGTGCGGAGGTTTTTATAACCTCAGTTTGAATGTAGGCGACCTTGTCATTGCTCATAATTCGGGGTGAACAGCTAACGTGTACCGATAGCAGAACAAGTTATATATCTTAATAGTTTTTTTTTTAATAATTTTCGTTAAAACTTTTCAAAATATTTTTATGGAAGGAGCTTTAAAGTAGACTTTATTATAATCAACAAAATAAGTCCATGACAAGTTTCTTGCTTTTTATAGCCTGCCTGCTAATAATTTACTTCTACATAAACACGCCTTTTGCTCATGGGGGTAGGTAGAAACTACAGAACACCACTAGCTACGATCCTTACATCCTTTTGCTTCGTTTACGTTCATACATCTTCTGTAATATAAAGAAATACACAATATCCTTAACAAATAACTAGAAAACTCCACTTCTCACATAATTTTTCCTAGGCTGGCAGGACCGGAGTCACCTGATATTTATTCTAGGCATTTTATATGCATTTGCATACTTATGCCTACAATAATATCTTCCGCCTCAGTAATAAAGCTTGTTTATCAAAACGTTAGCTGAGTCGTTATCCTTCGATCAATTTTAACTTAATGAGTTAGGTAGAGTTTATATAATATGAGCTTATAATCTTATATCGACTACCTACACAAGTTTTTTTCTCTTTTAATATAAGTCTAGTAACATCGTATCTATAATTTGTAACAAAATAAGTCGAGCTGTTTTTAATGTATCAGAAATATCCTTTTTGATAAATAGGATAGGATATACACAGTACCTTATATCTACAAATAAATAGGATAGGATATACACAGTACCTTATATCTACAAATATCGTCTACTGGAAAACATATTTTTATTTCAGAACCCAGTATAGTATGTTCTCCTTTCTCCTTCTAAGGCGCGGGCCACACTGAAGGGACGTGAGACGAGGACAGGACGCAGACGCGGCGTCCCTTTCACATATCTTATTTTTTCTTCATACAAAATTTATTAACGCGATCTGGCACTAAACATACAGAAAGGACAAGACACAGGCGCTTCGCTTTTCCATCTGCTTACCACATCCCTTCTGCGTGACCCGCGCCTGATGCCCTACTAATGCAAAATACCCTCTTTTGTAATGATAAAACAAACCACAACCTTCTACAACAAACGCTGTTTAATTGAACGAGATTACATCACCATAATCAGTAGGTTTCAGGAAAAAAACATTAATATTATTTCCTGTTCGCTACAAGTACTACTAGAACCACGACCGCTGTCCCTGATTAGCTAATTGAACATATAAATGGACATAATCATTATCGATTGTTCTATTAATAAGTATCGTGTCAGACCCTAAAGTTTTGAACCTTCAATTTCTGATAGGGGTCCGACCTCTGCCACTGAAATCGATCTACGACCTTCTGTCAAACAACTTGATTTTACAAGTTCTTTTTTAAGTAGATTTTCCGGATTATAATCATGTTAAGCAAATCTTATATTTCAAGCAAGACTATTAATAACATCTTACAGATTCGCAATCCGTAAAGGCCACAGCCGCAATAAATGTAAGCCACGAAAATAATCCTGAGAAAAACAAAAGTAAAAAAGCTGCACCAAAAAATCGGGTCCAAATATAGGCGCACATACTCTCCGAGCCTTTCATGGTAACGCCTCTAACTGAGCAGCCAATTACGTACTGAAGCGTTGCCTTCAAGGCAAGAACACCGAAATCGAATAATGACAGATAAATGTCTTAAATCTACTAGGAAGTATCGTGCCCGATTCGTCCTAGCAAGCCCTTGTTAACAGCACGCACACTGACGTGCAAGCGTGCGCACGCGTGCACACATGCGCGCGCGACGCACACACGTTCACAAAAATGGCCATGAGATAACTGACATCACAGCAAGGTCCCGCCCGCCGCCGGTCGGTACGGTCAGTAAAACAGATTTTTCGTTCAGTTAAACTGTAAAAGATGGAGTTTTAAAATGCAACGTTCCTGTAACATGACGTCATTGGTACAATAGAAACGTCTATTCACTATTCAACCCTGAACTTTACATGAAAACGCAAGAATTATGCATTTATACCGCAAAATAAGGTAAAATATTACGTTTTACAATCATATTTACATATTATGACGTTTTTTTTGGTAGTAATGAGACCTTTTGCTCACGATTTACAGGTGCATCTTATTTTCCGGGTCAAGTTATATCTACTAAATTATTTAAAACGATCTGCCTTTAAACTTTATTTTTAAATTCTTACAATAATTACAATAATTTATTTTTAATACACATTTGTCTTAACCATGTCTATAACTCAGCTCTCTCAAAAATTAACTGACATGACAGTTGTCAGTTAATTTTTGAATTATGAAGCATTACATGAGGTTTGCGTAAAAAGTATTATTATAAAATATTTATCACACGTAGGTGCACGTGCAGCTCATCAGTAAGTACGTAATATCCAACATCCCCGATACTTTCAAAAGCTTTTTGAACCATTCCGAAATCCTGAAAGCAGCCATTTTCGGAAATCATAATCAGTCATTTATTCTAATTAGGCTGAAATTACATAAGACAGTCCCCCAAAATGTCCGCCTTTCATCACATCCTAGTGCTTTAGCTGGGAAAAAGTGTCGCAACAAACTCCCCAACATTTTTCACTGTGAACATTTTCATGCATTTTCTTATAGCCTACATATATTACTTGTTTTTCTGTCTGTACCGCCACGTGCATCACGCATGCTGCGTAACATATAGTAATGACAGTGTTTGTGTCGGCGACAGCCGGCCTTCAGGCCCCAGTACCGATGAATATTTTTAACTTAGCTTAGGGCCCACGCAACCAAACGCATGCTTTTTAATTCCTGCATACACTTGAACTAAATTTGATTGTCGTTGACACTGAGCAACTAGATCAATTTGAGGTGACCGATAGACCTTTATAGAACAATTAGGAGTCGAAATTAATTTGGTGGATTTAAAATATAATTATTTTTTTCACAACTTCTTTTTGTGGCCGAATTTATAATGGAATATCAGGTTTAAAATTGTGCGTTTTCTATTTATTTTTCACTTATATTGAAATACACAACAAAGAGATATTTAAAATAATCAAGTAATTAATATTCAAGGTAACAAGGGCTCAAAGCGATGATTACGATTTGTTCGCATGTATTTTGTAAATTTGTATAAGGAAACGAATTTGTACATCATTGCTAGTAGGTATCTGAATATATTTACAAACCTTCAAGGGCTACGGCAATGTAATCACTATAATTACCTCGTTTATAAAAAATACTTTAGTTTGAAGGAAAATACCATACTCAGCTAGTAAAAAAATGAAAATAAATGAGTGATTCATTTTGGATGATTCAACAAGTGAGGATAAATGATTCATAAGAACATTCGTGAATTTTGATTGATCAATACATTGTAATTTGCTAAAACTGACGCCATAAAACACGTTTTGATTCAAATGGCCACGAGCTCCCAATTTATTTGCCTACAGTACGCCATCGCCAGACGCATTGCACCGCACCAATAATAGAAACTTGCAAATCGCGCTGCGCAGACGCCGCCGGCCGGACGGACGGCCTGCAAGGCTCTTCCTAGACGACTGTGACTCAGCACATGCAATTCTAGAACCGTCTGCATGCCCTACTGAAACCATATTCGTTCAATCGTTCCTACTATTAATTTCACTGAGAATCTAGATAGCTTGTTTTGCGCGGGATATCCGGACTGCTTTAGGTATAATGGGATATCGTTTGACCATGGTTTCGAAACAGTTTCTCATTGTCGCTGGTACTTTTATGGGGTTCTGGGTGTCATCAGCTGCTTTCGCAAAGATCTTGGGAAGTGTTACTAAGGTTAACTAAACACTTAAGGTCTTGAGGTAAAGCTTAATTGGAACACTTACATGCAACTAAAACGGATAGACCAATGATGGGTTTCCAATTACCTATTACCGTTCTATCAATAGTTCTATTAAGCACGTTTATATGACTTCAAGTGCTCTCCGCTGCTAATTAAATCAAATGCAAATTAATTAGTGGAGGTACCAAGGCAACTGCGATGTTACATGCGTCGCAACAATAAGTAGGAGCACTTTGTAGTAGGATGCCCTTGTGGTGTTGAAATTACGTATAATTTAATCGTGGCTCAAATTGTATTAAACGTATTAGGTAAGTACTAAAGCCAGGAAAGTAAATTTTCAGAAAACTTGACTATGAGGATAAACCCTATTCAAGAAAACAATTTCGATAAGCAGGCAAGCTGATTCTACAACTACTACGATTTTTGAACTTCACAAATTCTTCTTTTTTTCTTGTGGTTAGTCTAACCAATCAGAGTATTAAAGCCGCGCAAGGGCCTCTGACTTAGCTTCACATGTCGTCGAGACATATCCCTCAGGCATGCCGGTTTCCTCACGATGTTTTCCTTCACCGTTTTTAAAGAAAGTGATAATTATACAATACGCACATGAATCCGAAAAATCAGAGGTACGTGTCTTGGGTTCGAACTTCAGACCTATGACTTAGCAGTCCGACGGTCACACCACTAGGCTATCGCTGCTTCACTTCACATATTAAAACTGGCTAAAGTTAATTTGTTTCACTAAATTTAACATAGGGGTCAGGTGGTTGGCCAAATATTTGTTCAGGCAATCAATTCCAAGTCAACATATACATGTCAATTGCTCGCTTGCAAATTTTCGTGTAATACATCGGCTTTTTCAATTCAAGAGTTAAATACCATCATCAGATTGTCATCAGTGTCAATAAAATGATGCTTGAAACTCTTTCGAAGATGATTTTAGAAGAAGCTTCTAAAACCATCTATCGAATTCTTATGAGATCCTACATTGAGCTCTATTTAAAGCTCGCATAGTAACTAGGTTTGTATAATTTGATACAATGCAGCTGCTATTGACTTAGCTTGCAGCTTTACTTGTTTACTGAAGAAAGTGGAGCAGACAGTACTGTCTCACTCAAATATTTATCAAACAATGTCTTGGCACATATATTATAATAATAAGTACTGTTGGGCACTTGTTTGACCACACTTATTTTTGCATAAGACAATAAAATATTATCTTTTTGACCCCTATGGCTGACCCCTATGGTCAGGTGGTTGGCCAAATATTTGTTCAGGCAATCAATTCCAAGTCAACATATACATGTCAATTGCTCGCTTGCAAATTTTCGTGTAATACATCGGCTTTTTCAATTTAAGAGTTAAATACCATCATCAGATTGTCATCAGTGTCAATAAAATGATGCTTGAAACTCTTTCGAAGATGATTTTAGAAGAAGCTTCTAAAACCATCTATCGAATTCTTATGAGATCCTACATTGAGCTCTATTTAAAGCTCGCATAGTAACTAGGTTTGTATAATTTGATACAATGCAGCTGCTATTGACTTAGCTTGCAGCTTTACTTGTTTACTGAAGAAAGTGGAGCAGACAGTACTGTCTCACTCAAATATTTATCAAACAATGTCTTGGCACATATATTATAATAATAAGTACTGTCACTTATTTTTGCATAAGACAATAAAATATTATCTTTTTTAGCAAACATTTGTACAGCATCTTTTTCGGTATCCAAGGTAACCATTAAAGCTTGGTTTCCTCCATCAATGTCTAGTTAATGCTCCGCAATTTCCAGTCTCTAGAAAGGGCTTTGTACTATTTCGGCATTAGGCAAGCCATCAGTCATCAAAGCGCGCGTGCGCAGCTTCCGCGTTGGAAACCAGCCAGTTATGTACAAAGGATGCATTAAGGACCCAGAATTATGACACACGATCTAAACACGGATTGGCTGTAAAGCATTTTGGTTTTAGAGTTATGTGTTCTATTTCGTTATTGCCAGTTTTAGAGGCAGATTTGACGAGAGGAAAATAGAAGCGAATGGCAATGTTTTTTTCTTAGTGACGACGAAATCAGACGATGATTTATATTTAGATCTTGCAACGAATCAAGAAATAAAATGTCATTTTCCGACCACGTAACCTGTCGATAGCCTGATACAATCTTTGGTTTTTCAGAAATGGCCATCTTATCTAAACGACCATTTTATTTCTTACCTTTTATAATAAAGATCAAAACACCAAACTCAAGCAAGGTCTGCAACTGTACACTTCTGGTAATTACCTTCACTCTCAGTCTTTTGTCCACATACTCCTTCAATACTCCGAGGGGACCATCCATCGCCTCCATGCGAGTGAGCACATTTCTCACCTTAAACTCCTTTTTCGTTGGTACCATGTCTGAAAATAAACATTACTATGAATCAAATGAGTTATACAAGCTTTTACGTTTCGTTGGACAGATTGATTTTTTACTGAGCGGGACTCTTAACAGGGTGAACTACCCAGAAATATACCTTAGCCAAATCTACTTAAATCATATAAAAAAATGTTGAGTATCGCTTCCTGCCAGTATGCAAACGGGGAAGATGTGTTTAGTTTTTATAAGTTGATGTGCGTTTTATGTCGTTAGATGATGTCATATGCAGCTCGAGGAAGATACGAGAGAATGTGCCGTGAAGGTAAACTTGTGGCGTTCGCAATAATAAAGACTTGTCAACTCGTAAGTTTCTAGTAATGCTTCTCTGGTTAGAACAAAGAAATATTTCTGCATCCGTTAATGAAGACAATTAAAAGTTAGGCGAAGATCAACAATTTTGTTAAATATCCAATTTTACGCTTCAATGCAGTTTTTATTAGTTAAAGACTTTAGCTGTCATGTTTCAAACTAATTTCTATAAAATAAATTTCTAAAAGGCGCAAGAAATTTCGCAAATACCGTTTTAAAATTAAGGCAAGATCCCGAGTGCGAAAATTAACAAAATTATTTAAAAGTCGTAACACCACTTAGCCAAATAATACCTATTATTAATTACAAAAGAGACAAGAGCGTACGTATTAGTGTATTACGATAACAATGTCGAAGAAAAAGTCAACGCACCCGTTATCAGTGCGACACAAATATGACACCTGTAAAAATATCGCAAGTTGCTTGCATCACCGAGCTCGGTGCACGGACGGCAACGCGTGCACTCACCCATCGGTTTGGTCAACGTCTGCCTGCCCTCATGTCATAGTGGGTACAAGTGATCTTTTACAACTTGTTTATATTTATTTTTCAAGCAAGAGGGACAACTGGAGGCACATTTTAAAGGAATAGTAGTAGATGCAAGTGATACAACATAAGGAGATGCAGTAAAGTTAAGATATTGCAGATATAAAACAATGACAATGATCATCATGATTTATATCTTTTTTGTAGTTGTAGTAATAACTGCTATTATCAACATTTAGTGAGTATCTGCTTTTCAGAGACCACACTAGGATATCATTAAATATCAAAATCATATCAATGCATATAATTATCAGCATAGTTTAAGTGATGTTGTTGTGGAGAAAGCAACCATTGATGAAGTTGTTAAAAGTTGTATGCTAAAAATAGACTTGTTATCATCAAACAGGTAGTTACAGCTACTTTTCGCAACTATTTATGAAACTGAATATGACTATTACGATGTATTGATAAACGCTTCTAAATATAGACTATCTAAATGAAATCAAGAGCGGGTACGCGAAACGGGTTTCTCATTAGAATCGTGTTAGAAACGAGACGATTACTATCGATACACTGAAATTAGTCGAATACTCAAATAGCGAGTTTACAATCGATAAAATAAGCGTGAAATGATTAATGATAATTATGGCATTTTGTTAGCCATTATTTGTAAACCTTGTTACGTTAATTGGAGCCGACCTTTGCTTTTAACAAGTACTACTAGTACCTACTCGAATTTTAACCATTAAGTATGAATGACACAAACTAATACTATCACCGACCGACAATCATGCAAACAAATAAGGCCTCTCGTAGCGGCAGAAGTACATTTCAACAACCTAAACAAATAAGAACTAAAAACGAAACAAAATCCATTAACCAAAGTCATCAATTCATCAACAACAGATTAAAAAAACCGTAAACTATCAACAAATCTATGCAGCAGCGGCGTCGGAGGTACCAGGACGGCATGGCTCGCGAGCGGTCGCCGATCGCGAATTACTTTCACTCCACTATCCCCGGGCGCTGACCGCGCGGCCGGGGTCGTCGCCCGCGAGCCGAGCGCGGGAAACGCCACCCGCCATCGCGCCATTCAGAAAAGCGCGCCATGTTTACACAGATGCGCGCCGAAACGCGTGCCGTTGCATCACTTCCGTTTGCGTTCCGTTCCGCCGCTTATTGGCGACGTACCGATTTACTTTTATGCGTTTAACACAATTATTTGCTTACACAATCTGTCCGTGCAGTACTACAACTTTACGCATATGCTTTTCATCTTATGCATTTGATGTGTTAGTATAACCTATTCGTTAATAAAAATGGTACCTATTTAGTGCCTAATTATAAGACTGAAACAAATAACAATTACACTCATAGATTTGTTGGCAACGATAACAGGGTGACTGAGAACTCCGGTGTCGAGCAAGCCGCGCACGCGCAATCCGCTGCGCTGGCTTAGCGTGATAGATAACAGAGCACGCAACTATTTGTTATCTCTTTTAATAATTCGTAAACAGTGTAATACACGTAATTGCTTTCTTTGGTTTCTAATATAATTGACTGAAATTATAATTTTCTTGGAAAAACAAAGCCTTCCTTTGCGCATTATGGTTTATTTATTTATTTAAACTTTTCGCACTAAAAAAGGTACAAAGGCGGACTTAATGCCTGAGGCATTCTCTACCAGTCAACCAAGGGTGGTGAAGAGATTAGATGGCAGGTGCTCTAATTGAGAGGAACGAAGAGAAAAAAATAATAATAATATATCATATTGCATTATAGATAAAGCAGTACAGTACATAAATAAGCTATAAACATATGATACATATACTTACACATATATTTACTATAATAAATACTATAATATATATATATAACATACAAATTCAAGGATGAGAGGTGATGACATGACTCTACTCTATTTATTTTGAGAAAAAACTCCGCAATTTCCGCTTAAATGCATAACGACTGGTGGCCGTCCTGATATCAAGAGGAAGCGCATTCCAAAGAAGAATGGACTGAATATGAAAAGAAGAATGAACAAAGTCAGAAGTATGAGAAGGACAGAGTAGGAGAAGATTGTTAGAAGAACGCAGGGTCTTAGTGTGTGAAGAACACAGATATTGGAAGTGAGAAACAAGATAAGAAGGAGGAGTAGGAGAGTTGAGAACGGAGTAAAGCGTGGTCAAAGCACGCAAACTTCTTCTTTGGCGAATGGACATCCATTTGAGCTCAGACCTATAGCTCGACACGTGGTCATATTTCCTAAGGTTGAATATGAACCTGATACAGTTGTTGAGTAGTCGGTCAAGCTTATCCAGCAAAACTGCATTCAAGTCAAAGTAGCACACGTCACCATAGTCGATGACAGGGAAAATTAAAGTCTGCACAAGCATAGCTTTCGTCTTAGCGGGTAAAAAGTTCCTCAGACGATACAGGGATCGCAGAGTACCGCTGACCCTTTGACTAACACTAGAGACCTGGCGTTGCCAGCTTAGTGTCGAGTCCAGATGCAAACCGAGATCCTTCACAGTAGGGGTAATGGGAATGACGGTACCATTGAAAATTAGAGGAGGAAGAGAGCTAAGCGTCACCCTACTCATCATGCGTGAGCTCCCAATTACAATGGCCTGACACTTTGTGGGGTTAACTGACACCCCAAAACTATCAGACCACTTTTTGATGGCATCTAAATCTCGGTTTACATCTGCTATAGCGTCCGACAAACCTTCAACCCGCCCAGCTGTATATAATTGAAGATCATCGGCATAAAGATGATACGAACATCGAAGACAGTGAGTTATAAAATTAATGAAGATGGAAAATAACAATGGAGAAAGAATACCGCCTTGTGGAACACCGGCATCCAGGTCGCGCCAACTCGAAGAGCTCTCATCAACGCGAACCGACTGCTGACGTCCCCGAAGATAAGAAGAGAACCATTCCAGAGCCTCGACCGAAACCATAAGATGAGAGAGGATAGAAAGGAGAATATCGTGGCTAACGGCATTAGAGAAATCAATTAATACCAAAACGGTAACCCTGGTATCCTCCATGGCTTCTCTAACGTCGCCAGTCACTTTAAGGAGAGCGGAAGCTGTACTGTGCCCAGGCCTGAATCCAGACTGAAAAGAGCTAACAAGGTTGTTCCGGTGAACAAACCCCGCAAACTGCTTGTGTACGCAGGCCTCAAGCACTTTAGACAGGAACGGGAGAATGGAAATGGGTCGGAAGTGACTGGGTAAGGAAGGATTTGAAATTTTAGGGAGTGGGCGTACATACGCCTTACGCCACAAGGATGGTTCATTATTTTCATTCTTCGTATGGAAATTATCTTGGTATTTAACCGTTTCTTTTCGAAGAATTTTGTATACATGTGGTACTCGATAGTAACGGATAATAACAACACAACACGACCTCCATAGAGTTTCCATATTGTGTAACATTAAACTCTTAGCATCGTTCGGTCTCGTCAAAAAAGGTTTATCAAATAAAATTTAGACCTAGGTTCAAAGTAGTCATAAGTCATCATCTGTTTAGAGATTATGCGGTCTATCTAAAAGCTATCCGATTCTGTTGAAACATATTTGGCAACTGAAAATTAATTACCAAAAATCTGAATTATATCGCCTTTTTAGTCATAACATACAATCTTAACATTTTTATTGTCTGTTATCTTGGATGACACAATTGTTTATCGGCATTTTTTACCACGCTTCGCAAAAGTAAGAATAATTTCGACTGGTAACACAACTTTTTAAGATAACATTTCATCAGCCTAACAGGGTTGTCTTACACATAATTTAGCTATCCTGTCTCAAGCATATCGTTGTTAGTTTAATATTATAAATGAAAAGACTCATGAATGTGTTCTCGAAAATATTTTATTAAAGTTCAGATGAGGTTACACGCGAGGGCGCAGTTCTTTGAAACCACACGCTTGTAGATCAAAGTAATCGTTGATAAAAATAATTGGGATTCCTGTTCAGTATTCTCAACTTGTTACTAAGAACATTATATATCATAAAATTAGGAAACTCGGGAATACACGGGGCCCTAAAGTTCATTTACACTTTAGTCGAGTGTGTCGCTCTCAGAACACGCAAGGTTTCTAAATCCTTTCGCTATTTGGGTCCAGAACAATCCAATTTTAATATCTTTTACCTATTTAGAGCCAAGACTGAAATAAGGTTATTCGTAAAGCTTTGAATCAATCTAAAGTTTTTGCAGCGCCGACTCTAACATTACTCGGCACGTATGAAATCCATTTCGTTTGCGGTTTGCTGATTTCGATTCAATACATGATCCTCAATTTTCGTCGGGTCGGAAGTCCAGTGCCTGCAACCCTAGGCGCAAAATCTCTGGATGGCATGTCAACGACCGAGACTCCAGGCCGAGTGAGACGGCGAACGCCACTCATGTGGAAAGCGGTTATGCAACAATCGTACACGCGAAAGTCTAGCGAACGATGTTACGTTCGCGGCGATGCATCTAGATTTTAGATGAACGCATTGCGATTTATTCAGATATTCTCGACAATCGTAACGATCTGTCGGTCTAGTGATGGAGCGATTGGCTGTGAATGCTCTTTTTTGTTGAAAACATACCTCATCTTAGATGAAATACAATTATTGTCTTTCATTGACTTGAATGTCATGCTCACTCAGATGTTTCGCTGATGGTGGCGTGTGTTGGATCATTTAGCTCGCTTCAAAATGGTTGAGCTGAATGGTGCTGATCCATGCGTCATGTTCGTGAACGGGCGCCGCCAGTAGGGACTGGTCATCTCTTAGCTGCCATGGCTTATTAATTAAGTACTTTATTTTTTAATTGTTTTTTTTTGTTTATATTTTCTGTACTCTGGATGCTTTTAACGTGCATGTCTTTTAGTACATTAATAATGGAGGGTCCATGGAGTTTCATGCCCGTTCTTCTCCATAGGTACCTACTACGCTTTGGAATTGGCAACTAGCTTAATATTTCCGACTGACCGACTCCTTGACAATTCAAACGCGCCTGCAAATGTTTTATTTGAAATAAATGCTTTGAATTACTTTGCCTATAGCCGTGGTTTGATTTCCTTTAATTTTTAATAGGTTTGCTGCTTGTCTTGGGTTTTTTATAACGTTCATGCAAAAAAAAATCGTGGATTTCACTATTGGTCATCATTTTGAAGAACATTGGCATAGTCGATTGTGGCTCAGAAGGCACTATTGTATTTAAAAGTGCGTATTAGTCAAAACAAAAGTAATTCTTAGCAAAGTCCATGTTAGTCTGCTTTCGAACAAGCACTTTCTTAGATAGACTCAATAGATGTAAATGCGCACGATTGTTCAGACCGTGTTTCAGTATTGCAAAACAATATGGCGACCGCAATAATTATACTCTAGAATCTACCATTACGCTTATATTAGGCTTAACGATTGCACAAAAGTAGCCGATAATAGAAGTGAACAAGGAGTTTACAAGCCAGCTGTGTTTAATCTATGGTGCGCTTTACCTGTCACTTTCCATCGCCATTTTTGTCGATTTGGCGGGAAAATAATTGGTTATATTATCACGCGATCGCGTGTTCGGGTCCTATGTGGTTTGTTCATTAAAAATATTTAAGTTTAATTAACGCACAAGGGTGCTCATATCGCGAATTGACCCAGAAATTACCATGGTTTATCTTTAATGTTTAGTTTGTAATGAACACATTTTTATACTTAACAACTTTAGCTTAAAAACAGAACAAACTGATAGCTGAGAACATAATTAATCTAAGAAGAAATTTCAAGAAATATGATAAGCCATCCCACTATACTTACTGTACTCATATTACTTACTTATAGAAGAAAAATCAATTTGAAGCATTTTTATAAAGTGACTTAAACAGGAAATTAGTGCTCCTGAATTCAACGGTAATTTCATTGTCTTCGAATAGTACGCAATCAACCTGTTTGACAAAAACGAAGCTATTCCGCCCCGAAACAGATTCGCAACATAAATGTTACCGCGGAAAACCAGCTGACGTAATCCAAACCACTCGTTCTAAGTCAAAACAAATTGTGGATGAAAAAAAGGTTTATGTAAGCAAGGCCGCCGCCGGGGCAGCGGGTCATGGGCGCTATGCAAATGAGCTGATGCCATTGTTGATAGCAAGTCATTGACTATGCGGACCTGGATACGTTACGTCCATTCACGGTAATAAAAGGATTTTTATTATGGACTTTATTGGCGCTTGGATGCTGCTTCGTTGCGAATGACTAGAGGTGGTCCTTACAGCCTCAACTGTTAGGACCAGTTATAGACTACGATTTTATCAGTACTTGGAACACGACCGTACCAAATAAGACGAATGATTTTAAACATAGAATTTGGATTTGACAGATTTTTATGCTTGAGCTCCAAATGAGAGTGGTTTATTAGTTGTAACTTGTAAGATATGGTACGATATTACGGATTAGCTCGGCAGTAATGCGAAGAGCTATGTAGGGTCATTCGTTATTTACGACTCTGCAGTATGGATGCGTGAGATGTCAAAGTTATACGTGGATTAAAATAACGACACCATAGTTTGAAATATAGCGTATAGGACCTTCTGCTGAGGCTGCTCGTTATGTAATTGTTTCTAAAGAAATACATAAAGTTCAACCACAAATAGGCCTTACAGATAACAGAAATTTGACTACAACAGGCAGGCAAAAAGTTATCGCCACCATAATTCGAACAAATTATTATTCTCAAGCTCAAAACTGTCCATTGATTACCTAATCCTAATAGAACGCCAAACGGATCGAACTTTGATCCTCGAAAAGGCGAAGTCCCACAACTGCCTGGGTGGGCTGGGTAGCTTATCCAGGGGGTAGGCCCGCGAGGTGAGGTGCGGGGGGCGGGTTCGTCGGCCGCAGTTGACATAGAGCCGCGTGCATTGAACGCGCGGCCTAGACTGACCTCGCGCCGACCTGGGGCTCCATGTGACAGGAGATGCGAAAGCATTCCGATGACATTTGTGGTGATAGGGGACAGATTTGAGGTTGTTGGTGACGGTCGAGTTGGTGTAATTTATGATGGTTTTTATTAAACAGCCAGCGCTCGATTTACACTAGTGCCCAGGGCGGCAAATTTTCGGAGGGTGGGAAAAAAAATCTTCGCGTTATCGAAGATGTTTTTTTTATCTTCCAAAATATGAATAATTTATTAGTACATGAAAAAAAAAATAACTAGTACATTTTTCGAAAAATAGAAAACATTTATCCTTACATAATTACTAAGGTTGCCTGGAACGCAGAAAGCGATAAGGCCGCCCATTGTATGTTTTGTAGTGTTAATATATATTTTTTTCCCATGTTTTTTCTGGTTTACAATAAATACGTAAATTAATCTTTTGCTTTTATGAAAAATGCCGCCCCATTATCGAAATTTAGATAGAAATTAGATTATTTTCCATGAAGATGTTGCACACTTCAAATTTTGCTATGCTTCACATTTGTGTTCAACAGCTTTTGTCTAGATCATTTTATAGTATAAGGCTGTATACATTCTCAACTTTTCTTTATGTATATTAATGTAAGTTTTCAATTTAAATTTATCAGATAATTACAATTTAGACCTATGTACAGATAATATAAAGATTCAAATCCAGATTTTTTAAACTCTGTTAGCTATATCAAGTCTGGTTGTTTATTTAATCTCCAAATATCACTAATTACCTCAAACTGTTGGTTTCTGTTCTGAGAAGCAAGACAGTTAAATCCATTACTAAATCTCGATATCTAAGTAGAGCACCTGCATTATTATATTTTGTTACGTTAAACAACCAATAGCAACATGAGGCAGCAGAATTACTGATCAAATTAATAATTGATGTTGTTTTGTAGAGTATTACTTTACTTTCCAAATTAAACTATACATGATATTGTAGGTATGACTTAAGTTTGAAATACTACCAAACCCAGCCTTGATATTGAACCATGTGTCAAGCATCTCGCACGTAGAGAGTATGGGCTCACTGGGCCTATCAAAATTATCTTTTAGTTCCTTAGAGGAAAGAACTACATTTTGTTCATTTCCATTGTACTAGTTAACATAGATCAAATAATATAGTAAGTGTACATGCTAAGCAGCCCCATCCAGTTATTTCATACATATTTCACTTAATAAGAACTTAACATGAACTATTAGTAGTACTGGTAGGTGCATCCACATAGACTGGAAGCCGACCACAACTAAGTTGGGGTCGGCTTCCAGTTTCTTATTGTACCCTTTAATACTTAAGATATATTATATACAGAAGCAGTTGGTGTACTTACCTTTATAAATAAATACTTAGATACTTCCAACATTAAAAGCAACTTTGTATCACTCAATACATAACCTCAAAATCTTACCTACATACTGTGCGAACCGCTGTTTGTTCTTCTCCTCTAACCATTTCTCCTCTTCGACTCGCTTTCTTTCCTTCTCTTCCTCTCTCTTTGCAACCAGTTCTGTCTTACCAAAAGGGATGATTTCATTTTGTTTCTTCTGTGCGGCTTCAAATTGAGCAATGTTTTCGTACAATGGTGCCGATTCTACGGGAATCTTTACTTTGTCAGAGTAAAGAGCCTTCAAAGGATTATAATTCGAGCTACATGCACTCACTTCTGACTCTGAAGTGGAAGAATCAGATTTATTTCCCCGCGACATTGCGAAATTTTAACAAAACAATAACATCAAAGCAAAGCAAGACGAGGCCACAGATAACAGATTAGACCGCTGTCAAACTGTCAATGTCATATGGAACGCGTTACGTTTTGTTTCACGTATTTGAAAAAGATTTTTAGAACTTATTATGATAAAAATAAAAGTAATAAATAGTGAAACCTACCATTATTTATTTATTTGGGTGATTTTTTTTTGTATTATTTATTCAAAACTTATGTAATTCATTCCAATTTGATTTGGCTGAACGTATAACACTTCGACCATGCGGAAATCGTTTTGGAAACAATAATTACCTCGAAGTCGTAGAAGTAAATTATTATAATTGCACATTTTTTATTGGCATTGCAGTCATATTGATCGCGTGGTAGAATGCTGAAGGTTCTTCCTCAAACTGCAATAATTCAGTAATTACAGTTCGTATTAGCAAAAGAAACAAACTAGAAAAGTAGTACTTAGGTACAATATGTTCACGTACGTACAGCTGGTATCGATACGGTTAAAATATTACTAAGAATATGTTTATTTCATTAAATGCTATTTTACTACATTAAAACAAACAGCAGGTTGTGTAAACAAGATAAGTATTAGCAAGATGTTAGCTCGTCGCAATTACGCCAACTCAATGCAAGGTCCTCAGAGCAATATGCAATAGGAAGTAAATGATTCAAGGTTGTGTCTCACTGAAGTCTATAAATCTTTCAATAGGCTATTTAAACAGGAAAATTTATAAGTAAATTGCCATAAAAAGAAAAAATAATATGAACGCACTTGTAACGCCATAAAATAAATTGTTAATTTATTACGTAGTTATTGTTCAATTTAAAGTAGGTATGTAACGGAATTTGGAAACGCGAACAAGTGTTGTATAAATCCTTTTTACAAATAGCTTGCATCATCCCACTGCTCGGCAAAGGCACAACGACTTCCAGCTCTTTCGATCCAGGGCTTTCTCCAGCTCGTCCCGCCATCTTTTAGGGGGTCTGCTGTGAATCCTCATGATCAGTGAAACAAGATAAACAACACAGTATTCATAGAGTTCAGCTATTCCACGCTAGAGGGCGTTGTGCATAATTTTCTAGTTATGTCTGCTTAATAAAAGGAGACAAAACAAATCCACAAATGAATAAAGTATAAACGATCTTTATACTTACTTACTAATTGAATAATTCAATAAGTAATATCTAAACAACCGACAATTTCGGTGCATCAACTTTCTTATTGAAGTATGACTATGCCTCTAATTTAATCCTATGATTAATCAAGGCAGTGCATATTTGCTCGCTGTCGCCTATTAATTGGCTACTTATTTATAGACGGGCTATGAATAATGTAACGTTAGGTAAATGACATGAAGATTTTTACTATTAGTAATCTTCTTTCCGATACACATCTGTGTACAATTACAATATTAAACAGTGTTTTTTTTTTATTGGCGTCTTGGCACCAACTGCGTCAATGTGTTACTGTCAAACCATGGTAGTTTTAATTGAAACTTTACGGGCATAGCAATAAATAGCACTGATTTTACATTGTTTTTATGTCTAACCTCCACGTTTTGTCAATGGTGTTAACCGTTATTGTTTATACAGGCTGTAAGGGTAAACAGTCTTGTCATTCAAACCATGGGTAGTTGACTTAAATATAAAAATAAATGACCGAACACAACAAAAAAAAACGTCATTTTCATTAAAAGATTTTAAAAAGTTTCTTTCCGACACCGTGCTCTCTAGCGAAACAGCTGACTGACTGAGGGAGGGGTCGCGCTCGCGGCCGGTCAGGTCACATCCCGCGACCCCCGCCCGTGTTGAGACGCAAGTTCGTTGCCCTAGCGCATAGGACAACGAACTTGCGTCTCTTGTGGTAAAATGTAGAATTAAAAAAAAGAAAAAAAATTGTAATTTTCCATTGGTTTTACGTTCTATAAATGAAACCAAACCGCTGGTTGTAAGGATAACGGTGTTTACCCTAACACCCTGTATAATGAAGATTATAAAAGAATTAAAAAATAAAATTGGACGATAAGAAAAAAGTAATTTGCTTTCAGATCGCAATCACCACCTTTTATTTTAGGCAGATAACATCTAAAAAACAAAAAGTATTCACAGTTGAGAAATTAATTATTCTGGAAACAAAATCGGCGCACGAAGAAAGCGGTCTAAGGAAGCGTTTAGAAAAGAAAAGTAATTCTTTTTGCTTCACACACGACAATTATAGTGAAAGACTGAGCTAGCATTGTTCACTTTTTTACAAACGGCGCGCGTTGATTGGCTGCATTTCTTTGTTTCACGGCGCGCGCGCAGTCTTCCGTGCATTGTGAGCTCAGCATAATATGATTACGAGACCGTCTTATGTTTGTTACGTTAATATTTTTTTCTTTGTTTTCTTTTAGTAGCTCCGAGCATTTTATGGTCAGTTAATTCTAAAGAATAAGCGGGTTACGTAACTCCTACAGGAGTAAAAGATAAATAAATAAAAATTGAACTTCCTTGTTTTTTCCGCCAGCTATCCCTAAATCAGAAAATAGTTCAGCGTTTATGATAGCACTGATAGAAAATCTTGCACAAAGAATAAGTTATCTCATTACCCTATTATTGCTGTTTTTCTAAGTTTTATCCCGCTAGATTTTCCTTGAAGTAGGGTTGATAGATGTATAAAAGTTATTTTCCATAAACAAAAGTTCAAAAAGGCATTGTTTTATTTTTCTTATTCATTCATACGAAAGATACCACGATTCACATTACACTTTGTTGTTATCGTAGAACAATTATTTGTTAGGTGACGACCAAAATAGCCGAGTATTGTAAGTTCGTTGACTGGCACATACGTCACAACACCAGATTAGATTTATTGTACTATTCGCTACACGTGATGCGCAAACGATCCGCGAATGATTTATTAATCTGTTGTACCTACACTTTAAATAGGTCAGCCACTGTCTGTTTCAAACATATAGCGATTTTAATGTCTTAAATTACAGTCTTCTCTTTACTATTATTAATATTAACTGTGTCTTAAATGGCAAATAAATTAAAATTTATATTCTTCCTGGTTTCAGAGCGGCGTGAGCGTGAACGCAAGGGGGTGAGCGCCGCGCTGCCTCTATGCTGTATCAACGCAGATTTGACATTCACCGGGACGTCGCCAGGTGATCTCGGCGCATCACCATCGTCACACTTACAACACTATAACATTAAAACAAGCTGAAAAACGAAAAAAAATCCTCTTAACCTGAAATTTTGATGTAACCACAATTTTTTACATACTCCTGCAGACCAGCGCCATCTTGTGGCGAGTAGTAAAACTAGTAAACTAACCAGCTAAATTAGCAACTCATTTATAATAATTTTATTATAATTGCTAATAAGCGTTGGCTAACTCGATTCTTTGCTGTATATTTTTTATTCCCTAGTACACTCTTTATATAATGAATTCCTTTTGTTGAAGCTTACTAACATAAAGCACTAACGTTTCCCTACTATTATAACCTGACTTTGGCATACTCCTCAATTATTTTATTTGCGAACAGTGTTAAGACGTGAAAGCCTACGCTCGTACTCTTAACAGGTCGCTGCTGAAGAGAAGTGGATTACGAGGAGTGAGGTAACCTGGCCGGGAGGAGGACAAGCAAGCCGAACAAGCAGACCATCTGCCGTACAGCGGCAAAAACAAACAAACCGATATGTGTTCCCCCGTAACTAAGTACCTAAAATTCGCGTAATACTACAACGAATAATGTACGTTCCGTCCAAGAAGCTGCCAAACATTTTGAACGAATTTATTAGTGTAAATACATTTTTGGACTATTTATATCTGTGTATAGTTCGCGAGTGCTCGCGTGTGTAAGAGTGGTGTGAAAGCGCCACCTAGTGGTAACCGTGATAAAGGTGGCGGGGACGCATGCGCCATCGGGACAGGCGCTGGCGATGCCATTTATTGAAGACGAATGGTGGTCCGCCGAGAATGAGGGCAGGATGGTTGACCTCTCCAATTGCCTGCAGGTAATACACTCCATGTTACACTTTTTAATGTGACAAACTCACCAAGTTATCTTTGGAGTAGTACTAACGACACTGAAATTACTTAGAAAGGCACTGTTCGAAAGCAAGAAGAGAGCTGAAGCTCTTTCAACACTTAATAACATTTATATTATATATTTAACAATTATTTTCCAACAATTGCAAGCATAACTTGACTAACATAAATCAACTCATAGAATCTAGGAGTTATTTTACCCAGTTTCAATCAGAGGACACACTCACATACATACATTACAGACCTTATATAAAAGAATGTATACAAAAAACATGTGCTAGTTCCAGGACGCGGTAGTCGCAGCCGGCGGCCAAGCGGCCGCTCAACTGCAGCAGATGGCGACATCTCTTGGGGATCTCTCGCAAGCCGAGCTCACCAACATCGTCGGGGGACTGACGTTAGAGCCCGACACCGGCGAGGCGGCTGACCCTGACGACATCCTCAAGCAACTGGGAGAGACCGCTTTCGACAATTTTGAAACGTTTTTTACGGATTTAACGAATGCCACCGCGTCTTCTGTACCGCCTATTGAAATAAAGGTGAGAATTGTTTATCTTATTTTAAAGATACTAGTGTCTGTGGTTCATGGTATAATATTTTTGCTAATAGGTAGTCCTGTGAACCTGCTAGACTAAGCTTCTAATAAGTATTGAGTATTGGAGGGCTGACCGGCTGACGTCAAAAGTGCAACGGAGTTTAATTTATACTAATGATATCTCACTCAAACAGACCATGTAGAATAATGAAGATGGTGGGACAAACAGTTCCATAGACCGAAATAGCTGGAAGTCATGGGAAAAGGCTTTTGGCCCTTTGCCCAGGATGATGTAGGCTGACAGTATAAAGCAGAACCTAGTAACCACTAGAGAAATATTAGGGTCTTCACTAGCTTTATGCTTCAATGTTCGATTAGATTGATGCACTAACAATAAGCATCTTGAGCGCTAATCACAACAAAAACGTACATAACATATGAGATGAGAATTAGGTATATCGGCAATAAGGGATGGTAGAACGTCTGTAATTATTGTTTGTTAGAACGTGTTTCATTACGTAATACATGATACTAATTGTATGCATTTCAATTCCAGCAAGAAGAGAACAACAACATATCATCGCCAGCGTCCAGCAGCCAACTCCAAGGCTACTACCAACAAAACAGTCAATTAGCACTGCCAAACAACGGCCAACAACGGTTACAACAACTGTTGAGATCGGGCACGAGTGCCATCAACAACGCCGTAACTAATAATATTAATAATGGGCGATATAACATCGCTTCCGCGAATCCGCTGTTGGCTGAGAAGCTATCAGCGTCACCTAGCGGGATAAAGCAAGAACCAATCAGCTCGGATTACAACACGACGAGTATGAACTACGGCAGCGCATCGCCGATGCAGAGGATGCCGAGCGGGAAGCCGCAGGTGCATGATGCTGGTGGAGGTAAAGGTGAGTTTTATTACTAATAGAGATAAGGCTTAGGGGTGTAGTAGTGACATTTATTTTAGTGACATCTAGCGGATAATAGCAGCACTACGATAAAACAGACTAAACTTAGTAGTTTTACTACTCGCTACAAGATGGCAGCACTATATCGTAACAACAATAGTTTCTTAAATGGATAATAGATGTCGCTACTCCCCAAAGTGCAGTTGCAACGTCTGATGCATTAGGTAGCTACCTCCGTCTATGCAGTTTTCTCCTCGCGATCACAATCCACTTTCGATTTCCGCTCGAGGAAGTACCGACGATTTTCCTTTCACAACTTGCCGCTTTTACCTCGTCAAACGTTTAGGCCGGCCACGAGAAAGTTTTATAAAGCTAGGCACTAGGCAGCCAGTATACTTAGGTATGACTCGCATCTGAGAAGCGTAATCTAAGTATTGTATCTAATCGATTCTGGGAAGTATGCTGCGTTTATGTAGAAGGTAAGTACTAAAACGTGGTAGTGTTATATCGAAATTAAATTGGGATCTATCTGCAATAGTCCAATTTTGACAACTGTCAGTTTTTGCTGCTTGCTTATGTATATGATTATGACGCTTCTGAAGACTTTAATAGTTGAATCAACATTGCGCATAGACTAGGGAAATTACGGAGATTCAGTATACAGGTACATGCTTCCAAATACCGCACATAGAGCTATGTCATTTAAGCTTTGAGTGTTCAGTGTTCAAGTAGTATTTCCTTTATCAGTACGTTAAACTAATTCGCAAATTATCTTACCCAACAAAACGTTATTACTTTAGACATAAAATCTAATCAGTAACACGACGCGCCGAGATATATCTCCGACACAGTAGGTCAGTGGCGCCCCCGCGCGGCCGGAAGCGAAAGCGACGCGAGTGGTGGACGGCACATCTAACCGCTTTCCCCGCCTAATAATCTATCTGAAACTGCGTACATACTGTACATAGACACAGACGTGTCATGGGAAAGTTAATAAACTTCAAGTTATTTTATGATCCACACACAATTATAGATAAGTAATTAGTCAAAAGTATCGTATTGGCTGGCAGTATCAGTAACTGAGTTTTGTTCAGAAGCACCAAAAAATTTGACTCGCATTATAAACCTACTAGCAGCGCCCCGCGGTTTCACCCGCGTAAGTCTCGATCCTGTGGGAATATCGGGATAAAAAGTATCCTATGTTTTAATCCAGGTTTTGGTGTGCCAAATCTGTTCCGCCGTTTTAGCGTGAAAGCGTAACAAACAAACAAACTCACTTTCGCATTTACTTTATAATAATAATTCCCCTGCTGGGAAAAAAATACTTTTAACAGAGACATTTAAACTGCTAGGCAAAGGGCCCCAATGTTATTTAATGACTACCTAGGCTAAGCTATTAAATTAATTTTTCCTTTTCAAATACAAGGACTGCCCGGGCCGCGGTGGCCATTCGCGGTGCATATGCGAGCATACACCACTCTAGGTAAATATACATAGAATATAGCTGTATCTATTGTATATAACTTTTCGTATTTAACGCACAGACGGGTTCTTTAATGTTCACTTTCTTATTATACTGATGGAAAGCTTATGAGGAGTACCTACTCGTACCTAGGAGATGTTTTAAAGACACGGAACAATATGTCGTTAGCATTTACAAGATACATTAAGTAAATCGAAATTGGTAGGTAGGTACTTACTTACATAAATTGATAGATGTTCAATAAAATTTTCTTAATTAAAGTTTTGGCTTTATCTCGGAGTAAGTACCTAGTTTTATATAGCCATTGAGCTACCGTAAGGGTGTCAATGGTGGTGTAAGCTCATTGTGCTCAATTTTGATTGTTATTTTATTTTATGAGGAGATATTACTCCTGCAGTAGGATATGTGCAGCAGTTGCAGCCCGTTTGGCATGTTACAGATTGAAATAAATATCATGTTAGTAAGACAATGCGCTATCTAGATCTGGACGAATCAGTACGGAAGCGGTTCTTTATATTACTTTTAACGAAAACTTTTTTTATTATAAACTACCTAGAAACGGTATGAATGCTATTAATGAAACGACAAAAACTTATCAACTTTTTATCACTAAATAAAAAGAAACGCTTTGGTGGAACCGCCGCCGTTCAAGCTCTTAGGGCTTCGCCCTCTGGGACCAAAGTTACAAGTGTAGTGCCGAATTAAGGAAGTTTCGCTTTTTTCTGTTAGAGATGGCCGAACTTTGAAGTGGATTTTTTGGCAAAATGTAAACTGCGACAGAATCGTTATAACTTATTCATAACAAGTTATGCCACCATTTTGAATTAAGTTAGGTTAGGTAAGGTATGAAAAGGTCCATTTTTTTCTATCGCGTCCATTGCTGTATTCCTCTACCTACAAGTCTTCCCACAAAGTGGCAAAATTATAACATTCACTCGTTTTATGAGGATTTTTATTTATTTACATAAGTTTTCAGTGTAACTAATTCATTTTTATTTGGCTGCTTGTTAAACCGAGTTTTAGACTTTTTAAGCTTCAACTGTTAAATAATTATCTAATTGTTGAATGGATTTCGTAAGTTAGAATTGTTCCGTTCAGTAATTCAGTAAAATGATCCTTCATTTTTCAACAATACTTTTCGTCCCACTCACACCAAAGCTCTCCCACAAGGTGCATCCACGCCTCATAACCCATTATTAACTTTTTCGTAGAAAACCGTCTAACTTGTTTCTGACAGTGATGACGTAGGTACTTTCTTCACCTTTATACATATACCTATGTTTATGCAGGTGGGCCCCTCTCTAAGGGCTTCCCGAAACGCTCCCCCCACAAATGTTCCGCGGTTATTTATAGTTAAGGAGCTAGACGGCTTTTAATATAATTTGGAAAATTCTCCCTTGATTTAAAAAAAACAATCAGCCTATCTCTTGCCAACTATGTTGGGGCTTCCAGTCTAACCGGATACAGCTGAATACCGGTATGTTACATAGAAATCGTCGACCGCTGAGCGTTGAACGATATAGCGGATGTTAGATGGTCAAATCATGAAATGGCGGCGTATCGTGAAATGGCCAGGCGGATCACGGTACGGCTATTTCTACGATCGGACCACGACATATTATACAAACTAAAAATAACACCTACTTGCTACAGAAATGGTAATTCTCCTCGTTCTTCAAGACACATTACCTGTTTACAGACGCATTCCTTGCTTGCGTCATACAGGTAAAGTTCCATAAAAAACCTTGACACCAAAAATGTTTTCAGAACTAATCGCTGTTTCATAAAAATTTACACATAATTGTGTATAAACAGTAGGAAAACGTCGGGAGTGAATCAATTTAATAATTAATTGTCGCACTATCTTCCTAGAACGTGATGTGGGGTACCAGGGCTCCATGTCAAGGTGTCGCGACAGCACTGCTCTGTGACGTCATCGCTAGGGGGACGGTGTAATTACTCCCAGGGCGTTAATATGGGATGTTTATTTTAATTATTGGGTTATGGCGATAGGTAGCAATTAGCATGTGTTGCAGTGCGCATGAGGGACTATGATAGCTGAATTTTTATGCGCTTTTTTATGCTTCTGTAAGAACACGAACTTTTGTTTTCTTATCCCGTGAATATCTTTTCCATTTATTCTGTTTATAAAAAATTACTCCGCCTTTTTAGAAGCTCAGTATTTGTGTTAGAGGGTACTATTTCAAAATTTTCTATATTATGGGCAATACCAACTATTTAAAAAAATACTTTTCCATTATTCCCCGCCGACCAGCGTAGGTTTTAATTGCGGAAATATAAATTATAGTCCGGAAACGTAAGTGGTCGAATAGGCAGAAACGGAAACATAATTACTGTCTTATCAACACATTGGAGATCTCAATATGCCCAGTTATGTCGTAGCAATATAGCATTTTAGCCTATGACCTACTTTAATATACTTGAAAGCTCAAGAATATCAACTTGTCTATTATACACGAGAAATATCGATACATCTTCTTACCATCTATATTGCATCCCGAAGTCCCGAACCGATCGGAATGTTGTAATGAATGTGAGAATATCACGACAGTCGGAAGACGTTCCTGAATCTAGTACCTATTCTATTGTAGGTATACAGTGAATCTAGGTCATCGAGGTCTGCTAACGTTCACATTTCCTGCTAGTTCGCTTCCGACCTCGTAACATGGTATTTACTCCTTTCCTTGGAAGATTGGGCGTAACATTCTATGAAAAGCATTTTGATTCTGAAACACTTATTATCTGTTCTACTCGGATATCTATGGTTCTACTTATTTCTTGTATGGCAACTACCTATTTTTTTTCCATAAAACAAAACATAAGCATTGAATATGTAGGTAATAGGTAAGTGCCCATGTCCAATAACTATTGTCCACTGGACGTGGTACGAGCAACTAAGCTAAGCACATTAAGCTCGTCAAATAATTTCATTTCTACCAAATAAAAACGAAAGATCAATATTGATCAGTTATGTCAGGTGTCAATCTTATATTTGTCGTTGGTCTTATAATCCAGTTTAGTGCTAAAAACAATTATGAAGAATGCCTAAAAATAAACTCTTACATATAATTCTCCCCTTCTATTATGATTTCCTTCAACGTCACAGTATTTCGACGTAACGTTACCCCGAAACAGCAACTCGTAATTAGACGTCAAACAAAGCTGTACTCATTTACTCTCATTTCTAAAATAACTCCTAACTCTTAGCAGAACTAATTACGGTGACTGCTGTCATATACCACGTACCTTTTGCAAAACACTGGATGTATTCAAATATACAAGTACTAAACTAACCTGAAAAGGTGATGTTTCTTCTTGAATTAGTGATCTAGGAAGTCAGTTTGTGAGTGGTATGGCTTATCAATCGTGGTGTCCTCTGGTAATCCCATGCGTCTCGATTGCATGATACCCTCATCTATGTTCGTTCTAGGGTTTTTACATTGACCATTAGGTTTTTGCGAGGCCATGTATCATGTCACTGCTATCTCTTCTGGGATATTTTACTTTGAAATACTCCTCTTTCTATTTTTGGCAATAATCAACTCCCACCAAATCACCCTTTCCCACTGAAAATGTCAGATTTTCGTCAAAAACTGACTATTTTTGAGAACCGCATCCGCAATCCTTAGTGCACGGTGCAGCGCGTGCGTCACTTGTGAGCGTGTGTGCGTGCACAACCATGACCCCGTTTTCACTGCGCGCAAACACTGCGCATGTGTGTCGTGTGCGCACGGGCGCCGCGAATGTGTGCGGCACATGTGCTTGTGTTATGTCACACGAGATGGAGCGTGCGTTTTGCGATGCGTGCGTCTGCGCTGCTGCGGAGGTTGCTCTGCTTTCCTTATTGTTTTATAGGTATTAGGGTAATACAGGGAATTAAATGTGGGTTAGCGATAAACTTTATGAGGTTAAACGTTTAGTTTTTCATTGACTTTTAATGTAGTAAGTAGTTGTTTTGATTTATTACATAAGACTTTACACTCGGAAGCCATAAAAAATGGGTCGTTTATTAAAAAAAACACCAATTAAATAGAAAAAGATAAATTACTTCCTGCCCCTACGTACCTACATGTCACAATTACCAATAATAAATAACAGTATTACGCCATTATATCGAAGCTTTTCTTGCCGTTCACTACCGAGGACCAACAATCGTGACCTACACGAAGATCAGGGCAATTCAGGTGTCTATTAAAAGTTTAAAACTATTAAAAGCCGGACGTCCGCTGATTAATAACAAATCTATCGAAGTGGAGCATACTCCGGCACGTCTCTATTACGCAAGCGCACATCCGCGCGTTTCCCCTTGAGAACTGTTAGCGGCGCGAGCGCAGACGTTGAGATTTCGGATTTATAGGTCCTATGTGAGATGAAATTGGATGAAGGAATTGCAGGGTAAAAAAGCCCACGATTCAGCAGTTTAATTCTCTGAAACTTAATTTAGGATGTTATTAATTGGTCTTCATCGCTTATATGTATTAGATGGGCCAAATTCGTTTGTCTCGGAAGTACTTTTACCTAAGTGTTTCGTCATACATAATTTCGGCCCTGTTAAAAGTTATATAAGTATGCGTTATTAGTCACTGCATATTAGGTTCCTTATATTATCTGATTATCACATCTATATATCGACAGAAAAAATAATTTTATTGCGAAGCTCCTCCTGAATTCGAGTAAAAAAAGGTAACCAACAGTACAGCGAATACAGCTAGGTACTCGTGCCTACGCTTCTGTGGTTAGACCTTATTTTAAAAGGAGTTTCGTCAACCAACATAATTGGTCTTTTGCAAGTCTTAAAAATCCATTTTAGGAGACCCGTAGGCTTCAGAAAACTATGCAGCCTGCTTTTGAAACCTACGCGAGTTCTCACGCCATTGTTCAGCGGCTAAAGCGATGCCATAGTTCCACCGATTTCACCTATTTAGCTTTATTCCATTTATTTTTAACTAGCTGCGAACATGGCTCCTATTTATTAGGTACACTATTCTGGAATGAAAGGTTTGCTGATTTTTTTATTGGAATAGTAGTTGTATACTATTTGTCAGTATTAACTAAAGCATTCATAAAATTCGTTGTGTTGTAATAAATAATTCAGTTTTTCCTGTTTTTCAAACCTAAATCATGCAGGTTCATTTTACTTTACCAAAATGGTTCATTACAAGCTTCCTAATAATTGGCCCTATATATTAAAGGATGCATTATGTGTTAAACATCTAATCCGTAACTGCTAATCACTCTTCAGGAACCGGCAGAATAACTTCCACCCAACATTTTTTATATACCGCGTCACTAAAGGAAAATCCAGTGAGTTGTTATTAAAACTAATAATGATTCCGACAACGTTTATGAACTAAGTGTTCCCGGAATCCGATAGCAGGCTGGCAGCGGACATTTCACGAAGTTCCGAGCGACCGTGACCCAGAAATGTATACAATACGTAAATAAACAGGTTCGTGGAGCTCTGGACCTAACTGGGTAGCACGTGGTAAGGCTGGAATAGTTGGAACATATTTAAACATCCCTACAAGCTGCATATTTAAGGGCATAGTATATCTATCATCTATCTATTGTATCTATCTGAATCTCTGATGAAAGTACCAAACTTCTGCAAGGTGTGTGTTTCAAAATGCGACTTTCCTTATTATTTCGTCTATGAAACATAACATAAAATTAAATTAAATCAAGTCATATTAATGCTGCAAATATTCCCGGAAAAGGGCACCCTACCCTACGTCTAAAACACATGTTTACGAAGCAAAATTAAATTATCCGTGACAAGAAGCGTGTAGACCTAACAAAATATCATTGAAAAACTAACAAGCACTTACAAATTCGTGATGCGTTTGCGTTCCTTTCTTATGTGACGTCACACACCTGTCATCAAAAGGGCTAAATGAGCAGTTTCCATGTTTCTCCATAGCATTTACCAGGGAATAATGAGCGCTAAGTTGTAAGAGGTACACACGGCCAGCGGAAACCAATGAAACTACATATATTACCTTAATTGTATAGAGTGGTACAGTCTTGTTGGCAAAATGTTTTATTTAGTGTTGGTTGCATTTAGAAAATTGACAAAATATGTAGATAGTAATAGAAATTATTGTACAGGTTTGTTCTTATAAAGAGTTAATATATACCTAACATTCTGAAGTGGAAATAGATTGAATTATCGACCGTCTGATGTTATCCGGTTAATTCCATCACGTAGGTTTCTCTCATGTACATAATACATCAGATATTTATATTTCTGTATTTACATTTGTCCTAGCTATTTTTCTCAAACTCCCATAATATTTTCATTGGTGTACTTTTACTCTTATAAATGAAATGGCAACTGTCCGACATTCACACTCATGTAAATACTTCAAAATTGCCCCGTCACACTATTACAGCACTTACCCTGCCGAGGGCAACACCTTTGAGATTATTAGTCTCTCATGAGTAACCTACATATTTCAATGAGATAACAAGCAGTCCTGCTCGACTGTACACTTGAATCTAAGCACAGCTCCTTGAGGCAGTGCGACAACCTGAATCGTGTCAATGACGAGCGACCACATACGCGCACACGCACGAACACGCACACTCATGCACGACGTACGTGTGCGCACAGTGTCCTGCACAAGTGCACGCGACACCGTTCTCCTGTGCACCGGTTTTGTTATTGCTAACAAGGAGTTTGTTGTTATTTAATTTAATGTTCTTTTCTAGAAAATAGTTATTTTAAGTCTTAAGTTAAGCCTTTCGCTTCTTCTCCATTAAATAATCATCAACATTCAAAGCAATCTCAAATAATTCAATCTCTTGTATCATCTCTGTCTCGTACTTTGCTGATCCAATTCTATAATACGATCTTCTTTATGGTAATTGGCCTGTGTAACTGGGATCAGCCTTTATCCATATTTGTAGTGCCTACCTACCTAACCTATCTATTAGGAACTTCAACGGTACAACAGGCCCAAAAGGCAGCAAATCCCTAACTTCCTTTATCGAATGTAGTATTTATGATGACAATAATGTTGAATGAAAGATTTACAATAGTACTCGTAATTATAATATAATCAATTAATATTTCCGGTGATCAAGTTGAGGATATTTTTCGTAATTATTTTATTTTATTGTAAGAATATCGCCTTTGGACTGTGGAATGTACCGTGTTATCAAATAGATTTCTTCTACTACTTTATTATCATCAATGTTTTGCTTTTGTCTGGGTATGTTCACTAATTCCCCCTGCCACTGATCTCACTCACCATTCTACTGTCCCGTCTCCTCAAATTTTCCCCGTGTCTCCCCCAGCTAGTTCAATATTCCGTGTCCATGTGACTGTTCCTGATGCGGTCCTCGTTGCATAAGCAAATTGTGACAAAAGAGGCGCAGGCGCAAGGTTTCGAAAGACATCACATTACTAACTGGGACGCGTAGTTTAACGAATCGGTTCAATAAAATAGGATAGAAGGAGAATTTCCACTGGATGATGGCAACGGTATTTTGGATAGTAGGTAGTTTTTACTTTAAATGCCTCGTTGGTCCCTTGGTCCTAGTGGTCGAAACTCGCAAGTGTGACTGCTGACTCTGAGCGTAGTCTTGGGTTTGATTGCCGGGTCGGGCAGTGTTATTGGGTGATACTATTAGGACACTATCAGTAGCAGCCCCTGTAGTGTTGCGCCCGTTAAATGGAACATAAACATAGCTAGCGAAATGTATCTCTGCCTAACCCTTCGGAAATACAAGCGTGTTGCTATGTTACGTGTTGGTCACTGCCCTTTTTTTTGTGCATATTTAATGAGTCTGGTAAATGACCTATACGTAATCATAAAGACATCTTCAAAATGGTAAGCGTTAAGTAGTACTTTGACAGGTTGTGGTCATCAATCAGTCTGTATTATATACGATATTGCCTTCAGGATAGTTAGTATCTTAAATAGTTTCATGTTGTGTTGTAGAAATATTCGGAGGTGGGTTTTTTTTTTAATATATCATTATAAAATCTGACAATAATAAAGGCTGGTTCTTTGGCCCATTCTAACTTTTAATTTTACGAGAATAACGAAAACGTCCGAATCGTCAAATTAATCGGTGTCTCTGATATAAATTGCACATGATAGTTAGTTTGATAGTTGGTTTATTTGAAATTAATATATATCAAATAATGGCGAACTGCGAGTAATGGCAAACTGAATACATAATGCAGCGGTCGACATAACACATATGCAGTATGCACACATTGAACTACATATTTGAATACTATTTTGAAAACATTTGGAGGACATTAAAATTAACTTAGAAGAATTTTAATTTAATTATGGGTTCATAAACAGCAGAATATACAAAGAACGAGCAATTATTAATTTTGAATTTATCAAATTAACTTTGTTTCAACAACTCAAGATCTGTCTTTAAATTGAAAAAAAAGAGAGAAAAAAATTGTTTATTCTGCACAAACATAAACGCGCATTACATAAATAAAAATACAAATACACATTCAAATTAGCTAAAAGCCTCGTATCCAACTAATAAAAGTATTACTCAACCAATTACTCTTTGTTACTATTATTTAAAGTTTCATAATTAAAATGTTTTATTTTACATTCGATATCTAATCCAGCTGTTTATTGCAATATAAATTAGGCAAAATATAACTTTCACTCCCAGGTTTTTCTCGCCAAGCATATTGGTAAATAAACCTACCCAGTTATTCAGACAGTCCAAATAGTGTAACGGAAGTCATAAGCCCTAGGAAACAGACGGAGATAGCGAGCTTGAATGTGTATCGGAAACCGGACGCACACCTGGTCACTCAGCCTGGTCTAGTGTCTAATCCTGTGGTATTCTAGAATATTGTTGGCTAATGTCTGGCTTATAATGACGTCGCAGTTAAAGTTTATATTTGTGTCGATAATCCCCGGTTTTACCTTATCTGGCCGAATCTTTTGTTCGCTGTAGGTATTGGTTGTTCAAAATGTCTCGGTATGTTACAACAAACAAAGTTGAATAGTGTTTTTGGCAAGGAGGAAAATTAGGTTTTGTTTCCTGTTTCTTAAAACAATCAGTGGATTGTCTTCTAATATGTGGATGTGTGGTGTGGGTGTGTGTGTGTGTGTGTATAATAAGTTAAAAACTACTTATTATTATATAGCACTGCATTGGGAATTCCCGGCTTTGACAGATAATAAACTCTGAATAATATTATCTATTATTACACGACAATTATGTATTTCGAAACGGTTAAATATGAATCATTTTGTAGTATAATTGTAAAACATTAATATTTAATTGATCTATCGTATAATAGTTACAAAGTCCATGGTGTGTATGGTAAGTGCGCACTATGCGACGCATTTCCTTATTACAAATATTAATTCGATTACCTATCGCTCCATAACACCTACTAAAATGTAAGTACCAACATAACGCATAAAACGTTATGTACCTACTCGTAAAACTGTACTAACTGTACTAACTGCTCAGCTCAGCCTCTGACTTTGCCTACGGTTTTAATATAATCTGATAAACTACGCAATAATTTTTCCTTATTACACCTCTTTCTCTTCTCTTCTTTTTCTTTCTTTCTTTTTTTTTCTTTCTTTTTTCTTTTTCTTTTCTTTCTTTTTTCCTTTTTTTTCTTTTTCTTTCTTTATTTCTTTTCTTTTTCTTTCTTTTTTTTTTCTTTCTTTTTTCTTTTTCTTTCTTTTCGCATGAGGTCCTGGGTTTGATTCCCAAGTCGGAGAAAGTGGTTTTTCCATCAGGAATTTCTCAGTAATAGCCCGGAGTCTAGATTTGTGCCCGGTTGATGGCAATAGGCTCGCCCCGTTACATGGGACTTAAATATAACTGAGTGAGACACAGTGAAATGAGGGTTTACTATACCCTAACGCTTGGGGAAAACAGGCTTCATTCATCTTCATAAGTTATATTACAGTCCTTTATGAACATCAATACAGTTTCAGCATGCTTGCAATTAATACTTTACATACAGGATGTAAGGGTAAACACTCTTGTCATTAAAACCATGGGTAGTTGACTTAAATATAAAAATAAATGACCGAACACAACAAAAAAAAAAACGTTATTTTCATTAAAAGATTTTAAAAAGTTTCTATCTGACACCGTGCTTGATAGCGAAACAGCTGACTGACTAAAGGAGGGATCGCGCTCGCTGCCGGTCAGGTCACATCCCGGACCCCCCGCCCGTGTTGAGACGCAAGTTCGTTGCCCTAGCGCATAGGGCAACGAACTTGCGTCTCTTGTGGTAAAATTTAGATCTAAAAAAAATAAAAAAGAAGTTGTAATTTTCCATTGATATTACGTTCTATAAATTAAACCAAACCACTGTTTGCAAGGATAACGGTGTTTACCCTAACACCCTGTATACGTATAATAAAAACAAACACACTCACTTCATAGTATTCGTTTGAAAGTAAAACTCGTATTGTCTCGTTCTATCGGCCCTGGAGCTAGGTATCTGTACACCCACTCTTGGTGCTATTGTCCTCATGTCTCAATGTTGTGATAACGGCTATCACAGGGTAGGCAGCAATCCAGCCTGAATGAAATCTGGTATGCAGGAAGCTTCAAGTAATGCTGTTAATTAATTATTTTATCTGACGCCTTTTTTGCGACTTAGGTATTAAGTAGTTTAAGTTTAAACAAAAGGATTCCTCTTAGATACCTAAGTACTTTAAGTAATTAAATGCCCTTGTCCTTGATTGTTATGTTCAGGGCTCATTATTTCTTATGTTCAGGGCTCATTATTTAGCGACTTACAGTTTTAACGATAGGATTCTTTTTCATGTGATTAACTATGTACTAAACCTAAATAATAAATATCACCCTGTCATTAAGTACTTACCTCTATGGAAAGTTCTTTAAATACCAGAAAGAGAGCGAACATTGGCCCTGGGCATGAAGTTCACCTGGGTACACTTATTATACATGAAGTTTGAATGAATAAATAAACAGTGATCACCACAGTGCCACGCTGCCAGTTGTAGGGGTTGATTCCTGTTAGATTTTTTACAAAGATCTGTAATCCAGTCTGCATAAGAAATTGGTCAAAAAACAATTGAAAAAATCTTGTTTTGGTGTCACTGGCGCCAGTTCATAATGTGGTGCCATTAACATAACGCACCTCGGCGACTCGGGGCGTGTCATTAAATACCCTGGATGAGCGGTATTTATCGCTTGTTTCTAGGGTTCCGCAGCTACGCAAAAGTTTCCAGACGAGGTTGTCATGAGCCAGATGTTTCACTTCTAAATAAAGACATTATTACATTAATTGAAAATACACAGTAGGAATATTATTATGGTAGAATATTCTAAACTTTATAGTGTTCCTCTTAATTTTCCACCTATCACCAGACTAACGTAGATAATTCAAGCAAATCCTTCATCCATACAAATCAACTAAGCTTTTACGTAAACGAAAACTTTAGACTTTTCAAACTAGATCCATTGATTTAGCCACAATAATACGAAATTGTATTTACTAAGTTTTGTCCTTACGTACGGAGCGGTGAGCTTAAAACCTAAACAATTAGTAACTAGAACTATGACTACAAAAACATACATTTTTATACCTCATGCCCGTTAGACACACACAATATTTATTTAAAAAAAAAACAGATAAAAAAAGTACGGAACCCGAATTTCTATGCACCTGACACCTCAGCACATGTAGCGTAGCATCGGTGCGCGGGCGCAAGTTTTTGCACTTCACGGCCCATCGGCTACGATCGGTTACCTTCGGGCCCGATGTCACTAGGGGTGTCAAATACAAGCTATTTGAATTTAACGCTAATGAATTAGGGGAATTCTGACGCTGTTTCGGAATGTGTAGTATTTCAAAATTTGACAGGTTCCTGATGTATTTGTTTAGCGTTTAATTAGATGGATATGCGTGTTTATTTTTTCTCTTGTAGAAAATTATAAAGAAATATCGATAGCGATGTATCTGTCCATAATGACAGGCAGGTCAGGCTTCATATTTTGGGAAGGATAAACGTGTCCTATTTCCCCAGTTTCTGAAATGCTGACCGAGTCTGTAAACTGTCGCAGTAACTCAGTCGTGAAATCTAATGTAAATTGTCGTGATTAGTATTAGTACCTTGAAAAAAATAGGTAACAACAACAAACCATAAGTATGGGTAGTAATGAAAGCAGATTACATGGTTTGTCTTTCAAAACCTAGTATTGGGGTTTCAGAGCGTATTTTCCTGAGAAACCTTGTTTAGCTTCGCTTAGCTCATCTCTTCTAGTCATCGTTTAACATGCGCCATTAATATTCCCGTCAATTATCTGGTATATGACACATTGGCTGTCCGAGTCCGCCTCGGGACAAAAAATTCTAACGTGTCAAAATATTCTGTTGTTGCTATAGGTCATACAAATGTGTTATGTGTGAGATAATGAGTTTAGACGTAACTGCATAGGTGGATGTAGTAGGTAATTAGGTATCTATTTTTAGTTTTTTAAGAACAAAGTATTGGTGTATTGAATCAGCATCAGTTGCAACTTTTAGCACTTTAAAAACTTTTCCGAGCTTTGCTTTTTACGCTTTGCATGTTGTAATTATTGTAATTAAGGGTGAAAGTATGAGTCTGCTTCCTTAGATTTAAGGAACATAAAATAATTGACACTCTGCCGCAGTAGCTTTTTAATACAGTAAAAAAAAATGACAGGAATGATAATATGAAAGAGCTCTACTTTTCTTACATACCAATATAGTCATAGAACCAGCAAAATAAATGTCTGATTCTGGGCATGTACCATTTTTAAACCGCCAAATGGTTCTAAGAAAATTATTGCTATATACGTATCACCTGTCATACGAATTCTGTAGTGATAACAGTATTTTGTGAGCTGCAGGCGTATCATGGGGCTTTCAATCTCTACGAAGAATACTCGTAGACATACCTTTTTCTATACAAAGTGACAGTTCGTTTCTTATTTTTGACATCCACCGTAGAAATCCTTCTACAATCTGTCATTTTGTCTTTAATTTCTAACGATCATTCTAACGAAATAGTCTACCTACAAAAAGACATAGACAAAAGGTCTTTTTGTAGGTAGACTATTTCGGAAGAAAGTTTTCTATCCTTACTGTCAAAATCACACTGACAACCGATGAATCCTATGACAAAACAAATCATTCTGAGTCGAAATATATAAAAGAGTGAATTTGGTAAAAAGTGCAGTTGACTCTTTCTACTTTGCTGCCGTCGTACTGTCTACAGGAAACGTCATTTTTGTCTACTCTTTCGTCGACAAAACGGTGCTCATGCTACGCCTGCTGCAAACAGAAAACTGCTGCTTTTAGTTTTGATCTACTCCCCCAAGTCTATATTATATAGTTCACTTTAGGTAGCTAAGGCGACCTATTTTCAGAGCAATACGACCGTGAAATACCTTTCCACCTCAATCGATACAATTACCTAATAACCGCTTCCACATATATAATTATTAATTACGTTTTTCTTTCTTACAGGTAAGTTCACATTTGAGTACAGCCGGAATTCCCGACGGTAGGAGCTAATTAAAATAACTCATACACGATATTACTATACCGTTATTGGGCTAAGATTAAGTGCCGTGTTCGGAAAGCCTGAAAAATTGCGGTTTTTCACGCACCCTGAATGACTAAGGAAATAACTCGCTTATCGGGAAATATGACCGAGTATTTGAAGGTCATATTTTAGGAGCAACCTAGTTTTTCTTCCTTTAGGTTAATACGCTGCAATTAACTTACGTAAGTGCGTAATAATTATTTTTATAGAAATGTTTCTCGTTTACGAGTTTACTGATGTTGTAATAGTTGATAATTCGATGGCTGAAGCCGATTGCGACGTAAAAATATCATAACGTCTGTGATACTATTTTTAGGTGACCAAAGTTTGTCAAAATCAATAGGAAAGTCTATTCTTAACCTGAATTCATAACCAACTAATTTAGTAACCTACGAAATTTATTTAAAACCAACTGATTCAAAACATCGAACATACAAGCCTCACTGTTTATAGTAAGATTAATCTTCCGAATCTAGAATACGCAACAAGTACGTGATTACTTTTACCAATAATCTAGCATATAGAAGTTTAATTTACTGATACATAACCAGCTTCATTTTATTGTCTCGACGACAATCATGCTATGGAGGCGTGTACGGCATTACGTTACGTGACAGAGATAAAGAATATTCAATTATACGAACTAAACCAGTCAAATCAAATCCCAAGAGGAGACTTTAAAATACCTAGTGGATATAAATGTCCAAAAACAAACTGCAAAGAATCGATGTAATCACTCCGATTAAGATTCTTCTAAACATTCAACACTAATAAAATGCTTTTTCCGTGTCTTAAAAATCATTTCTTAGAAGAAATCTACCAAAAAAAATTGGCACAGATCTACTTATAGGCATGTAGGTACTCTGACCCCATCATGATCTTTACATCACCATGCCTCAATACACGAATTTTGCGTAATTACGACAATTTTACGGCGACGCGTAAACGAAAGTAATATTATCCGATGTGTTTGTCTCATTGCACTTGGTTACGTATCAACCATGTAGGTCAGGGCTGCGCGCGCGCCGCGGAAAGCGAACTAACTACACTAGTCAGTAGTCTTTTCATAGCTCTTTTTTGCGTTTTCACCTTGATGCACTTGGTGCTGTTATGATTAATTTTCAATGCATTTAGATTAAATAGAACAAAAAAATTGTTATTTCGTTTTTTTGCGTTTAACTCTTTTATTATCTGAAAGATCTAGATATAATTGGTATCAGGTTGTGCAAAAGCAAGAAAAAATATTTATTCAATCCAATTATGTTAGGTAAGTTTTTGATTGTGTAAAATCAATACAAAAAAAACGAATGCGATAATAAATAATAAGTAGGTAGTCAATATAATATGTGTGTATTTTAACGTCAGAACTATGTAGAGTTACGTCACTAGCAAATTAATAATGCCTATATTAAGTCAAATAATAAAACAAGAGTCACGACAAATTATTATTAAATAACTATATTTAATAAACTCAGAGCAAACCGGATCGCTAAACTAGAACATGTAAATGCGAAACATATGAGAATTTATCATATAAATAAATTTATCGGCCTAATCGTGTCGGTAAATGCACACAAACCACAAATCTGTTACATAACACACTCGTACGCATGTGTGAGTATGACACACACACATATGCGCGTACGCAGCCTGCATCCTGTCCCACTTAGTGAGGTGAACCGGTCGATCTATGGATCTTGTCTATGGTGAAAAACTAGTATGGTGGAATTAGTTTTATACTAATTAGGGTTCAGCCTGATGTAACTTAAATATTTGCATGTTCACCTTTTTTGATGGTCGTCCTGCGTGCCTGACTATGTTTTTAAGGTGTTAATTTGTGCTAGAATTAATAAATAGCCCTTGAACACGTTTGGTGGTAAAACCAAAGGTAGATTAGATACATAAATATGTCACTGCCAATTGAATACTTATTTAGATAATGCAGCTAAAACTGGCAGATAAATACCCAAAATTATTTTTTTCATTCGGTGACGTAGAAGCCTCACTGACGTCAGAAACCCTCATGTTTTCGTTTGAGTACCCACATACATATCAGTCAATTGACATTCTCTGGCATTTCATAATCTCCACTGTCTATGCATATTTTCTCTTGAGATACTCATAGCTAGGTTATCTTTCTTCGCCTCTATGGAACCTCGTAGGAAAACATGAAATTGCCTTATAAATCTTTCAGGACTTACCTAAGACTCTTTAAACCCTTAGAATCTTCGTACCAACTCCACTGCCAGTCCCACACATTAAGCAGTCACAATAATACCAGTTCAGTCACTCAACGTATCTAGGCCCAAGAATTCACAGTGCACTCTAAATATGCCACATATGGGCGCAGAAGGGCATTGGTTACTGACATGGCTGCAATAATGCTGGTTGAAGCACAGCTCATTAACATTGAATTTATTTTGCAAAACAAGGATTAATCTAAGCATTATACCGTTCTTGTTTTGGGAGATGGGTAGCTTAGCCACTAAAGAGGATTTATTGGGTCACATGAATACGTGCAATTAGTTTTCCAGAGTTAGGTAGCATGGAGCTAAGATTTTTATTCCTCCACATTCGTAGGATACTGGGTCATAAAAATTAGCAAAATTAAACAGTGTCAAGATTATTTATAGTGCTAAAATAATTAACAACCAGCTAACCTAATTTTTTGTTGCCAACCTCTCGCCGTAGGAAATGGTCCTAGCAGTCTAAACAACGTTTACATGTGGTCCTTCCATCTTCCCGTCAAGGCTCTACAATCTACTCGCCAGGTTCCCACAAACAGCAGCTTTTAAAACTAACAGCATATTTCTTATTTACCTCAAACTCAGTGCAAATACCGTAGTATATGGGTTGCGGTAATAATATACTGAACTAGTGGCGCGCACGCATCAAGGTCTGTGCCGGGTGGCGCAACCAGACAACTCTCGAATGTTGCACAAACACTTGCTAATTGAAACCGATGTGATCTTCCGAGAACTCTGAAGGTCCCGTGAACACCCATTCTCCTGGAATTACATGCTTTTCTTTGCGAAGAGAAGAATTTTGTCAGGTTCATGATCTAGATCGGTTTTGAACTGAATCTTTTCTAGTTTGTTAAAGGTTAAAGAGCTGTTGTTTGTAAGTTCTTGGAAGATCTAGAAACTTCTCTTGGAATTTATGTTTTGAAGATACTTCTGCTATAAATAGGACAGGTGTTTAGAGATTTACATATACATCTTCAGACACAGCAATGTCTTATTCCAGAAAAAAAAATGGAAAAAAATAATCTCATTTTTAGCGTGTATGCGTTTTGATATCTTCGTTTTACTGGACAATGCACCTCATGCGCAGTTCAAAACAATAGCAACTGGGAACAAGGCACAACAGCTCCCAGTCCCCCTGGCATTCCTCCAAGCCAATGTTTCAAACGCATTCAAAACAAGGATTAGACTTGTTTGTCAGTTGGCGTGGATAGGAAATATAGATAATGGTGAGGAAGGAAACTGCGGTGCGCAGCCGGCGTGCAATGCTACAGCAGTAAGGCCAGGAGATCAGCGACCGTGCGAGGTCGTGTCATGTAAATGCGGCTCTCAAGGCGCCCGCCCTAGTTACGCTCAAAACAACACCGCTTTACTATCACCTTCAACCTTATCACAACCGACTAAGGTCTAACTTCTATTAATGCAACTGCATAAACAACTTTGTATAACAAACACGTAATTGCGCTTGACGTAACACTTAATGACCTATCAATAAAGGTTGTTTTTGTGTGCGATGATGGCAGGTTTAAGGTTGTGTAGCTAAGAGCGATCGGACGGAGACGGTGACACGAACACGATCCTTTTTAGTAAAATCATTTGCAGAAAAAAAAATGATTGGCAAAAGTTTAAATGCAGTTCATTAGTGATTAATGGCGTCGATTAAATAGTTGGAATTTGTTGTTGAAGCGTTGTATAGACTGACAGGTGTTCGATTCATAATACGTATCTATTTCAGTGTGAAAGATTTTTCGTCTTCCTGAAAAACTACCTTAGTTTGAGAAAATGTATATATAAGTAGTTTGAACTAAAACGGCGCTCTTTACCCACAAAATAATCCTACAATGTTACCAATCAATCTGCCTAGCCTTTTCCCAACTATATTGGGGTCAGCTTCCAATCTAACCAGAATACCAGTATTTTACATGGAGGTACTGCCTATCTGATCTCTAAAGTCTCCAGTAACTGGGTAATACGATACCCCTTGGCAAGACTGGTCGTCAGACTTTCGGGCTTCTGACGACCCGTAACGACTGTCAAAGATCGACGAATGACAGCCGGGACCAACCACTTAACGTGCTTTCCGAGCCACAGAGGAGTCTCGATATGTAAAGATGGTCACCCTTCCACAGACCAACTTCGGTAAGCGTAGCTTAACCTGATGGATCGACCCGTGCGGCTGTTATTACTTAGCCAGGAGCTCCTCCAATCCTACAATGTTACCATTTCCTCTATTTAAACCGAAAAAAGAAATGTTTCATCAATCAAAAATATTTTTATGAAAGAGGAGTTCTAAAATAATTACACAATGTAAGTACAATAACCGCTGTAAAAGTTTATGTGGTCCAACAATAGTCGTGACTTATTTAGACATCTTCTCAAGTCACGAGGTAGCCGGGAAGCCTCATGTACTTAAGTTACTAAAGTTAAAAAACGGCTGAAAAAGAAACAAGATTATGAAATTCATTCACTAAGCAACAGGATCTTTCTTTACTAAACTCAAAATCTTGGATATATTGTATAAACTGGCGGAACTACGGAACAGTTTCTGCAACAATTTTGTTTGGTCCTTTGATACGGAAATGATATAAGTCAAAATGGCTATTATAAAATGGTTTACATAGTATTTTAATCTGCGTAGCAATTAATTTATATTAGCTTTATAGCTTTTTCTTTTTTTTTACTAAATATTCAAGTTATCTTATATGTACGAGTATGTGTTTCGGTTACAATAAGACTTTGCTTCTGCCAAGTGTGAAGACTCGCACTCGTGTCTTGTATGGGGTACCCCTTTAATGTTTATTTTATTATTTGTTACTAAAGCGGTAATAGAAATGCACAATCTGAAATTTTCCACGGTCTACCTATTACGGTTCATGAGATACAGCCCGTTGACAGACAGATGGACGGTCAGCATAGGCTACAGAACCCTAAAAAGAAAAATTGTATAGGTTTGGTAAGCTATTCGGGAGGGGAAGATTCGAGACAGCCGGTCTTCAACATACCTTTCACCAAGAGCCGCTTACCAAACTCAATCAATGAATGACCTTTGTATATCCATATTTAAAATAAAATTTACATAAATATGAATGGTCCGCCATATTGTATTGGCGGTCACACCAAAAGCTGTGTGTATTTGGCACCTTACTCGCGGATCTAACGATGCGCGTGCGCAGAATGTAAAGTACTGTGTAAGTTTGTTGTCAGGAAGACTGGAACCTCACAACCTGTCGTTACCATCATTATGAGATCATTTAATCACCCAAAAACCAATTCAACGCCACCACAACCAACAAACATGACATGACATTTTTAAACTGTCATATTTTGACCGACAGTGTTCAGATATCTGCTATTCTATGCGATTCCATGAAAAGACCATTCCTCTCTCCCCTATTAATGTTTAGGCTAAAGAAATATGTCATTATAATAGCTCCTGCCTTAAAAAAATGAAATCAATAATATTTCTACCTTGCATAGTAATAATGGTAAAAGGAATCCCTCTCACGATCAATTCTAGCGTAAACAGAGAAATATGTTCAGCTTAGTATTCATATTATTATCTTCCATCCATCGAGATATAAGTACTAACGTACAGTACTTATATCTCGATGCTCCCATCACTCTTTACATAAAAAGTAAGGTTTTAAATCGTCGTAAAAATGAGGTGAGAATGTCTGTTGAAAGGACAGATTAAATCCAGACTAGAGTAATGATGATGGCCGTCTGGGAAGTTTTTGTCTACCCGCAGCCTCGGAGGAAAGGCTGTAAGTAAATATGTACCTCTTATGTAACTTACTCTTCAAGATTGGTACCTATTCAAAAGGTTGAACTAGGATAAGACGATGATTTCAGTTTTTAGTATTTAGTTAGGGAGGTATTTCACTTACAGTACTGATTTAAACGGCACTTGATCGAACGGCACCTAAGGTAATTCCACGTACGGCACTGTTTTTATATCACTTTCACACAACACTGACAAAATTACATAGGAATGAACGTTCATCTGCTCCTTTCATTAAATTTTTCGATCATTCGGTAGGCGAGTGGAAAATCACGAGTGCCGAAATTCAACAACGTTGGATCGGTTAATGAAATTATTTTTTCTAGCGAATAAGTTCTAAATGGCACTTCCTCCGCAGGATTGCATGGATTTATACAAAAATATGCGTCAATGCGGTGAAGGACTGCGTCATAGTACCCTATTATCAAATAAAATCAGCTGAAGGCTAAACTTCCAGTCTGCTGCTAGCAATATGTATTAGCGACGGATAGAAACGTTCTCCCCGACAGAAGTTTGTGGAATCTCGAGAATTTTCTCATTACTAGTGTTATATCGATATGGAATAGCTACCAAGCTAGCATTGCTAGCTACCAAGAGTAAAATGTAGTACGTATGCCTGACTTTTTATTGTCCGATACAGTTTTCAGAACTCCTTAAACCTTTATGTAAAAGTCCTGAAACACTTACCTATGTAAAACATCGCCATTTGAAGTGGACATAAACTAAGTTATATACACTAGCTGATGCCCGCAGCTTCTTCTGCGTGGATATCGGATATTATATACTAAGACCTTCCCCGAGAACCACACAACCAAACACATCGTCTTCACATATGTATAATTAATGTATACAAAATATTGTAAAACATTTTTAAAAGAGTAACGGTGGAGTTTCTTTCCCATTCTTCTCCATACGAAAACTACCTTTTGGAAGGGGCAACTAGAATCAATTATATTTCTTTGTTTGACGTTCAAATGTGCCATATACTCGTATGTGCCTATTTGAAATAAATTATTTGACTTTGACTTTGACTTTGACCACTCTATTCATTGGTGAAAACAGCATGAAAATCGGTGCAGGAGTTTTTGAGTTTATCGTGAACATGGCGACAGACAGAAGCGGCGCAGGACTTTGTTTTATAATATGTATTAAAAGAGCAATATTTGTATATTATATTTCTAAGGTGTTAAAAAATTAACTTTACAAACTTTAAGAGGTGCTTCAGTTTAGTTCAGCATCGTACTGAATAATTTTTACTACTGGACCTACATTGAAATCGCGAAAAAAAACAGCTGTCCCATACTGTTTGGAACAGTGAATAGTATATAGGTAGGTATTAAACTTTAGTTTTTTCAAAGTTGGTCGCATTGTAAAAGTTATTTAGTTCGCTTTGATGGTCTAGCACCTCTTAAAGTCTAGTTTTTTAACACATTACGAGTATATATTTGTAATCATGTTCTCGAAAACGGGTCTATCGATTTCGATGAAAGTTGCAATATTTACGTTGGCTTTTTTTAGCTTTAATATTTGGGAAAATTCGTTCACTCTATTTTCACCCGAGCTGAGCACGGTCGCCAAGGTACTTTTAATAATAATTATGTTTACATATTTAGTTCGTACACTTTCACTCTTTTTTATAAGCCATACCTTAATTCAAAATTCTGCCGACAAACTGCCGCGCAGTTTGGCAGGTTTATAAAATGTGTACAATGTTTGGTCAAAATAAATGAATTATTATTAAAAAAAAAAAAATTACTCATTCCTTATCGATTATAACATTGCAACAGTTATCATCGATTTAAAAAAATCGATTATTCGCCGAACATCGTTGTAGTTCTCATCAACACAATGCATTCGATTAATTATTTAGTGATTATCTAGCTATTTGCTATTTGGCTTCACACGCGACCTACTCACAGTCCCTCGCGTTAATGTGTAACATCTAACCTTCACAAAACGTTTTAGGACGAAAACTGTGGATAAATTGGTACCCATTTAGACAGGCAGACTTACTATTGTGTGATTTCTTTGTAAGATATTACCTAAGTCATCTAAACTTTTTTTTTTTCGTCTCAGATCTTGGAATTGACATTTTCTCTAAACTAGCATCATTGTTAAGACCTATGTGTTAGCTCCACGTGCTATTAAAGAAAGACTGACAATATTTGTACAAATAAACCTTCATTTTCCAAGTTTACGTGATGGTAATTGCTTGGAAGAAGCGAGCTTTCTACCCACAAAGTTTAGCTATAATATAGACACAGGCGTATGTAAAGGTGCGAGGAGGTAGATCAAACAAGCGAATGATCATTTTTATCTCTCTTAGTGTAAACAGACAGAGACATTTCTTCGTTCTATCATTGCTCACGCAGATTCTATCAAACGGTTTAAGAATGTTCGATCGCTTGGTGTAAACGCACACTAATATACATATGATACCATACATATTAGTAACCTAACCTTGACAATGACATGCGACAAGGTTCCATTGTTATCCCCGACCCTGCCGAATGCCGGGCCGTCTGCCTGCCCCGGCTTCCGAGAACCCCAACATACTATTACATGTACATACAGACATAACATACCTATGTAAGTTTAAGAAGTGTACTGTAAGTACTACAGTACCCGCGTACTAGGTATTAATGATTATTTTCGTGGATAATTAGTATACAACAATACCTTATACAGGAATATAAAGCTGCCTTTATATCAATTTTCATCAATTCGTTCGGTAGTTTGAGCATGGAAGCGTACCACACAGACTAAGAAACTCTTCAAATTCAAATTCAAAATCATTTATTTGCAAACATGGGTAAACAACATTTTTCTTTGATATTACAATAGATTTAGGGGTAAGCGACGCATGTAGACAAGGATACAAAATATTAATTAAATCATAGGTCATCTCAGACAGTCATATTTAATTTGGGTTTTACCGTATGGCTCGTGTCAGAAATGACGAAAACTACTGAGAAGTTTTAGTATCTTGTGTATGTATTAGTTAATACATTCTGCAGATTACATTATTTCCGTCCTAGAAAAGTCTGTAATAGGTCATTTTGCTAAAGTGTCGTTTTGACTATGGGTCGTTTTGCTACTAGGACCATTTGCTTTTAGGACGTTTTAATACGGAGGAGTTCTTACCATGGTGAAGAATGGAGTAGACTTTAGGTACCAAATAATAATTGGACTTACTATTTCAAATTCTAGATATAACATACATTTATATACCTTCAAAACATATCTACAAAAGGTATATAATATTCGCTATTCCGCAGATATTGGTGTAACGCCTACAGGCTACAGGCAGTATGTAATTCAGACCGATTATCTAGGCTAGGTAACAAGGAGTCTAGACCGGTTGCCATGGTAACCAGACTGTTCTCGAACAGGAGACGCAGTGGGCGGGTAGGTACTGTTTATTTTTAATTTTTATACGTTTGTATTATTTTTTGGCGAATTGGAAAGAATATTCGCGAATTGTAGTTTTTAAAGGGTATTGGAAAATATAGGTCGAAAGGTTTTGATATAGAATGCTAGGCTTCAATCTGTTGTAGTTTCGGCTAAATCATCAATATCAGAAATTAGAATACGACCTAGTTTTTCCTTTTTTTGTATTGAAGGACTGACTACATCTAATAATTGAGTGCTTCACTCAATTTTAAATCACAAAGACAATTTTATACTTAATTTGCCAACAATAAAATTATAAACACAAATTTTCCTACTGCATTTGTATTTTCGTTCATAAACTGCGGAGAAGTAGAGCATTTTGCCTTGCGTTCTATTTTCGTCACGAAATCCAGTCGCCCACTACCCATCCATTCTGGAAAAACAAATTGCAGATCAAATCAAATGTCGTGTTCAACAAGGCTGTATCATTTCAAAGATTTTCTCAACATATTTTCCAAGCTACAACCCACTTATGCTGCCCTAGTACTCGAGGTTGCATCATTTTCATACATTTTCCATCAAATATATTTTCCAAGCTCCTCCCGACTTGTGGTGCCCTAGTACTTGAACGTCACGATCTTATTCCGCGATTACTTCACAAAACAATGAATTTTAAGTAAGTAGGTACTGTGACATCAATATTGTTGTTCATATTTTCAGACCAAACAGCATTTGGGTGAATACACTTGAATTTAAATTGTATATTTTCGGAATTGTAATAATTTTGGTACGAATGGTTGCGTCAACCAAGATGTGGTTGAGGGCAAAAAGCACGATCATTGACTGGATGTGATTCGATCTGCGCACTATTGTTTCTTAGAGAAACAAAGTTCTTCAAATAGGTATCGTTTGTAAAAACTCGGATACCCTTAAAAAATCAAACCGTAAGCAGTATCGTTTGACACAAATGTAACAAGACTAGCTGCGCCCCGTGGTTTCACCCGCGTAAGTCTCGATCCCGTGGGAATATCGGGATAAAAAGTATCCTATGTCCTATTCCAGGTCATGGTCTACCCCTGTGCCAAATTTCATCCAAATCCGTTCAACCCTTCACGCGTGATGGCGTGACCAAGGGAAATAGGGATTCATTTGTATAGATATAGTTATAATAATGCTTTGCATTAATTTATTCAAATACTCATTGTAGTGGAAAAACCCGTTTAGCTTAATCAACCACTTGCTACCGAACTAAACTACAAGCCCAGTGTAAAATAACCAATTACAGAATCATACAATCGCAGTCATCACGCAAAATGATAGAACACCTCCAATCTCCCAGGCCCAGCATCTCAATTGTCATGAGACAATTACATGAACCTGCGTCATACCTAGCAGCCTGCTCACCGAGCACTGATTGTAGTCCGTTATCCACTTGTTATGTAAGTAATTGTCGTCATTACCTCCTCTTGGGGCTGTGTTTTCCTCGGCGATATAAAAGGCGAATTACAATGAGCTATAAATGTTAGGATGAGACAGTTTATTCATATATTTATTGTTGTCGGAATCGATAGTTTTGTAACGATATTAGTAACTACTCGACTTAGGTTTTCTTATTTGCTTCGCACTGAATTCTATCTCTTTTCAATTTTCCTAGGAAAAGCTAAGCTTAGTTCATTGCTGGATGCTATCAACCACCTTCCGAAGATCCCGGCTACATCGTCAAATAAAAATCCTTACTAATATCATAAATGCGAAAGTAACTCTGTCTGTCTGTCGGTCTGTCTGTCTGTCTGTCTGTCTATCGCGCTTTCACGCCAAAACTACTCGACCGATTTAAATGAAATTTGGTACACAGATAGTATAGAGCCTGAACATAGGCTATTTATCAACATACCACGCGGGCGAAGCCGCGGACGGAAGCTAGTATTATATAATTCGTAATTATCAAATACAAAGTAACTGTAAGCAGGAGTGATTTACATAAGCTACCTTTGCTACTGCTAAACTAATATTATAAAATTACGTGTATCATGTTTTGCAAATTATTACATTTTACAAGGACTGTATTAATAGCAGCGCAGAGAACAGGTACAGGTACAAATAAACAATTTCCTTCTACCCACACAAACAGGTAACCTATAAATATTTTCCTTCCTAACTTATTTCATGCCATTCCTAATTATAATGAGTGCCACATAATATAGATGACGTTAACATACCGACACATACAACGGCTCCTCTCGCAATAATCTGGCTCGCAGCACGGAGCCTTGACTCCATTCTCTAATGCCGTGCGCAAGAGTCGCTTCCTGATACATCTTATCGCGATCTACGCACTTTATTGATCTATATCTTTACTGGTGTATGTGGAACGTGTTAAATGACTTTGTAAGGACTTAAAACGTGGAATAGTCTTATTTTGGGTCCAAAAAGTGAAACTTTATGAAGATGGTTCTAAAGATTAGCGTTTTTGAGCAACTTTAAAAACCAAGGTCTTTACAACCTGTTGAAATCTCATAATTTTGATTTATTACTATCTGTTTCACCAACCGCAAATAAATAAACTAGAAAATTGCTTCTAAAAAATATTATAAGCTAACTGTACAGTCTCGCCATGTGTTTCACAATACTACAACTAACGAATACTATTCAAATATTTACGCTAACAATCATAAACAAATAATAACACTAAACTGCGCAACATTCTTCTCACAATCAAAAAATAAACGACAAAAACATTTTAATTTAACCTTTTTTCTAAAAATAACATGCGTCACATTATTTTCTTAAAAAAAAATAACCTGTCAAAATATATTTAAAAAATACATTTGAAATTAGAATAATCGTTTGAAAATGTTAGTAGTTCCTAACCGTTGAAACGTCTCGTTCTACGTTTAATTTATTTATCATCGTCTCGTCACCTTCAATTCGTAGCTCCGCGTCGCCAAGTCAGCGACAGAGTATGACATCGCGTGCTGCATTGACCTAGTTGCCGCGGGTTCGATACCCGACTGAGGTCGGCCGCATAGATAATAACTTTAAACGCCTCCGCTAGCTTGTGAGTCTTCGCTGAATCTCTTTATCTGATGACGTTTTATTTTTAGTGATGAGTTACTGATGGAGCTTGGCGGAATTTACAAGAGGTTACATATTCTTGGAATAGGAATGTTTAAATTTTTAAATAAATGTTGAATCACATTATAGCTATTGTAGGTAGTACCTACGCAGGGGTTAGATAGAGCAGTGCTACACTATACACATCCACATAATAATAATAATAAAGGACTTCATTGTTAAATGGGACTTAGTCAGTACAGGAAAGAATTGGATTTAGGTATATTACATTCTTGCGGTTTTCTCTACCTGATAATCTTACCGCACAATACTATGCGTACCTAGGAAGGGATCCATCCAATGGCACTTCTGAATATCAGCCATAGTTATTTGTAACCACAACCTGTGAATAAAAGCATATTTCACTAACAGAATCAAGGCTTGCCACAAATACGACTAGAATGAAGACATACAATTAATTGGAAGTGAAGCGTTGATGAAGTCCGAGGTTACTGCAGCACAAGCTTGTAATCACTGATAAATAACTGAAAACATAGATAGAATACTATATATTACATACGCTATAAACACTTTTTATAAAAAAGTGAGATAATAGGCGGCCTTTCTACAATCAGCAATTTCTTTCTGTTCGTTTTAGAATGGACATAATTTGCACATTACAAGATAGTGTCAAATAATGTAACAGTGAGCACAGCTCATTAATGTGCTGAGACACGCTGCTCCACCTGTTAAGGTCATCCGCAGACGTCGCACAATCGGCGCGTGCGTCTGCTAAATTTTTGTGACATTAAACGCAACCTACTTTGATCCTAGTGTCCTAGGCAAAGCTTTGCATTTAGTTGCCCCTTGCCTTGTTTATTATTTAATGAATCATATTTCATTGTATTGATTGATTATTTAAAAGATATCATGGCATGGGATCGGCCGCACTTGGTAATGGGACACCCTAGGCACGGCGGACTGATACCAGTCGGGGGTAAGGCGAATGTACAAGCATCTCCCTGATCCCCGACTCATGGTAGTAGTAAGAACAGCGGGGTTTTAGTCAGTAGGAGTCCGACATAGCCCTCTGTTGACCCCCAAACGGAGGCCATGAGGATTTCCTAACGGAAAACAAAAAATGAATAATAATAATTTATGTAACTTTATCGTTTTTGTCATAACACTTAACCTAATAATATTGAAGTCAGTTGGCAGTCTGCGAGTAAATACTAAAAGCAAATAACATTCTTATCTCAAGATCAATTGCAACAGTAGCGGGGAAACAAAAAAAGGAATAATTAATTAACAGTCAAAGTTTATCAGTAGTCTAAATAAAAACAATCTCGTAATCGCACTCAAACTTATTTTTCACTACCACTTAGATAATTTCAGTAACGATGATCGAACACATTTCTCTCTCACACAGAGACAACTACCAAATTCTTATCGTCACGCTGTAGAATATCCATAGAGTGGGTGTCTGTGTGCGTTGGTGAGCCGCCCAACAAGGCACACAGACGCAGCTCAATAACGCACACAATCGCAGAGCTCCCTTGTACGTGACAAGTGCATCGAACGCACACACTGACAGCCGCTGAAGGGCGTCCCCAGGGTAACGGCCTATTCGTCTGAAGGGCGTTTTTACGTGCCCTTAAACCTTTTTGACATTAGTAGCCTCTTATGTGGTGTCTCGTGGTAGTCGACGGAAAACAGGGGAAAGAGGGTGCGGGGCTTTTCATGAGAAGAGATAAAGAATTCGTCGTTCGAGATGAAATGAAGATGATTGAAATAATTAATGAAGTTATGAAATTATTTTGATGAGTAATAACTTTGTTTATTAACAAACCAGTTTTTGCAATTACATCATCTGGATTTTAGCACATAATAAAATACATCATATGCTAACTGTTGAGGAGCTCGTGGCTAAGTAATAACAGCCGCTCGGATCGATCCATCAGGTTAAGCTACGCTTGCCGGGGTTGGTCGCTGGATGGGTGACCATCTTTACATACCGAGACTCCTCCGTGCCTCGGAAAGCACGTGAAGCCGTTGGTCCCGGCTGTCATTCGTGGATCTTTCACAGTCGTTACGGGTCGTCAGAAGCCCGAAAGTCTGACAACCAGTCTTACCAAGGGGTATCGTATTACCCAGTTACTAGGTTGTGGAGGTCAGATAGGCAGTCGCTTCATGTAAAATACAGGTATTCAGCTGCATCCGGTTAGACTGGAAGCCGACCCCAACATAGTTGGGAAAAGGCCAGGCAGATTGATTGCTAACTGTTAAGAATTTTTTTTTAGATAACGTATCTTTGGGCAAGTAAATCTGACGGGATTTGTTCTCTACATAGGAACTATTAGAATGAACGAGGTTGTAATTGCATGAGTTACTAAGCACCTAATATTTAAATAATAACCGTGATTGAGCTCAGTTCACTCATTTCATTTGCAGAGTCAATAAAACATTAAAATCGAATGTACTGAACTTGCTAAAAGAAAATTATATTAACGAATGTGCATATATTATGCGCGCGCATACAATTATATAAACTCTTTACATTGCAGAACTCATTAATAAATACAGTCTTAATGACACATGCAATTAATGTGTAATGTCATTAACTTTATTTGTGTATATTCAATTGTATTTTAATTTATTATTGAATTGTGGAACATCACCATTTTATTTGCATCATCATAAATAATCTACGAAATAAAGTGAGTGAATCACTTTGTAAATAGAACTATTTACTAGGAAAAATGTTTTGATATACCGTCAATGTTACAAACTTATTCAAAACTGAATGAAATTATATGGGTGTTTGACCCATGTTATTTATAACTTATTTAAAAACCACATTACTGAAGCAGCGAAAACTAACGGAATATAATTTCTACACTACTTATCCTCTAGTGACTCATAACTTCATAACACTAGTCTTACATTATTATTAACTAGCTGCGCCCCGCGGTTTCACCCGCATAAGTCTCAACCCCGTGGGTATATTGGGATAATCCTATGTCCTTCTCCAGCAGGCGTAGCATGGCGCTTTCTATCTCTACGAAGAATAGAAATAGCTTTTTCTATACAAAGTGACAGTTCGCTTCTTCATTTTTGACATCCACCGTAGAAATCCTTCTACAATCTGTCATTTTGTATTTCATTTCTAACAATCTTTGTCTTTTTGTAGGTAGACTATTTCGGAAGAAAGTTTTCTATCCTTACTGTCACACTGACAACCGATAAATCCTATGAGAAAACAAAGAATTCTGAGTCGAATTATGTAAAAGAGTGAATTTCGTAAAAAGTGCAGTTCACTCTTTCTACTTTGCTGCCGTCGTACTGTCTACTGGAAACGTCATTTTTGTCTACTCTTCCGTCGACAAAACGGTGCTCATGCTACGCCTGCAGGTCATAGTCTACCCATGTACCAAATTTCATGGAAATCCGTTCAGCCGTTTTAGCGTGGAAGCGTGAGAAACAAACAAACTCACATTCGCATTTATAATATTAGGTAGGATTAGAAAAATAAATATAGAATATAGTTAGGATAAATATAAATATTCTCCACTCATTCATACTAATGTCATACCTAGTGTTCAGTAGGTGTTCAGAGTGTCGGTAGCGTAGATTTATTTTCCTACTGAGTCATCATAATCAACTTAAAGTAATTTAGACTATGAGGGAGTAATCATTTTGTATTCATCTGTGGGGGCTTGTAATTAGCAACTTAGTTTAATATTATTGTTATTATAATGATATTTGTCTGTAAGCCTTCCGAAAAGAATAAAAAATTAAATTAAATTAAAAGACGTTGCATTTGGGAATTATAATGAACATTTTAAACTTGTATTTTCTCTCCCTCTGCGTACGACTCGTTACATAAACCAGTGAAACGTTTTCCATCCCTCTTGCAACATCCCCTTGGAGTCACCTGATTTTGCCACGTTACCGGCCGGGGCATCGACTCTAAAGTCTAGAGGTCGAATGCGGCGGCGTCCCTCCCGGGCCGCCGGGTACACCGGGGAAGGTTGAACGCAATAGCACTAGGGATGTTACTTTATTTATGTTAATGTGATAGAAATGTTTTACAGTTCTGTTTGTGCCAACTGTGCGATTTGCTGTCGGTTTTGTGGTATAGTAAAACACAAAACCCCTCCTTATATTTTTGTTTTTTTAAAACGTTGCCCCGCACTAAGAATTTCTTCCTGTGTCGTGGGTGCGTTTACAAACATAGAAACTCACATACACTAACACCCAGACCCGGAACAACTACTTGCAGATCATACAAATATTTGTTCCGTGCGGGGATCGAGCCCGCGACACGTTGCGCAGCAGTCCATCGCTCAGCCACTGCGCCAACCGTGTCGTCATGTTTAATTCCTTACAATTAAATTTTATTAGGTTTACAGTTAACTTGAATTACCTATGAAATATTTGAAAACATAAATAAAATTCAGTATTCCGAAAAATAATAGCTTTTGCTTCCGGCATTTTGTTCCTAGTTCCGGTTCTCAAACTAGAACATAGAGTAGTTTAAAATAATCAAAACCATACTCATAAAATTGATTATTAGAACAACACAAATATACTCCACGTATTTACCTCTATACAGACAAACACGAATCACAATAGCAATCCATAACATAAACAAATAAAATAACCTCAAAACGCAAGCAAACCCACTGCCTAAACTTATACCATTCCCGCATCGTATTACGAGTTTCAAGATAACCAGACGCGAATGCAGGCATTATGTACTATTACCGTTCGACGAACCTCAGGACGCGCCGCCCTTGCCTTCCTACAGACGAGCCCCGCCCGCCCAGACCTCTGTCTGTAAGGCTGCCTTTCCACAAGAGTTGTGCTACGCTGAGTGATGGATAACGTATGATTTACAAGGTACTTATAAGTAATTGAAATAACTGAAAACTCGGAAGTAGTCATTGCGCAACTTTTAATATGGGAACAACACTGAAATCGTGTTAAAAAAACATACAGATGAAATGAGAACTTCCTCCTTTTTGGACAAGTTGGTTGAAATATTTGCAGCTGCACATTTATGTTCGCTTATATCGACAAAATGTAAGGAACAGCAAACTTTTTTTCTTGTTTTCAGCTATTAAATCGAAACTTGTTTATCAACAAAAATATTAGTTTGATTTTCATAGCGTAGTGTGGTTTAGCTTTGTTAGAAAAGGGTTCGACGAAACTAAGTTTTATATACAACCTGTAACGGAATAAACGCAAGAGCTCATACACCCCAATTAGAATATTAAATTATAAGACTAAAATAATATCTGTAATTTAATTTAATTAAACGACACCTAGTTTTTATTTACAAAATAGACTTCCTGACTAAACATGAAACATAGGATAGCTATGAGCGTATTACAAATTTGTTTATGCATTTGAATAGGCTTTATTCCTTTGAGATAAGGCTTAAATTTCCTTAAATAAAATATCTTATTACCTTGGTAAGATGCGGTGGTTCTAATTTCAGTTAAAGAAAAGATTTTTAAAAATTAACACATATAAATAATGATGGAAATCGATTCAGAAGCCGATTCTGAGCAAACTACTTTCAGGTCTTGCGCTTATTCTGTTACATGTTGTATACTTGCAAAGTGCAACTTCATATCACATCTTACTCGCTCCGCTACATCACTTAGCTCTGCACACATAGCGAACTACCGTATAACCAGAAGTACTCCTAAACACAAAATGAAAGATTGTAGTAAGATTTCTACGAAGCGATATCTAAAATGAAGAGAAGAAATGAAATTAATGAAGAATTAATACCGAAATAATACACTAACAGTTTTAATTCACATAGCATAAGTTACATCATTGTTGAACCTAACCTAACCTACTTTTTATATTTTTGAATGTTTCAAAACACCATTTTCGCAATCGATTTCGACTGAGCTGCCATAGTATGAATTAAACTAGTAGTTCTGCGAACAGTAGACCTCGCGGGCACATACTTTTTGTAAAGATAGTTAGTCGCGCCAAAATAATCACATGGTGTCTGTGCGGATCACAAGAGTTTATTTGTGAATCAATACCACAAAAGCTTTCACATGGCATTTCATGGCATACGTTTCATCACTGTTGAGCATTTGGTCCAAAATGTCGCATGGTCCTTTCGTAGTTCACCTCCACCGCTTAGCTGCCTCTGTTGGAAAGTCCTAAGGGTTCCGTGCAGGCAGTGCGTTGTAAGTTACGTGAGGGTGCGTCGACCTGGCGCAGGACGCGCCGCCCTTGCCTTCCGACCAGACCTTGTAGACGTTAGGCTGTGTCTGGGCTCTGAAGCTGGAAATTAATAAGAATATTACAGTAGGGTTTTCAATATTGAGGTAACAAATGTTCATACAATTGAGCTAGTTTTTGTTGGCTTTATTAAAACAATTTTAATATTGAAATGTTACAACAGTTGTTATTTCCCTGTCAAACTTGTGTCGCTGGCGCTGCCTCATTTCGTTTTGTTCACTTCAGAGGTAGTGAGGTTATTAAAAAAATCACGATCAGAAATACTTTAAAGTAATTTAGTTAGTACAGTCGACCAAGAAGTAGTATAAACTAAGCTGAGAAAACAGCGTTTGTATAATTTCAACTTTATTACCCAAGAATTTGACATAGCAATCTTAATACCCTTATTTACTTCACCTTCACCATATACCAAATATCACGCCCCTATTTTCAAAATCAACCCTCGCGTGTCATATAAAACAACTTGTAAACCATGTCTCCCCTCGATGCGCTAAAACTCGAAGGCAGATAGGCCGGGTCGCCGCCCGCCCTAAGACGGACGCGCCGCCCGCCCTAGCTTCCACTTGTCCCGGCTGAATACGTCCTCCGTTATGTACTTGTTTGCTGAAGATATTATTTTACACGACAGTCTAGTATTTGATTATGAATGTTTCATGTTTTTTTGTGTTTTTGTAACCGCCACATTTGGTGACGACTTTGACAAAGTACTAGACTAAACACGTCGAATGTTTAGTCTAGTTTTTCTACACCCAGTTCAGGTATATCGTATTTTTCTCTGATATTACAATCAAGTGCAGTGAGGGAAATTATGGGGTTTATATAAACGTTGCTTAAAGTTAACTAACGATTAGCGACTGTTTAACCAAACATTTTTGACGTTTGAACGTCACTTAACTTTAAGCAACGTTTATAAATAAACCCCTAATTGTTTAGTAGATTGACAATCAATTTGCTGTGTTCTTGACATTTCTGTTTAGGCAGGATATGGTTTAAAGAACTTTTATTGTACCTATGTAGCTATCACCTCATGTAAATACCTGTCAAAAAGTGGCAGTTATGATTTGTATTTAACGACAATTTAAGTTCATAATCGATTAGCTTATCATTTTCCATGACTTTATTTACACAATGGACTTCCCCTATAGACCACACTGCCTGGCCCTGTATGTGACACTAAAAATCATAATAAGAAATAATATTTTTTCCAATAACTTAGCCCTGCCTGTTCCTTTTTAGTGTAAAGTCAGTGTGCTGACAACATACACGTTCATAAGTGACAAACTAATAAGAATAATTAACTACCCTAATTTTCCATTACTTTAGATATCTTGAAGCACTATGATAATTATATATGTAATAGCTATGAGTTCCTAGAACTTAACTACTCAGATTTCTAGAATATAGACTTGAAATAGGTACTGAACTTGTTTACTCACCCTAAGATGTTATCATGTGTGTATTAACTAATTAATTGAAACATCGTTAACTTATAATTACAGGCAAGATGTGTATACATCTCTGCCTAGTTCTTCCAGGAATACAGTTGTGATGATATGTTAACTCACTGAAATACTACAAGATACATATTTTCATTAATTAATACTGAAATCTAGCGACCCGCCTCCGCTTCGTACGGTCTTCAAGCCTTGGAAAACATTGAGTTTTCTTTATTATTTCTAAGTTTAATAATATTTTTATGCATAAAAACATTTGGGAATAAATTTTCTAAATCATGGTGAAAACCGCATCAAAATCCGTTGCGTAGTTTAGAAGAATAATGGGGTCACACAGACACGAAAAGTGACTTTAATTTGTTACTGTACTGTCTTGTTGATGTAGTAGTCAACAAGCGCGGCTGCTGATCGTGGGATCGTGTGTTCGATCCCAGGTCGGGCAAACTGTTACTGAGTTTTTCCTTCAGGAGTCTCTCAGTATCAGCGGAAGTCCTGATTTGTGCCCGGTTGATGGCAATAAGCTCGCCCCCTATTACATAACACTTAACCATAACTGGCGAAACTAGAAAATACAGACATCATGTTGATACACTGATAGCACTGCTGATGCCCGCGACTTCGCCCGCGTGGATGAACGTACTACCGGGGTAAAAGTATCCTATGTCCTATCCCAGATTATGGTGTACCTGTGCTGTGTGCCAAACATCGAAATTCGTTGAGGCGTGAAAGGTAACAGACATACAGAATAACTTTCGTATGTATAATATTAGTATAGGTTGAAAATATACACTATTACATCAACAGATAATGAATACTTAAACTATCAGTAATGAAAGCCTTAAGATCAAAGGGACGCGGGTCCAACGGCCCCGGGTCGCCGCCCGCCCTCGGAAGGACGCGCCGCCCGCCCTAGCCTTCCACGAACATATAGACGGATTATGTTATTTTTAGATGCTGCAATGATTTTTTAGTGGGGCATACTTGTAGTATATAATATGTTATTTCCATCGTTCTTTTTTTTTAATAATCATCTTACTGGATTGTGTGATAATGTACCTACATATTATTTCGTACAAATATTTACACATAATATTTGATAGAGGTCTGACTTTTCTGAGGTCTGACTGAGGATTGACTTTGACTTTGACTTTATGAAAAAGATGTCTCTTTGTCAAGCTATGAGAATAAATACTTACTACACAGTACACGCACTTAACATATTTTTAATACCAGAAAATAGAAGCCTTTATAATAAGCGCACAAGCAAAACCACAGCGCATACCACTAGCTTCTTGTTTTTCCAATTAATGATAATGAAGAGAATATAATGGCAATCAATAAACAAATATTCGTAACGGACCAAAAGCCTCAGGATCAAAGGGACAGCGGCACAGCCTGCGCCGGGTCGCCGCCCGCCCTCGGAAGGACGCGCCGCCCGCCCTAGCCTTCCATGAACACACAGACTGTGTAATGTCGATTTTAGATGCTGTAACTTTTAAATATATATATAGATTGTAGATGTTTGTGCTGATTTTTTAGAATGAGTTATATATTTTTTTTTCATAATTATTAGATCACGCTACTGGAATTATTGTTGCAAAATTTATATAAAATCGATTACGCGAATCTACACTAATATTATAAAGAGAAAATATTAGTCCTCCACCGCGGCCGCGTCTGTCTGTCTATCTATTCGCGATAAACTCAAAAACTACTGCTCCAATTTTCATGCTATTTCCACCAATTGATAGAGTGGTTCTCGAGGAAGGTTTTAGTAAATAATAACCGACATCCACGCGGGCGAAGCCGCAGGCATCAGCTAGTAGGAAGGTACATTAAGGTAACATAAAAGTATCTAAAAGATTACTCTTTGACTAGAACTAAGCATGAGTATAAACTACTCTTATCATTTACATCTTATTCCGGAAAATCAAACTTTATACACGAACGAACCCGCAATGCATGTGCTAACTTGTTAATATATAATTTTACCCATTCATTGTATCGAACATATTAATGACAATAATTAATACCGTAACAAAATACTAATAAACTAAAAGCTCAGGATCAAAGGGACGGCGTCACAGCCTGCGCCGGGTCACCGCCCGCCCTCGGAAGGACGCGCCGCCCGCCCTAGCCTTCCACTTTGTCCTCTCCGTACAGCTACAATGTAGTCAGATTATGTAGCTTTGGATGCTGCAGTTTTTATAGAATTGTTTAATGTGGGTGAAGTTTTTTGTTAGATATTTTTAGTTGGGTATGAAAACTACACAATTTTCAGTGCTGTGGTAATAAAGTAATCACATAGTATTGTTACTATTGTATGTATTATTGATCATTCAGTCGGTTAGTTGTTAAAAAAATGCCTGATTTCCGTTAGATAGCTATTTAAGGGACATAAAAATGAAGCCTGGGGGCTAAAACGGCCGAAGTCAAAGTCAAATAATTTATTTCAAATAGGCACATTAAAGGCACTTTCGAACGTCAAAAACAAAGAAATAGAACTGATTCTAGTTGCCATATTAGCAATTCCTCTGAAAGCAATTCATTTCCTGAATTCCCAGCTGTCATTAGCAATATTATTACTAAAATTTGACAAAAAAAGGGTGATCCATATTAGCTGAATCATATGTACTCAATTCAATTCATATTCGAATCATAAATATTTGGTGTAAATATTGCTGCATGAAAATGACTTAATTATTAATAAAAATGACCGTAATTTTAATTTAACATTTGATTAATTATAATTATGTGCAGTACATGGCCAAAAGCATGTAACGTGCATTTTTTTGTCCAATAAAAATATCACATTTCTATTACAAAACAATACATAAATAAAAAACTAGTAGCAGCAGCCTCCCCAGTACAACCTACCTTAGACATGAACTCACCCTGAACCCGCGCTCACCCTGTCACCTTCCACCCGGCAAGCGTAGCGCGTAGCACCGTAGAGGACACCTCTACGGTGCTACGCGCTACGAGGGTCTACGGCCGGGCGACCGGACGAACGTCGGCGGCTGTATATAAGTGCTTTTATATGTTTCTCTTATAAATAAACGGAGTATTAGGTAGTTTTAGATAATGGTGGTATATTATATGCTTTGTTTTAGTTGGTTTTGATGTCTGGGAGCGATATTTTCCGTGTTATACGCAACAATATGGGTATATTTTTTTCATTTTAAAGTCGATGGAAAATTAATGGTGTTTTTCATAGTAGTTTTACAATTTCTTTCATGTCCATTTGCTATGCTCGTTATGTTATATTTTGGGGACTAAAGTCGAGCCATCCATCATCATTTTTTATTTACTTTCCTTTTAATTCTCTCCACATTACTACCCAGAAACACAATTCTACCCAGTCCCCCGTTACCTGCTCAACCACAGACCCATCCGGTCATCAATCACGCGTCTTCTAACTGAGAACGAGGCATAACTTCTGCTTAACCCAGTTATATAACAGCCGGTAATTTTCCAGAGAAAAGTCGCCTATTATTAAAATCACGGGCGTAATGGGGACAATCAGCGTAACGACATCGGCGGCACAATTATCAAGTTTACGCAGGGATGGGGTAGGCAGAATGCTGGCTAGACTTATAATTATTTAAATTTAGTGAAAAAAGGAGAGACTAATTTTGGCTTTTTTGGCTAATTCCTTCGTTTAGTCTAGATAGTTGTGGCTGCCAAGTTATCTATTCGTGTTTGGAATATTTTTGTCGTTTATTTTACACTAGCTTCCGCCCGCGGCTTCGCCCGCGTGGTATGTCGATAAAAAGTAGCCTATGTCCTTCCCCGGGATGCCATCTATCTCCTTGCCGAATTTTATCGAAATCCGTTCAGTGGTTTAGGCGTGAAAAGGTAACATACAGACAGACAGACAGAGTTACTTCCGAATTTATAATATTAGTATGGATAGTTGTTTCTGTCTAGTCAAATAGCAAATAAATATTTCGATGCAAAGGAAAAATGTCTCATTTGACCGTTCTGTAAGATGCCATCTCCGTTTTTTACGAGCAGATAGTATAATTATGATATCATGAAGATGGGTACTTAGCAGTATTATTTTGATTTGCTATTTTAACTTGAGGCTCATCTCCATAACATTGTACAATGTACATACTTTTGTTTAACCTAATACATACAAATTCACACAGCCAATAAAATGGACGCCACAAAAACTTCATCTATGCACCACCCCCGTGATAAAATCTAAAACTTTTCCACCCCAACCATAAAGCCTTTTATGCACGTATATAGCTATAAAACGTCCCTAATTTCGGGCATCCTGGGCGTTGCAGCACCCTCCCTCGCCTGCCCCCTCTCGTTCACCTTCGCGAAGGTTGCGGACGTCCCGGACGAAGTTCATCGCACCACCTCCGCAAGGGCGAATTGCATAAACCATCCCCAAAAATGAGTGTGTTTGTGTGTGTGTTTGTGTGTGGTATAACGATGGGGGTGTAACTGTGTGTATTACGTAGGGTGTGTCTGTATTGTAGAGGTTTTCTGCTCCATGTGTGTGTTTATGCTAATACAGCCAAGTACCTTGGCATAACTCTTGATGCCAAGCTGCGATGGAAATGTCACGTCAAAAAGAAAAGACAGGAACTAGACATACGTTACAAAAGTATGTATTGGTTACTCGGAAGGAAATCCTGTTTATCAATACATAATAAAATGATATTATACAAGCATATTCTTATGCCAATTTGGACGTACGGTATCCAACTTTGGGGCTGTACTAAACTAAGCAACGCTAAAATAATACAAAACTTCCAGAATAAAGTACTCAGGGATGCTGTAAATGCACCATGGTATATTAGAAATGACAACCTCCATCGAGATCTTAAAATGGAACTTGTCCCCACAATCATCCAAAAATTTGCTGAGGCCCACGAACACAGACTTCACCGACATGTGAATGTCGAGGCAATCCAGCTGCTAGATAACACGGACATAGTGCGTAGGCTAAAAAGAACTAAACCATTTGAGTTAGTGTAGTGTATAAAAAATAGTAACAATGCTGTGCTATACATGTAACACATGAACAAAGTGTTTTCATCAATTATCAGACTCTAAGAAAGTGCTACGAAATTGTGTAAAAGTGCAAATTGACACTATTCTTAGTTATAACATAATCTATCTCGTAAAATATTAAGTTAGAGTTAAATTGCTTATTAGCCTATTAGGCTAGATTGTAATCCATTACTAAGAACGTTTGAAGATTTGTTCTTATTAATCAAAAAAAAAAAAAAAAAAAAAAAAAATGTGTGTGTTTATAATGTTGTTGTTTTTTTTCTGGTTTGGGGCGAACTTTCGTGCCTCTGGTAATTAATATACATAATATTTTTCTTTTACATCAAATAAAAGAGGTTTTTTTGAAAAGAGCCCGATGTTTGAAACCTCAATATTATTTTTTATATCATTAATGATATCATTGGAATGTAGAATATTTTCTTTTGAAGGAACAATATGTTCCGATTACATGACTATTTAATAGAATAAATATTAGTTACTTTAACCTAAAAATTACCATAGTAATATTCTTATTCATACAATCGACGACAAATCCCTTGAAACTAATGTACCTCAGTAAAGGTAATTATTCATATCGCATGTGTTCTAATATTCATGTGGGTACTCGAGTTGGTAAATAAGGGTATAAACTAGTATACCCCTAGACTTCATAATAGATATTTTTGTAGATAACTTATGTAATCAAACTCTTTAGAGCCCAAAACTTTCCTGCTTTGTTTGCGGGTAGTTTTGAATTATCATGAGTCTTTTTTTAAGAGCTTTTTCTGTAACATCAGCCCGAAACTTTCCTTTGTTTGGAAGTCATTTATTAGAGCTGATAATATGGGAATCGAACCTAGATCCTTCGTTGCAGGCGCACTTGGGTTTATATCTTTTTCCTTATTTCTAATTTTCCTGGTAGGTAATTTTATCATAACAAACCATTTTGTTATGTATTCGTTTCGTGTCGTTATTGATTTCTTAATAAGGAATTTTGTTAGACAGTCTATAAACTAGCGTTAATTACTTACTAAGTAAGACAATGTGTTAGTCATACGAATTACTTTTTTGTTTCTGTTCATCAATTAACAGCAATTCATAAATTCCCAAAAAAGAGCGAATTTTATTCTAAATAAAAAAACAAAATTTAATTTGAACCAATTACAGCACAACTAGTCCCACCGGATCCACTGTTCTAGAACAAAGTCTTCAGCTAGATGTATTACTAGGCCCCAGACACTACAACTAGCAATATCGCAAGCGATAAAAGTCTTAGCAGACGTCAAATAAACATCCCTTTGCTAAAAACTTCAAGCGCCATCCGTAAGGAATCAGACATGCTTAACTTTACTCACACAGAGACACGAGCGCCCTGTACGAACAGAACAGCTATTGAAAGACACGCACACATAAATACATTCTCGTTATCTGACAAATGCACACAGACACAGCGGCGCGCACACAAGCACAGCTGTCTAGACTACTTGTTAAAATGCGATGTTCCGGGGCTCGACATTCGTCAGTAGGATAGGTCACGGACCACCACGGACATCGCTATCCCTTTCTAACCTACACACCCGTCTCGTACTTTCAAAACTGAGCGTTCAAACGTTTGAATTCAGACCTTACGCAATGGAGTTAACCGTCGTTTTCCTTAAGGGTACTATCAGGTATAAATTTCGCTTTCAAAGCTAAGTCGTCCCAATATCAATAAGGCTATAACTCGTAACAATTTTCGTTTTAAATTGAATTCTAAATGTTTACTCTGAAGGTTCATAGTTGTTATTGATGTAGTTGGTCCTTCCAGGTCTCCCGGCGTTGCGTCCTTGGTCGGTCAGGACGAATTAGTCTTGGGAATAATAATTTATGTAAATGTTAGTACATATATGTACATAATGTTGTACATAACGGTGCCCAGTCTAGGCTTTGTAGCCTAGGCATTCTAGATAGAAAATATTTTTGGTGAAAAACTGTCTCAGACAAGTCATAGTAAGTAACATTGTTTCTTGTGAAGTTAAATCGTAGTTACTTTATTATTGTTATGAACTTCCAACTACTGCCGTAAAAGTTAACTCTAAGGGTTCCCTTTATTGTGTGTCGCTAAACTGTCTAGCCCGTGTTATCATATTAATCTACAATACGTATTCTACATGCATTCATTTAATGAAGTGATATTGACATAATAACTTAATAATAACTTTTGTCCCTCTTCTGGCAATTCCGAAAATACCACTGTGAAATATTAGGTGTATGTACGAATATGTAGAGACTAGATTCCTCGTTAGTTTTCTTGTACTTACGATAAAAAGATCCTTCGAAAAGATTTCATTACATATTAAGTTTGAGGCTCTTCTTAAGTCTTCTGTGAAGGTACTGCCCTGCCTTACTCTGCCAAAATCTATCGGTGAAAATAAGTAAATTATTCGACTATTTACCTTGTGCGTGTAAATATGACGTTGGTTGTAGGCTAAGTTATGTCACAACCGAAAATAAACAAAATAGGCTTGATAGTAGGTATTGCCAAGATAACGCACCAGACACGCCGACTCACTTAAACACACAATTTTGTAGGTAAATACCCGAATGTAACACCAGGAAACGAATCAAATTAAATCTCTTTTCATAATACATTTTTTAAAGCAGTTTTAGTCATATTAATATCTACTTTTTTTATGTTAGCCTACACTGTCCCACTGCTGAGCAAAAGCTTCCTACAAAGTTCTTACAAGCAGCCTTTTCCAGGGCCACCTGGATCCAACCCTTGCGGTATCCTTCTAGAGGCAGTCTCGCCACCTCTTCCTGGGCCGACCTCAGCGGCGCCGTCCATCCTCAGGCACCCAACGTGTGGAGACTGTTGCCCAGCGGTCGCTATGCATGCGGCTACTCTACTTAATAGTTGTTGAAGTTGAGTTAACTTGTTGAAAGGCCTACACTGTCCTCCCATACCTAATAACACTGTAATTCGAAAATATTGTTACAGCCAATAATTTTTAAAAGAGTAACCGTGGAGTTTCTTGCCGGCTCTTCTTCATAGGAAACGACCAATTGGAACCGTGCAACTAGCTTCTGACGTTTCATAAGTGCCCATGTAGGTTTATGTGAACTAAAATATTTTGATTTTGAATAAAAATCATAAATTCATTCACTCACTGACACGCACCGCATAATTGAATGAATTTAAGATTTTTATCATATTTTTTTTTGTTTTTTGGGTCTAGAAGCAAGTCTAGTTCCTTATGTAAAGAAGATGAGCACTAAAGAATGGATAGGGAATAGGGCATGACAGTTTATAAGGAACTTTGTCAATTTTGCCGATGGGAAAAACATTGGGCACACGGCTTGTCATCCTATAACATCAAAGATACTTGTATTATATCTTCCTATATTACAATACCTGCTATAATTATAATACAAGTCATATCACAGCCAACACATGGGCGATCGTTGCTACATGGAAATATATTCAAGTGCTCGACGAAATATCTGTTATTCCTACTAGGTATTCTTTGAATAACAGGCCTCCGTAATACAATTATGGAGCAGAGTTCTTGATATCAGTTGGTTCGTTGCAACAATACTTTGACTTGAAGAAACTGGGGGCATAAAACGGTCACTTTAGCAGGATCATAATATGAATCATCGAAAATCACAAACTGACAATAAAATGCATAATACGATCTGCGTGTAATTCATAAACGAAATAAGTCATCTGTTTGACAGTTTTCTATGGAGATTCGTGAAATGGTCCACAAATTATGAATTGCTTATAAGTCAAATTAGAGGAATTGCTAATGACAGCTGGGATTCAGGAAATGAACTGCTTTTGTAGGAATTGCTAATGTGGCCGGCTTAGGCCCTCTGGTTGAATGATAATAAGCATTACTTTCTGACTTGCACTGATTATCCGATCGAATTTAAACCAGGCTTCTCAAATTATCGTGGTCATAATCCTAGATGCGATTCTTCTCTATGAAACGTGACTTTCTGAAAAGTTAATTGAAATAAATACATTGTGAATTACAATTATATTTTCCGAGCCACTGGAAAATCTAGAAAGTCTAATCGGATTTCAGATTTTTATAAAAGTTTTAGCGCTCACTGTTCACAGTTTAACCTATTTCTAATAACCATAGACAATTAAGGACGAATTTTAACGCGAGCACATCCACACCGCCGTCAAGTATGTGTCGTCATTGTTTTGGAATATTGACCCTGACAGCTCTACGACACGGTTTATGTTTTACTGATCATGTACAAGTTTTTTTGATGAAATGCGCCTAAATACTAATAGCACAATACAATAACTTCCAATAGCTAGTAGCTATAGGTACAGATTACGTAAAGCTCGGCCTTTATCTATAACCTAAAATGGCGACAGCCCCTAAGGTGGCACAGCAGAATTAGTTGCTAAGGAGTAAAGGGTTCAACAACTAAGAACTCGGGTAAATATTACAGGATAAATAAACTTGGTAGGTACACTCACGGACTTTAATTGATGAGCCACCTTCAAACTTTTCAATTTTGCAGTTTCATACATTCACTCGATTAAACACGAACTCAAATCGCACGCTCGTAAACAAGATGACAAATAAATTACTTTGACTCGGAAATAGTCTTATCCATAGAGGTTGACTAATAAGTTCTGAATGATAAAAATAAATACAATGTTGAATTATGTTTATCCAATTTATTTGATACCGACCACTTTTGAATCATAGCTCATTAACTCGTAATTCTGAAAACAAAACTGAAGACTCTGACAGTTGAAATATCGACGTCAGAGACGTTACTTTCGAACTTGTCGAAATGTAACGTTACTATCGCAACAGTAACCTAGCAACAATTGTTTATCGTTGCTAGGTTACTGTTGCTAGACCTGCAATTGGTTGACTTTGTGAGTCACTTTGCTGTCAAGTTTGTATTTCTGGCTCTCAGGTTACCCAACCGGTAAAGATATGAAATATAATTTTCTTCTTCTAATACGAAGACATATGACTTGCGTTTCGGGAACAGAATAAACCCGATTTGCATAACACGGCTAAAATACGAACAGTGCCCGGTGGCTCATCAATTAAAGTCCGTGACTGTACATTGTTTCGGGCCGCGACGTAAATATTTCATGGTTTAGGAAATGAGAACAGGATATTAAAAGGTTTCAGGACGTGATTTCGTGTAGGGGAGGGGGAGAAGAGTAAGTTTCTGATGAAGCCATGGATTTAATCATTTAATTACGGTTCTCGCTTATTCTGTATTTTTAAATACCCGATAAATATGTCACAAGGTTGGTTGTGGGTTCATCCACTCAGTGGGTACCTTCTTCTATTCAGAATCGTATTCATGTTTTGTTGCATAAAGATAACCATTTATTACCTCGATTCATCACCGGTGTGCGTGTTTGACTTCAGGTTTGAACGTAAACTAAACAAAAGGAGTATGTAAGGTCCTGCCTACCCCCATGGGAAAAAGATGTTATGTTTTTGTGTGTATGTGATAACCAATGCTTCTTTGTATAAAAAGAACCAATGCTTCTTTGTACAAAAAGAAGTCTTCGCCTCACACTAAAATAATATCAATACACTAAAACTTTAGTATCCTACCTGCGACATAGTCCCTACTGTTATTGAATAAATCAAATCGAAAAGTAAAACAAGTTCAAACGAAATACAGTTCTAACCTTTTTCTAGTGGGAATCTTAGTACCCTAGTTTCCCTTCAGTAAAAAGGAGAATAGTAATTGGACCATTAGCTACTAGTTGTGTTCTTAGTTCTAGTTTATCTTCGGATTAGATTCTTAGAAACGTCGAAAGAATACGAACGATTTCCGATCCCAACTTATGTACCTACGTTAAGTGAGTTTTAGTTGTATGAAATGAGGGTATTTACTAAATGTAAGTAAGTGTATGGTAAGCATGGAAGTTAAGGTCGTTAGGTTTTTATAGATTTCAAATAGGACCCAGAGTAAGAATATTGAATTTTCCAAATGTTTGAAATAGAAATTATTAAAATAATATTAATATTAACAGTTTCTTTCTAACTACCTGACAGTCAATTTGACTCCAAGTAATAGCTTTCTGTGTCTTATGAGAAAAGGCTTCGAATATAAATCAACAGTTTTAATTTGGGTTTTCAATAATTTTCCTGCCCTTATCCCAATTTATTTGCCATCCATCAGCGCAACATGTCTTGTTCTTTCATACTTCTCTGTTAGTCGTCATCTCAGTAGTCAATCTGGGACGAAATCTCCACCGAATTTCTCTATATAGCTAAATTGTTACTCATGTAACCTACCTACCAAGCTTAATATATCGTACCACACATTGTTATCTTACACAACCTATACAATTTCACCTGTTTTATTAGCCAACAAGATATAGCAAACGCTAACAAAACCAGAAGTTAAAAAATCCTAATAAACACAAAGTTAATTGGAAGCATAGACAAAGTAAAAGTTACCATCGACAATATTCTCGGAAAAGTGTTAAAGGAAAATTGGTTTTTAAAAATATTCAATGAACAAACTTCGTTACTTCTAGATAAGAATTGTTTGCCTGCAAATATGTGAATAAGGTTAGTTTAATTAAAAATCGGCATCCTCGTTGAGGATAAGGTCTAGCCCTAATCGTTGGCTACAGTCGATTAACGAAATAACATGAAATTGCTTACTGCGCGGGATTTTCAGCCTTCCTTTTGCGTGGGAGAGGCAGCTTGGGAAGGTATAAACAGGATTTTTATAGGGTATATTATCACACTATCAGCATTGTTCTAGCGATAGAAAGTATAGCTGTAGTTTTGAAGACATGGTTTTTGGTGGGCAGCTTTTCAATCGATGGGCTGTGATCTGAGACTCGAAGAATAACCCAATGCAGGCAAAATATCTCTAGAATCAACAATCACTCTTTCTGTCTTGCTTCACCTTTCCGTATACATAGCATAACATCACGCCTGTAATCCCCGAAGGGTTAGGCAGAGGTCTAGCTATAGGACACCTATATTTCGCCAGTTATGTTTAATAAAAAAATATTCTTGCTCTATTGTTTCACTTTTCCGTATAACTCGATCAACGATCAACTACGTCTCAGTAGTAATCAAGTATGAAATATTCATAAAACCTCCCTACAGCCTCAAGTCAGCAAATCAAAGGCCAACCAATTTCATTATAACGATCGTTAGTCCCCAAATCTCGAGCATAAACGGTACATTATGTATTAATTACAATGTTGGTCTATTGTGGGGAGCTTCCTAGACGGCAACCCCCCGCCCCCTCCCAGCGCGTCTGAAGGTCGGCGGGAGGCCGTTCACCCCCAGACGACACCCACTTACACCCACACAGGAGCACATAGTCTCTACACAACCATGTCTTAGCGCCTCGCTAGTGTGTGTGCGTGAGGGCGATTTTTCAGGTGTATTATTAGGCGATTTTGATAATGTTCACTGTTTTGTGAAATTAGGCTTTTTGCCACTGTCGATATTTCACAGTTGTTTACTGTAAATGTAGGTGTTTTGTAGATATGAAGAGTTTGTAGTACTTTTTGATAGGAACCTTTGTGAAAGAAATGAAGTACCTACATAAGTAATTATTGCTATTATTAAATAAAATACCCCGTTGTAGCCGTTGGTCCCGGCTGTCATTTGTGGATCTTTGACAGTCGTTACGAGTCGTCAGAAGCACGAAAGTCTGACAACCAGTCTAACCAAGGGGTATCGTATTACCCAGTTACTGGGTTGTGGAGGTCAGATAGGCAGTCGCTCCATGTAAAATTCTGATACTCAGCTGCATCCGGTTAGACTGGAAGCCGACCCCAACATAGTTGGGAAAAGGCTAGGCAGATGATTAAATAAAATACCTACACATAGGCCTCAAAATACTTAACCTAGAATACTTTTATAACAACAAGGTAGACTTTTCCTCATACGATGCTCATCTTCTATCCTGTCCAGGCATGACTGAATCTGTACTTACAAATAAATACAATATTTCTACATAAAGGAAAAAATATGAGAGATATTATTAGTGGCAAAAGCATGTAGATACAATAAATATGTCAATAGCTGCCTGATATTAATATTTAGATACGTAACGTGTTTGAATTCACGAATATCGTATCTCAAATAATATTTGTATCTGACTGCGCGAATACGGCTAGCTTTTTGCTGGTGCGGCTAGGGACTATGTAAATTCTTGTAAAGACTACACATATTATTCAGGTTCCGCCTCTTTAGTGTTAAAAAGTGTATTCAGATGAAGAATTAAATCTTACTTTTATTGACAAATAAAACACTTATAACTGAATAATAAAACACTAATAACTGAAGAGTTTCTTTGTTGTTTTGAACACGCTATCTCTGGAACTACCAGTCGGATTTGAAAAATTCTCGTATTAGATAGCCCAATTCTTAGGCTTTTTAACACCATGAGACGACCCTTAGGAACGGAGCAAAAAGAACAGCAAGCGAAAATGAAATAATAGCGCGGGCGGGCGATGCGATGCGGTGCGTCTGGTCGCGGGCAGAAGCTATAGTATGTTTATAAAACAAAATAATTTTTCAATTTTTCTTCAAACTCAAACTCAAAGCATTTATTTCAAATAAACCAATTACAGGCACTTTTGAATTGTCAAAGGGTCGGTCAGTCAGAAAATATGAAGCTAGTTGCCCATTCCAAAGCGTAGTAGGTTCCTATGGAGAAGAACGGGCAAGAAACTCCACGGACACTCTTTTAAATCAGAATATTGTTACAATATGTTCTCTATGTACTTCTCAGAATAACCTTCGATGGAAAGCTCTTTTTCGCATTAGACAGCAGAGAGCTTTCAATAGTTCCTTTCTCTGTTGACACTAAAAAAACAAACGAAGAGCACAACTCGCAACTACTGAAGGGCCAGTATATCTTGGTATACAATGTAACAAATATATACATACAGAACTGAACAAAAAAAAAATGCAGTTTACATTCGCAAACAACACTACCATTTACTACCCAGTTAACTGGTCGCACAGCCATATACATACTTGATATTCCGCCCGTGTATACATATGTTTATGCAGACGTCAGAGCTCACATAAGCGTAGGTACATACATAGGTATATAGCAGCACCTAGCCACCTAGAAGTAGGACACAAATCAATATAATACCGGCCTTATCTACGCTGAGAACATGCGCTCATTAATTTTAATACAACTAATGTACATAGCGGTACATATTCGGATACATTATCTTTGAAAATGACTTTTCATAAGTACTCGCTTTTGATCAAATGTCAAATATATTTATCTTGTAAAGAAATATCAAGTTTTTGATTCAAGTATCAGCATTGCCATAAATACAACGTGGCAACACTGGCGTGGCGTGGAGGCACCTTTTCTATTGACACCGATAGGGACGAATTTTTTTATGCCCTTGTGATTCTTTCCCTTCCCGGTTTTATATTATACATGTACATATTATTATTTTTAAGACTGTAAGGTTATATATTATGTAAATACTAACTTACTTCCATGAAATTAAAAAAACGGTTTAACTTAACGTTTTTGTATCAAAATTAAACTTTTCAATAACCAAGATGGCGATTGTTTCAGAACAGCCATCGATTTGGAAAAGAATTTAAGTACCAGTCTTGGTATTCTAGGAACTTTAGGGTTGTCACGAAGGACAGTAACCACTTACAATCAAGGTTGTAATGCATAAACAATGCTAGCCACCCCTAGGGGACACATGGTGCGGTAAAAACCTTAAATAACGCAAGCTGTTGCAAAATGAGGAAAACGATATGGCGATGATATCATGGTTATCTTTGAGGAGGAGGTCTATGGAACTTGGTGTTGTATCTAAAGATATGAATAATTAAGCAATAATAAATTAAAACTTATAATAATTTTCTAGCAGTGGGTTGTCTTTTGTAATTTAAAAAAAAGTTTTCAATTACAAGTCTACAATCAACTCAATCTTACCTTTGCCTTGACCTGTAGAGTCGGTCTCTAACAACATAATATTTTTTTTTATCAAGTCAATCAGATAAATAACTGATGTAAAAAGACGCTTAACGAAGCCGAGCGTCACTTGTTATCCCCGTCATTGTAATCATTTTTTTGTTATGTTACGTTTTTTAAAGAAAGCAAGTTTTAATTGTTATTATATCTTAATTTTAAATACCCCCACGCACCCTGAACCGTTGCATGCACTCTAACATAATGTTTTGCGTGCGTTACGTTGTGCACTACCGTAAGCAGCGATTTTTCACACCAAAAATAAAAGTCATTTCCCAGCAATTACTTTTGTGCGTTACTGAATTGGATGTAGATGAATGCGTAGTTGACGGCTATGTGATAGGTCTTTTTAACCGACTTCTTTAAAAAGAGGTTCTCACACCCTGTATTTAACAGTTTTTCAGCCGAAAGTTGATTGTGTCAACCTAACAACTCAATTTACGGATAATATCTCAGCTCCCACTATTCATAGTTACTAACAAACCGCGTAAGGGAGCCGCCGCCCTTACGACCTAGAAACTGTACACCAGTGTTTTAGGTATTGTATGAACATGTAATGAATGTTTTAGCGAACAAGGCTCACATGAAACGCCCTGAAACAGGACTGAAATAATAAGGACAGTCTAGACGAAAATTATTTCATGTTAATTAGTAGCTACAGCGGAGTGGCATGTCTTAGTCATTTCTTAATTAATAATTAAGATGAGTAAAGTGTTCAATTTTGTAGTTTAATTATTATAAAGCACATTTTACGATACAAAAGAAGAAAAAAAGAAGAGAAATGTGGCCAAATGATAACAGCCGCACGGATCGATCGAAGGTTAAGCTACACTTGCCGCGGCCGGTTCGTGGATAGGTGACCATCCATTACATACCGTGTCTCGGAAAGCACTTTAAGCTTTTATTTCCGGCTGTCATTCGCAAATCTTTTATACTATACCTACGGGTATTTAGAAGCCCAAAAGACAACCAGTCTTACCAAAGTTTATTATCATGTTACACAGTAAAACGCTAGGCAGATTGATTGAGGTACCTTATTATGAAAAACTGGATAAAGTTAAGAAAAACACTTGAATATCGAAATAAATATGCAAGTTTAAAAGAAAATTCCACAAATCCACTTTCCCCGTTCAGAGAATAGCGTAAAGATTGTCCAATGATAATTGCGACTAATAACCGCTATGAGTGAGCGCGACCAATTAGAACACATTAGATAGAAGAGATTTATTACTGGTGGGCCTGAATGTGACACATCGGGCTTTAGAGAGAGACTGTCACAGAGGTATGAGTGACTAAGACATTGTATGTCAAACTTTTTCTATAACTACAATGTGCCATATTACCTATTACAGTCGCAGTCGCAGTCTCTGACAGCTGTCAGTTGGACAATTTCTAGTTTCTAGTTGTAATAAGGATCAAATACGCAAAACACGCATTAATAACGCATTCTCTCGATGGACTGTACGTTAATATTACTTACCAGATAGGCTTTGATTAAAAAAAAAACTATGAAACAACATGAAGATTTTCCATCACTTCATAAAACGGAAACCAGTTTGTTTGGGTAGATACACATTTAACGTAATAATGGAATTTAATTAACTGGCAGAGCCGCCTGGTGAAGAATGCGCAAACAATACCTGATCTGTTTCCGGTCCAATAAGAATTTTAAGAATGGAAACGAGCAAATATTTGTAGAGCCTTGTTTAATACTTTTTAGTTAAATATAAGGCTTATAGTAACTAAAGGATGTGAAAGAATTCTTGTTTGTTCACCTGGTAATGGGCTTGTATCGTTTTCAAATCGCGTACGTATACCAACTATAACATTTTATTGGTCGTCATGAAATCATACTGTTTTAAGCACTTCAAGTTTACACGTGTCAAAGAAATCGTCAATCAACAACAGTATATTAAAAATCATCACAATATTTTTTATCCGAAATCAAAAGAGACGCAAATACTTTTATGTTTTTATTATCAAATTCTCAAACGTTTTAAAATATTTCGACGACAGCGCGTATCCGCGTTAGCTTGTCAAAGATCTGACGGCATCGACAGTATCCCAATGGGGCTGTCACCAAGCTACAAGCAACGTTACCCGTTGGCGTCCAACAGTTTGACAGCTGTCAAACTTGTCAGCGTGTGCGCAACACATGATCCTAAATTAGGATGGAAGTATAAAGAAATCAGGAAGTGATTTCGTTTTTTTTTGTTTAGTTAATCTATATATCTAGTAAGTATTTTAAAAGCTTTTATAAGAAGATGGTAAGATTCTTTTCTTCCGGGACTTCATCCTAACAATCAAAATATATATTTTTGTTCGCAGAAACGATTTTTATTTACCTGAAAATATTGTTTGGTGTTGGTATCAAAGACTTACCATTTCCTCGTATGAATATATTTTCATCAATGTCATTGATTCTTAGAATAACATTCCGGCTTCTGGTGTGACTTTTGATACCATTATTCCAGGAATCTCCTGATCGTTTGTATGTTTTCTCGAAGTCATTTCAATACGGAAAGGATCGGGATTCAATGAATATTGATATTTTCCGCGAAGTTATTTCGATATCGCTTGCATCGGAGATTATTTTCCTAATTCAGTTCCACTTTTAATAGAGAAATACATACACTGAATAAGGTAAAATTGATAGCTTCTGGATAAAATTTAAAAACTATTTGATTTCATACCTTTTTCACTTGACATTTTAATTGATTCCATCAGCTTCAATACAATAAAGTTTAAACGATTAATTCAATTTAATCAATTAGAGCTAAACTGCTTGCAACGGTAACGTATTAATTACATTCTGCGTTTCCTGTCCATTCTAAATTGGCCCGCCATTTCTCCCCACCCTCCCCTTTTTTAGGTCAACGTAAACTGGATAGATCTCGCTTGTATTGTTTACACTGAGAAAAACATTCGCTTTTAGATAGTAAATTGCGCTGGCGTGCATATCCCGCGTCTCTTTTCTGCGACACTGTGATGGATCGTGTTGTCTCTTTTTCCGAAGAAATGCAGTTTTCACTGTCGGTCACGCGATACTGCACCTATAAATTGGTTGTTCTTAGGAAATATGAGGGATTTTTTAGCAATACCTGTACAAGTGTGCTAGTATGAGGGGATTTTTTCCCTGTACCGTTATATAATCATGTGGCGTGACTTTATTAATTGGTGGCCAAATAATGAGCTTTGTTTGTATGGAAAATACATGTATGATTTGGTTTTATATTTTAGCTGCTGGTTATTTGATTACACTATTGTCACTGCTGATTGAATAATGCCTTTACGAGTGCCTTAACGGCTGTAAAATAGCACACTGTATAATATTTTCAATAAATAAGTATATATAATCTAACACTAAAATATTTATATTATGTATGTACAAGTATGTAATAAAGGGCAAGAGCATATTGGGCATCACAAAATTTATCCGCTATATGTTTGAGCCGTTTGGGGTTGACTAGGACCGTGAGGTCCGAGTGCTCATCGAGTATTTCGGGTCATCGCCAAGCGGTCGACTCTTCACGTGACCAGAGGGCTGGCCTATTTTTAGGCGAAAGAATCAGCATTGCCATCCAACGTGGCAACGCTGCCAGTCTTTTAGGCCATTTTCCCACTGATAGCGATGCGAACGAATTTTTTTATACTAAAATAAGTAGGTTAGTGATGGAGTTATAATAATACCTAAGTATTTTTACAAGACAGTATGAAATATACTAAAAATATGATTTGGAAGGGATAATCTCTCGTTGCTAGGCAAGTAGGTACTAACTTACAGACACGGCGTTTTCCGTTCCGAATCCGTAACCTTTCTACAAATAAGACCTTTTTCCTCACTAAACTTCAATCATAGGGATATGAACAATCTTGAGAATATGACGAGTATTATTTATAACAGAGACTACGCTAGAAAAGAAATAGCTGTGAAAACATAGATTTTAACGATTGAGGCCTGGCCTTTCAAATACAACACTATATTATATTATTAAACAAAAACTCTTACAAACCAGAAAATTACTTCTAAGCTAATTTTATTATACTTTCTGTTTTCGAGATATTCAAAATGTTAATTGAGTTTTCTTAAAACTATGTAAAGCAGCATTGTGTATTTTAATGTTATTTTTAACACCTCTATATTGTCGATGTTCTGAGTTTTCCTACATTTCTACTACTTTATCCCCAAATATTCGTATACTTATCTATGTTTCTCTCTTTCCAGGTAAGTTCCAGTGGCTAGCATGCGCGCTGGACGTGAAATCATCGTCACCTCTAATAAACAAGGATTACACACTAGTGCAGCTTAAAATAGACACGATATTCGAGCAGGCAGGCATTCTCGTATCCCCACTGATAGGAGAATTACTTTAAATATGAAAAACATTTGAAAATAGAACAGATAAGTGCTACAGGGAAACAAAACCATACTAAATTATCATCGCTAGCTATTTTTGACTATATAGGCCCAATTAGACAATTTATTGTTTTTCTGCCTTTCAGGTTACGTAAATGATAGCGGAATTGTATTTCATTAACAGCCAGTTAAATACATTTGAATTGCCTAACATTACATTATCGAAAAAATTTGAATAAAACGTTAGATGCAAAGATATTCCGGACTTGGAATTACTACTCTCAAATACTGAAGATATTAGGTTAAATTCGAAAACTCATTCCGAAATCAGTATTTAGACTCTGGTAAATAACATCAGATGATATCCACAAGTGGAAAATAAAATAAACCCACAACATCACACGATACTAAAGTAATAATCTAAATTCAAAAAGTATAAAAATGAAATGTTATAACGATGTCGGTAAGGTGTCGAGAATACCAGCGCGCGTAATAGAACGTCGCCGAAGCGTGGGAATGCAGTCGCAAGGACGCGATGCACCGGCTAAATGGAACACGGAGCGGACACTTTCAAATGTATCCGTATATATAACGACCATCACTTGATGTTTATATGTTATTTATCTATTTTACTAGACGTATCTGTAATAGAGTCTTCTATTACATTTCTGCGCATGTATATATATTTTTAGTGAGTAGATAACTTTTCTTCACTTAGCTTTATTAGGAAAAAAAATAGGTATATCCTATTACTTACACATTTTCATTAGTAAGTGAAACCTACGAAAAATATTGAATACCGATACGACCGAGTATGAAATAGACATGCCATGTGCTCACACCAGTCAAAGTAATCAATCTAATGAAAGTTATCATTTCCGTTTGTCCTTCAAGAAAACGTTAGGTGAAGCGAAATGGCTTCTAATGTGATGTATTTTACTATTTTATGTTTACCTAGTTTTTTTACTTACTACTTACTGATATTAAGTTCTTTTACGTCATGGAAATCTCAACTTAACGTCCTAAAAGTTAAAGTTCTAAAATTCAACAATATATCAACTCATGCTTAAATAGCCGCTTCACATTTATCAGCCCCTCCAATCTAGATGATCCCGTTATAACTTCATACATATTATAGTTTTTATTTCGACATAATTGCCAGTCTTCGCCGCGCCAATGGGAAAATTAATTATTTCTGACATTTACGCCAGCAATCATTGAAATGGAGGCACCTGGTCACGGGCAACCTAACTTATTGTAGGAAAAAACTTGACGCGTAGCCATGATGTGTGAAACCGAAAACTACTGGTTGGGGGGTTTAGTAACAAGTGCTAAACTAAACTAGCTAACTCTCTTATCTACAAAAAAATGCCATCTAATAAAAAAGTAATTTATTTTCCACCTCCGAAATTCAGAACACAGCTTTTTAATCTTTCCGCGATGGATCAAACCTGCGAGCCTCACCAGAAGTCAGACAGTCCGCATTGCGGTGTAGATCGTGATCTGCCTCCACACAGTCTTACTGCTACAACCACGTATACAATAACTACCCACATCCCACAGAAAGAGACAACGCAACCAAAACATGCACACTTTTAAATCTACAAAGTTTCTACACTTTTCCTAGCAATTTCCCCGCTTCAGTCCGAACGATAAATATTTTAGTAAAGCATAGAGACTGTAATAAAACATATACTATGACTCCCATTCAAACTTTCGTTTACCACACCTCACTCACACAGATGCAGGTTTATCTAACGCCTGTGTGCAAATGCAAACTGCACAGTGTGCAACAACGCGGGGAGTTTGTGTGTTTGTGCAGTATCGACTGTGTGTGTGTGTGTGTGTGTGTGTAGGAAGAAAGTGCATTCTGGTTGCACGGACGGCTAGTCGAGGGAAACTTGACATTATAGCTCTCGGTACACACTGATGTGAGTTAGTTAGCGTCTATCTTGAGATATACCGAGCTATTTTTAGGTGAATTTCCTTTCATCTGGTATGATTTTATGGTCCAGGATAACGGAGTAGTTATAGATTTTTTCTCTTCGTTTAAAAATTGTGTTCTAGCAGTTTTTTTTCTATTTTGTAACGTGTAGTGTAAAGTGTGTTTTCGTAAAAGGGAAATATATCTTAAAAAAATAAAATAGTGTTTTATCAAAATCTAGTTTCATAGTAAATCTACCATCATAAAGCTTCATAAACAAAACAGAGACAACAAAACAGCTACAACATCACCAACCTAGCATAACTTATCTCCGCACCGGTCCCCGCGTGTAATCTCTCGTGAGCCCGCCCGCCTGCGCCCGCGCCGCTGCACTTGCACTAGTAAACTTGAAACAGTTCCAGCCTGTTATTACGTTTCCCTTTCGTATTGCGTCCGAGGGGACTGTCTACTTGTACTTGTGCTTGCGCGTACGCAGCTATCATTCTGTACTTATTGCTGGAGTGATTGGTTCAGCATTTTATTGACTTATTGTTTGATGCAGTGATTATTTTAACAACGAAATACGTATGAGTTATATACATATATAAACTCATTACTTTCTCCTGTCCCGGTAGGCAGCACGCCATCTGCAACGATCTTTCTGCGAACATTTACTTACTCTTTTTGCTTCGTCTACGCCTTCTCCCTTTTGCTTAAATTAATCATCAATTCACTTAATCAAAATAGGCTCCAATCTAAGCTTCACATAACAATTGTCTGACTTTAATGAGTATCAATTTACTGCCTCATTCGTATACATCGACTGCTGATTCTACATTCATTACGAACTTACCAGACGTATTAGACTTTGTAATCATAGGGGAATACTTGTCAAACATTTCTGTACATTTACACTTGGGTTTCAGACCCATCCTTGTAAACCGAACCTCAATTATACTTTCTCGTTCGGATCACAAAGCCCTTGGTTAACAATTCCGAGGTTCCTACAAAGGGTCTCAGGTCTTAACAGTAATTAGGTGTCTAATAGTCCTAGGTCTGCTGTTCGAAGTCTAGACGCCTAGACCTTGACGAGGGACCTTGTCGCTAAGTCTGGGAACGTGGCACAATTCGCCAGATATTATTTCTAATATAAAATAAACTTGAGTCTGCCTTGTGTCGAGTGTGGGCGACGCCCTGACTCTGGGAAGTTCGAGTAATGTCCTTATTTTGATGGAGAATATGTATTCCCAATTTATTTCTATAAAACCTAATTTGGTATGTTGCCGATTTCGACACATGACATGATTTCTTTGTCATCAGTTTAGAATAATATTTTGTTTTACACCATTTTCCTACCACGTCTTGTCATATCGTTGTCAGCTTCTACCACCCACCGGGAAAAGTATAATAAATGCTTTGAAATTAGCTTTAAAAAAATAACCACTACATAGAAGCAAAATGATATAACTAATGTCTCTACAAATGTTTATCAACACAAATATCCGGACATGTTCATAGCAGATAGCCCTGTACATAACATTATATGTTTATGAGGATACACAACAGTAAAGCCGTCCTCTATCACTAGGCACATCGTTCCTGAGCCGTGGTCGACCTCACTAATACTTCTTAGTTCCTAAAAATACCACAAAACTGTCGGACGGTAGTTACATGTGACGGATACGACACGACTCAAGAACGATTTTATGTAAAACTTGAAGACTTGCTCTTATTCACTAAATTAAATTAAATTAAGTAGCTACCAGATGAATCCAAAAATTCCACTGAATTTGTTTGATATTAGATCTGTCAGATACCTAAGTTAACCGGAACTTATCAGGAGGTAAAACAGGCCATTACAATCAATACCCGTAATGAATGAAAACCTTTCACGAAGTTTTTCCTTACACTTTAGATTCCCGCAGACAGGCGCGACGCGACAGTACGACGCGATTCTGGGAGAACAATTTCCATGAAGTTTTCTTAGAAATTGTTCTACTAGAGTCGCGTCGCGCCTGTCTGCGGGGGCCTTTAATCTACAGTACATTAATTCATTCAGCGGTTCTGTATTGACATTGATTGGTGCCAATTAGGTTCCGAAATTACTTCAATGATGGCTTCCCAGCCTCATTAAATATCGGTCCACGTGCAAAGCTTGAATATCTAAAATTATTTCGTGAGATAAACAGTTTTATCCTGTTAACTTACCTAGCTACTGAGTTCGGAAAAAAATATCAAAGTCTGTTTGCAAAAATATTTGTATGACAGCCGTAGCATGGTATAAACAGGGCAGTAGAAATTCATTTAAACTCAAAACTAAGCCCTCATGGCCACAGCAGTAATGCTCAGAACATTTACGGTTATATCCTCAAGCCATCATGAGTATTCCTGGTATTATGTCTCTTCCTCTTAGAGGATCAGTAGATACAGTGCTAGACACATACCAGGAGCAATTCCCTAGAACGTTCATATTCGCATCGCAAAAATATAATCAATTTACCAACATTTTTGACAGGTTGAGTTGAGTTTTTTTGTTTGTTTGGTTGAGTTGAGCAAATGTGAACGTTTTTTAACTAAGAGAATTGGCTCTCAGAAGGCCAATTCTCGTACTTAAAAAACGTGCACATTCAAGTCGCAATCTGTCAAACTCAACTTGTCAAAAATGTTGGTAAATTGATTATATTTTTGACAGATTGCGAATGAGATGCAAATTATGGGAATTGCACCAATATCATCAGCCCTCTGATGATATTGGTAGCAACATTATATAGGCATAATTAATAGAACAAATGGTACGCAAATTATCAGCCAGTCAGCCTTTTCTAACTAAAAGTGATATTAATAATATTATAAACATAGAAAATATTCCAGCGTGAATAGACAAGTTCTGTTACCTAATCATAATTAGTTATGTTTTACCTAATATTTATTTGGAAACAAGTTTACTTATATGTAAAATAACCATTGTTTTGAATTACTTACACCCGGTTTCTGATTTGAGAAAAGTAGCAAGTCTCAATTGATTATTCTCAAATACATAAGTATGCGCATTTAAACTCGAATTTCGTTAAACCATAATCAACTGATCATTTACTTAAGTATTACTGATCAATGCAAACACGTTCCAGTCTTGATTAGAGTTTAAAAATCTTAATTCACAAACGAAATTCGATTTTAAAAGCGCATACTTATATATTTGAGAATAATCAGTTGAAATTTGCTACTTTTCTCAAATCAGAAATCGGGTGTTAATGTTTTTCTTTATTAAGCTTTTAAGGCGTCCACGACTTCGTGACGATAGTTTAAAACGTTTTTGTTCAATAGTTCACAATAGCCCCTAGAAAGAGCTAATTTAGGAACGTATGAGACCTCATTATCCTTATGTTAACACCTACTCGATTTGTTTATCGACTATAAATATGGCTGGCTTATTATTAGCGAATTCTAAATAGGTGACTTTTTTTGTGTTATATCCTGCTTCCGTGTAATGAGTTCTGCGAACAAATAACAATAGGAATATTTTTATTTCAATAAATTCCTATAGGAGAAACTTAAAAAAAAAAAAAAGTAAACACACACAGACAACAGCTACAGTAAAGGTAAAGTATTTTAATTCGGAGTGGTCGGAGAAAAACTGGCTAGTAGGTAGGTACTAGGAGTTTCTAAGCAAAAAAGGTTGCATTTTGCGTAGGCTCACACGGGCTTTCATTTAATTTAATATGTTTATTATGGGATAATACACAGCTATAAATAACACAATAAATAAAACGAGACGAGACGGGAGACGACGACGAGATGTAGAATGTTCGCTCACTGGCAATCATCTCTAGTTACGTTCAGCAACACAGTACCAACTACCGACAGCTCCTATTAGCCATCCAACAATACGGCTCGTATCGACAGTATCGTGACTAGCTCGCTATACTAATTGCCGCGGCTCGGTCCGCTTTTCCCCAGTTTTTCGCACGCTCGCGTTTTTCACCGCAGAACAATGTCGTCATTCAGTTTCCACTTTCGTTTTCACTGATGGACGCTGATCCGATGCGCAGGCGCAAAAACTGCGCCGATGTTACACGACAAACGCTGTACTGGTGACATATTATGAGAGATTTATTGGTTGGTGCTGGTGGAGGAGTCGGTTTGAAAGCTGGGTAGAGTGATAGACAGGATGGGTTAGCATAAAAATAATAATTGTACCTAATAGGTATTTTCTTCGGATCTAAGATTGATAAAAATGTTTCAGGAAAATCTTTCAGCAAAAACTAAAATTATGATAAATTCGATTCTTACTAGTTCAGAATTCAATTTGAACCGTCAAGCATTATAAAGTCTGTTTGAGGTTGGACCGATGACAAGTTGTCTTCATAATATTATCTAAAATTCTTACTACGTACTTAATAAAACCGTATAAAATTAAGTCACAATCACATACCAGCGACAATGAATGTCATAATCTTTTCAAAAACATAGACCAGTATTTTTAAACAGATTGATAGGTACTGAGATTTGAAAACGTTCTTAAAATAAAAATACGGGAGTTGCGAACCTATGTAACTTTTTAGTAGCTAGTAAATCTTCTTTAGATTTAGACTTTAGGAAAAAAGGGCTTGTAAAAAAATCTAAATAACGTATCGAAATCTTGAAACAAAAACAATGAATACAAGTTAAATTACATTTTAAATTCAAAAAACCCCCGACAAAAACAAAGCAAAAAGCTAATAAACGATTTTTTTTTATTGCTTCGAACACCTTTCAAACAAAATCAAAATCTGTTCAGCCGTTTGGCAGCTAAGATGGCGCAGACAGACACACAGATACACACGTTAAACTTATAAAACCCCTCTTTTTCCGTTTAAAAATAAACAAATCCAACAAACCGACCACAATTTTTCCTCTCACCGTACAATACGGTATCACGTTTGTTTACCGTTTTCACTCTCTATATTTTTCTCGCGAGTGAAAACTCCTCCGGCAGCGGCGCGGGCGCAGTGCGTGCGAATCTTTTTTACCTCTTCACGTAATTAGATTAGTAGATCGTGAATTCGTGATTAGTTCTTTTTATTTGACGATTATTCGTTGGATTTCCATGATCTTTGGTTAAAGTAGTTAAATGACACTAGGTTTAGATTAGTTCGTTTTCTGAGAGTTCGGAATTTTTTTAGCAGTTTATCTTTGAAGATAATTTGTTATTTAGTTTTGAAGTAATGGGTTGAGAGTATAGAAGATTATTTTTAAAGGAAAAGATACAAATTCTTTAAAAAAAGAATGATCTACGAATGAAACAATACTGGAAATAAATTCCCTATTATAGTCAGAATCCATTGCATTGCATTCCATTACAAGATTTATTCCATGTTCTCCAGTCAACAGGAATCGTATCCCTATCGCCTATAAGATTTATGATACCTACGCCATTCCAGTAGTGTTGTCCTATAAATAACACTTCCTTCTGGATTTTTCCAGCTTCATCCCTATTGTAAAGGAAGTGTATGTAGTGAGTGTTCGCGAACAATCCCTTTCATATTCAGAGATGATCCCTGGCCACCATTACCGGCGGCGGCGCTTTGAACTGTGTCAGCTGCATTCGCACTTAATACTCTTAGAACTGCTCCCCTACAACTCCTCATATAGGTATACGTAACACACAGTTCGTTTCACAGCCCATTTCACGGTTATTGCCCCCTAATTTCCAGGTTAAGTGGATTATTTTGTGATTAACAAGACCTAATTACGGCAAACAACGTTTCCTAACAATTTGAGATGTTTGGCTCCGAATAAGCTTCATGAAGATAAATAATTAAGATAATTGTTAGTGGGCATTTTGTTCCTAAAATTGTTGATTCGTGGAGATAGTGGTGAGCAACAAAAATATCCAGTAGGTATTCGAACCTATCTTTGGTATCCTTGTGCGCGATATATTACTTACACAAATCTTGGGACATCACTCATACCGTACACCGCGGACACTTTGCTCCAAGCAATTTGTGTCGAAAATGACATGATATTTTTCGATAGTCATCATTTAGGAACAGGTACACATTCGAGGCTCTCACGGTTAGGTACAATATCGTAAGTGTATCACGAAATGGGGGCAGACTCAGCACTATTTCGCGGAAATAATGGCCGTATTAATATTGTACTCGTGTATGTCCTAGTTCGGTGCTCTGAATCGGTCTGTACCTATTGTTAGTTTTTGGTTATTTTCCTGGATGATAAGATATTTTGCTTTCTGTTAATCTTCGTACAATTTTTGAGACAATATAAATCCTAACTGCATGTTTTCCTATAGTCCTCCTCTGGTACTATGCTTTTCTGGTATCTCTCTTTCTTCTAAAACGGGGTTCTAAAACGTTTCCATGTCTCCTGTCCGCCAAGCAACTGATATCAGTTCCAGCAGGATCTAAGTGCGTGCATTGTCTCCGTATCTTGGCCGAGCAGCACAAGGGTACAGCTATCGACTGATTGCGCCGAGTGTTTGCCGTCAAGGCGAACAGACACAAACACCACAAGTGCTTGCACAAGCAGTAGTTATTTGTTTTATTATATCGTTGTCACCACCACGATCACTGCTAGATAGGGTGATCTGGTGAGGTAGTGACCAGTAGAATGACATAGAATAGGCAGTGTTATTAAGTAATTATGGCAATTAGATTTTCACGCACGCGATGTTTAATTACCTTTATCACTATTATAAAGGGGCAGACTGCAACACTACACCACATGACATGATCTTCATGCAATACTGACAGTAAAAGAATTGAAGAAAAAATCGTTTTTTTTTGCGGATTTATTTTCAAAATAAATTTTAATCAGACTAGTATGTCACAATTTCTGTAAATTAGGTATTTATATTAACTTCCCCCTTCCATTTAATACCTGCCATATTTAACTGTGATAAAACAGGTGCAACAAAATAACAATTTATCCGCATAAGCTTACATGTTTCCTTGTTGAACATTTAAATAGATTGGTATCTGGTCATCCATAGTTATGTGTAATTGAATACAAACGCAGGTACGTCCTAGGACAACACTCCCGCAGTTCGCCGGACACAGGCTAAAAATACTTGCGTAGAAAATAATAAAAAACGTACCCTAGACCAGTCTTCCTGTGCTAATCGATGCCAATTATAAGTATGGTCGCCACGTTCTCTGTGATCCTGGTTTTGTCCTAGTATACCTATAGGTACCTACTTATAAGGAAAGTTACATTGGTATATAATAAATATTATTACTTTAATTAAACGTATGGAAATGACTGCTACGTGACAAGTAGGTAAATTCGTCGGTAATTAGTCTATATAGGAACAGGTTACAGCGCTTTCCTCTTCTAGCTCACCTGCTTATCACTGAAACAGGAAAGCGGTGCATAATTCCAGCGTAGTTATCTATTTGCTAAGGGGAACATGATGTTATAGCTTTTATATTTGAATAAAATAATTATAGAGTTCGGACGTTTTTGTTTATGATTTTGCTGTTTTTAAGCTGACGTACAACTGCAGGTACAGATGTTCAAGTAAAGACTACAGGACAAATTGTAGAGTTGTAGATAAAACTGTTGTTTACATTCTCGTCTTTGTGAGTTTTGTAAATAACAAGTGAAGGATGTTAAGAAAACAGTACATGATCTTATAACTAAATTGTAAATTAGTCATTTTAATTAGTAACAACTATGAATTAGACTTCAGTTAATAATTTTCACAAAATCTTCTTTTCAAAGACTTAAATCGCTTCAGGAATCAAGATTAGGAAAATACATTTCATGGTTTGGACCTCTCCAAAAACGAGGAAAAATGTCCTTTTATCCCGAATTACACTTCAAAAGCAGCTACCCCAAGCAACTAATGTACAAATATCTGGATGCAAAAACGATTAGTATTGCGGAACGGAGTGAGGTGATGCTATCTCTTTCACACTTGCGGATAAGCGGTGATAACAGACAAGGTGGGGGCTACTTTACTATTCATAACCCTTGATTGTGCAGCCGTTAGTGGCAGCGCATCCATGACGTGCGCTGCGTGCATGTGTGTGTCCGTGTGGTGCATGCGCGCGCGTGTGCGGTGCGCGGGCGCAGTCGGCGCGTAGCCTTGAATTCGTACAACGACTGCACTTGTACAACGATAACCGTTCGGAAATGTATTATTATGATATATTTTTAATTGATAACTTTTTTCAGTGTATTTGTCTGCGAAATACTTAGTCATCTGTAATATTTGCTCATTGAACCACACGCCACTTTATTCGTATAAATAAGCATATTTACATAATGTTTATAATGGAAAAAGAAGTGAAATATTCAAGGCTTATCACTTTATCAACAAGTTGTTTTGTAACAATAATATTTTTGTATCATTAAAGTTACTTGTAAAATTCCTTCTGCTAACAAAGCGCAATGAAATCGTTATACTATGTAACCTCTATTATATCTGTTTAGTAATATTTATTTAACTGTCTGACACCATTTCAACATTATACTATTTTCTTATAGGTAAAACATTGAAATAAAAATATAAGGTTTAACTGAACGTTTGGTAAAATAGAAATACTAGTTTTATCATAACGTTTTTCATATTTCCGTTTCTCTCTACTTGGAATCTAATAAGATCACAGTTCCCTATTTTTATAAGAATCTAGTAAGATCAGCAAAAGCAGCTCTTTTTGTGCTAATATTTGAAAACTCTCAAAGAAAAATATCTCCAAGAAATATTAACATCTAGAACGTTTCGGAACGAACCAAGAACTGCAACACCTCCGTCCCTTGTCCGGGCATCTCGTTCCTTGATATCTTTTTCTCTTTCCCTCTTACACCTCTCCCCAATGTGTCTATCACCGTCGCTCGCGCACATAATTGGCGCCGCAGGAAGCGCAGAGAGATTGATGATCTAAGCGCTGGATCGATCGTCGTTTTTTATTATTTTCTCGTTATTGCAAGTTCCGTTGGTTATTTTAATGGCCGTGACTCGAATGGTCGGGTTTATAGGCCAGGCGGGATAAACAGGGGAAATGTTACGCCGATAGGTGGCGCAGAGAGCTCTGGCCGAATTTGACGTGCCTACAATAGATAATATTGACGTAAAGTGAGTCAATATCGTTAAATTAAGTGTGTTAATGTTGTAGTTTTATGAATTAAGTGTTGCATGCAACTGTAGTGTTTGAAAGTGGTTTTGCTTGAAGTTTTCCTGTTAGAATCTTCGTTCTTATTGTGCAGTCGGTATTGGTTACACATTCTTCAGTGTATTAGCCAGTCTTGGGGCTAGGTATTCTCTAGTTCGAATCTTCTTTGTTTAAGTAAACATAATATCCATATATAAAATGCGAGTAGGTATTAAAAATAATGCAGAAATCTATTGAGATTTCTGCATTATTTTTAATACCTACTCGCATTGCCATTGGGCTAAGAGTATTCAAGTTTCCTAATAGCTTAGGTATCCTCAGCCAAACTAGGGCCTGGTTTGTTCCTAAAACAACAACTATTAAGCATCAAAAATATATAAGTACCAGTCTAGGACCCGAAGGTCGCACCCGGCCGGGTAGGCTCACTACCCCATTACTAATATCATCCCAATTTACCTTTTGTCACTGCGCAGACATTACGTTTCGCTAACGGGTTCGTCTGACCTCTGAAATTTAGAGGTCGACGTTACGGACAGGCATTACAATTGTAGATGTGGCTCACGTACTGGGCCTGTTTCAGTGCCCTACAGATGACCTACTTTTGGTGGGTACATGAACACTCGGGGAATGTATTGTAGCCTTTAGGAGAGGACTCAGTTGTCTTGTGTTGGGTTTGACATGTTTTTCCTTACCTTGCTTCAGGGCTACAGAAGTTATGGATTCTTTTTTTTTATTACATTTATTATCTTCACTAAACTTATTTTTTATACTTACCGCTTATTATAATTAAGGTACTATGGTATTCATACACAGACTTGCCGAAAATGCCTTTTGGCAAAAATAGAAACGGCTATAACCCAAATATTAAGTATTACTTGTATGTCTCTTAAGTAAGTAACGTTCCTTCCTCGCCAAGTACATAAATGAAATATTAGCGACATATCGAAGGCTCGCGACATTTGGACCAGGCTCAAACAGCAGTGGAGTGGAGCCAATCTTTTAGCGTTATCATCTGTGACGGATTGTAGGCTCACAGACATTCTCCTAGATTGATATTACTTTGAAGACGAATCTTTAGAGGAGGAATACAGTCTGTTTTATTTGAAGGATAGTAATAGGAAATTGTAAAGAAAAAGAGCTAAAAGGAAACTTTTTTATAGTTCAATTGTTATGAAGATCATATTGACATACTGCAATGCCTTGGACATACTGCCTGAATTTCCTTAATTTTTTTTCGAGAAAATCGCTTATTTGCGGCAGTCGGCTAAGTAAAGGCAACTTTTCGTACAATAAGAAAGTTGTCCAGTCATCTACGTGAGACACTGTATTTAGCCACAGTGCCTGTTTCAGCATGGAAACCTTAGTCCTTGATGATAACGAAATACATAGCCCTGAACAGAAAATTTAGTTCTTTCAGACAAGATCGACTCCGACAGTTTTGGCCTTTTCCTTACACGTGTATCGATTGCGGTGAGACTGGAATAAACATATTTTCGATATCAATTAGACTACTAAACGTGCAGGTACAGGACGTCATTTAAATAAACAAGTTAACATATTTCCTTGTCCTAGTTATATTTAACACACGGTGATTATCATGATTTTCCTATTCACGTCTGAAAAAAATACATGTAATCAATGTTTTTAGGATTTGATAATAACAGGAAAGAAGCATGTTGTAGTGTTATCAAATGTCGAAAACAAATGATGATGAGTTACATAAGCCGGGTCGATGGCCGGGATCTGCGATCTGATAGCGAGACCCCCGACCTACCACTGATAACACACCGCCATCTTAGATTCAACTTACAAGTATATGAGTTATTTTATTGCAATATAAGATAGGAGCTCATTACCAATTGAAAATCATTACATAATTATCTCGAATTTGATATGCATGATATTTTTTCAATGTGGGAATGCATGGAAAGCTTCAGCCAAAAAAATCTGTTCTATTATAGGTAATACCCACAAAAATGTTTTCCTGAAATGTTACAGAAAAAAAAAACAATCTTAACAATTCTAAGATATTTTTACCATTTATTTGAATATAAGAAACGATAAAAATCCTGCTCTCATTGATATTATTTCCGGAATACCAAAGCGTATCATTTTTTGGGGAAAAAAAAATCTATGTTAAGAGAATTTATGTCAAATGCCACAATAATCATTCTAGTCTATGTACAATTATATCAATCACATAAATTATGTCAATCAGAGCTATCAGATAATAATCCTTTCAAACCTTTGTCGGATACAAAGCCACAGTTCCTATTATTATGGCTAAAGCTCTAGAACCTAGGCAGGTTTAGTGCTAAGAGCTTTAAACCTAAGATTGAAAGTTTTAAAGGAACGATGATCATTCAAAATGTACATAATTAGAATTAATATTGCATTACTATCGGGGAATACATTACTTAGTTCAGAACTTCGGACACGATTTTAAAAAGTTTAAGTTACGGTTGGGTAACGACATTAGATCATTTAACCATGAAGATGTCTCTACATAATAAAAATCTTGAATTCATTCATTCACTGCCAGACAACGCACAGTCTAACACGCTGGGTCATAAATTCATAATAGAAGCTATTAATTTTGTACAAGTTCCATAAATGATTTTGCACAAGAGTTCCATAAAATGACGAAATCAAAAATCCTTAGTGCCCACTACTAAGGATGTTTGAAAATTCACCGATATATGGGGTATGAAAATTTGTATCGAAATTCGTCATTTTTTTCGATAAGAAAACTCATACACACTGATTATCTATACATATTATAAATTAAAGTCGCTTTTCGTGTTTGTCTGTATGTCCACGATGTTCTTCTAAACCACGCAACAAATTTTGATGAGGTTTTCGTCATCGTTTAGAGAATTTATTCCGGATGGTTTATGCGTATAATACGTTAATATTAAAGTTACATTATGACTAAGAAATCACGATGTTTTATGAAGTCGTAAAAACCGTGAGAGAGGTAGCGGGATAAATAAATAATAAAGTAAATACCATGTGCTAATATTATAAGAAGTTAAAAAAAGGCTAAGATATAAAAATATACAAGTGATTCTAAACAAAAGAAGAATTAAAAAAAGCCTTATTCTCGACATCACACCTTTTAAAATGAGGTCTTCAGGCATTGTTCAACGTATTCAAATCTCATTCAATATTTTCTTACGTTATCAATGAAGTACTAGCAGTAAGTAGGTCGCGTTCGCGTCATGTTCTGTAATTGTGTGGCTGGTGGCTGAACAGTGGCTCGGCTGTTCTCAACTACTAGCGACAATCCAGGACATGCCAATATGATGGCAGTAGGCTCTTGTCCTGTTCCTTCTAGGAAATGTTCTGGATTTTAATTAGCACATCCATACTAATATTATAAATTCGAAAGTAACTCTGTCTGTCTGTCTGTATGTTACTTTTTCACGCCTAAACCACTGAACGGATTTCAATAAAATAAGGCAAGGAGATAGATGGCATCCCGGGGAAGGACATAGGCTACTTTTTATCGACATGCCACGCGGGCGAAGCCGCGGGCGGAAGCTAGTAAGTATATGAATGTGAGTTTTGCGATTGCGCCTGTTACTTTTGTACCCAAATGTAGCTTGATTTTTTTTAATTAGAACCTCGGGCTTTGTCAGGCAATTCAGAAACAAGAGGTAAACCTGTAAAGAAACGCATGAAGTTATTTCAGTCAAAATAGTTAATTGGCCATTTCGTTTCTCATACTGTGAAATTGAAAAGACAATATTGAATCGTTCACCTATATTTGTGTTATGATTTATTATTAAAAGAGAGCTCTATGTTATTTAAAAAAACTAAACCTTGGCAGTATTATGTATTGCCATGATCAGATAGGTAACAATCTAAATACCCAACATGGCGTAAACAAGGAAGTGTCAATACCATAAAGAAATCCTTTTTTTTCTAAATAAAGTCACGTTTTTCAGCGTTATCACATTGTTTATCGTCATATTCGACGAGAGCTGAATCTTTGTTTACAATAACGTTATCAGTGACTATACGAATTCTATATCATCACAACTATGTGATTTAGGTAGTTTTGCGTGTGTTTGATAACTAATAAAACTAATGTGATTCGCTATTTCATTTTTTGTTATTTAAATACGCATTAAGTACATGTGTATTTTTATGTTCAGAACTGATAAAATGTATTGTTTATGAAATTATGTCTTATATCTTTTGCGACAAATTGAACTCGAGTATTTTTTTGTCTAATGTCTAAAAAGTAGAAGCCATTTTAGCGTTACACGTGAATACCTCTAAGCATTAAAAAATAAATGACAATTCATGCAAAAGATCTTTATTTCTAGGCAAAGGCTACGTATAAAAATCTTTTAATAAAAAAATAAATTACTGGAGTATAATATTATTATTTATTGAACAAAAGACAAGATCTTTAATATCAGGTAACTCTTCGTAAGATCAAAAATAGGTGCATGTAGGTTTATACAACTTATCACAACAATCTTTTGGATCTATTTTGGTACATAATGTCGTTATGCGGAAGCGATTCGTGTCGTATACAGTGTAACTTCGTTATGTGATCGACGACGCGCCGTGGGGGCAAATTGTTGAAATCACAAGTAATATTGTTTGCCTAGGGTGGATAAAAATAGCTTGTGAAAATGTCCTATATCCTTAATTTCACTAAGATGTTGAAAAGTTTCTTTTTTATCCTCTTTTATGCGTGATATACGTATTTATAATTTCTTGACATCATTGGTCCAGTATTATTTTAAACGTAAGCACTAAATACAATGCAACACTAACTAAAATAGCCGCGTTCTCAACTACATTGTCATTCAGGCGCACCTCTAAAATTATGCCAAAATTATGCGTCACACTTCCACGTCGGTAATAGCCAACATTTATCTGTTTAGGACGAACGTGTGACATTGGCTCTAAATTCATAGTAGGCACTACCCTATCTATTAACCACAAGTGTATCTTGACACCTCAGAAGTACTCACAAACCCCCGCAATGCTCTGCTCTGTGATCATAAGCGCGCGGTGCGGCGGCGCAGGTTATCCTGGCGATGTCAGTGTGTCACGTGGTCGCCGCGCGCGCAACTTTATTTGTAAAGTCGGTCAATGCCCCGAGCGTTAGATAAAAAAACACACAATTTGTTTACGCGGTGTGTTACGCAAAACATCGCTGATTGTCCAAGCGTTCCGGTTCACGATAAATATTATAAATTGTTATTTAACTCATGATCTGTGAAATAATATTGTTTTAGTGTTTACTCAATCGTTAATTTTCATCAATTTGATTCGTATAAACAGTTCCGTTTTTAATTAAAAGATAAGAACAACTTTGTGAACGATAACAAGTAATTATGAAATCTAGTAAAAAAATCCAGAACTTATATTGGGTCAAACGAAAATTAATTAGTAATATACTTTTCCTCGTAAATTCATTACCTGAAAACAATCGCTCACAAACGAGACCAGCGTCGAACCAGCAACGCTAATTAATCAAGTCGGCTAAACAGTGAAAACCTGTTGGGTAACTCGGGAAATGAAGGAAAGCTCCGCGACGAAAGTGGAAAAAGCTTTGCGAATACACACGCACCGCGCACACAGACAGACGCACGCCACAACACAGCCGTGCGAGCCTGTGTGGCGCACGCACACCGCCGTGTACAGTACGAAAACGAAAGTGTCCGAGCGCCGCCGAGCGCGCCCGAAGCGAGCTCACGAAGTCAGTGGAACTCATCGTCGAAACTGGGACATCAGTCCGTAATACGACGCGAACGCCGGCGGACGCGGCGCGCGGTTGCAACACAACACATTACGCTCTATGACATAACTGAAAACTGTGGGCTTGTGATTATGGTGTTTGGTGTTAATAATTAAATATGATGGCTGTGGAAGTTCGTTCGGCGAGTGCCGGCCCGGAGACACGCCGGTCGCCGGCCGCCGACCGTAGGGCGCTCAGCGCCGAGAGCGAACCTCGCACCTTGGCTGCTAGGAAGGCTTATCCTGAGGAACCTTCTCCGAAACCAGAACCAGAGGAAGACGATGCCCCATTAGACTTGACTGTACGCAAAGAGATTTCTGTGTGCGAGTTCGCGCGTCATTCGTTCGCGGATCCGTCAGATTACGTGAGGACTCAGATGATCCTGAGGCAGTCGCAGGACTACCTGGCGTCCGGCCGTGACTCCGGCACCGAGTCGGATGACTCCACCGAGCGGCTCAGCCCCGGCGACGACGCCATCTCGGGCAAGGCTTACAAGAAGTCACTCATGAAGAGATACAGTAAGTGCTCACCATTCTTCACTGATACCGCTTCGGAAATATTTGTTATTCATTATGTATATATAATTTATGTAAAAGCACTAAATTCCCCGAGCCGGTACGATAAAATATAACAAGCAACAAAAATATAATATTTAAATAGTTTTACAATGAATACATTAGTCAAGTAGATATTTTCAGTTCAGTTAACAGTTGTTATTGTTATATTCAAATGACATAATGTACATTTACATAAAAGCGAGAAATTAACGTCTAATAAAAAGATTTTCCGCAAATTGCTACGTCATACATGAAAGAAAGTGCTACGAGCTACGCGGTCGTAGCGACCGCTACGGATTGCTACGCGGCCCTTGCTACGACTCCATTTTGCATACAATTTATATTGAATTGATACGCATAATGGAAATAGTGCTGTATGTAAGTGTTTGCTGCGCCGCCCTGACCTAGCGCAACATGCAGCGCGTAGGGCGGGGGTGGGGCGGCGCAATTATACAACTATACGTCGCATCTATTTACAATACTATACACTAGTGGTTATTTATTCTATACTTTCTTTGTTTCCATGAATACAATAGAATTAATATTTTATAACAGCTCTACGTTTATACATACGTTTTTAGCCATATGGTACCTTAAAACAGGCATCCTATTCACAACGGAACTGTTTCGTTTGACAAATGAATATAATGAAAGTATTTTCCAAAAATCGATCCCAGGGCAACTTTAAGACAAACATGAGCTTTAGGACATTCTTTTTATCCTCTCAAAACAAACAAGGATTCGTTGTTAATATTTACATTTATTCGATTTGGGGATTTCCGTGTACTTCTGTATTAATAGAATTAGCATACATTACATGTTACGATAATTTAACATTTGCGAGTATAAATTAATATTGTGTATTGTGAATTGTGCATTATCCTTATAATACCTGTGTATTTAATGTTTGTCTTTGCATAATTTTAAGCATATTAAAGACTCTTTGTGCCTAGAAATCATAACACCGGCTCCTTACCGGTGTAAACAGACATCACAGGATCTTAAAACTCTGTCACGCATAATATCATGACACACACTTAGCCTGTGATGTGTTAATTTGAATTTTCGTCAATCATGACACATACTTTGACGAAAATTCAAATTAACACATCTCAGGCTAACCAATTCACCGATATATTTTATGCTTCTCATGGCCAACCGACCTATCAATAAGACCATTTCTTCCAGACAGGTTTCATCTACCAGTCTAGGTCTCATTTGTTACGCGACTGGGCCCCGGTAGCCCGGGGGCCCACCGGCCATGTTTTATCAACAGCTAAGAATTTAGCCAGACGTGTTTTTGTTGGTCTGTTAGATAACAGAAATGTCTGCTGGTCGAATTGTTACGCCTTCTCCATTAGTTTGGGACACAATTGTAATTTTTAGGCTAGATCTTAATCTAGCCTTCAAATTGTACTTCGTTCTTAGTTCATATGTACTAAGATACACCACTGTTCTACCTATAATACTAAGTAATTAACAATATGGTTCATTGACAAGCATCTCGTAATATTATCAGTATCAGCCTATTAGGCAAACTTACTTTCTTCTTCTACTTCATTTGTCTTCTTTCCAAATGCACAAAGTTCATTAGCAAAAGTTTCATAATCAGGTAAAGGTTTAAAAGGATATTTGTAAACAATTTAGTACACTTACTTATTAATCAACACGCATTTCTTCAAACAGGACATAAAAGCAAGCACTAACTAAAGACGAAACAATCTATGATTATATGAATCACCTCCTTAGCATTTTTTCCCTTCCTCCTAGGATCCGCTTGTTCACAGGAACTGTCCCTCATTAGCAACAAAACGACTGTTCCTTCCTCCGTTCTATGTACTTTGTTGTAATTTCCACCTATTTGAAAGCCTCACAGCCTGTCAAAATATGTCTATGTATTAGTGATCTTATTATTTATTTCATTTTTCATACATATAAATTATATTTTTAAATATTAGAATAAAAAAAATATAAATTAGTGATCTTTATTATTACTATTTTAATTATTGTAAATGTGAGGACTATGTGGATTTTTATTTTGTTTAATTTTTATATTTTTTTCGTTCTTAGTTATTTTTAACGAAGGTCTGGCAATTCGAGAATTTTATGCGACCTACCCAAATGTCCTTTCTTTGGTATTGTTTGTCGAGTCGTTGAGCTCCTTAAGTTGACCTGTACCTTGCACTGACCAGTCAGTGCAAGGTACAGGTCCACTCAAATCGTTGTGGTTCTTTCCTCAAAATACCATTTCAGACGCTAATCTACATGGTTCTCATATGGCCTGACCAAGATTATGTCTGGACTTTAAAAGAGACTGCGACCTCTGAGTTTGTTTCAGCCTTCCTTCTCAGAGTAGTCAGATAGGAAACGCCGACCACTTCTACCATATTTTTAATAAGACGTATAGAAGTGATTCCAATATCCTATTTACAGAATAAACAATTTCATTTTATTTTATTACATTAAGAATAATGATTTATAAATTCAGCAATGAGTAATTTTATTTCTTGCATTTAACTGTAACTTAAATGAACTAATACGTCATGTGACCCTTTAGGGGCGGCCATACAAAGTTAGTTGAACAACGCTGATTTCTTAGAACTAGATCCAAAATACTTGATCTAAAAACGTATTTTATTCTAATTAGGGATTGTTATAACAGCAGTTTGCAACAACTACGTAAATAAATTTTGTACATAATTTGGGTTGGTTGTTATTTTCGTTTGGACTTTAGACAAGTACCTTCCAGTAGCACGTTCTGCCCAACCCATTGTAGCAAGTGTCGTGAGAATACATACATAGAATCCACACACATGAATCCGGCAGCATTCTTCTAAACAATAGCTTATTGTACCGCCGCTGTTTACTATCGCCTACTACGCGATGTGTTCAACCAAATTATATTAAATATCGCCTGAAACTTGTAAGAAAATGTCATTCAATAACTTACATGAATAGACGAAAACTGCACTTAAAATGGAAATGACATAATTATTTGTTGAACTGAGCGAGCAAGAATGTTTCTATACAAAGTAGGTACCTATAGGTAGTGATCCAATGATCATGATCAGCTAAAACTGTCTTGACAATAACACGTACAATCGTGCACACTGCACTAACATGAATAAAGGTCATTGACACATCACGGAAAACACATATGTGCATAATTGTGCATACATGTACCTACTGTTGTTTTATAATAATGCACATTCAATTATGGTCTGCTTTAACCTGATATGGCAAATGGCTTAAGGCGTAATTAATGAGCAACGAAATTTTTTGAATATTATGTAATTAAAAATGGTTCAATATCAATATCCTCATTAGTGAATTATTATCGCCATTCAAAAACTTATCGTTACCATATAGCTTCCGGAAAATTACATACTATCAATATATCGAACAAATTAATCAATTAATCATTCAAATTGTTACCACAACCCGACAGGAGTTGTAACATAGTACACAATTTGTTTTCATGCTATTTTATTTCCTTTTAACTACTGATACTGAATCTTTCATACTGTAGTACATAAAGCTGAGAAGGGCAAAAAATGGAGGAGCACAAAGTTTAAGTTCTCTGTCTCTCTCTCTCTCGTTCTGCTAATCCTTTTATGGGAAGCACCGCAACATTACAACAACATATCATTGCATTACATTACGCTTATTGTCATCAAAACACACGAATCGCTCGCTCATCACTCCGGTTCGCGGTAGTGCGGGTTCGATGCCCGGGCTTCCGACTATGGCGCTGCATCGCGTTACCTGGCTCTTATTACACGTGCTAAATTATAACAATGCATATAAATACATTATGTGATCATCGTAGGTAAGTAGGTACAGCAAAATATGCCAGCCTTAACACAAGACATGAATTTGAAAAAAAAACAAAGATATCCGAACTCTATGACACTCATTGAGGAAGAAGCAACGAACTACTTTCATTATTTATTTTTAAGCACACACGGTCGAATGATTAATTACTACAGTCTACAATTTATTAGCCTAGTATTAGAAAAGATTCGCCTATCAACTTAGAAAAATAATAGTATCAGATACTGAATTTATCGTCGGCACAGCACAATCAATTAATGACTGTCATACAAATACAACATATCTTCTACGTACCTTCTACGTTCGCCATTTTGTATTTCCCAAGATTAATGTCGTAATACGGTCGCGACCCAAATTATTTGACGGTTATAACTAGATTTATATATTTCATCCCAGAATTTAAAGAGTTCGTCGCAAATGACATAAGGAAATAGGCTGAATGCCGACGGTTGCCCACAAACACCATGGCGAACAGATAAAGATCTGTTTGCGGGCTAGAGTAGTCCCGAAGTCGTAATATATCTGTAGAGGCAAATGACATGACAGTGAGTCATCCATTTTACTGTTCAATTACTCCTCAAATCATGACACAACTTCCATTGTACGACAAAATTGAAATCACTGCGAGCAAACTCAATGGACAATTCTTTACAAAAATTAGGATTCTCAAAAAAAAAAAGCGATGACCCCGTGTGGGAGCAATTTAACTTTCCCATGAATATTCAAGAAGAAAGGATGCACCAGGAAACGTAATCTGTGTACAATTTTATTAAACAGCTGCCAAATAATGTTGGTTATCAGGCCCTTATGGGTGAAATGTGTGATACCTGCCCAGGCGCAGGTCGGAAGTGAAAGGTGCGTAAAAAATCTTATTTATACGCGATTGACGGCGCCGGATGCGCAGCGCATCCACCAGTAAACAATACGCAAACGTGATCGGGTTGGAAGCTAGTGGCGTTTTTATACATATTCAGCATTTTTAATGTCACACGCAATGGTTATAGATGACTGCCACGTAGAAAAATATTAACTAAGTATCTACAGCAGAACTTACACAAATGAAACAAATTGATCTCATTCGCGAATCTCCGACGTGACATTTATCTTATCGAATATTCATATTTTTCATCCAACATCATGTTAGAAGTTCGAACTTGTGTTACTGGTAGCGACACCCGGAGATCACAAAGGTCGTTGTTCTTACAAATATTTGCATAAATTACACCTAAAAGAAACATAATTATTATTGGCATAGACAAACACGTCGACTTGTCCAAATACCTAAAGATTATCATTATTATATCATGTCCAATCAAAACCCTGGCCAGCTACCTGTTCCGAGAGATTTCGAACAAAGAAAAAAGAACAATTTTGAATAATATTAATTCCTTCACCAAACCGAATTATGCAAAGCAACTGTCACTGGCAATACAAAATAAACTTTAAAATTATTAACCTTATGTTCAATATTACAGACCGCGAAAAGAACCTATGACGTTTCGTTTTAATGTAAACAATAGAATGTCCCGAAAGGGTGAGGAAGGGTTGTTCTTTTTTTTAAAAGCTTCCTGCAAACTATGCATCTCATTCACACTATAGTCAATAATGAAGTAAGAATGAGATGACGACTACCAAAACGATTTCGGCTCGCGACTGGGTTTAAAAAAAAATGACTTTTAGTATTCAAATGACGTGAACGCATCCGTTTTTAGAATTTCAAAAATAAATAAACGTACCAAACCAGCGGCTATTGATAAAATAAACTGTTTTATAACTTCCTACCTAAACAAAGCTGTTAGTTTTTTACGTGAACGTATTAGCACTTATTCATATCAACGGCCGTCCCTTTAAGGCTGAATGGGTGCGTGTCGTCGGTAAATTAGTGCAATAAATTAACGGGAGCGTCCTGCCGTCTGTATCGATATTTTTTATCGAACATTTAATCTTATCTGTTATGTATTTATGCGTGCAACGCTCTTTAAATCGGGCACATCGGGGCGTGGGGCCGCGCGCGCAGTTTTTGGCCGGCCTTCAACCGCAACGCAAGGCTATTAGGTTTCACAACACATACGGACAAACAGTCTGGCGACCTGCGAGACCACTATTACTTCGGGGCCCCTTACTATCCCCGCACGCTGATATTTTCAACCAATCATTTCGTCTTTGTGGGCCCAATGCGCATAAATTTATTTTTAGAGATTTACATGTGCGCTAAAACATGTGAACCGATTACGGGCGCGGGCGGAGGTAAAAACTAAGTTAATAGGGTAGTAGGTACAGTAAAAAAACTGTGGTTTCCGTAACAGTACACCGCTTACCTTGTTCGCTTCATCTGTCACATAAAAAAAGTTAACCCAATTTTTTAAATGCATCGAAAAACCCGTACCTACCTGCCGGTAGCGGGTGTACACCCTCTATAATAATAAAAAAACATCTTAACCGTAAACCTTTAAAGGCGCGCATTCGTATAATGAAGTGGTACTTTTTCGCGGTTTTTTGCATTCCACAGTTAAAAAATGTTTTTTATTGGCAAATTTACGGCTGCGTTCAGTTTTTGCAACGGTACCGCTACGCTCTTTTGTCTAATATTGCATTGCAGATGTTTTTTTATTGCAAATAATGGTTTTGTAGTTTCGACTTCCTCAAAAACGTTTTAGTAACCTTTGTTCGTCTTTCTCCTCTGTTTAAAAACATCTTAACCCTGTATTTTTAAACAAACAAATTGTTGTCAATTTCGCAAGCTTGCCAAAATTTGGCAATAATGTGTCTGTGGAAAAAACTTCTTTTTGTTGATGATTGTCGACGGACTGAAACTCAAGATTTGAGAGATAAACACTTGTTTTTATAAATAAATCTTATCATGACTGTTTCCTGTCCCCATTAGATATTTCCTGCGATTTCATCCGCAGCGAATTATTTAAAAAATATTTAGTTTTAAGTGGTCGGTACTGAAAAAACTAATTATTATGCAATTTGAGGCCTGACTTCATAATTAATAATTAGATATACCTACACAACGTACTACAGTGCTAGTACTTATCACTTAAATAACTCTCCATATTCAGAACCGGGGAAGACCTGAAGAGCAGAGTTCAACGCTCATAATTAGACAGAAAACAATATAATTTGTGTAATATACCTAACATGATAATTATAATACTTCTACATTTTTGAACACAACGTACTACTAATATACTTATAGGTATTCAGCAATACGACGCCAAAAAAACTACAATAATATTCTGATTATACGCACCAATACCCAACGGTGCGTACACCCACCCGCAGCATCTAATATACCTAGTCGGTAATCTGAACTATAAGATAATATGATTGATATTTTGGGAAATTTCATCATTAAAAAGATAGCACGGGGTCACATTTTAAGATTCACATTTCCGTGCTAAAATAAAACAAGCAAAAACTCCAAAAAAAAAGCAGTAGGTAGGTATATCATAACTATTATCAGCTTCTTATCAGTCGCACAAGTTGAAGGATCATAGTCATCCGTCACAACATAAGCTGGGAAGCTCAGAAGCTGCACGTTTGCTCACGAGTGCTGCGACACGTGCTCAAACATGCGTCCCAGCTTATCTTGTGTAAAACTGCAATGAATATTTTAGGTATATTTCGGATGGCGCCTCGCAACGCCCGCGAGAGTATGACGTGACCTATACATAGATTACAATACATAGTGAAGGTGAGCACAATAACATGCGGGAAACCCGACGGCATTTTTGTATTCAATATTGTAATACGGTCAATGTTACCACGTTTTTGCATAGACTAGCATTCCCTGTGATCTACACCATATCAGATGGAAATCACAGATATAGCCGGCATATCATTGATTTTCCCGGTTCTAAATCGGTCACTACTTGCAATACAGAGGAGAAAACATTCCACCTCTGTCTCATTCAGGTCATCACAACAGTACAGTGTATAGCAAGTCAGACGGGAGCTGTATCTGTGATGTCACCGCGGCGCGCTTCCGGCCTGCGCCCACGCAACCAGACACAGACACACACAGTGCTCGCGCACGTGCCGACAATTAGCCATCGACACCCTGTCTCGACATACAACCCAAACACTCTTTTATCACACCTAATATTCCAACTATAATTCGCTTAAGTTAGAGCCCATTCAGCTTAAGTTGAAGTATTCAGTACCATGTGTTGAACTGCGCCTGCGTCATACGAGGAAGTCGTCAGTGTATGCCAAAATTATTATCAGTATCACATGTAGACGCTATCGCTGTTCACGTAATCATTTGAATTTTTAATTTTATGTCTGGCAAATAATCGAGACGTGTAGAGATCATTCTTGAAGATTGAAGTCGGAATATTAAAGGAAAAATACGTAGTTAGTAACGCAATAAGTTAGTAAAGCTCACGTATACTTTCCCTGCAGGTAGCAGTTATATGAGTAGGTTTTCCATCAACCCCGCCGCCGGTTCTGCGAAATGTTGCAAAAATAGAACCTTTTAGTTCGATATTACCTTCCACCTGCACTGCCGGGAACTGTTCGGTTTTACCTTAGATAAAGGATGGAATGGGAAGCAATAGCGTAAATGCGTGTATGCTACAGCTTCCAGCTTCCAAATTCTATTTTTAGGTCAAAGCAATCAGCATTGCCATCCAACGTGGCAACGCTTCCAGCCTTTTGGGCACTTTTCCCACTGACAGCGATGTAGACGAGTTTTTTGATTCCCAATGGTCTCCTTCTTCTTTTTTCTGTAATAAATAAATAAGTATATTCGTAGTACTACGTACAAAACTATTTCAGTGTTAGATTGTATATTGTATTTAAGATTTGTCAAGTGTACCTAGGTACATGTCTAACCTAGATATTGTCGGCAAAACATGTAACCTTCGGGACCTTTGTTTTTTAGGCAGACGGACTTTTTGCTCGCCTCCGGCGGCGGGGTGGGCCTAGTTCGGGGCTCGGGTAGACAGACTAATATAATAATGGAAACTAGACGAAGAGAATAATTTTGGGATCTAGCTAGAGGCTTGTAGTAGGCCTGTGTTTTACCGTCAGCGACGATTGGCTAACAGCTATGTATAAATAATTAAACTGTTTAAATAATTTTAAACAGTTTTTAAGAACATAACAAATAATGTGCAATTTGACTTTGCTCAATAAATTGTAAAGCTTACCTATATTTACAAACACAAACCGATGCAGAATTTAAATATGCATGAATGTAAACTAAACATTTTTGTTTTGTTGTCAACTATTATAAAAGCTTCCCCTGCTAATCTCAGTACACACAACACTGTTGACGGACAACGGTCACTACTCCAATATTGGCAGCTTTCCAACACACATTTTTCGCTTATTTTCATCAACACATTGCAAGGCGTATTTATTTGAGTTTTCTAGTCGTTACCAACGTTCTTTTACCGTAGCTTCTAATAGTTTGTTTATCGTATCGCTTGAGTTGGTGCGCTACCTTCACGGTACAACGAGAATTGGTGTGTTGGAAGAGAAAACATTGTGAACATGGCGGCTAAGGGAGCAACTCATTAACATACATTGTTTGTTTATCGTCTAGACTCGAGTTTGATTTACAATTAATTTCAATTGAAACTTTTCATATTAATTGATGTGGGTAGTTTACAGTTCTAGGTAAGGGTTCTGACCCAGATAAAACCTTTGTTTGGATTTTGGTTAGTTGTTAGTTTTCAATATTGAACGCCACTCCCACCCAGCAGCGTGCTAGAAAGATTATTATTTTGACGTCATTATGGTTACGGGATGGGCTAGATCGATTTCAAGCTTTTAAATTACTTAGATTGAAACTCCAACTCACGGGTATTAGAGTCACATTTGGCCTGTTTTACGGCCAACCATATATTTCACACGTAAAGGTTCACATATTTCGTAATTATTAAAAGAAAGTTCCACAATTATAACATTCTTAACAAAACGAAACCCAAAGTAGAAGTACTTATATTAATGTTAACGAGCCGTCCTTAGCCCCAATTAGTCGCAACTATTGTTTATATATATTAAACGTCGATAAAATAACGCATAATCTATAAATAATATATTATCGTTCCGATTTATTTTCGTTCAGTAAAATCACGTTGATTTACGCGTGAAATTGTGATTTTATGCGGAAAGTTTACTTTTTCAGGAAAAATAGGAATGCATATTGATATAGGCCTATCGAACATCATAATATGCAGATTGATTGCTATTCTTTGATAAATGTATATGGTTTAATGCTTTGGCACTTATACCTTATTTTTCCCAACTCCTAGCTAGTTGTCATACCTAGTAGTAGTGGTTGTTATCGAATAGGTCACGGTAGTCGAAAACGTCAAAATCCCGAATATCTAGTTGTTTCATTGACCTAGGCAAGATATCGGTATTCCCCCGTGATTGCTTATCTCTATCAGATAGCGATCGCTTGGTCCGAATACTGATATTCAGTCGCGTTTGATTACACTGAAAGTGAGTGAGGTCGACTCACTCAATGTTACTGTAAAAAAAAAGTAGACTGTACGATGAGATTGTCAAACCCTGCAAACGTATATTAAACTTATTATATACATACTTTTGCAATTTCCCTTAATTTACACATTTTGTAAGCAAGATAAAATTCTTGTTCAATTACGGAAATATAAGGTCATTAACCTACTTTAATTTTGGATATGTATGTACGAAAACGAATTTCAACAGATCATAATGTACAGATATAGTTTTAAACTTAATTTGGCCCGTAAACGATAAATATCTGTAGTTACCAAATAGTCCTGTCCGTTTTTATTGGCATTCGCCGACGGATGTTACGACACGCGGACACGCCACTGACATTTTATTGTACAGGAAATCGAATGTTTTGGCTTTTAAAATGGTAATTATATTGATGTTTTTACACTGGCAACATGAATTAGAAGCAAACCTTTTAAAAAGATGCTCTCAATATTGTCTTCGATTAAACAATAATTATGTGTATGATCGTTCTCATAATGAAGTAAGTATAGGCACAGAGATTAAATTATTACATACATCATGAACCAACTTAAAGATGTGACCATCCGCCTGTACACTTTCTTTGTCCAACCTATTTTGCACGAGTTAAGGACACTTAAATAGGCTTTAACGCATTCGTAAAGGTCATAGGTGTATAAACAAGGTACAGTCTTACAGAGCAGGGCATTTCGCGCGGCCGCCGGCGTTTTTACAACAGCACGCATTGCACAACGTGGCCAGTGACGCAATGCGCCGAACGCACACACGATGCTAACTGTACACCTTGAACGCCCACAACACAACGCCATTTCAAAATATTTTTTATATGAACCTCTCGATTGTTGTTCCGCACTCGATTTAACTTGCGATTACATTACAGTCACGAACTGTGAGCTACTGATCATAAAATCTTATGTTTGTTTCTTAAGATCAGCAGACGCAACTCTTGCGCAGCTTCGCAAAATCTTCTCGAATGGTTCATGTGAAAAATATGAAATAGTAGCATACGTAGGAGTAAAATTGAGATCATTATGTCTAGAAATTGGAGCAGTCTATGAGAGTAAACGAGCCATCGATACCTGTAAGTTAGTGTTACTATAAAACAATGAAACAGGAAGTTCCTTTAGGTTCGTTTACATGTTTTTGTTTTTTTAATTGTGCATTGTATAACCTCAAACAGTACCTACACATATTAGGTATTACTAGAAGTGATTCACGCGACCGCCAGACATGACCGACTTGATCTCCAGCATCTCAAGGACTTTCCGTCTCTCAACAATGATGCTACTTAGCCACAATGAAAGACGTCAAAACAATAAACACAATTACTGTGAAATTCAGTGTTCTGAACTTTTGACAAAACTATCCTGTTTCACCGAAAATAATTGCAACAGAAATGGTACTACATACTTTGTTGTTGAGTATCTTAAGTTCAGACTTTGCATAGGTCATTGTAGTGCTTAGTCATCGTTAAACCTGGAAAAGAGTTGCCTCAATACAGATAGGTTGTTAAAATGACTATACATTTCCTTTGCGTCACTCAAAAAACAACATTTCTGACTCAAATATTCCACATTTATATAAAATCCGTGGCGGGCCGAAAACCGTATATTTCCACGAAATAAAAAAGCCAGTAGACAATCACCGCAAACATCGCGGTTACGACACCGACAAGTGTGTCAATGTCGCGCGAGTTCCCGCGGCGCGCGCGCAGCCGCCCTGCCAGCAGCGCTGCTTCCTAGCAGCAAGCTAGCGATAAGAACGAGACAAATCTTAAGTTATGTTAAATCTGTCATGATTATACATTTTTATGTTTTGTTTAAATTAGTAAAATTAAAATAAATAAGAAAATCAAACAAATCTAAAATAACTAATAAACACATTTCGGTTAACTAATATCCAAAATTATATCTAGAGCTATTAATAAGTCCACCACCTCAGTAGGTCGCTGTCCTTAACCGGAGGAAGTTCTAGAAAAGCCGTTTAGTCAGATTAAAAGGCGTTTCAAGGTTACATCTCGCACACCAAAACAACAAATAGTACGGTGTACCGTGTAGTGGGTTTATTATATCAAAACAGGCAAAGGAAGCATCCGCGCGGCCGCGACAACAATGTGCTCGCGTGGATGTTTGCAGTATCTGCTGTTTGTTTGTTTGTGCGCCGGCGCGCGCGCAATGCCGGTATTTTACGGTTTCCGGAGAACCGCACACTGTATGCCAATATTTAACTTCAAAGGGGCAGGGACATTATATATTTCGACAGTTGACAACTTATGGCCAAAAACCTGTTGCACAATATCGTAATACCGAAACAAGAAGAATATGGCTCTGATTGCGCAACTCGGCGCGACCTACAACTCGACTGCGCGGGCGCAAGTAAACAGGAAAACGGCCGCCGAAAAGCTGAGGCCGACACTTATACTTTTTAATTCATTCATACAGTTATTTGCATAGCCGAAAATGTACTAAAATTAAATTAGAGATATTTTTGAACCAATAGTTCTTCAAACTTCCTAGTATCTCAATATTAAGCATTAATAAATTAAGAACAGCATTGAATTTTAAGCCGGAACATATAAACTTTATGTTAAGATTGACAAACAAGAAACTCCCTTCACACAGAGATCCATTCATTACTTCGCTTACGAGTTTCGAGAAACTTATATTTAGTAAAAGTTAAAATTATCTAGTCACTTACAATAACATGGAACCTTTGCAGCAAGCAAGAGAGAGTTTGAGTTAAAATTAAAACACTAACTTACAGCAAAGGATAAACTTTGCCACCCACCGTGTATGCTCGGGCCAGCGAAATTGAAAATACAAGCGAGTTTTCACCGCCTCGTACCCGCAAAGGTCACTGCAGCTAAAAAAACCTCACTATCAGGAGGAACTATGATCTAAAACGCCCTGCATTTTACGTTAAAACAAACGTTCTATTTTTGAACAAAAATCTGCGTAAAAAAAAGTTTCGTCAGATCAGCGATTGGCTATGGTGACGTATTAGTGTGGCAACTATTTCGTATCTCGTCGAGTTGTATCCGACCGCCCACCTGTAGAGATTGGCAAATGTTTCCGGTAACTCTTTACCGGTTTTCTTGCGACGGTTTTTGTGCCGCGAATTATGTCATCGGGCCTTTACAGAACAAGCTAAGCCTCGCGGTAGTCTTTTTGTGTGTACTTAATCTTTGAATTGTTTAACACAGTTTTTTAAGTAGCACAATGTTCTGCGGTGTTTCTGTAGAGTTAGACATTTTTCGATGATTACATACATAGGTAGGTGTTATTTATTTAGGCACTAATTCTGTTGAATTTTCACGTAGTTACGGAATTTCGGTTTTCCGGTTTTCTACTACCTAAACATTAAAACGTTTTGGGTACCTACAGGAAAAAAACATTTTATTGGTTACCAACTGTTTACCTACTATGTTATGAATGAAGGGCAAATGTATCGACGGTGATTAACAAAATATTATAGATGTTATGTCATTAGAACAAGAGCTGGCAATTATTTCAATGTAAAGTTCTACAGCACACCCACACACTGCTACGTACCCCACTAATAGATCCGGTTTGAAATCATTTCCTCTAGCTTATCACGAATCAGTGATTACTTCACTACTAGATTTCCTAACCTCAAAAGTTAAAATCACATTCGTAACCCAATATTTTTTTCACCAAAAAACAATACTTTCGTAATATTAAAATGTTGATAATGAAGCTAATCGCATCCCTGAAAAACATTTCCATTGGCAACAAAACGTTCTATTAATACGCACACAAGCGTACCCGCACGCACACCGCGGCGCGTATCGTTACTATGCAGTTCTCGCCTAGACGAAGTATCTATGTGTTCGGTTTACTATCGTAGTGCGGGGCGCGGGCGCGGGGGCGCAACCGGGTCAAGGGAGCTCCGATGCACCGTTCGCGTTAAATCTCACTTTCGCGCGCTGCACCACTAAACATGGCGGACGTAGTGACGCGCAGTTTCGTTCTCGATGACACATTTTACGGTTTTCCGTTTTGTTTTCCACCCGTTCCGGCTACTTAATCAGGCCACTGAAGTGTGGTGTAACGTTTTACACGTGTGTTGTAATTGACGAAACAAACAAACTTATATCTATAGCGACCCAATATCCTTGTCCCTATTTCTTATTTCCTACGTCGAGTATCGCGCGTAATCGAGATAGTAAGCTTATCTGCCCGTAGTAGCATCTTATCAGCGCACTACTATAATGCAATACACCGTCGGATATGATAAACAACAGATTTTATTATTTGTTTTTAATTTGACATAATTTTGATAAACGGCGCGTTGTAATCGAGGATATATTATTTAACCTGGAATGTTGGAACATTACGAATGGATATGGTAAATAAAGAAACTTAGTTGTGAAGAATGCATGCAAATCTGTTACTAGATCCTTTACAAAGTAGGCAATCAAGATCAAGCGCTAAGTGCTACAGTTTCTACGCATTTCCTTTCCCACTTTCAAAGTAGTTGATTTGCATGAAGCGAAGTATTCCGAACCGTAACTCTAACAACGCGTGAAATTTTCAATTATGAAACAGTAGCGACGCAATCAGCCAATATTCGAGTGATCGTAGACAAAAAACAAACAAATTATAAAAGTATGTTTACATCTAACCGCGACCGTGAATCGAATTAACGTCTGTCCGAGGCTGCACGTACTACAACCTGTTGTTTCCTCAGACAAGGTTGGCCCAAAAAAAAATCTATCGCAACGTACCAACTTTTGGGACATGACTAATGGACAATGGCTTGCGAAACGGAATCGCCTGTATTATCTGTATTGTATCAGCTGTCGATTGATGTAAATAGGTCTACCGCAGTTGAGATAAAAATATCTTGTGAACCGTTAAAGTATAAATAGTCTTGATAGAAAAGTTTCGACCGCAAAACGAAAAATATTATATTTACTTCCACCCAATATTGAAAGTTCATAACTTTTATCAATTTACCAATATCTGACCTTTTCTATATTTTTAGCAAGACAACCTATAATACTTTTACTCAACACTCGGTTAAATGACTCGTTAAGTCCACCTTAGAATGTCAATTGAGGAAGTAGATCAACAGAATAAGAATGTCCCGAAGATAGGAACAGGTAGTGTCCCAACACTAGTGAGTGGAGCGGTGAGTGGAGCGGTGAGCGGCGCGTACGGCGGTGGCGTAGGAAGCGCGGGCGCATCTCGCCCTTCGCGCCCGTCTGACCCACTTAGCAGCCGCCACACTAATAAACTGCTGTGATCGTATCTCAGCGTGCGTACGCTTACGTCTTTTTTCTGATAAGTAAGGCTTTGTTTTTATACCGCAGATGACACCTTTTGAAGTTAACTTTAATGTGATTAACTCAAATAAGTAGCTGATTAACGTTTAGGTGTCAAAATTCTACACCACAACATGTCAACTGAAAAGAAAAAAACCGACTTCGAAAAAGAGGTTCTGGATTTACAATTACAACTTAAAACTTGTCACAAGTTTGTACTTAAAATTATTCCAAAACACGTCCTCTCTCTCTAAAATCGAAACTAATTCTGTGACCAAATGTGTCAATCGGAAATTACTGATGCCAATCTTTCGTGTCACATTTGGGCAGCCATTTCGTCCCGCGGTCACTGCTTACTCCGTGAGTCACGACTTGGTGGCGTAATCACACGCATGTCGCATTCAACTTGACATAATATGTTTCAAATGACAGGACAATATCTATTGTTTACTAGTTTCATACCAAAATTGAGATGTATCGCTTTTACTGGCTGAATAGAGCTTGAGTCATCGTTGAAAAAAAGAAAGCATGTTATTATAGTTGGCACAGCTGATTAAAATTATGAGACACTGGCCGAAATGATACAGGTTATTAAATAAATAATACTCCTGCAGTCTGCACTGCACCTGGAAATGCGAAAAAAAAAAAACTCAAAGTTAACATAATAAAATAGAAAATAACTTAAATATATAATAAAATAATAACTATTTTATATCTCAATAAAATACTGATTTAGGAAATCTCTCAAACATTCTTGTTTTTGTCTAGTCAAAATAAAATATTCGTAAAAATACCAAATGTCGTGTTTAGTGCTATAGACTTTTTTTCTTCGATAGATTCCAAGTTATATATCGGTATAAAAATGTGTGTCCAACGGTAGCAGTCGGTTATTAAAGTTACGGATAAACATGTTATCAGCATTAATCGCGACAGTTTCCATTTCGCGGCGCACGACCGCCACTTTCTTACGTTTCCCGCGCGCGGGGAAAGTGCCCGCGCTTTTCCGACGCCATCTTTGAAACTATGCTCCCTTCCACGCAACTTGACGTTGCAACTAACGCCATAAAATGAGCTTTATGGCCAATTATATAGTTTTAACGATTTGTACTTATTTTATTTGTGTTAATTATAATTAGGAATTGACGTAAACTTTATATTTAATGGCCATTCAATTTATTACGACAAAGAGCAAACATTAACATATTAATAGTAAAATAAAAATTCAAAAGACAATTTAATTTGACGAAATAAATCCATACACACCTATGTACTATCAAAAGATCTAACATTACGACTTGTCCTGCGTACGTGCGCAAACGCAGCCGTGATCAGAAATTTAACGCGTCGATCAAGGATCTGTAGCGCAGACGACGATACCTAAATCGATTTTATGGTAAAACAATCGATTTGAATTCGACATACAAAGGCATAATCATGTTTCGCTATGTTCGTATTAGTTTAATGTTACGCACTGGTTATGAAAAATGTAGAAACAAAAGAAAACGTACCTAGAATTATTCGTGTGTTACCTGTTGCCTTTCGCAAATGATTTGTGCAATGAATCTGTCGTTTCCATCTTTCTTTTCTCCGAACAAGTAGCTGAAATAAGTAACTCAACAATGTACTAGTGTTGTTGTGAGCGGCTATTTGTAAAGCATTTTGTAAATACGGAAACATAACGATTTTAAAATATACCTAGACCAATCTTAATACTCAGGTTACTTTTGTAAATAAATTCAGCTTCTGTAATGCGGAAACTTAACGCTACTGACATCTGTCGTCACTTGACAAGAACTAATGAAAAGAAGAGCTAACTGCCGGAAAATAGTCCATTTATCTTATTTTTAAATAGTTTTAAGTCTAGCCCACTCTTTTCCGGGTTTAAAAAATACCATTTTTTTTAAGAGAATGTTTGTAAATCATACGTTCCTAAAGTAAACGGGGTTGTTGATATTACGAGTTCAATATTTACAATTAACTTTGCTTTCCAAATCAGATTGATCAATAGTGAACACATTGGAGTTCAGTGAGTCATTAAAAAAAAACTCATTATTCACACACACTCACAGGCCACTACACAGACAAATGGAATAACATTCATTACATGGACTCACGTTATCCAGTATAACTTGAGCTCTGTTAACTAAAGCCTCTAATAGCCCCCAGGGGTCACAAACCTGGACACCGTCGCGTTGGAAATAGCATAGCTTCCCGGATGTTACTCTGACGTCAGGCATCTCGCTAGAGATTTGCCGAAACTAATTGTCAATGACAAAGTACCTTTATTCACAAGCTCACAGAGTTCCATTTGCTTTACATTGCAAATGTTGCTAGTGTACATTTTATTGCTAAACATCGTCAGTAAAATGCCTGAATTATTGAATAAAGCCGTTTACGAAACGGATTAGGTTGAATGAAACTTTTATAGAATTTATTGTTACAAATATAATAACTAAAAGGTTAACGCCGTCCATTCGCCATCAAAATATATCTACTAAAGTCTAATCGTCATAAATGTCTGAGGGTTCTCATTAAAACGCATAATAATTTGAGAGCCGTTGTCCAAAATGACTTTATCAAATCAGAGGACTCGTGTGCATCGCAATTTTTGAGGCAGTTTTCCTCAATGACTGCAGCTGTATTAGAGCGGCACAAGTCCATAGGCTTTAGGTATAACTTCTTGAAACGCTGGCAATATTTCTACGACATTACAATATGCCCCACAATAGTCGCTCCTTTTAAATCAACCACAATTAATAATATACTAAGACCATGTTTTATTATAAGCTACGACAAGTGTGTAATCCTATTATATGTATAATGTCCATAAAAACTAAGCATCAACAAGTAATATCTAAAGGAGTATCTTTTAAACCCTCTAAATATTTTAGAACTGTTACTAATCTTCATTACCAACACCATCATAACAGACCATGCCATATTTGACTGCAATAACCCAATCATCTCTAATTTTGCTTCTAATCGCTCATCTCTCCTGTGTTGGGTCTCATGGAATTCATTCTAGTTGACGTCATCCGAACCACGTGTATTTAATCATTTTATTGTGCTATCGGCCACTTCCCTGCCGGTGACCATAATAGGATCACAACTATATGACGACAACAGTTCTATCTCGGAAAGTGCTGAGCAGAATTTTATGCAACACTCTTTCGAATCGTGCAGGAAAATAGTAAACTCTGACTAAACTGTAATGTACATATCTTAAGGATGTAAGGACAGGTAAACGCGCCACATAGGATAACGGACAGAAGATACCCAGTATATTTCAATGAAGTGCAAAGTCAGGTGATCTAACCCTTAAGCTAGCCGGAGGCTGGCAGCCCGCCATTACACCGCTCGATACGGCCACACCGTGGAGGCAACAGGCCACGGGAAATCCGGACTGACTTACCAAGACCTATGGCCGTCTGGCCGCCGTTACACATCTCAGCATGCCTTTCAATTTAAATCGTACTTTTTACATTCAAAATATATCGCATTGTTCCAAATAAATGACGATTACTTCATTCAATTTTGTTTACGTCTTTGTGATCTTTGGTTAGTGAGTGGCAGTGGCACGTCCCGAGGTACGCCCGTGTCAAATATTTTCGTTGATATCTGTGACTTGTCCCGCTCACGGCGGACTCGCGTGCAGCGTGCAGTGCGACACCACCGCACAACACCAGAATTGGCTTCCACCACGTCACGACACTTGGCTCCCAACATCTGCATACAACAATTATAATTTTAGCAATTTTATTTTTAAATCGAAACACAAAGAAATGCCACTTGCACAAACACGGGTGAAGTTTCATATATTTTTATAAAAGCGACAGGAAATAATTAAAACCGACGATTTACGTTAATTTAAGAAGCATGCGCTTTGAACTTGCGCGCTCGGGACACATTTTACGAGAGGCGCAAATTATTTTATACGTCTCTCTAATATTAAAATGATTAAAGAATGCTTAAAACAGGTTTTGTATTTCGGACGGCTTAATTATGTACCCGAGATACACTCGCCTCTAACGGCCAGGGGAAATCATTTTGAAAGAGTAAAAGAAAATCGTGTCGTATCAACCGCCAATCTTTACGCTTTACCGTGGAGAAAACCAATTAGGGATAATTCCATGAAATACACCTGGAAAACTTCGTCCATCATGGCCAAACCTAAATAATCACGTTTCTAGTTGTAAAACTGAAGTAATTCCAACAAATTAGCTCGTCTAATTAGTAGAACCACAGCGGACGTTCCCCTATTCATAAAGAGACAACACACAAGTTCAGTTTAATCCAACTGAGCACTACTTTTACTTTCCTGCTGCGCTGAAATATTAACAAACTTGCATAAGTTATGCAGCGTCCTCCTGCCCCCCGCCGCCCACGCCTGCCTGCCACCCTGCCTCCCTGCAGGTGAATGCACGGGGCGGGTCTCCCCTGCACCTCTATTATTCCGAGCTGGAGCTACACGCGAAATATGCTCGGTATGTTTAGCTTCGGTGCAACGTTCCCTTTAGCTCCGTCTTTTTGTAGGAAGCCCGTGTTTTTGACCCGACTCTTGCTACATGTATAATATTTTGTATTAACATTTTATGATTAAAACTACAAAGGAAGGATTGCAGCAGACAGGGTTAGAGCTTTTCTGTAAATTGTTTGGTCTTATGTTCAGATTTCGTACTGAATGTAATGAAGACATGTCTGTCGGATATCAGTCAGAAATTTAGCGAGATTCTCACCAAATCTTAGAAGTTAAGTTAAGTTCCTTCCTTTCACAACGGCAACTATCTCATGCCTCAAAACTTAGGAGTCATGAAAACGAAATGAGTGTTTCTCAGAATACTCGTTCAAAATTAGCGTTTAGGTAACATCTACAAATAGAAACCAATAACGTCGAGCTAAACACGCTCAGCATATTCTAGTATTCACAATATATGACGCTGCAAAACCTAGATTTTATTCTAGAGTATTTCCTATTCTAGGCAATTTTTAGGCGTCCTAGATCTACGGCACGCGGGTGGGACCCAAACTGTTATTTATTGACAGAACACTCTCTGTCTGAGTTCACTCGTAGAGGAAGCCTGATCCGGACGAATTATACAGCTATAGATCACTGTACCCACTGCCAGAAAATTCAATAACATCTGCCGTTGATTAAATATTAATTATTTATGTATTCAATATTGGTTGTCAAATATGTGCTACTCAATTTCGGAAAATTGCCGTGGGAAATTGGAGGAAGTGGAGCCTTTTAATCATAATGGCGGACGGTGAATGATGTCATTTTATCTATAAATCTTCCTCTATGTATTACTGACGCAAAAACATTATATTTTACCTATGTTCCCGTTATAAACTTTGATGGCTGCTTCACTGAACATTAATAGAAAGTCACGTTTGACAGAAACTCTCTATTGATGCTGTAAGCGTTAGGGGGCGAACTGAAACAAGAAGCCTGCGCTAAACTTCGTTTAAAATAAGAAATGCTTGGCGCCCAACGATTACTTCTAAGTCCACGTATAGAAGCTAAGTATAAGAGGCTAATTTGGCTTCATTTTGCCCTATTTCTGTTGCAAAATTCTGATTAAAACAAGTAAATTTTTATTTTCTTCTTAAACATGTAGTGAGTTCATCGAACCTGAAGATTGAATGGCTGGAGTATGCAGCGCCTTCCTAGGTGCTGAATAATGCAGCTTGGCGTCGGCACGTCCGGGCGTCCGTCGCCTCTATCTCCACTACATAGATCCCATCCCTTTGCACTCGCTACACTACGGAATTAATTGAATTCTCACTGAAATTGTCAATGTATATTTTACATCTTTATGTTCTGCTATCAATGCGGCGCTGTTTTCGAATTCTGTTTTTATTGTTATCTCGTTCGATAAGCGGCTGATATGTATTCTGTTTTTATGTGTCTCTCTCCCGACATTGTGTGTTCAGGAATCTTCCATGTACAGTACCTATGTATTCACAATGTGTAAATCCGGTATATATTCAGAACGTCTCTCGCTCGCTAATACCGCGAGATGTTAACCCCACAAAGCCGCGCCGGCGTCTAATCCACTCAGAGCTTTGTCCCCATTCCGCTGCGGACTCCAAGTCATTTGAAACTATTTCAATGCATCTGTTTTGAATTTCACTAGCGATTTGATCAATCTGTTTCCTCAGGCAAACAGACCGGACTCGCGTGTGCAGTATACTAATAATGTATGCAATGAAAGCGTTGCTTTTATTCAGTAGAAACATTACAGTAGGTAACAAAACAAAGGTGTCATGTATAAGAACCTATGCATTATAGTAAGCAGACTGGTTTAAATTGATACAAGTAAAACTGCGATACATTACGTCACTTCTTTCTTTATTAGGATTTTATATTACATCATTTTATTTACTCATACTAAATCCTCGAATACTTAAAACCATAAGCTGTGAAACCGCAGAGTACTGGGTCTCGTGAATGGCTGCAACATCGCCGCTGTACTTGTCATAAATCCCGGTTGCATGCGGCGCGTCGCGTGACTACCGAACTGGAACCATTTGCATTCTCCTGATAGCTGCTATCACACACCGGCTCACATGTGGCCGGGCTGTAAAGAGTTCAAATTCCGTCTAGACACTTCGACCTGAAAAACGAAATGGAAAGCTTCCATCCGTCCCACTCTATGCGTCAAACATGCGCAGTGCTCGCTCGGGGGTAGAACGAGACAACAGGTGGGTCCGTGAATAATTGAAGGGGGTTGCGGGGGCCCAAGGTCGGCGCACGGAAGCGTCTGGCTCGGATGTAGCCAGATTATATATAATGTTATATCGATTTTGCGGTAATTTCCCTGGAACATGCGACCTCCGGCAAGTTCTCCAGTACTCTTTAATGATCTAAACTTGGGATGTAACTTGATATTAAATTATTCTCAAGTTCGGAAGAACTGGGTCGTCTAACTTCTAACTACTCGTCTGATCTCTAAGTTTATTGTTAAAAAATAAGTCCCGAGACAATCGTGAGTGACACACATTAACTGTACAAACTATAAATTGTAAAACAAATGAAGTAACTGAACGTATCAGTCCATCAGACTCGTTAAATTAAAGTAACTTGTAGCTAACACGGCTAGGTTTATGTGAGTCACAAATCGTAGTCCGACATTAAAGCCACATCCACACCGCAACACATAAAATTTTACTAATTGAATTACTAAGAATCAAGATGCGGTATCTAATCACCGATCTGCACATAAACAGTGTTTAATTGCATTAATCAATCGATAAATTATTCCTTCTTCCGTTTCCAGCGTACATAGCTAGGTACAGTAGCTCAGCACTAACATCAGCCAAATAGTGCCATAGTAATGAAATATTAACCAACATATCTTTTCGC